>CM024523.1:9117399-9758114 GCA_014182375.1 Eucalyptus virginea | reverse complement strand
ATTTCTCTATTGTGATCACTTTTTTTTTTTTGGTCGGTTATTTTGACCACTTTAGAATCCCCATCAATGTTATTTCACTAATTTGACTTACTCGCCAAAATGGGGATAATAATTTGATTTTTTAGAAATTAATGAAAGATACGCACGATTTTAAACTTAGAAAATGTATAGAAAAAAAAGGAAAAAAAAGGAAAAAAAGGAAAAAGAAAGAAAAAAAGAGGAGATTTTAATTCCTTCAGTGTAATCTAATAGCTAGAAAAGTAAATTATCTCCATCTCTTCGATAGATTAATCAAATCGAAATGCGTACAAATAGATTCGCGACCAGTTTTCATAAAATCCCATTGGCGGAAAGATCGAATGCGAGATTTCACATTTCGATCGAAAATCCCGTATTTATCTCGACCCTTAACCCCGCCGACATGATAGATTATTTTAATATTAGTATTTTGCTCAATGGAACCAAACTTAGAGAAAATAAAATAAAATAAAAATAAAAATTTGTGAATTGACAGAGTAGAGATTTGACACAACATGGTGACCCTCGTCGACCATACATATATCACATATCATTCAATAATCCATTTCTTGATTAATTATAATTAATTAGAGAGAGAGAGAAGTAAGTTGGTCGGCACGTTCGGGCAGGGTGAGTTCATACAAACCGAAACACCTCACGTTGAATCGGAATTCCGTTCATATGTTGATTTTTTTTGTGAATCACTAATGAGACAATAGTTTCGTTGTGTCCAATTGAGAGGAAATTGATTATGACCCAAAAAAAGGTTGAGAGGGCATTGGCTACGACGTCGTGCAAGTACGGAAAGGCCAAAAGCCGGATATTACATATTCAAAGTACCCAAAAATGAACAGAAATGTCCAGCTGCACTACTTACCCATCATTTCCTCATGCACGTGGCAATGCAGGAACATTGGCCTTTAGAATCGACGGTCTCAAGATTCGCTCTTTCTTTGATCCGACGGTCAAGAGATTGAGATTTGTTACCGGAGAGCGGATCCTAAGTTTTTCAAAATCAGACACCACCGGATGGTCTCCCGTATATAGGGTTACGATTTGCGGCATTTGCCCTTGGAGAATCAAGAAGAGATTCCGTATTCTTGCAAGATCCTTTCTCTCGGGCATTAAACTAAAACCCGAAACCTCCCCCGGGTCTAGTCCGAAGCAACAAAAATTATAAATTTGATTTAAAAGGGGAATAAAAAACTTGTCATTTTATTTATTTTTGTAGACATTTTGCTATTTGTCCAATAATGTAAACAAACATTTACGATTATATAAATGAGTTTTAAAGGTTAAATGAGAAATCAAAGTGAGCGAACCGATACTTTCGCCCTAGATATATAGTTTTTCACCGTTCAACATCAAATGACTTGCAACCCTAACAATTAAGTCCACTAAAAAAATTATGACAATTAAGTCCACTAAAAAAATTATGACAATTAAGTCCTAAATTTCAATACACTTCTTCATCATAAAAAAGAAAAGAAGTACTACAATAATACTTTTGTGTGTGTGTGTGTGAGGAGAAAAGTACCAAAAAAATTATAAACTTATGGTACCAATTCAGTCATAAATCTTTTAATTAGATTAATTCAGTCTAAACCTTTTTCACATTGATACAAATTAAGTCATAAACTTTTCAATTAGAAAATCTTTTCACATTAATATTAATTTGGTCCATCTAGCCAAATTTGGCTAGTCGGCACTGACGTAGATGCTGGTCGGTCGACAAATGCCGATGTGGCAATTTTTTAAATTTTTTTTCGAATTTTTTTATTAATTTTTTCCCTTTATTCTTTTTATTCTTTTTCTTTTTCCTTTGCCCTTCTTCTTCGGTAGTGGCCGACAAGCCTCTAGCAGCTTGTTGGCCACCGATAGTCGTGAAGCCCTTGCCGAGGCTTGTCGACCACCGCAAGGAATCCAAAGAGAAAGAAGAGAAAAAGAAAAAGAAAAAGAAAAAGAAAAGGAAAAAGAAAAAGAAAAAGAAAAAGAGAAAGAAAAAATTAATAATTAAAAATTATCATGTTAGCGTTGGCTGGATAGCTGGCATCCACATCAACGTCGGTCAGGGAATATGAAAAGATTTAAGACTAAATTGATACCAATGTAAAAAAATTTAGAACTAAATTGGCACTAATATCACAAGCTTATGGTTTTTTTTTTAAAATACTTTTCCTTATGTGTGAGCTTCTCCTTGACATCAAATGCTATAAAAAGAATCTAGAACATTTGGAGTGCTGAAGGGATACTTAAATGCCAAAAGTTAGGAAACTAACACTTAAGTGATAAAATTGGAGTAAAATGAATCAGTTAAGTGCCGTTGGCGAGAAAATCTGACCAAAACGCTCACGTGGCGATTTTCCGGCGAGCTTAGTGCAAAACGATGTTGTTTTGCATGTTGATGTGGTTAGATAGTGCCAAAATGACGTCGTTCTAGTGCTGACGTGATAGATAATTGATATAAAAATTAATTAAATTAGAAAAAAAAAGGAAGGGAAGAGGAAGATGAACAGGCGGCGGTCGCCCTGTCGTCGTTAGGAAGGCGGGAGGAGGGTCAACCGGAGTCGTCGAGCCACGTAAGCAAGAAAAATTAATAAAAAATTGCTACGTAAGATTTCCGACGGGGCTCGCCAGATGTGACACTCAAGTGCCCCATTTGTCAAGAAATGTGATATTAAATGTCACTTTCTTAACTTTGAGTACTTAAGCGTTTCATTATGCCAAATTTTGGCACTTGAGATGGTCTTTTACCACTATAAAAACCCAATGATTTGTCATCTTCAACATCCTCACACTTCAAAATCTCTCTCAGAATTCTTAACAATGGCGTCAACTTTTCTCTCACCATACTGCTTTCTCTTCTCTCTCCTCGTCCTCTTCTCAACCGCATCACCATCAAGGACATCATCTTTAACCTCCAACTTATCACCAAAGACACGAGCTTTCAACGATGCTTCTTCTTTGGCTTCTGATGGGAAGCGCTTTGAGCTCCCACTTCTCGGCAATTCCAAGGCATCCACTCAGGACCACGATGGTCTTACCGGCGGTTATTACCCGCTTCCGCACTCCCACGCTGCACGTTGAGGCCTTGGAATTAACTTTGGTAGTCAGTTATGTTAGAGAAATCCCTTATGATGTTTTGAAGATGAAAAAATAAATCAAAGGCTACTAACATGTTTGATGGTTGAGTAATAGACCATGCAGATGATAGAACATGTAAATGATATTATCAAAGTCAGAAGACGGCCAGAAGACTGAACGTAACACATATCCAGAGTATATTTTGAAGATTTCCAGACTTCTATGTCAAAGTCTCGAAGACGCGACTTTAGTGTCAAAGTCTGTTCTACATCGAAGTCTGTCAACTCGACTAATTCCGCATCGAACGTGAATGATGAACCAGAAGACAGACTCTATGCTGAAGCTGAACCAGAAGATAGACTCTATGCTGAAGCTGAACTGGGTACAGACCTTAAAGCTAAATCTGTTCAGAAGCAGAATATGTTCAGACTCAGATTGCAAAGTCTATCGCACTCAGACTCAGATTGTAAAGTCTATGGCTCTCAGACTTTACATCCAGATTCGACATAACGTAACTCAAGCCCAATCATATAACGGCTAGTGATCTGGTTTGGATTCCACATCAAGATTGATTTGATTGATTCAATCTAATTGATTTACGATTGGATCTTGAAGACAAGAACTTTCTATACGAAGAAGCTTTACTTATGGAAACCAAGATTCCGTTTGTATGGGCGATCGGAATCAATTTGGGATTCTACCTTTGTCACTCAACGGCTACCAAATCTTCTAGATACAGAGCTGTCCAATGGGTATATTGGAAGACGATTCTTCGGGATACTGTCCAACGGCTAGTTTGGAAGTGGAGGAGTATTTAAGGAGATGAAGGACCGATGAGCAAGTAAGAGATAGAGCGTAGAATTTATAATTCCAAAGTCTGAGCGACATTCGATCATACACTTGTCTTTGGAGAGCTTAAACGTTTGTGATCGTGAGAGAAATACCAAAAGAGTGACTTAGTGAGATAGTGTGATCTACTACTAAGTGTTTGCACTCAAAGTTGTAATCTCTTGTTGATTGCATAGTGGAATCCAGCCAAGAGGGCTGTTAGCATGGGAGAGTAGACGTAGGCTTGGATTAAGCCGAACCACTATAAACCTTGTGTTCTTATTCTCTTCCTTAACTCCTTTATTTTGCTCGAAGTTTATTTTATTCCGCATATATTTGCCAAGGTTTATTTCAAACACCTATTCACCCCCTTTAGGTGTTCGTACTAGCATTCACAAGTTATTGATGTTCTTGAGTACACTGGTCATGACTCTGTCCTGTTTTTTGTCCGATTTTCCAGGATGTTCTTCTCCTTCGTCAAATCACAGAACGCAAGTGACCCGGTGGTGCTATGGTTAGCCGGAGGGCCTGGCTGTAGCGGTGCGGGGAACCTGTTCAATGGGATTGGCCCTTACTATATTACCGACAGCATGACTTTTTGCTCTAATAAATATGGTTGGGACAAGGTGAGTGAGTGACAATTTTGTACAGATCATAGCATTATTAATGAGAAAATTATCAAAAAAGTTATAAACCTATGGTATTGGTACCAATTCAGTCATAAATCTTTCAATTGGATCAATTCGGTCATGAATTTTTTCACATTTGTATCAATTCAGTTCTAAACCTTTCAATTAGACCAATGCAATCCTAAACATTTTCATAGTAGTACCTATTCAGTCCATTTAGTCAAATTTTGATCAGTCGGCGCCGATGTGGACATCGGCCGTCTTGCTAATGCTGACATGGCAATTTTTAATATATATATATATATTCGGAATTTTTTATTAACTTTTTTCTTTTTCCTTTTCTTTTTTTGTCTTCTTTCTCCGTGGATTCCTTACGGTAGCTGGCAAGCCTCCAACAAGGCTTGCTGGCCATTGGGCGAGGGTCGCGAAGCCTTTATTGGCTGTTAGCGAGGGTTGTGGCCCTTATCTGGCCTTGCCCTAGCCTCAACTAGGGCTTTGAGGCCCTCGCCTCAACCAGGGCTTTGTGGCCCTCGCCCAGTGGCCGATGAGCTGCCGGAGGCTCGCCAACCACTGCTAGAGAAGAAGGGCAAAGGAAAAAGAAAAGAAAAAGAAAAAAAGGAAAAGAAAAAAAAGGAAAAAATTAGTAAAAAAATTCGAAAAAATAAGAAAAATTTAAAAATTGTCACGTCATTGTTTGCTGGCCGGCTTACGTCCACATTAGTGTCGACCAACCAAATTTGGTTGGTGATTGAATTGGTTCAATTGAAAGGTTTATGACTAAATTGGTATCACAGTGAAAAAATTTAGGATTGAATTGGTCTAATTGAAAGGTTTATGTTTGAATTGGTACAAATACCATATGTTTATGAATTTTTGGTACTTTTCCTCATTATTAATAACAATTTATATTATATTTATTATTATTATTATTATTATTATTATTATTATTATTATTATTATTATTATTATTATTATTATTATTATTATTGGTTTTGAATTATGCTACGTTAGCGTCGTTCTCCTACTCATTTCTGTTGTGTCTTACCTTGACATTATTGCATTTAATGTTGGCCTCGTTCGTTTCAGTATTCTTTCTTGAGAAGCAGTTATGCTTTCGCCTTTAATCGCTTCCTATGAAGCAAAATTTCAACATTGTTTTGGCAAACTGATAGTTGTGCATGATAATCGTGATCATGGTTAATAAAATTAATTATTGAATGAATAAACAATACATATCTCATTAAATTAAAAGGGAAAGCAAACAATTTAAAAGCATATATTACTGACGTATAAACTATTTATATTTTCAAGTATATTACATTTTGTGCTTTTGTTAATCTTTTTTTTTCCCCACAGGCGTCGAATATCATCTTCGTCAACCAGCCTACTGAAACCGGTTTTAGTTACTTCCATGATGGGCGCGACATTCGGCATGATAAGGATGGTGTTAGCATTGACTTGTACGACTTCTTGCAGGTATACATGAGCTCATTGATCATAATTTGTGCACAGGATTAACTACTTTTACTTTTACGGACAACCCAATTTTTTATTGGGTAATTTTCAAGTTAAGAATTCAAACATATGATGGACTAATCTCTCGCTGCGATGTTCAGCTGTTCTTTACAGACCATAAGCAACTTGCTGCGAATGATTTTTACATAGCCGGAGAGTCGTATGCTGGGCACTACATTCCTGCTTTTGCTGCTCGTGTTCAACAAGGGAACAAGGCAAAGGAGGGAATTCACATAAACCTGAAGGTATTGTATGGTGATTTCTTGCTATGATATATTAACTTGTTCTTTTTTTGACATAGTTAACTTCGGAATGTCGATCAGGGGTTTGCAATTGGCAATGGCCTAACCAATTCCGGGATCTAGTATGGAGCATACACAAAGTATGCTCTAAGGAAGAACTTAATCAAGCGGAATGATAAAATTCGGATTGACGCAATGTTCCCAGAATGCAAAAAATTGGTTCGACAACATGTGGATGAAATATGATGGCATGGAAAATAGGCTTGTATAAGTACATGAAGGCTGCCTCATCATGTCTATCTTAATGGAGCAAGAAAAGGTTGAAAATCGAAATGGAACTCTAGTGTGAATCTTTATTATCTTTACGGAGAAGATATAGGAAAGGCATCGAAATGGACACATGTACGTAATAAGGGTGCAAATGATAACTATTTTGGTAAAAAATTGATTTTCGGGTTAGAAATAAATTTTTTTTTTAATTTCTATTCCTAGATGAGTTATTAAATAAAAATACGCGTTTAATAACAACATAAAATTTCTCCCCTCGGGTGCCGGCGGACGGTGGTAGACGGGCGGTGGGCGGATGGCGAGTGGTGGGCGGGCGGATGGCGGGCGGGTGGGCGGGCGGATAGCGGGCGGGTGGGCGGTGGGCGAGTGGTGGGCGGGCGGATGGCGGGCGGGCGGTGGGCGGATGGCGAGTGGTGGGCAGGCGGATGGCAGGCGGGCAGGCACTAGGCAGCGGACGGCAAGGGAGCCATCGAGGACATCATCAACAGGGGTACTCGAAGGATTATCTTTACTCCGCCGAAAGGGGTAGTAAGAGATTAGTGCAATGCTTGGGATTGATGAAGGAAACGCCTTTATCATTTCGATCTTTGTGCTCAATGCGAATGAGTCATTCGTCCTAAGAGAAGGTTGTCACTCACTCAACTTCCGAAAGTGTTTGAAGGATGTGTTTGGAAATGGCTTGCCTTTCTTCATCTTAAGCACTTCTTGTTTGGCATGGTTAACATCTCTATTTCATTCTGTCGAAATCATCTGAGTAGATTAATCTCCATAGGGAATTTGATTCAAAATGAATAATCCACAAAACGAGAAAACAATTTTGAGATAAAAAGGATGCTAAAAAAGGTTTGTAAATTTTTTCTTTTCTCAATTATTCATTTTTTACTTGTCTCTAGGAAAGCACCAAAGGTTCTCCTTTGTAATGGAAATTCTCCTTTTTTTTTTTTTTTTTTTTTTTACTTAAAAAATGAGAAGAAGGGTACTTACTTGCGGCATGGCGACCCGGTACCCTGTAAAGAATGTAAAAAAATATATTAGTGCAAAAATCCTTAGAGATTGAAATGTTGGAAATGATACATTGTTACCCTTCACTCGCTTTTATCCTTTAGGCGCTAACACCTCTTGGATTCACCCTCATGGATATTTGGTAACTCGACATCACCCTTCATTTGCATTTGCCTTTAAGTGCTTGATGCCTTCCTATCAAAGGAAAGAAAGAATCATGTCCGAGACACTATCAAAATGAGCAATTGGAATCGACACCATTTACCCTTCACGTGTTTCCGTTTTTCAGGTATGAACTTTGCTTGAAGTCGTTAGGATTGAATGAAAAACGGCTATGTGACCCTGATTTTATCCATGAAAAGCACTTCTTTATTGTATACAACAATTTACATAGTTCAATTCCTGCTTTTTTAAATGCTCTTTTTGAAGAGATGTTTAGCTGACAAGGAGCTTGAAAATTTTATATATAGATCATGAGACATGTTTTTCAAGATCTTGCTTTGAAAGGAGAGTGGATGCTCCTTGTTTCCACACTTGGGGACTTTGTTCTTTAGATGCTTTGCCCCATTTATTGCCTTATAAGAATACTCCTTCACTTTTGTTGGAACAATATATAACTTGGTGCCCACGATGTATCCATGATAATGGAAAAGAAAACCATGTCAGAAACGGTATCAGAAATTGATAATTGGAATCGATACAGTTTACTTTTTCTTCGATTCCACCCTTTCGGATGCTTGGCAAGTTCCCTTCATTTGTCTCATCATGCAGAGCGAACGAAATTGATGGGCTATTTTTGCTCCTAAGGCATTTGCGCATTTGAAGGTAGACGTAAATGTTCATTTGAAACAATTATGAGTTTTTTTTTTTTAAATGATGATTTTCATGAAATTGAATTCCATTATTAAAAATTATTAGTCGCATGATTTACAAAAGCAACAATTGGATTCGTAACCAAAACTCAAATGGAAAACATGGTTCTTGACAAGAATAAAGACAATGATAAAATACAAGAAACTCTTGCACAAATAAAAGAAAAAATCAACTCTTGTCCTAACTCTATAATTCACTTCTTTATGTGGTCACCATGAGAATGTCAAGGAGCATCATGCATAATCTACAAAAAAATGACAATGTCAATACATGATCAATGAGGTCACTTCTTACAATAAAATCGAGGGGACGACACATGCCCCATAATCCTTACTACAGGATCTTTGTATTTCGCCAAGATTTTATCATAAAAGAAGACATCATTTAAATAATCAATCCACAACCATAAATCGGTTGTCCACTTTTATTCTAAAAGTTCCGTATGCAAAAGTGGCATTGATTTTTGAAAGAAGTGACATCTATTTTGAGGAATTTGTACACCAAATGTGATTTGCATTTCAGTCCCAAAATGTGAGAAGAAGAGAATTTGATAAAAAATGCAATTTCAATTTTTGTGCCCCAATATCAAATCACAACTTGTAAGGTTTTTTTTTTTTTTCTTCTTTTCAAAAATGATTTCGAGTCCATAATTAGAAATTTAAACAAAACCAGGGCCAAATCAAAGTGTTTAGAACTTGAGTTCAATGTTCACATGTCAAAGAGTGATTGCTAATTTTTTTTTATTATAAACCTACAACACCGAGGCAATCGATTGATGTTCACGAATTTCAAGATGAGAATTCAATGCAAAATGAGCAAATAAAAAAAAGAAAATGATACTTACCATGGGTGTCGACCTTTGTCTTTTTTTTTTTTTTCAATTACATAGACATGCACATGGGATGTGGTTCGATTTCTATTCTATCCGGCTCCAAATGAAGCCATGGGATCACAGGACTGAACCAACATACTTGCAATTAGGTCGTGTTATCCATGACTCCGGCTTTGTCAAAGAACCGACCCGTTTCGCATGCTTGCAGATCGGGGTGGGTACCTTCGATGTGAAGAAAGAAATTTTGAGGTAGAGATGGGTGACTCATACTACGTAGTTGTAGTCGGAGTGGTATCCACCTCAACACCATCCTAAGTGATCCTATGCGGCCCAGGTCCGGTGGCAGGTTGTGTGTGCCATGGTGTAGTGCAATGCAGAGGATACATGCACAACAATTTATAGGCAAACAACACTCCGTACATAAAAATAAACAATGCATTCCTACACCTCCTTGCAAGACAAAGGTGAGCAAACACTTTCCCTTATACCTTCCATTCTGTAAAAACATTTAACACCTTTAATGTTAGGGACGTACCTGGAATCCTCGCTACCAAACAAAAATATTTTTGAACAAGATTAATTTTGGCCTAAGTCCTCTAAGGTCTAAAACCAAGTTCCCAGTGGAGTCGCCAAGCTGTTGTGACCTACCATTGGGGGGAGGGAATAGTTTTAGGGGTATTGCCTAAAGGACGGGCTTAGGGCCCAGGATTAGGCGCGGGCTTTCCTAAGCCCATACCTCGCGTGACATTGGGATATTTTAGGAATTCTTGCACAAAAGGAGTTGCCACTAGCCTATTGGGGTCGGCTAGAAACCAAGCGAAGCATGGGAGTATACCTCGCTTCCTACACAACCAGAGAATCTAGGGTCAGGGACTTGATTACACTAATTGATCAATTAATGTCCTTTCGGTACCTAATCTTGTTCATTTTAACAAAATGATTGTTTTTCTTTTTTTGGCAGTTTGGATTCTAATTACACTAAAAAGGCAATACACGACAATTCCTAACCAAGCCCCACATTTTTCAATTTCCGATATTTTTAAATTTTTTTTTAAATAATTTTTTTGGCTCAGTCGGCGCGGGTCTTCAGTTCGGCATTTGGGCCAAACTTGGGCCCAGCCCAAGAGGTCCCCTCCTCTCTTTTTAAAAAAAACTAGGCCTAGTCTAATCTAATTTTCTTAAAATAAAGCTCATAAGCCCAACTAAACCTATAAGCCCACAAGTTCAAAAGCCTAAAACCGGCCCACATTATTCGAAACCCTACCCGATTGGGATCCATGATCGACTTGGTTCTGACTCGATTTGCATCTTCTTCCCCGAGGTTTTTCGCGGTGCCGAGGGGGATGGCAGGGACGCCGTTGACTTGGCGGTGGTGGTGGCAGTAGCAGTAGGGACGGCAACGGTGTCACGGGCAGAGGCACTGCAGGGGCTGCGTCGGGTCGCGGCTGAGGAGTGGCGTCAGGCGGATAGATCACGGGGAGAGTAGGGGCAACAGTAGTAGGAATGGCGACGGTGGCTCGGGCGGTGTCAAGCAGGAGCTTTGGACGATTGCAGGGCGGCCGCGGCGTTGCGACGGGCTCAGATCTACTGGCGTCAGGGGACGGTATGAGCTCGGGGCGAGGGGAATCTCGGTGGTGGCGTGGCACGAGCAGCAAAGGAGGCGCGAGTTGGTGCAGGGCCAGCTTAGTGGTGGAGTGACGACTGGCTTAGATCTGCCGTCGTCGGGGCGCTCGAGTGGGAAGATGAGTACAGCAGTGCTGTCGCGGCACGAGCAACGGAGGAGGTGCGGACCGGCGGAGCAGAAGCAGCAGCGTCGACACTCACGGATGATGGAGGTGCAACGCAGATGCGCGGCAGCTGCAGGTCGCAGCAAAGACCGACGGATGAGCAGCGGCAGGGGTGAGTGACGCAGCAACGGCGGTTGTCGGGGGGTTGCAGATGGACGGCTGCAGGTCGCGTGGCGAGGGGGCTTGGTGACCAGCTCGGGCTGCTGGCATCAGGTTACAGCTGCGGTGAGACGGGTGAGGTCACGAGCAGTAGGCTCGGGGTCGGCGTTCCGGCGCGGTAGAGCGGGCAGTGGCGGAGGTGGTCTGGCCGGGATGGAGGCGGCGAGTGTAGGGGCTCGGCCCCCCCGGCGACGGAGGGGCGCCCCCTCTCGAGCTCTCTTTTTTTTGCTCTCTACTTCTCACTCCTCGTTTTTCCGTCCCCCCGTGTCTCCGGTTTCTCTCTGTGCTTCTCCCTTTCTTCTCTCTGCCGAGCTCTCTCTCGAGCCTCTTTTTCTTGGTTCCCCTCCCCCTCTGCGTCCTGCCCTCTGTTGGGGTTTCATGGGCAAAGATGGAGGAGGGAGAAGGTGGCATGGGCCGGGCCAAAGCCAGATCCGGCCTAGCCCCTTCCAATTTTTTTTTCTCTTTTTTTGTTGTTTTTGTTTTTGTTTTGTTGTTTTTTTTTTAAAACTCTTTTGTTTTTTAATAATAACTTTTTGTGACTAACTCCTAACCTTTAATGCTACTTTAAATTAATTGATTTAGGTGAAATTTAGGTGTCAACAAGCAGCATAAAGGTCTAGGACAACACAAAATGGCAATGTATTGTTAATTATCTAGAAGCAACAATCACCGGCGACTGTTGTTTCTAGAAGCAAGCATAGGACACCACAATAGGAAGAATATAACTGCATTAAAGCCTTTTAGCCACTGCAGGCTTGGGATCCTTTTAATGTAGCCTAGCTCACAATCAATAGAAGAGTCCAACCCAAAAGAATGGGTATGAATCTGTGGTTATAATCCTCCCTCCTAACATTTTGCCCGAGCTAACTACATTCTCATGTTCTTTTCATTTCTTTGTTGTCTCGATCTCATTTTCCTTCCTTTGTTCAATTCAGATCCTTTAGATGCAATAATTATACGTTACTTAGACTCAAGTTCTATAGTATATGGACTTCTTATTTGTTTTGTCATATATTGAATGTGAAGCTTGTTTCCTTGTCCTACTTTCTTTTCATAAAGCTCTAAGGCTCTTTGTTCAATACAAGAAGCACTTTCACCTCTATCAGGACAAAATGACACCTAAAAATAAACAAAATAGAAGATTGGTTCAAGTTGGGACACTATCTAAACCAAAATCATCTCTCTCAAAACTTTACCTAGAAAGTCTAATACATCAGTAGTGGAGTTTACCTTGGTCCTTCTCATTGCATTAGTGTAAAGTTTCAGCTAGTTGAACTTTTGCGAGACACTAACCATTCTCTAATAGGTGTAGGAAGTGCTTCATGGAAAGCATTGCAGATTATTAGGCCTTATTTGTTTAATTGTGTTTCTGTTCCCCGGAACAAATTTTTTTGTTCTTTTGTTCCGGGGAACAAAAAAAGAAAAGAAACGCATTTGTTTACACTTTTGTTCCCGGGAATAAAAATCTATTTTTTTGTTACTGGGAACAAATTTGGAACAGAAATAATAAGTAGAAAAAACTTGTTTCTTATTCCTGGGAACAATTACGAGAAACACTTCTTTTTCTTCTTCTTTTTTCTTTGGCCGGTTGCTGGCCTCGGCCATGGCCAGCGACCGGCCGTTGAGGGCTGGCGACCTTCTCGGAGCGTCGCTAGCCCCCGACGAGCTCTATTTTTTTGTTTCCGAGAACAAAAGTGTAAACAAACGCGTTTCTATTCTTTTTTCTTTCCTCGGAATAAAAGAACATAAATTTTTGTTTCGGGAACAGAATCACAATTAGACAAACATGACCTAATAATCTACAATGCTTTCCATGAAGCACTTCCTACGCTTATTAGAGAATGGTTAGTGTCTTACAAACTTTAAGACTTCCAATGCACTTATCCCTTTCTTTTTTTTTACATTGTCGTTTTAAAGCAATTTATAGTTTATTTTAAAGAAAAACCTGAAAAGTTAAATGGTTGACTTTTCAGGTTGACTTTTTGGTCAACCCTTTAAACAAAAGTTAACCCCAAGTGAAAAATTAACTTTTTACCCAAAAAGATTTCATTTAACTTTAATTTCACTTTTGTCAAATCAATTTCTCAAAAATTCAAAGATTTGACTAAGAAATCAACATTTTAAGAAAAGTCAACTAAAAAATTGACTTTTGGTTAAACTTTTGACCCAAAAAAATAACAAAAATAAAAAATTCACAAATACATTTCTTTTAATGCCAATTTGACTTTTGTGTTGAAAATTTCATAAAATCCTATTAAGAACCTTGATTTCTGAATTTTAGGTTTTAAATCAACAAAAAATAAAATTACTTTTATTTTAGCTATAATTAGGTGTAATTCCTTCTTCAACATTTGGTTTAGGGACTATTTTAAATATGCTTGTGTATTCAATTTTGCGATTGACCTAGTTAAGATATAGATTACCGTTTTGAGCCCTAATTAGGGGACCGAAATCGATCATTCATGACTTACGAACGGACAGTCGTTCTTCACTCATTTTCTTAAGATAAGTCTAAATCCAAAATTGATTTTGGAAAATTCACATTAAAACTCATCAATTTGAAAAATTTTATCCTCCCAAACATTAGAAAATTAAGCAATTAAGTTTCAATTGATAAAATTCGAATTGACCCATTCATAATTATGGTTTAATTTCATAAATTTAGGTCAAATTTCAGTATTAGGCCTAGATTCATTTTTGACATAAACTTAAGTGCTTCAATTCAAGGTCAATTTGAATGCGATAAGTGATCTTACACATGGATGATTCATTAGATAGGGCAATTGTGACATCAATTAAATTCAATTTTAATTAACTTGTAATTTTGCCCATTGAATTGCAAATTTGATCATTTTTAGCCATTAATACCCAATTCAAAGCACCAATGATTTTGACTCATTACTTTTCATAATAATCATTCAATTAGATCAATAAAAGACCCCTAGATCACATTCATAAGGTTTTTACCAAATTACAAAAATTTTTGACCCATAAGGGTCCCAAGTGGGCAAAATGGCCAGAACTAGACCAAATCGATCAAAAATCAGTTGAACCAGACTGAACCGATCTAACCAGCTGCCGGCGGGGATATCTTGTGATTTTTTCGGAATTTTTGAATGTGTCTAACTAGGTCAAAATCGCCTTAATCTGAACATATGACAGTTTGCCCTGCAATATTTAGAATTATGGTTTAGGGAAATTGAATCCATAAATGAGTTTGTTTGGTCTCAAATCCTTCGTGAAAGATTAAATACATGTCGTATGTATTCAATTAATGCATAATTTGCAAAGTCTTGATGTTAATAAATGAGTCAATTACATGAGTTAATGTGAAAAGATGTTGCAGCAATATATAGCTTAGATATGCATCTCTGTTTTGCTACTTTTGGTATGGCTCATGCGATTACATTTAGGTTTCGAACTCTTAAAAAAAAATGTTCATCATTACATGCTCTATATGTAAGATTTTTCGTAGGATTTTTGCATGTCTTGAATTTGCTAAAATCATGCCCGTTTTGTGAAGTTAATGTTAAAATGAAATCCTACTGTATATGCATCTTGCCATGCTTGTTCGAGTAATTTAGAGACCAAATTTTGCAATCACGCCTTTTTGACAATTAAACCACATGTTACAAGGTCCGCATACATGTTTTGGTCATATCCTTTGAATGTCATCTTGCACATTAAATTTGTGTCACAAAAGTGTTCATTACATTTAGGATTCCAGAGCATACCATTATGAATCTTGAATCATTTTATAATGTCATTTAAATTGTATGACATTTTGCAAGCCAACCTAGAATTAGATGGTTATCCAAATTTTTCGTTGCATCCGATCCTAGGTCTCATGTGATTTCTTCATGCCATTTCTGCATTATTTGGATGACTTTGAGGTTTTCTAATCCATGCCCGTGTTTTGTTTTTCTTAGTTACTTACACATGCACCTTTAGAGATCACGATTTTAGAGCATCAAATCAACCTAGTTTGGACTCAAGCCCTATTAGGAAGTTGTAAGGCACACTTAGAGATTTCCAATATCGCTAATTTCACATAGATTGCTCATCATTTGGACCACTTTCTATTTTTTCTTTTAAAAGAAAATCAGAATTTGGACATGGGATCAAATTTGGAACCTTGTTCTAACCCCTGTTTGGACAAACCTTTGACATTTTTGTTCTATTTTTTCTACAAGGATTCTGCACTTGACCTCTTAATGAAACTTGTTTGCCAATATTTGGCTATGTTGTGTGTAAATTTGATGATTTTTGGACTTATTTTGATAAGACAAATCTTGCGATATTGATTGAATGTGCTGTTATTTTGACAATTATCTGACATGTTGCTTGTTGTCTGATTTTGTAAAATCGTGTGTAGCCCTTTTAGAAAAAATTTCTTCACAAGAGTTGTTCATTATCTTGTCATGCATATTAGGAAAAAATTTTATCGCCAAATTGTCATTAAACATTGCTTAATTTTTCTATCTTTATATGTTTGTTCTGAAATTTCCTAACATGAACTTGATTATAATTATTTAGATAAACTTCATAGGTTAGTTTGTGCATGAACCTAGATCATTCCATCTTCATAAAAGTTGTTTAAATACCTCGATATCCATTGTTAAATGATTTTTGTCGAGTTTTATTTCCAAATCAAATTTAAAATACTTTGGTGCATGTGATGTTTTTGAAAACCATTTACTAAGAAAGTCTTCTCCAAAGCTCAATTTGGCTTAAAGAAGAGTCGTGGTTTAGACCATATTCAAAATGCCTACAATGCTAACGAGTGCATTTATACAAGCCCTGAACTAGCCTTGAAAATTGAATGTGTTATATAACTTAGATATTCCTTAATCCGAAATATTTTCAAATTTGTTCTTAAATCCTGATTTGACAATTGTGAACGTCACGGTTTGAATTGTATTCAAAATACTTGTGACGATTGTGAGTGTATTTATGCGAGCCCCGGAGTAGCCTTGGCAATTGAATGCCTTTCATAACCGAGACATTTCTTTATCTCAAAACTTTTTGTGAATGACTTCAAAAGATATGTTTGAAAAATCACATGTACCCCACATGCATATAATCATGCCATTCATTAGAAACGTCTGTGTTTGGTATTGGCACATGCTTTTTGGTAATAAGCAATCCACGACAACTCACTCATTTGTCTGGTCGATTGAGAAATAAGGTCTAAAGGGCTTGCCTTCATGTTTAATTGCTGCAAATGCATGTGATTTCTAGATGAATAGTAAGATCGATGCATGATATCGAGGGAAAATCCTAGGATCACATAGATTGCTTAGTTCGAAGGCTTATAAGTGTTATTGGTCATGCGAGAACACAATTGGTCAATAATGGTTGTAAGTCATAAAATGAATTAGGGTAAGTGTTTTAAAAGGACCTGCACATGAATTACAAAGGCTGATCCCGAGGCCCAAATCTTCTTTTTTATATTGAATTTCTTTCGAAAGATTGATTTTGGCATGATGTCGTGCTTTTGATTATTTTAACATGTATATTGTTTCTTTCCATTGTATGTACCTGATTGTATAGTTTTCTAGTCTAGGTTTAGATTGGGATCCTGAAGATGGAGAAGATATGAACACAGTGGAGGTCGATGTCCATTCTGACCATAATCATGTACTATTCATTTCCCCGACATATGTCTCGGGTTCTCATTGTTTGTATAAAAGCCTGACGAGTTGCAGGTTCTCTTTTTCTCTTATCATTTTCAATTGTGTTTCTCTTTTATATTTTCTAAGATTGCATGATAGATATGTAGCTTTCCTTGATTGATTACTTACTGCTTCACAATTTTCAATTCAATTGGTTGTTTTCTCTTCATTTTCTCTAGAAATAGAATAGCATGAAAATGACCAACCACGCATGATTGCTTAGTTTAGGACTAACCATCCTGAAAATGTAAGAAAAAATGCGTGGACGCGTTAAGTAAACACAATATACTGTTTAGGTACCGAAAGGGCGCTAATAGAAATATTGGCGTAATCCAAATCCGTGGACCTAGATATCCGATTGCGTAGAAATTGAGGGAATACTCTCGACCCTCAATCAGATTCCTAGCCGACCCCAAAAAATGAGACTAATGGTGACTCCCGTCTTATTTTTAGATTATCCTAAACAACTAGATCATATAAATGAACCTATCGCACAGGGTACAAGTCCCGGTTAGACTCACCATGGTTTTAGCATACCCGCATGTAGAAAATTCCTAATGGATGAAGTAATGCCATCCTCAGGAAGGAGTACCAAAGTGATTCACACCCGACCAAGAAGTACTACCATGGCAAAGGTACTCTTAAATGATATTCACACCCGACCTCTCTCGAAGTGTGTCGCTCACGTGGGTACAGGTTGTGACACTCCGCTGTCATGCGGAGTATGAGTTTAGGAGAACTCATGACCTTATACAGGGAACTCACAAGAGGTTCATCCAGGGGATGAGGTGATGACATCCCTGTGATTGAAAATAGTGAGGGAACTTTCATGGTCAAGTACTTCTAAATGTGACCTTTCCCCCTTTCCTTCTCCTTGCGAAAGGGATCAAGGGCGGTGAGGTCAGGTCATGACAAATATGATTAAGAATTATATATTAACGCCGATTGTGTCGTGTAAGACGGCTGACATCCACATTAGCAATTTTCAGTTAAAATGAGCAGGGTGGACTCAATTGACAATATGTAAAAATATTTAGGACTTAATTAGCATAATCAAAAGATTTAGGACTGAATTGATAAAAATATAATAGGTTTAGAACTTTTTAGACAATTTTACAGCAAGAATGAGGAAGCCGAGTTCCCTGACTTGAGGCGGCGGATGTGAAGCCTCTGCCTTTCAAATTTGTCGTCGACGTGGCATGTCCTGACTCCATTGGAGAAGGACAGTAAGCGGTAGAAGATCGAAGTATTGCTCAGTGAGGAAATTGATAGCCGCAAGGTCGAGGTCGAAGAAGAGAAAGGGGAAGGTGCAAGCAAGATCAAAGTCACGAGCATAGGGTCGGTCATTCAATTAAAGGGAGAACCCATAAGTTGGCTTAAGGAGTTCTTGGTTTGTGGCCACATAGGAAGCATGGAAAGCCGTTTCCTTGAACCTTCGTTCTACGGCGAAGGTCCACTGAAACCTAATGGATTGCATCATATCGACGTTTGCCACCGTGGTTGCTCTCATGTAATTGCCCCCGCAACTTGTTAAAGAAAATCCAAAATCCTACAACAAGAGAGCTGCTAGCAAGAGAGAGCAACATAGATTGCAGTAGTAACGAAGGTGTTGACACCTAAATTTCGCCATTTTATTTAGGACTTAATTGTGTAAAAAATTAGAAATTAGTCACTAAAAAAAACAAACAAAAAAATAAAACAAAAGAAAAGAAAACAAAAGAAAACAAAACAAAAGAAAACAAAAGAAAACAAAAAAAAAAAGGAGAAAAAAGACAACAAAAGAAAAACACAAAAGAGGACGCGAGAGGGGCCGGGTTAGGTTGAATTTGGCCCGGGCCCAACCCGGCCCTCAGTTTTTCCTCTCTCTCGCGTGCGCCCGGCCCATTTCTCTTTTGGCCTGGCTCGTACTTGTCTCTTCTTTTCCTTCAACCGTCAAGACTTCGAGACCCTAGCGCAGAGAGGAAGGAGAAAAGAGACCGAAAAGTAGGAGGAAAACCGGAGGGGAGAAGAGCGAATAGGAAGGTGAGGGAGAGAAACAGAGGAGAAAAGAGACGAAGACCAGAAAGGAGAGCATCGGGCACATAGAGGGAGAAAACCAAAGAACGGGGAACAGAGAGAGAGAGAAAGCTGCAGGGAGAGAGCTAGAGAAGAGGGAGCGGTGCTGCCGCCACTGTCGTCGACGAGCCACCCAATTGACGCCTTTCGCCGCCGTCTTCCCCGGAACCCAAATATGAAGAAATGGAGCGGAGGAGGGTAGCGGCGACGCTGCCCAACGCCATCCGAGCCACTGTCCTCCTTGCCGCCTCAACCCGACGCCGCTCGACCAACCGAGACCGCCACTGTCTTCCCCAGAACCCAGATCTGGAGAAACCGAGGGAGCAGCTCGCCGCCAAAGCCACTTGCAAGTCTGCCCATTCTCCTCGACACTGAGCTGCCGTTCTCTAGCCCTCGAGCGATGCCCATAGCTTCGCGCTGTTGCTGCCGAAGCGCTGTCCGCCAGCACTGTCAGTAGTAGCCCGAGCCATCGCCGCGCCCCGCCTCGATGTTAGAAGCCGCGCGCATCTCAGCCCGTCGTCGACGCCACAGCAAATCGCCACCGTGCCTGAGTGCTGCCCGCCTCTGCTCGTGACGACCCACTGCGCTCTGCTTGCAACTATGAGGACCATCGGATCTCCGCCCCTGCTCTGTCGCACCTCCACCCGTAGAACCCACGAGCCCTGCAGTAGCTGGCCACTGCCTGCCGCGTCTCCGCTGCCATTTGCCACCATCGTCTGCACCACCAAGGAGCCCTAAGGCTTTGGCCACGAATTGGGTCGCGTGAGTCGGCGCGGGTCGGGAAACGGGTAGGGTTTTTGAACGATTTGGGCTGAGTTTGGGCTTGGGTTGTTTTTGCTTGCGGGCTTAGGGATTTAAGAACTTGTGGGCTTAGGGAGTTGTGGGCTTCATTTTTAAAATAAAAGAGATTGGACCAGATTGGGCCTGTTGGTTGGGCCCAATTCGAACCAAAGAAAGGCTCGACCAAGGCTGGTTGGGTCAGTTCGGCCGGCCCCCCATTTGGATTGAACTCAGTCCCGTCTCCGACCGGACCCGATCCGTGTTGACCGGGTTGGGTCTAACCGAAACCGACCCGGTTCACCTTTTTTAATCAAAAATTAATTCTAAAAATTTTAAAAATATTTTTCTTTAAATTTTTTAAAAAAAATTAAAAAGAATTTCGAAAATTTAAAAATGTAGGGTTTGGTTAGGAATTGTCATGTCTTACCTTCTTAGTGTAATTAGACATTTATTTTCTTGCACTTTGATTATATCACGAGTTTAATTTACATGTTTAAGTACGTTTATGGTTACTAAGTTGTATGCACTAATTTTATTGTAATTAGAAGCTTGGTTGCTATTTATCACCTTAATGATTGCGTACCCGCGTGATCACCTCACATGTTAGTGGATAAGTATAAAATCAATCCAAACTGCCTGCCAAAAATCATTTTGTTAAAATGAACAAGATTATGTACCGAAAGGGCACTAATTAGTTAATTAGTGTAATTAAGTCCCTGACCCTAGATTCTTTGGTTGCGTAGGAAGTGAGGCACACTCCCATGCCTCACTTGGTTTCTAGTCGACCCCAATAGGCTAGTGGCGACTCCTTTTGTGCAAAATTCATAGAAAATATCCTAATGTCATGCGGGGTATGAGCTTGGGAGAGCCCGTGCCTAATCATGGGCTTTAGGCCCGTCCCTTAGGCAATATCCCTAAACTTGTTCCCTCTCCCCAAGGGTAAGTCGCGATAGCTTGGCGACTCCACTGGGAACTTGGTTTTAAACCTTAAAGGACTTAGGTCAAAATTCTTGTTCAAAAATATTTTTGTTTGGCAGCAAAGATTCCAGGTACGTCCCTAACATTAAAGGTGTTAAATATTTTTGCAGAATGTGAGGTATAAGGGGAAGTGTTTGCTCACCTTTTTCTTGTAGGAAGGTGTAGGAATGTATGGTTTATTTTTTTTTTATGTATGAAGTGTTGCTTGCCTATAAATTATCATGCCTGCATTTCCTGCATTGCACTACACCATAGCACACACAATCTGCCGTCGGACTTGGGTTGCATAGGATCACTTAGGATGGTGTTGAGATGGATACCACTCCGACTACAAGCATGTAGTACGAGTCGCCCATCTCATCCCCGAAACTTCTTTCTTGATGTCAAAGGTTCCCACCATGGTCTGCGAGCATGCAACACGGGTCGGTCCTTTGATGAAGCCGGAGTCATGGGTAACACGACCTAGCCACGAGCTTGTTGGTTTAGTCCTGTGATCCCATGGCTTCATTTTGAGCCGTTTAGAGTAGAAATCGAACCACATCCCATGTGCATGTTTGTGTAATTGAAAAAAAGAAAGACAAAGGTCGGCACCCATTGTAAGTGTCATTTTCCTCTTTATTTGCTCATTTTGTATTGCATTTTCATCTTGAAATTCGCGAAAATCAATCGAATGCCCTCGGCAAAGTAGGCTTATGATTGAAAAAAAAAATTGGCAGTCACTTTTGATAAGTGAACATCGAAGGCAAGTTCTAAACACTTTGATTTGGCCCTGTTGAACACGTGGTTTTGTTTAAATTTCTAGTTATGGGCTCGAAATCATTTTGAAAAAAAAAATTTCAAGTTGTGATTTTATATTGGGGCACAAAAATTGAAATTGCATTTATTTATTTATTTATCAAATTCTCTCATTCTCTCATTTTGGGACTAAGTGCAAATCATTTTGTGTACAAATTTCTCAAAATAGAAGTCACTTCATTTTTCTAGGAGTAAAATTACAAATCAATCTTTCAAAAATCAATGACACTTTTGCATACGAAACTTTTTGGAATAATGGTGGACATTCGATTGATGGCCGTGGATTGATTATTTTAATGATGTCTTTTCTTATAATAAAATCCTGGCGAAATACTAAAACCCTGTAATAATGATTATGGGGCATGTACCGTCGTCTCGATTTTATTGTAAGAAGCGATCCCATTGAGATATCATTTTTTCTCATTCACATACTAACATTGTCATCTTTTTGCAGGTTATGCGTGGTGCTCCTTGACATTAGGACAAGAGTTAATTTTTACTCTTATCTATACAAGAGTTTCTTGTATTTCATCAATGTTCTTGTTCTTGTTAAGAATCCTGTTTTTCATTTTGAGTTTTGATTGCGAATCCAATTGTTGCTTTTGTAAATCGTGCGACTCAAATTTTTAATGATGGAATTCAGTTTCATGAAAATCATCATTTAAAAAAAATAAACAAAAAAAGAAAAACACGAAACAGAAAAAAGAGCAAATTCATAAGTGTTTTAATTGAACCTATATGTTTACTTTCCAAAATGAGTTTCAAGAAAACTTTGCTTAATGCCCTCTCTTCACGTAATCATTTTCTTGGGCTCATGGAACTCAAGGAGCAAGGATGCGTCGATGCTTCATTGGCACCAATCTTCCAATAGAGGCGGAACGAAGTGAAATTTCGTTCTGGGAAGTTTCTTTATTTGGAGATACCTTAGGTGCCAAAATAGCCCTTCGATCTCGTTCACTTTGCACGATGAGACAAATGAAGGGAGTTGCCCAGCATCCAAAAGGGCGAATTCAAAGGAAAAGTAAACTGTATCGATTCCAATTACCTGTTTCTGATACTATTTCTAACATGACTTTCTTTTCATTGTCAAGGAAATATCAAGAGTACAGTAATGTTCCAACAGATGCGATGGAGCGTTATTGAATCAATGTTCATTTTAAACAAAGAAATATTCAAATGATGAAACATAGGGGCAATATTACCCATTCCTTCATAAGGGATACCTTGGGATGTTGATTGCCCGACCATGGAAAGGGCTGTATTTCGTTCCTAAATTTGATTCCCTTTAATATAAAAAATATCCTTTTCTTTGGTACAGGACAAACTCGAACAGAGCAAAGGTTTGTCAAATAATGAGTGGGAGAATAACGTTTGATTTAGAAAAAACCCTCTCATTCCCCACCAATGAAGTGTGCTAGAACAATATTGTCAAATTCATCAAGAAGGATGTATTGTTCCTCAGTTGAACCTAGCTAAGAATGGAGATAACTCGTTTCATCTCCCCTTCTTACAGGGTGATAAATGAAAATAAAAAGTTGCGCATTAACCGTAGAAGCAGCGCCTTTTACCAAGGAATCAAGAAAACGTCAAACACTTAAAGACGAATGCAAGGGAAGGGTATTGTCGAGTTACCAAATATTTGCAAAGGTGAATCCAAGAGATATTAGCGCCCAAAGGATGAAAGCGAATGAAGGGTAATAATGTATCGTTTCCAACATTTCAATCCCTAAAGATTTTTGTACTAACATATTCTTTCACATTTTTTTACAAGGTTACCGGGTCGCCATGCCACAGGTAAGTACCCTTCTTCTCATTTTTTTTTAAAGTAAAAAAAAAAAAAGAAAAAAAAAGAGGAGAATTTCCATTACAAAAGAGAACCTTTGGCGCTTTCCTAGAAACACAAAATGAATAGTTGAGAAAAGAAAAAAAAATTCTACAAACTTTTTAAGCATCCTTTTTTTCTCAAAATTGTTTTCTCGTTTTGTGGATTATTCATTTTGAATTAAATTCCCTATGGAGATTAATCTACTCAGATGATTTCGATAGAATGAAATAGAGATGTTAATCATGCCAAGTAGATGATACTTAGGATGAGGAAAGGCAAGCCATTTCCAAACATGTCCTTCAAACACTTTCAAGAGTTGAGTGAATGGCGACCTTCTCTTAGGACGAATGATTCATTCGCATTGAGCGCAAAGACCGAAATGATAAAAGCGTTTCCTTCATCAATCCCAAGCATTGCACTAATCTCTTGCTACCCCTTTAGGCCAAAAAAAGATGATCCTTCAAAGTACCATTGTCGAGGACGACCCTACATTGGGGCAACACAAAGGGTTATGATCTTGTTGTAGAACGAAATATTGAGAAAGATTCTATTACTTTCACTTGCATCAATCTTCTGGTGATAGCTTCAAAGGAATTCTCATTAGAGCTTGACTCATCCCAAGGTGAAGAAGGGCATTTCCTTCTTTACCCAAACACTGATACCCATTGCTCTAACCAATTTGGGCCTGATTATTCATTTTTGAACCCCGAGTAGTGATCATCTCTCTTTACTGGGGCAAGGCATAAGATTTGGCCAAACACAATTGATAGTCACGAGAAAATGTGAAAAGCATCTCGAAAGTCAGAAGAGCTACAAAATTCAAAGAGCAAAAAGTTCAAGAGATCAGGGGGCATGAAAAAGCAGTGTGCTTGGTAAAAGCAAGGCCAATGCTCGTCAAGAAAAAGAACTAAAAGCTGCATCTTATGTGAAAGAAAAATTATCAAAGTCCAAGTGCCTGCGAAAAAATCATTGCAAATGCAAAGGAAATTAGAGAGGAGCGAACCTCCCATGCAGAAATGATTAGTTAAGGGACTTTCGAGATGCACTGTGTTTCAAAAATCAAATGACTTCGAAAGGTCGAGTGACCTGGTCACGATGCCATGATGATCACCGACTCTTAAAAATCCTCTTGAAAATCTTAAGCCTTTCGAGCCTCTCCCAAGCTAACAATACAACCCTCTTCCGGAGTCTCTTCTGATTGGGATTGAATGAAAATGGGAATACCACCAAGAAGCTATTGCTTGAAGGAGTGGAAATAATTTTATCTTGTCTTATCTTCCAAGAGTTCTCGATTCGTAAACCCGTTGAAGATGGTGACAAATCTTCCCTTATTGGCCTCAAAGCAATCATTTCTTTGTGTAAGCCCTAACAGAGCCTATATTGCGGTCCTTTCAAAAGACCTTTTTGATCGATCAGACTGTGCTCATTGAAAATGTTTCTGAAAGCCTTCAACATAAGTTATGTGAGATACTCTCAGCAATCAGTTACTTCCCACGTGAATGGATGGGATCAAGTAGCCATTTTATCGAGAGTATGTAAGAAGCCCTTTCTGACTAAAAAGCTCCAATTTTACATGCTTAATAAGTCTTTTTCACGAATATAAATCATTTTGGTAAGAACTTGATTCCTAGAGAATTTGATGATTAATGATATATCCACGAGCAAGATGACAATTTTGCGCTACATGATACTGATTGAAATCAAATGTTTTTCCAAAGAAATCGGACTTAGCTTGATTAGCTTGTTCAATTAATGATACAATATTGCCAATACGTCTCTTGATGACATCTCTAATGACATTCGCTCAAGTTGAGTTTGACAGGATTCCTCAGTGAAGTCATACAATTTTCAAGGGGTTGGTGGGTGCTTCCTTAAAAACCAAAGGTTCATGGTCAGCCTTAAACCATGCTATCTCCAAAGGTTCATGGTTAGCTTTAAACCATGTTATCTCCAAAGGTTCATGGTCAGCCTTAAACCATGCCGTCATCTCCAAAGGTTCATGGTTAGCCTTAAACCATGTCATCTCCAAAGGTTCATGGTTCAGCCTTAAACCATGCTATCTCCAAAGGTTCATGGTCAACTTTAAACCATGTCATCTACAAAGGTTCATTGGTTTTTCTTAAATCATGTATTTCATACTCGATCGAAACCCGTTCGTACACGGTGAGACCTACCTTCCAGTCGAAACCCGTTCGTACACGGTAAGACTATCATACCTGGTCGAAACCCGTTTGTACACTATGAGACTATCACACCCAGTTGAAACCCGTTCGTACACGGTGAGACCTTTCTCCTAGTCGAAACCTATTCGTACATAGTGAGACTATCACACCCGGTCTAAATCCGTTATTATACAGTGAGACCTCTTTCCTTCAACCCCCTTTTTATGACCTGATGGGTTTTCCGTAACCCGGAGTCCTTCAACCCCATTCTTATGACCCGGTGGACTTTCCGTAGCCCGGAGTCTTTCAACCCTCTTCTTATGACCCGGTGGGCTTTCCGTAGCCTGGAATCCTTCAACCCCCTTCTTATGACCTAGTGGGCTTTCCGTAACCCGGAGTCCCTCTACCCTCTTCTTATGATCCGATGGGCTTTCTGTAGCCCGGAGTCCCTCTCCTTCTTATGACTCGGTGGGCTTCCGTAGCCTAGAGTCTTTCTTCCTCTTATTGACAAGACGTGCTTTCATAGTTATGAGTCCTTTTCGTCGACCTGACGTGTGCCTATGCACTCAGGGTCTCTCTATTGCCCAAATAATTTAGGTGTCTTTTGTTTTTGAATGCAATCTCTTCGAGCTCCCATTCAAAGATGGGTAGCTGTTGACACCTAAATTTCACCATTTTATTTAGGACTTAATTGTGTACAAAATTAGAAATTAGTCACTAAAAAAACAAACAAAAAAATAAAACAAAAGAAAACAAAAAAAAGAGAAAAAAGACAACAAAAGAAAAACACAAAAGAGGACTCAAGAGGGGCTGGGTCAGGTCGAATTTGGCATGGGCCCAACCCGGCCCTCAGTTTTTCCTCTCTCTCGTGTGCGCCCGGTCCATTTCTCTTTTGGCCCGGCTCGTGCTTGTCTCTTCTTTTCTTTCAGCCGTCAAGACTTCGAGACCCTAGCGTAGAGAGGGAGGAGAAAAGAGACCGAAAAGCAGGAGGAAAACCGGAGGGGAGAAGCGCGAATAGGAAGGTGAGGGAGAGAAACAGAGGAGAAAAGAGACGAAGACCAGAAATGAGAGCATCGGGCACAAAGAGGGAGAAAACCAAAAAACGGGGAATGGAGAGAGAGAGCTGCAGGGAGAGAACTAGAGAAGAGGGAGCGGTGCTGCCGCCACCGTCGTCGACGAGCCATCCAATCGACGTCGTTCGTCGCCGTCTTCCCCAAAACCTAAATCTAAAGAAACGGAGGGGAAAAGGGAAATGACGGCGCTGCCCAACGCCATTTGAGCTGCTGTCCTCCTCGCTGCCTCAACCCGACGCCACTCGACCAACCGAGACTGCCACTGTCTTCCCCGGAACCCAGATCTGGAGAAACCGAGGGAGCAGCTTGCCACCAAAGCCACTTGCAAGTCTGCCCATTCTCCCCGACGCTGAGCCGCTGTTCTCTAGCCCTCAAGCGATGCCCACACCTTCGCGCTGTTGCTGCCGAAGCGTCGAATGTCCACTAGCACCGCGCAGCAACCCGAGCCACCGCCGCGCCCCGCCTCGACGCTAGAAGCCGCGCGCATCTCAGCCCGTCGTCGACGCCACAGCAGCTCGCCACCGTGCCTGAGTGCTGCCCGCCTCCGCCTGCGACGACCCGCCGCGCTTTGCCTGCAATCGCGAGGACCGTTGCGTCTCCCCCCTACTCTGCCGCGCCTCACCTGTAGAACCCGCGAGCCCTGCAGCAGCTCGCCACTGCCCGCCGCGTCTCCACTGCCACCCGCCGCATCGTCGCCGCCATCAAGTCCGTCGCCGTCGTCGTCAGCGCTGCCAAGGAGCCCTAGGGCTTCGGCCACGAACCCGGTCGCGCGAGTCGAGCGCGGGTCGCGAAACGGGTAGGGTTTTTGAACGATTTGGGCTGAGTTTGGGCTTGGGCTGTTTTTGCTTGCGGGCTTAGGGATTTAAGAACTTGTGGGCTTCATTTTTAAAATAAAAGAGATTGGACCAGATTGGGCCCGCTGGTTAGGCCCAATCCAAACCAAAGAAAGGCTCGACCAAGGCTGGTCGGGCTGGTTCGCCCGGCCCCCTATTTGGACCAAACTCGGGTCTGGTCGGAGACCGGACTCGATCCGCGTTGATCGGGTCGGGTCAAATCGAACCCGATCCGCGTTGACCGGGTCGGGTCAAACCAAAACGACTCGGTTCACCTTTTTTTTTGAAGAAAATATTTTTAAAATTAAAAAATTAAAAAATTAAAAAATTTCGAAAATTAAAAAATATAGGATTTGGTTAGGAATTGTCATGTCTTGCCTTCTTAGTGTAATTAGACCTTTATTTGTTTGCACTTTGATTATATCACAAGTTTAATTTACATGTTTAAGTACGTTTATGGTTGCTAAGTTGTATGCACTAATTTTACTGCAATCAGGAGCTTGGTTGGTATTTATCACCTTAATGATTGCATACCCGCATGATCACCTCACATGTTAGTGGATAAGTATAAAATCAATCCAAACTGCCTGCCAAAAATCATTTTGTTAAAATGAATAAGATTAGGTACCGAAACAGCACTAATTGGTTAATTAGTATAATCAAGTCCCCGACCCTAGATTCTCTGGTTGCGTAGGAAGTGAGGAACACTCCCATGCCTCACTTGGTTTCTAGCCGAACCCAATAGGTTAGTGGCGACTCCTTTTGTGCAAAATTCATAGAAAATATCCCAATGTCACGCGGTGTATGGGCTTGGGAGAGCCCGTGCCTAATCATGGGCTTTAGGCCCGTCCCTTAGGCAATACCCCTAAACATGTTCCCTCCCCCGGAGGGTAGGTCGCGACAGAAGGGAACAAAGTTTTTTTCAAAATCTAACAAGTGTCACACCCCAAATCCTATAGGGATGAAGGGGTAACATGGTCGTCCTTTCTATAGAGGACGCATCCTCAAACCATACCTTGAATATCCAACTCCCAATAGTTTCCACGATAATGCTCTTGTTCTATTGATCACCAATCGAGGCACCCTAAAAATATGAATACAAAAAGGAATGAGCTATCACGGCCTAGTGAGTCATATATTTCTTCTAAATAGATTGAGTAATTATTATGCATATTTAAAAGACAAATATTGTTAGAGAAATCACTTATGTTATTTTGAAGATGGCAAAATAAATCAAAGGCTACTAATGTGTTTAATGGTTGAGTAATAGACTATGCAGATGATAGAACATGTGAAGGATATTGTCGAAGTCTATACTTAAAAGAACCAGAAGATAGACTCTATGTTGAAGCAGAACTTATTTAGACTGTGTTTGGATCTTAAGGCTAAATATGTTCAGACTTACGTCCAAATTGTAAAGTCTATTTCAAATGGAAGACACTCAAGCTCTACTTCAGACATAAGACACTCAAGCTCTACTTCAAACAGAAGACACTCAGACTTTACTTCAAACAGAACACTCTCAAACTTTACATACAAAACAAGACACAAGTCCAGAATGTGACAAGCTCCAGAACGAGACACAAGTTCAGAACGTAGCAAATTCAGAATGAAGCATGTTTAGAATGAGACAACTTGACAGAACGTAACACAAGACCCTACATATAACGGCTAGTGCTCTGGTTTAGATTATACATCAAGATAGATTTGATTGACTCAATCTAATTTATTGACAATTGGATCTTGAAGATAAGCACTTTCTAAACGAAGAACTTCTACTTATTGAAACCAATATTCTGTTTGTATGGGCGATCAGAATCAATTTGGGATTCTACTTCTATCACTCAACGGCTACTAAATCTTTTTGATACAGATCTGTCTAATGGATAGATTGAAAGATGATCCTCTAGATACTATCCAATGGCTAGTTTGGAAGTAGAAGAGTATTTAAGGAGATTAAGGACCGATGAACAAGTAAGAGACGGAGCGTAAAATTTATAATTCCAAAGTCTGAGCAAACTTTAATCATACATTTATCTTTCGTGAGTTTAAACGTTTGTGATCGTGAGGGAAATACCAAAAAAGTGACTTAGTGAGATAGTGCGATCTACAACCAAGTGTTTGCACTCAAAGTTGTAATCTCTTGTTGATCACATAGTGGAATCAGCCAAAAGGCTGTTAGCGTGGGAGAGTGGACGTAGGTTTGATCTAAGTTGAATCACTATAAATTTCGTGTGCAACATTCTCTTCTCTTAACTCTTTTTATTTAAGTATGTTGCATACTTACATGTTATTTCAAAAGTCTATTTTGTTCTATTGCATACTTACAGTTGGCAAAAGATCGCTTCAAGTGTCAAAAGTTGGCACAAAGGGATACTTAAGTGTCAAAAGTTGTGAAAGTGGCACTTAAGTGCCACTTTTTATGAAAAATGGGACACTTAAGTGCCACATCCGTTGAAACTCGCTGGAAATCCTACGTAACATTTTTTTATTAATTTTTTCGTTTATGTAGCTTACCGGGAAGCTGACTCGGCAAACCACACACAAAAACGACGTCATTTTGGTATAATTTGAATTTTAATATAATAATTAATTAAAGTAAATTTTAAAAAATTAATTAATTAATAAAATAAAAAGTGGGGGGAGGAGGAGGAGGGAGGTAGTCGGTGGCCGAGGACCTAGCCCTTGCCGCCACCGCCTCCCCTTTGTCACCGGGAAGGTGGGGGAGTGTCGGTTGGGGCCGTCGAGCCCTAGCCGGGGCCGGTGGGGGTGGCCTCCCGGCGGGGCGGTGACCCTTAGGTCGGCTTGGCGAGGGCCAGCAACCCTCGCCAGATCTGGGGGAGGGCCGCGACCCTTGCCCCAGATCTAGGCGAGGGCACGCATGCCCTCACCGCTGGTCGGCTAGGGCCACCGACCCCCGACCAACACTCCCTCACCTCCCTGGCGACGGAGGGGAGGCGGTGGTGGTGAGGGCTGAGCCCTCAACCGCCGACCTTATCATGGCCGAAATTCCCTTTCCGTCCTTCTATTTTCACGATCTTTTTGATTCAGTCCATTCAATATAAAATTCAATCAAATTGAACTGACGCCACTGTCGAACATTGCTAAAGTATCAAGCGGATAAAACCCCCGCGTGGATGAGTAGGTTAAGCTATTGTGGACAACCAAATGGACGTCCATGTTTGAAAAAAAAATTGTTTAGGTCCCACTATAGCATCGCTCAACGATAACGTAAACTGGATCTAATGTAGGAGGGATCTAATTAGATAACTTTAAAAAAAAGACTTTAATTAGATAAACTAAAAATTCAGAAATGTCTATGAAAAATACGAAAGTATAAAAACATATATTGGAGTTTTTTTCGCCAAAAATTTTAATCAATGATACTAAAAATCAATTGTCCCCAAGATTTATATATATATACTTCCACGTAAGCAATACCACATGCATGAAAAATAACCTGCTTCAACTTCCCTTAATTTCATTTCATTGGATATTAATATTTATTTAGCAAGATACCGAATGATTGAACTTTTCTAAAAAACATGCATGCACTATGATCCTAGAATTATGCTAATTAATAACACGGCAACTAAAGTATTCATATTCCCATCATGTTCATGTGACCCTAATGATTGCATCTAGCATGAAAATTCATTGAATCGTCCTTTACTGACACGACTTTATAAAAATATCGATTTATTTAAAAAAATTAGAAAGTATCTTAATGGCGAATGTATGAAATTGATTAATGGAGATTATATGAAGAAAATTATCAGACTCATTGTACGAATATAAATTTAATCGTAAATTTTTCAATTTTACCAATTTAATCTTAAACCTTGGTGCGAAATTCTAATATAGTTTTCTGGTCGATGTTCGATAGTGGCAATCCAATCATCGCATACTATTCTACGTGGCACACCACAACATTAGTGATTTCCAGTGAAAAATGGTCGGAAGGACTATATTGGAACTTCGCACAAAATTTTAGAATTCAATTGGAAAAATTGGAAAGTGTAGGACTTAATTGATATCCGTACTCTAAATTTAGGACTAATAGGAAAACACGTCTCTTTCTAATTGATCAACACATATTGAACTCGATTGACACGGGACTTTCTTTCTCCATTTTTTCGTTTCTATTTTGTTTTGGCGAAATGGATACTTTCCTCTTCAAGAGAGACGATCCATGCAAAAGAACCGGGCAAAAACTAAAGGAAAATTGCCCCTTTTTCAATTTCATGATGAGGTGGGATCGTATCGATGTCATACCACAACTTCATGGAGAGCTGCAAGATGCGAACAGTCGTCAGTCATCGCCTATTCCCACCGATCTTTACGCAGATACTTTATCGTGCAAATGCAGTTCACTCGCAAAAAGGACATAACCACCACCTCTGTCTCGGTTCGATCTGTCGTAATAAAGCGCCAAATACAAGGAAACAAGAACACGAAAGACAACGTACCAAACGATGATGAAAAGCAGACAAACATACCCCCCTCTCTCTCTCTCTCTTTCTCTCTCTCTCCGTAAGCCACATTTTCCGGAAGCCTTATCGAGCACGTCCGTGACTTAAACACTATAAAAGCCCCCACGATTGGCCATCACCAATCATCATCATCATCCTCCTCCTCCTCCTCCTCAACCATGGCATCAACTTTTCTCCCAAAGCACACCTTTCTCTTCTCCCTCCTCCTTTTCTTCTCGACTCCATCCTCCTCAACCGCGTCGCCGTCAAAGACATCGTCCTTAGCTGCCGACGTATCGCCGAGGACACAAGCCGATAAGCTCATTAGAGGGCTCAACTTGTTCCCCAGAGAAACTGTCAATATCGGAGCTGGTGATGTTGATTCTGCTGCTTCTTTGGCTTCTGGTGGGAAGATCGTCGAGAGTCGCCTCAAGCTGCCGCTTCTCGGCAATTCTGGGTCGTCCATTCAGGACCTGGGTCACCACGCCGGGTATTACCGGCTTCCACACTCCCATGCAGCAAGGTGAGGCCTTGGAGTTCACCAGGATAGCCAATTCTTAATGTTCTCGATGTAGAATACGATTTTCCTATATCTGGTACTGAATTGTGATGTTCTAGGAGCATTTAGATTGACCTGTTATACTTATTTTGATAGGCCTAGATGATAGGAAAATTAACGGTGGTTATCAGTTAAACCTCATAAAAAGAGAAGTCTGCTGACTTCACTCTGGAAACCCACCAAAAAATTTCCCTTCATAATCCGTTTCTTCGATTCATGCGACCCGAACGAGATTCGGCACCTTATGATTCATCAAGTTCTGTTCATAATTCTTCCTCCTGTTTTCTTGTCTGGTTTTTCAGGATGTTCTACTTCTTCTTCGAATCACGGAGCAGCGCAGACGACCCGGTGGTGATATGGTTGACCGGTGGGCCTGGCTGCAGCAGTGAATTGGCACTATTCTACGAGAATGGCCCCTTTCACATTGCCAACAACTTGTCTCTTGTGTGGAATGATTACGGTTGGGACAAGGTGAGTGAGCGACAGATCATAGCGTTGTCAATCGTAATTAATATTTTAAAGAACGCTGCACCAAACTTTGGATTTTACCCTTTGTTCTGTCATCTTTTTATAATAGTTCGACCTTAGCGTGTTCGCCCAGTCGTCCTCCAACTCTTTTCTGTTGTTTTCTTCCTTGACATAATGACATATGATGTTGGTCGAGTTGGTTTGAGTATTCTCACTTAAAAAACAATTGCCAGTTTCTTCTATCGCTGTCGCCTTCGATAGGCAGCCAGCGAACAAATTCCCAAGCTTGTTTTGACGAGCTAAAGGTTGTGTGTGATGACCGTAAGCATTACATTTGATGCATTTGTAGTGTTTTTCCCCCACAGGCGTTGAATCTCATCTTCGTTGACCAACCTACTGGAACTGGTTTTAGTTACTCCTCTGATGATCGCGACATTCAGCATGATGAGCAGGGTGTCAGCAATGACCTGTATGACTTCTTGCACGTATACATGCGCTCATTGATCATAACCTGAGCACCTGATTACACGAAATTGACTACTTTTGAGTAGCCAATTTTCAGATTGGTACTTTTGAAGATTGATAGACTAATCTTTCACTACGATGGTCAGGCATTCTTTGCAGCACATCCTCAACTTGCCAAGAACGATTTTTACATAACCGGAGAATCGTACGCTGGGCACTACATTCGCGCTTTTGCTGCTCGTGTTCACCAAGGGAACAAGGCAAAGGATGGAATTCAGATAAACCTGAAGGTACTTCATGTTTGTATGGTAATTTTTTGCTATGACATATTAACTTGGTTCTTTCTTTTGACGTTAGTTAACGTCTGAATCTTGAACAGGGGTTTGCAATTGGCAATGGCCTAACCAATCTTGAGATCCAGTATGAAGCATACACGGATTATGCTCTAAACATGAGGCTAAACAGTCCGATCATGACAACATAAACGCAATGCTCCCAGACTGCAAACAGGCGATTAAACAGTGGTATCATTTTTGGTCCTAAATCTCTGTTTATGCTTCATATAAACATTGGAGAAGCTCTCTCTTTTCTCTCTCTAAAAGCAGAGATTTTGCTATCAATACTTTCGTATTATGTGCAGCTGCTGAGGGCGGAAATGCTTGTGTGAATTCATATGAAGATTGCACCAATATTTCAATAAGATCATGGACATTGCCGGGGACATCAATGTACGGCAGTGACTGATAGTTTTTTCCTTCACAGAAGCTTTCTGATTATAACATTTGATTAGCGTGAATTTCACATGTTGATGATTGGCCTGCATACTATGATATTCGAAAGAGCTGTGAGGGCGACCTGTGCTATGACTTCTCAAACCTGGAGACATTCCTCAACCAGAAGAGTGTGAGAGATGCTTTAGGGGTCGGGACTATAGAGTTCGTGTCGTGCAGCAGCACTGTGTATGAAGCCATGCTCACAGATTGGATGAAGAATTTCGAAGCGGGCATCCCTGCGCTTCTTGAGGATGGACTGAAGGTGCTCATTTATGCTGGTGAATACGATCTGATCTGTAATTGGCTTGGTAAGAACAACCCCAATCTTTCAAGTAGGTAGACACTGGACAGAATTGAACGGAACATTTCCGTGACATGTGTTTCCTGATGTTAATTTGAGTAGGGAAGTCCAACTGGGTTCATGCCATGGAGTGGTCTGGTCAAAAGCAGTTTGGAACATCTACTACTGTTCCGTTTGTCGTCAATGGTGCCGAGGCAGGATTGATGAAAAGCTATGGATCACTTACTTTCTTGAAGGTCTCTCTCTCTCTCTCTCTCTCTCTCTCTCTCTCTCTAACAGAAGGGCACACGTGCGAACCTGCAGTGTGTGAGCGCACTTACACAACGTACTCCAAAGATGAGAGGCAAATTATAATTTCAATTCTGGCCGTGTGATGAGATGCAGGTTCATAATGCGGGGCACATGGTTCCGATGGATCAGCCAAAAGCTTCACTACAGATGCTAAAAAGCTGGATGGCGGGCGAAGTCGCCATGGCTGGTGCAGATAGCGAGATTGCTCCATCATGAATGGAGTGTGCGGACAGTACCTGACATTCTTGTTCATATACATTGGACATGAACTATGTACATCCCAAAATACAAGATACAAGAAAAGTTCAAGAAAAAAGAAACGATAGGCAAACAATAGAAGACAGTTGAAATTAAGTTAATTCAATGCTACAGATTTACAGACAGTACATTTGTATGTTACATTTCAAAATTCATCAAATCGACGGAAACTTATCCTAGTTCCGAACATGCTGATCAATTAGCACTGCATAACTTGAATGCATGATTCTTGGTGTGGCTCGTGACATGCCTTATCCAGCTTCAGAAGAGTTGATTGTATGAGGCAAACATCATAATCAAATAGAACATAAACACAATTCAGGATTCCCTCTCTTGTCTTTCATTAATCTAACCGAAGTCAGTGAAAAACTATTTGAGAATCTGCTACCGAGTACCACGAATGGAACATAAACACAAAATCAGAAACCGTTTTGGAATATTAGTGTGACCACAGGAAGGCAAAGCTCTATGCTTTGTGAGGTTTGAGAAGCTTCACTCTCTCCCAGGTGATACCTGGGTCATCACGTCCGAGATGCCCATATGCTGCTGTTTCCTGATACATGAAGTTGCATCCTCTCATTGATCAATATTGATAGAGATCACTCTTGGCCTGAAATAATAATTCTCCTTGATCAATGCCAGAGTATTCTTGTCCGGAATCTTCCTAGTTTTATTAAGTGTACACAAACAGAGATGAGGGCTCCGGAACAGCAGTGGCATAAGAAACCTGCAAAATGCAGCATTGAGCGAGCCCGGAAGCCACCACGCTCTTTGCAGCTTGCCTAACAATGTAGGCGCCGCTACGGTCAACTTTGGTCTGGTCCCTACCTGAAAAAGCACCACCACCATGGACAACCCAACCACCGTACGAGTCGATAATTATCTCCCTCCTGGTGAGGCCCTCATTACCATGGTCTTTCAAATCCTTCGCAATCTGCTCATTGGCAATGTTATCATCATGCTGAGTCGAGATTAGGACTGTATGGACCCTCAGAGGGACCATGGCACCCCCCTCGTTATGGTATTACGCGGTCACTTGGGTCTTAGCCACGGGCATGTCTTGTTCATCCTCACTTCAGTCAGCTTGGCTCCGACTTTGGTGGCTTAGATTGTACGTGAGTCAATGGCATAAGCTCGGAAGTTTCCATCCGTAGCGTAACCAAACATGTGACCCTGGTCTCCAGCACCAATCTCCTCAGGTTTCTTGGTCAGAAAATTGTGAGATTCCAAGACGTTCTTTAGACTCTTGCGTAGAGTGTCCAAAGTACGCATCTGTTACAAAACAGCACTTGCAGATCCTCCCTTTAAAGACGGGAAAACATAGAAGTGATCGAGCACAACGCCAATCGTTCGAGTCATGTTCATCTAGTTCTGAGCTGGTCGGGAGGTTTTTTTTTTTTTTGGGCCATTTCCTCTTTTTCCTCCCGTTTTTTGGCTCTTTCAGTAGATCTACGGAAGTGCTTGACTTGACTTGTCCCAGACTCCAAAAAATAATATAAAAGCTGAGGAAGGTTCCTACTTTTCGTCCATATTCTTCCATAATCTTTTGTCATCAAGTCTTTATATTTTTAATTTGCCTAATCATATTTTATACATTTACCATCTTCCAACTTCAAAAGTGTACTTGGATAAAATTTCGCCTACGAGGATGTCCACATGGACGTTTATGTTGGGAAAGTATTATCCATGTCACATTAGGATATTGTTCGACGACAATGTTGAATGGATGCAGTGTCGGAGGAATTTAATTAGAAAAATTAAATTTTAGTGATTTGGTTAAAAAATTGAAAACGTATAAAGATGAAAGGTAGGCTTTTTTTTTTTTTCGCAAAATTCTAATTAACATTGCTGAAATCAATTGTTCCTTTTTAGTGAATGGATATCGTATTCTATGAGACCTTTTTTTATTTCTAGGTAATCGATATCACATGCATGAATAACTTGCTTCAACTTCCTTTAAATTCCATTTCCACGAATATTACAATTTATTCAGCGAGATCCCGAATGATTGAACTTTTTGGAACTATAAGCATCCACTAATTTATCATCCTAGAATCATCCTACTAAATAACATGGCAACTCAAGTGTTCATTCTCCGAGCATGCTCATATAACCCTAAATATTGCATCAGACATGAAAATTCAAGAAATCGTGCTATACATAGATGGCTTCATATGATTTATGTTTTCCTCTTTTTGGTTGCATTAGAGAGTTCTTCTTTTGACAAATTTTAATCTAGTAGAAATTGAGAAAGTATCTTTGTATATCAAATGTACAGATAGCCTAATGAAACTAATTATTAGGGATTATGTGTCACAAAGGAGAAATCGACATATCTCTATTTGATTGGTTAATACATCTACAATTTGATAGACGCGGTTCTTTCTTTTTGCCTTTTGGTAAATGGGATACTTTTCATTTAAAGAGAAATAATCCATGATAAAATCCGAGCAAAAACTAGGGAAAATTGCCTTTTCAATTTCATGATGTGCTGGGATCTTAATGATATCATATCCCATCTGATGCGGGAGCATCAAATTCCATCGGAAACAATCAACTTATAAACTCAACTCAAGGTTCATCAATCAAGTAAGCCATTTTGATGTTTACGCATGCAAAGGGAATTTCGGCCATGATAAGGTCCGATGCGTCCAATAGGGAGCTAGCGTCCAAGATAGATTTTCTAAAAATTGATAAATAAAGGCTCATTCAGCACAAAAACAACTTTGATGAGGAGAATAGGACATCTTCGCGAAGGGACTAAAAAGATCTGCTAGGGCATAAAAGCTCAATGCTTGGCCTCTTGCCATGGCCAATTTTCCCTCGCCCTCTCGCTGTTCCCCTGAGCTTTCACAGCAAGAGAAAGATCAACTTGATTGGAAAAAAATAAAGGTATTGTCCCTCATATCGTGAAATTCTCATGGGTAGTAGCCCTGAAATTCCCTTGGAAATTGAAGAAGATTCTGCAGACTTTGTTTTGAGCAAATAGTCCTTGGATGATTTTCTTGGGTTCCCAATATTTGATCCAGATGTGGCTACTATAAATAGAGTGGATGCTTGGGTTCGTGTTCCCCATTTATCGATGGAGTATTTCGATGATTCTGCCAGCCTGTTTGTCTCGACCAAAATTTCGGGTGATCCACCTAAGATTTGGTTAATGGATTACTAAGCTTAAACTTAGCTCGGGCTCTCCCAAGCCCATACCAATTCGCAACTTAGGTTCAAGTTCTTAACATGCGAATGATTTTTCAATTAGGAGTTGTCACTAATCTATTTTTTGTGGGTCGATTAGAAACCCAAGTAAAGTAACGGGAGATTTTACTTTACATTGTGAGTTTGGAGACTTGATTACGTTAGATTTCTCTAACGCTATTTCAGTACATTTTTCTTTTATTTTGAAAAATGTTTGGCAAGTAGTTTGAATTGATTTTAATTTATCTCCTTAATATGTGAGGCGATCATGCGGGTGTGTAAACCACCAATTAAATACCCAGATAAAGCAATGAATAAATTGCAAGACTTACCTCATAGCAACGAGCATTTGTAATGTTAAATCAGAATTCACATCGACATTACTAGATATGTTCTGATTAACACGCAATCACTTAATTTTTGTTCACTTATTTAATGAGAATTTAATCTATATGCAATGCAATGTTACTATCCTAATATGAAGTGATATGATATGGAAATATGACATAAACTATATAACATGAGTAAAGTAATTTTTTTGTGTTTTTCTTCATGAAATTCGAAATTAAAGAAATGCAATAATTAAATGTGCAATTAAAATTACCCAAACGACCTAATTCTAATGACGGGTAATTTCTAATTAAATGAATAACTAACATGCATTTCATGAACCTAATCCTACATGACATGCGCATGATTTTTTTTTTTTTTTTGTATTTTTATGGAAATTCGTAATTAAAAATTAATAAAAATAAAAATATAACTAAAGTGAGATATTATCTAATTTAAATTAGTAATAAACCAATATGAATCCTATCTTAATCTAGAAATTATCTCGTCATGCAATTCAATCCAAAAATATTATCTAACCTAGATACCATCTAAACATGCATTTAAAAAAAATCTAACCTATCATGCAATCAATTCTAATCTACATGGAATGCAAAATGCAATTTTTTTAATATTTATTTTCGAGATAAATAAAGCAATCAAAAGATAAACACTAAATCATCCATGGTCATCGAAGATGTTATCCATCATCTGAATTTAGATTCAAACTTGATTATTTCGCTAATAAAATCAATAAATTGATCTTAAGCCTTAAAAATAAAGATAACAATTTTACTCCCGCGTGATTAATTATTCCATCTAAAGCCTTATACATGGAATAAAAATTCGTGTGCGGTTGCGAATTGAAGTGGTACATCGGGAATTTCAACCATGCATCAAGAAAAATTTCAAATAAAGAGACAAAATATCAAAAACTAAATAAGATAAAATAAATCTACCTAATAAAATAAGATAAATCTTTACCTAATAAAATAAATCTCTACCTAAATTTGAATTTTTTTTAAAAAATTTGAAGGTAGAATGGACCAACGATGGAGGCTCGACGCGGCACGGCTCAAGGGTCGATGGCGAGGGTAGTGCTCGGCTCCTGATCTCGAGGCAAGGCAGCGACAGTGGGAGGCTCAGGGAGTCGTAGCTTACCCGAGGAATTTGTGAAATCAAACCTACAAAACAGAGAAACCGGCCCCTTGGCTCGACACCGGATCCACAGTGACAGCGACAACAGCAACTTGATTCGTCGGTGGAAGGAGCAGAGAGCACGCTAAGACGTCTGTCTTGATATGGAACAGATTAGAATAAAGCAGCAGTGGCGGCATGGGTGAGGCAGGTGGCGGTCAATGATGGATCGGTAACCGCGGGCGTTGAAGTTGCACTTCACGCTTGAAGACCCCCCACTGGAAGAAGACAACCCCACCTTTTTTTTAGTTTTTTCTTCTTTCACGTGCTCTCTCCATGCACCTTGTCAGAGGAATCCCCACCCTTTCGTTGACCTATTGACCCAAAAACATAAAAGAACTCTCCCTGCTCTATTTTACGAATCGTGTTCCCTTCCCATCTCTGTGCTGAGCGGGGGTTCGTCAAGAAGCAGCAAGCGTCTCGGGGGAAAATTGCTGGCGCCAATTTGCTTGGTTCGTCTCAAGGAACACCAGGCGGCTTCGTCAATGGGGCTTAGATCAGATCGGATTTCACCGAGGAGGGACGCGGCAGCTCTTCGCGTTGTTGATGTTGTGGGAGTTCGGAATCAAAACATACGTCTTCCACTTGAAGCGGCTTTGGAACAGGCGTGTGGCAGCAACAAGGCACAGCAGCAATCGTGGGGAGCATGATGGCCACGTGCAGCAAACCACAGAAAAGCGTGATGGCACCGTGGCAACCGTGGCCGAACTCTCTAATCTCGAGCCCCGCTTCAATGAATTCTCTCTCAATGGCTGTGTATTCTATTCTGCGTAACCCTCCCCTCTTCTATAATGTACTAACCTATTTATAGGCCACGGATTAGGGTTCTAATTTTTCCAAATCCATATTCACGAAGATTTCTTTTCCAAACGCAATATTTACTTTTCCGAATACAATATTTTCTATTCCAAATGCAATATTTACTTTTTAATTGAAATTTCATAAAAATAAATCCGTAGGCCGATTTGCTCTTTTTGTGGGCTTAGTCCGGCTTGCCAAGTTAAACCTCAGAACCACTAATTCAAACCCATCCATCACTGGTTTAATAAATAAATGGAAAAAAATACAAATTAAAAATAAATGCACCTAAATTTATATGATGTGCAATTAACATTTTTTCAGAGATAAAATTATTCCCTAATTTTTAATGCGATAAATAACTAAACAAGTCGCCAAAATTTAGGTGTCAACACCGTTGCCCACCGTCCTACCCATCGGCCCATCGCCGATTGCCTGCCCATCACCTGCCGCCACCCGCCCTCCTGCTGCCGGCCCCCTCTTGCCACCGGTAGCTGTCGCCATTGTCTGCTAGCCCCTGGGAAGGAGAAATTTTTTGTCATTATTAAATGAATTTCTATTCTGATAATAGAAATTTTGTATCATTATCAAAAATCTAATTTTGCTCTGGAAACATAGTGGTGCGTGATAATCGCAATCATGGTTAATAAAATTAATTACTGAATGAATAAATAATATGTATCTCATTCAATTAAAAGGGAACACAAAACAATATAAAAACATATATTACTGATGTATAAACTACTTATAGTTTCAAGTATATTACATTTCATGCTTTTGTTAATGTTTTTTTATTTCTCCACAGGTGTTGAATATCATCTTTGTCGACCAGCCTACTGGAATTGGTTTTAGTTACTCCAATGATCAGTGCGACGTTCGGCATGATGAGCACAGTGTTAGCAATGACTTGTACGACTTCTTGCAGGTATACATGAGCTCATTGATCATAATTTGTGCATCGGATTAACTACTTTTGTTTTTACGGATAATTGGGTATTTTTCAATTTAAGAATTCAAGCATATCATGGACTATTCTCTCGCTGCGATGTTCAGGGGGGTTCTTTACAGAGTATCGTCGACTTGCTTAGAGTGATTTTCACATAGCCGGAGAGTCGTACGCTGGGGACTACATTGCCGCTTTAGCTACCCGTGTTCAACAGGGGAACAGGTTAAGGGAAGGAATTCTCATAAACTTGAAGGTACTTTTATGGTGATTTCTTGCTATGATATATTAACCTGTTCTTTCTTTGACATAGTTAACTTCTGAATCTCAAACAGGGGTTTGCAATTGGCAATGGCCTAACCAATTCCGGGAACCAGTATGGAGCATCCATAGAGTATGCTCTAAGGAAGAACTTAATCAAGCGGAATGATAAAATTAGGATTGATACAATGTTCCCAACATGCGAACAATTGATGTCTTTCAGGCCTCAATCATTTAAGGACCATTTGCTCAAAACAAAGTTTGAATTCATTGACTCAAATTCATCTTCTATTGCATGCATCCATTTTTCCTTATTAGGACAATTTAGAGTCTTATTTACATTCCTTGGCTTATCTTTATCTTGTAGAGCAACCATGAAAGTTTCTCTTTGATGTCAAAATGTCGACGATGAATACTTTTATGACTTATTCGGCGTACGAGAGATTGTACACTTTGTACATTTTTCTCTATTATGCTCCCGCTTGGATTAGATAATGACGATATCATTTTATCAGGTTATTGTAATTGAGACTGAGTTAAATTTAATTCTTCATTTCTCACATTACTCCCACTTGGACAAACTCCATTAAGTTCATTATCTTGATCCAAGGTTTTAAATAGAAAGTAGCCCTCACTTATTTCGCCATTCTTAAGAAATTCATTCTTTAAGAATATGATATTTCGTGGTACAAATTCAATTATAATCCTACTTTCTTGCTCACTATAAACACATACCCGTTCGAGTATTCTGAGTAACTCATAAAAATGTTTTTCTTGCTTCTAGAACCTAATTTCCCATATTTGTAAGAGGGTTCGTAAGTATACGTAGCACAACCCCATATTTTAAGAATTCTTAAGTTGAGTTTTCTACCTGTCTATAACTCATATGGAATATACGTAACTAATTTGGAAAATACACGGTTAAGTATATAGGCAACAGTTAACAAAGCATTGCGTCAAAAGGTGATAAGTAAGTTAGTATGCGCAATCATGGACCTAACCATTTTCAACAGGGTTCTATTTCTTCTTTTTGCAATACCATTTTGTTGAGGGTATAGAGAATAGATAATTGTCTTTCTATTTCTTTTTCATCACATAAATTTATGAACTCATTAGATAGGTATTCTCAACCTCAATTGAATCTTAATGCTTTTATTTTCTTCTACCAAGCTCATAGATTTTTTGAAACAACTTAATATTTCAGATTTATAAGAAATCAAATAGACATATTTGAATTGATTATAATCATGTATAAAAGTGATGAAATGAACAGTCATATGCCTTGCTCTCATATTCATTAGATCACATATGTAAGAATGGATTAATTTTAGAGAAAATTCAGCTCTTATACTTTTTCTAAATGGTTTTCTGGTTGTTTTCCCCGTTAGGCAATACTCGCATATGGACAAATTGACTTTTTTAATATTGCCCAATAATCCTTTTTTGGCTAGTTTATTTATTCATTATTGGCCAATATGAGTAAGTCTAGCATGCTATACATTCATATAATTATTATAAAAATTAGAATACGTGAAAATGGAATAACAAATATTGACATTATTATAGTCAATATCCAACATAATAAAACCATTTAGAAAATAACCGTGGCATAATAATTTGTACTCAAATACAAATCCACACTACTATTATGGAAGTTTAAATTGAAAACAAGTTAACCAACACTAATACATGCACTAAATTCCGATGAATCTCTGGAGTATATAGTACATCATGTAAAAACAAAGTGCATCAACCACGAATACTTAATTGGCATGTGCTAATCCCTTTAATTTCAGCTATGGAGTTGTTCCATATCTAGTAGGTACTCGTTGGAATTCCATGAAGGCATATGTATCCTTCACTACATTATCTGTTGCTCTTGAATTTACAGTCCCAAAAGGATTAGATTTAGTTAAAAATATAGAGCTTGATACATAAGCAAAGCTCTTAAGAATATGGTGAGGATTCAAATAATACAGAAAGTTGGTTATCTTGATATGATGTTGCTGGTGCAAACAAATGATTTAGTCATGCTTGGTGAGGAACTGATTTTCTGCTGGATGTTATGTTTAGAGTCACTGATCGAGCTTAGGATTCGACTTTAGATTCACATAATATGCTTAGATTTGGTGATTGATGATGTTATTGGATGATTTTTTGTGGATTGACGATCAAGGATTATGAACTTGAGGTTGATTGAGTTTGATTTGTATTACTCCGCAATTTCGTATCTTTGTGATGGACTTACTGTTTTGGCTGAAACGAAGTGCTAGATGAATTTTTTTGACCTCGAGCCCTTCTAGACATAAAAAATACACTTCTAGAGCTTCGATTTGATATGTCGTATGCCCATAATGGATGTCGTTTGGTTGCTGAAAAACACATTTGAAATCTGTCAATTCTGCAGTAGTTTCAGCTTGATTTGTGTTTACTGATCTTGCTGGTTCTTTGTTTTGAGGAGCAAATTGTCTTGAAAAAATATACAATAATGGAATGAAACATTTGAGAATTCAAACATTGCACTGAATAGCTACCCAATGTTTATGCACTGAATAGCTATCCAATGTTTAGAGCTATAAAGACATTTTGATGCTTGTGTCTTTCTTTAGTCTAAAAGATGGTGATGAGAAAAGAAGGCAGCAGCATGTTGCACTTTTTTTTTAATTGTCTTGAACTCATATGATGTTCAACTAGTGAAGGTTACATGGCATCCCAAAAAGAGGCATTCATCGCAAAGTGGACTGAGCCTTTAACGAACTTGTTCGTCAGTTTGTTGGTAGAAGAGGTCAAAAAAGGAAATCGCACCTCTTCTACTTACAACAAAGTAGGGTGGAATAACATACGGATAGAATTCAACAAACGAGCAGAACTTCAATATACTGCAGTACAGTTGAAGAATAAGGTGAACAAATTGAAAAAGCAGTATGCTAGTTTCAAGAAGCTTCTTTCACAATCCGGATTTGGCTGGGACAATGTGAACAAAAAAGTTGTTGTTGATGATCCGAGCATATGGGAATCTCATATCAAGGTATGATTTAACCTTTGACCATTTTCATAGCACTATATATGTACATCAAATATGTTTAATTGTATTGCTGATATATGTCATCATTGTGAAAATTGCAGGATAATATTGAGTGGGTGAAATTCAAGAAGGATGGGTTTCCTCAATATCCTGACTTGTGTATTGTATTTGGCGATACATATGCTACTGGGGACTATGCATCAGGAAATGTCGAAGATTTGGTGATGTCGGATGAACTTAATATTGGTGGTGATGATGCAGACAATGGACCAGAGGACTTCGGTGCACAGCATGTTAATGAGGAAGATGTTATGTCTGACAAAACTCCTACTCCAGTTCATGACAAACATAGGATGGATAAAACTCCAAATACTAAGAGGAGAAAGAAGAGTCAATCATTTACTGTTGCTAGCACCTGCAAAGCCTTGCAAGAGATGATCAAAAGTCGGGTTAATCAATCTGTGAGTGGTTCTGTCAACTCACAAGTGACATCACCACCTACAGACCCATTCTCCTTATCTGTGGTGATTGATACCCTACTTGCCATGCCTATGTTGGACCCAGATCTCTATAGCAAAGCAGTGGAGCGAGCCTGCGATAATGCCACGTGGAGGGAGGCTTTTATCAAAACCCCAACTGAAATGAGATATGGACTTCTCCAACGTCTTTAGTGGATGTTAGGAAATGTGTCGTGGATTGCTTGGAGTTTTATCAGACTGTTTTTTTATGTTTTTGGTTGTTATTTTGTTGCGACTTTTGCATCTATGTTGTGGTTTGGATATGATGGATTGTGCTGAATTTTTATATTTGGTTTGGCTTTTCACTCTATTACTTACGTTATTGGTTTCCATTATTTTTTATTTTTATTTTTACATATATCTATATTGATTTTCTTATATTTGTGTAATGGCATAGGTACTATGGAAGATGAATCAAATAGTGTGTCTAATGAAGAGGTAGCAGCAGTTGAATGGTATTTGGATGACTTTGATATTGACATAATAATAGCATGGTTAACTCTTGTTAATTTGGACATGTCTTTGCATACGAAAGAGCCTATTAGGGACAGTAAATTATCAGGAGCCGAATGGGTAAGGGAAATTGTTTATGGACATTCCGATAGAATATATGAAGCATTCAGGTTAGAGAGACATGTTTTTCTTAACCTATGTGATCTAATGAAGGCAAGAGGCTGGCTGAAAGATACTCGATATGTAAAGGTTGATGAACAAGTTGGGATTTTTTTATATATGGTTGGTCACAAAAACACAAATAGAGATTTATGTGAGAGATTTCAACGTTCAGGACAAACAATCAGTAAGTTCTTCACTCTGGTATTAAAAGCGTTTCTCAAATTATCAAAAGAGATTATCAGGCCGCCTTCTTTTGATATTTTTCCAGAGGAGATTCTTATCGATCCTAACCATGCACGTTACTTCAAGGTATGATTTTAATATCAATTTTACATTATTAAAATATATATAGTTGATAATATTGTCTAACGCTATAATTTCAAAAAATCACAGGGCTGCATTGGTGCTATTGATGGCACCCACATTGATGCATCCGTCCCTATATCAAAACAAATCCCATTTAGAGGCAGGAAATGGACTACCACTCAAAATGTGATGTGTGCTTGTTCATTTGATATGAAATTTACTTTCGTATATGCTGGGTGGGAAGGATCTGCCAATGATTATCGGGTTCTCTCGGCAGCACTTGAGACTCCTCGATTGCAATTTCCTCGACCACCACCAGGTATTTGTTTTCTCTATATTAAGTGATTTTTTTTTTTTATAATTGTATAGCTATTGCATATCATAACAAATTTATGTATATATTTTTGTAGGAAAATACTATGTAGTAGATTCTGGTTATGCATCACTTCCAGGATTTTTAACTCCATTTAAAGGTGAACGGTATCATTTGAATGAGTATAGGGGTAGAACGAGAAGGCCCAGAACAGCAAAAGAATTGTTCAACCATAAGCATTCTTCATTGAGAAATGTTATCGAGAGGTCATTTGGGGTATTAAAAAATCGATTCTCCATTTTGACACACATGCCTCCATTTTCAATTCGAAAGCAAGCATATATTGTAATTGCATGTTGTGCTCTTCATAATTATATTCGCGACCAAGACAAGATGGACAGGAACTTTGCCCTTTATGGAGATCCGGATTATCCACTTGGATCTACAGAAGACGAGGTTGTAGATGATGCATCACGTGATGAGGCGGCTGAGATGAACATGATCAGGAAAAATATTGCAAATATGATGGCAAGGGATCACAATATGCAAGAAATTCCATGACTTTTTATTTCTGACTTTTGCGACGTGTTTTTGTTTTTTGGTGAAAACTTTTGCGATGTGTTTGTAAACTATTATGAATACATTTCTATTAATAGTATTAAGGTCATCCAATTCTATCTCCATGAGCATAAATGCCATTGAATGTATCATAAATATGGACAAATAGAAGAGAAGCAAATGGTAAGCTATTGTATAGTTGACACTTCAAGACCTACAAACCACCATCCGAAGTTTGTATGCTAGTCAAGAAAGAAAAAAAGCAAAAGAGCAGAAGAAAAACACCTCTCTTTATCAAAATTAGCCAAAACCTTATAACGACAGCAAGGTAATTCGGAAGAAGCAAGGTAAAAATTAACATCAAAATGGAATGCATCGACGGTTCAAAATGCAAGAGACCGAGGTCTTTACTAAGTGTTTTAGGAGTATACTATGAACTAAATGCATAATGACAATAAAGCCATGTCATGCATGCACCATTCCAACAGTTGAAAATTTCCAACTCCAACCCAACATCTATGTCAAGATTAGAAGAGACTAAAATCCCTAACCACGAATGCACTAGAATTACAATTTTTTTTTTTTTTTAAAGAGTAAAAACTTAGTCCCAAGGAAATGAGCATAAATTAATTTGGCCGACAATATTACGTGTGCTTTTTTTTCGCAATATTTGCTATACCAAACATTAAAATTCGCAAAAAGAAAATATATTATTGAGAATTATAGTTCAAAACATCGGTTTGTGTTTACCGATTCCAACAAAGCGCTACATAAATTCAATACGCTATAAAACATATGTAAAGATCCTCACACATAGATATAAAATAATAGCTCACGTTCCATTACAATACCACCTATGTTACAAGCATATTCAACTACAATGCTTACACTTAATCAAATGTATTATTAATCTAATAATATTTTGATCTTGCCAATTTTTATGTAATATCTAATTTATTCATTTTTCTTATTTTTAATTTTTTTTAAAAATAAAATTTGGAATAGAAATTTTGTGCAGTTACCAAACGTGTTTCTGTTCTTTTTCTATTCCAGAAATAGAAATTTGTGCAGTTATCAAACGTGTTTCTGTTATTTTTTTGTTCCAGAAATAGAAATTTTGTACAGTTATCAAACGGGTTTTTTTGCTCAGAAATTGTTCCCCAGAATAGAAATAGAAAAGAACTATTTCTGAAAAAAAATTGTTCCCCAGCCAAGAAATGTTGCCATGCGGAGCCTAACTTGCTGGGATTTATATCTTACACTGCTACTGTTAAATATTTTCAGGGCCGTAGCATGGAGAACTGCAAGGTGTGGTTGTGGTAGGCACGAGATGTGACACCTTTTTGGCTGGTCCTGCCGTTAGTGAAGTTTAGGTTAACCTTAATCCCTGAAGAATTTTGAGAGAGTCGATAGGAAGTGGCCGTAAAAAGGCTTGTAATTATTAAACTTCCTGGAGATAACAATGGATAAATAAATATGTTGTTTTCGGTAATATTTGTTGTGTTTTACTATCCCTGTTGTTTGTTTATTGACTAGGTGTTTATTTTAAGTCGCTTCCGCATGCGTTTGATCGAAAGATAAAAAACAATGGGTTGGCGACGTGTCTTGGGACGTTGCAATTTAATTGACCGTCGAGGGGATATTCACACGCTCAGTGTTCGGGGCGTGACATCCCCGTTTGAAGTGGTATTAAAGCTTGGTCAAGATCTAGAGTGATAAGGTGCGATGGGTTTTGAGATAGTCAGTTAGGAAAAACAAATTTTCCTTATACTTATGTTTGTGATTGATTGATTGATTGTTTTGTGCGGGTTGCTCATATTTCTAATTCATTGTTGGAGTTGGAAAGCAGGTTTTGGTAAGGACCCTGCAAGATGAGCGATCCTGAGCAGAGGGCCCCTCAGAGAAGGGCCATAATGGCTTTGACAGGTGCCGGGGGAAGGGCATCGACTCAAGCTGGTGCTAGAGAGGGCACCGAGATGGGCTGGTGCTAGAGGGAAAGTACCGGTGCAAGCGGATGCCAGAGGGAGGGCACCAATTGATCTTAAGGTTGACGGGATCTTGCAAGCCCTAGAGACCTTGGGGAACGCGGTCGGGCAGCAAGCTCAGAATCAAGCTGCTGCCGTCGCCACTGCTGCCGCCAATGCTGCTACTGCCGCTGCTGCACTTGCTGAAGTTCCACCTAGAAATGGGAATGGTGAGCGGCCTATGCACAAGCTGATGGAGCAGTTTCTAAGATTGATGTCGCCAAAGTTTATTGGAGCAGGTGACCCCAAGGCTGCAACCATTTGGGTCCGAGAGTTGAAAAAGGCTTTTGCACTACTGAGATGCTCAGAGGGGGACAAAGTGACCCTGTCCATATATCAGCTATAGGGTAACACAAGCATGTGGTGGGAGGCCATTGAAGGAAGAGTGTTTCCCGAGGGTATGGTCTCGAAGTGGGATGTCTTTGTCAAAGTGTTTTATGGGAAATATTTCTCGGATTGTGCTCGAGAACAAAAGATGGCTGAGTTCCAATGCCTCTGCCAGAATCAGATGACTGTAGATCAGTATGAGGCGAAGTTCGCCAAGCTGTCGAAGTACACACCGGGGTTGATTAGGGACCCGATGGATAGAGTGAGAAGGTTCAGATATGGATTGAAGCCGGAGATTAAGGACCCACTAGTGCCGCTGAACCTCAAGGACTATGACGAACTGTATGAGAGCGCCAGCTGATTAAGAGGAATCTAAATGAGCGGGTAGCTGCATTTGGGTCGCGGTTTGTGCCCAACAGAGATAACAATTGGTTTGGGAAGAGGCCGATGATGGGAGGAAAGTATCCCATGCCTCCTAATAGAAAAGGCGGTATTAGAAAGCCGGCACCCAACGTAAATGGTGTGTGCCAATTTTGTGGAAGGAAGCATGGATCAGCCTCGTGTCCTGCTAGAATGGGAGCTTACTATGGATGTGGCCAACACGGCCACCGGGTGAAGAATTGTTTGCATAGGCCCATGGGAGCACAAGTGCCATCGCTGCAGATAGGGTAGTCAGTAAGGAGTGCATCACAGAACGCAGGGCAGGGTATTTTAACTAGGCCTCCGATACAACGAAAGGTGTATGCTGTCACCAAAAGGGAGGCGGAGAACTCGCAAAATGTGGTTACAGGTACGGTCTTGTTGCACGACCATGCTGCTTATGTTTTATTTGATCATGGAGCCACACATTCATTTATTGTTGAGTAGTTTGTTAAGTCAGTAGGGTTAAGTCCAAAACTGTTGGAAGCGGTGATTACTATATCCACTCCGTTAAAAAATAAAGTGTTGTCTGCTATAGGGTGTCCTAGTTGCAAGTTAGTGCTTGGTGATTGAGAGGAAATAATAGATTTGATTGTGCTGGCGATGTTTGATTTTGATATGATTATAGGTATGGATTGGCTTACCAAGCAACAAGCTACCGTAGACTATTATCGTAACACGATTTAGTTTAAACCGTTAGCGGGTGGTAGTTTTGAGTTTGTTGGAAATCGATGAGGACTCTCGATTACTTTACTTTCGTCACTTGAGGCAACTCGATTATTGGATGTGGTTGCTAAGGTTATTTGGCAACCATGGTTGATACGTCAGTTGATGAGCCAAGAATGGAGGACATTGCCGTTGTGTGGGAATTTTCTGATTTTTTCCTAAGGAGTTGCCTGGTTTGCCCTTAGAAAGGGAGATAGAGTTCGTGATTAAGTTGGCTCCTAGGACGAAGCCAATTTCTAAGGCTCCTTACCATATGGTGCTATCAGAATTAAAAGAGATAAAAGTTTAGATGCATGAGTTGTTGGACAAAGGAATTATTTATCCTAGTGCATCGCTTTGAGGAGCACCAATTCTGTTTGTAGGAAAGAAGGATAGTTCGTTGCATCTTTGCATCAACTATCGGCAATTAAGTGACAATCAAGAACAAGTATCCATTGCCAATGATCGATGACTTATTTGATCAGCTACAGGGAGCTTCGATATTTTTCAAGATTGACCTAAGGACAAGTTACCATCAGTTGAGGATTAAGAATGAGGATACCGAAAACGGCGTTTCATACGTGTTATGGTCACTATGAGTTCACCGTAATGCCATTTGGATTAACCAATGCCCCAGCTGCTTTCATGGATCTGATTAATCGAGTGTTTAAGGAGTGCTTGGACCAGTTCGTGATTGTGTTTATCGACAACATCTTGGTATATTCGAAGAGTCCAGAGGAGCATGAACAACACTTAAGGACGGTGCTTCAGATCGTGCGAGAACACGAGCTGTATGCCAAGTTCAGTAAGTATTGAGTTTTGGTTAACTCGCATAACTTTCTTAGGTCACGTGATTTCTGGCGAAGGGATTTTCGTGGACCCGACCAAGATTGAAGCTATTATGAACTGGCCGAGACCAACGACAGTGACTGAGGTTTGAAATTTCATGGGATTGGTAGGTTATTATAGATGGTTTGTGGAAGGATTCTCTGCTATAACCATGCCTCTGATGCGATTGCTAAAGAAAGAAGAAAAGTTTAAATGGACAGATAAGTGTGAACGCAGTTTCCAAAAGCTTAAGAAAAAATTGACTACCACACCTGTGTTGACTGGGCTGTGTTTTAATGCAACATGAGAGAGTTGTTGCATATGCGTCCTGTCAGCTGAGGCCTCATGAGTTGAATTATCTGACACATGATTTGGAACTAGCAGCGATCATCTTTGCGCTAAAGATTTGGAGGCATAACTTGTGTGGAGAACGGTTCCAGATTTTTACGAACCATCAAAGCCTGAAGTATTTGTTCTCTCACAAGGAGCTGAACATGAGGCAGTGTCGTTGGATGGAGCTTCTTAAGGACTACGACTGCGACATCTTATATCATCCTAGAAAGGCCAATAAGATCACGGATGCGTTAAGTCGGAAGTCATCGATTGCATAGATGATGGTTTAGGAGTGGATTCTACTTGAAGGAGTTCGAGATTCAGATTTCAAGTTTGAGATATACCATTTTTCAAGTCTCATGGCTACCCTCAGAATTGAATCGGAAGTGCAGGTGAAGATTAAGACGTTGTAGTCGACAGACCCTGAAATCCAGAAAGTTTTGCAGGAGGATACGGAAGAGAGAAAAGTTGATTTCCAAGTTACGGAGGACGGATTATTGAAGTTTCATGGACGATTGTGCGTGCCCAATGATGTGGAGCTTAAGGAGGACATTTTGTCAAAAGCCCATCGTAGCAGTTATAGCATTCATCCGGGCAGCATAAAGATGTATAAGAATCTACACCAATATTATTGGTGAAATGGTATGAAGGCAGATATCGCTAAGCATGTTGCCAAGTGTTTAACGTGCCAACAGGTGAAGGCATAGCATTGCAAACCTGGTGGACTTTTGCAACCCCTAGAGATTCCGAAGTGGAAATGAGAACATATCACAATGAATTTTGTGATGGGATTGTTGAGGAGTTAGCAAGGTAATGATTCCATTTGGGTTATGGTTGATAGGCTGACGAAGTTTGCACACTTTATCAATGTATGAAATGACTTTGCATTAGACGGATATGCTGATTTGTACGTGCGACAAATAGTTCGTCTTCATAGAATGCCAGTGATGATCACGTCAAATCGAGACCCAAAGTTTACGGCAACTTTTTGGAGAAGTTTACAAACTACCTTGAGAACGAAGTTACAGTACAACACGGCTTATCATCCGCAGACGGATGACCAGTCTGAGAGGACCATTTAGACACTCGAGAATATTTTGCGAGTTTGCGTGTTGGATTTCAAAGGAAGCTGGGAAGGACAGCTTCATCTGGTTGAGTTCGCCTACAACAATAGCTATCAGCAAAGCATCAAGATGGCACCATTTGAAGCATTGTATGGTAGGGCCTGCAGAACTCCTGTTTGCTGGGACGAAGTTGGAGAGCGTAAGATTACGGGCCCTAAGTTGGTTTAGCAGTTAGTGGACGCTGTCAAAGTCATTCGAGAAAGCGTAAAACCACTTAGAGCCATCAGAAAAGCTATGCAGATAAACAATGTAGGCCTTTGGAGTTCCAAGTAGGTGAACACGTATTCCTCAAAGTGTCGCCAATAAGAGGTACTTCGCGTTTTGGCAAGAAAGGGAAATTGAGCTCGAGGTACATTGGCCACTTTGAGATTTTTGAGCGGATTGGGACTTTGGTATATCGTCTCGCGTTGCCACCAAGACTTGCTCAAGTGCATGACGTCTTTTACGTGTTGATGCTGAGGAAGTATGAACTTGATTCAACCCACATGTTGAATTTCAAGGAAATAGACATGAACGAGAGTGTGTCGTACGTGGAGAGATCGGTTCGGATAGTGGATCGAAAGGAGCAAGTGCTATGTAGTAAGACGATTCCCTTAGTCAAAGTAGTTTGGCAACACTATAGAACAGAGAGAGCCACATGGGAAAGCGAAGAGTGGATGAGACATCAACACCCTCACCTTTTTGTTAAGAAGTTGTAATGGTTTAAATTTCGAGGACGAAATTTTTGTAAGAGGGGAAGAGTTGTGACATCCTCAATTTTCTTTCTCTCTTCTCTCTCTCTCTCTCTCTCTCTCTCTCTCTTCTTTCTCTTCCCCCTCACGTTTCCCCCCTCCTTCCCATGAAATTTCCTCTCTCTCTCTCTCTCTCTCTCTCTCTCTCTCTCTCTCCCACTTTTCCTCCCCCTCATGCCAATCCCTCCTTCTACCGAAATTTCCCCCCTTTTTCTCGTCTTTCTTCTCTCTCTCTCTCTCCCCCTCACTTTTTCCTCCCCCCTCATGCTAACACCTTCTACCCCTTTTCCCCTCAACTTCCCCTCCATTTTTTTTATTTATTAATTCTTCTTCTTTCCTTCCCCTTTCCCCACACGTCTTCCCTTGTAGCCCCCTCCCCTTGTCTTTCCTTTTCTCTCTCTCTCTCTCTCTCCCTTTCTCTTCTTTTCCTTCCCCCCTCTAGCAAAGCATCCCACTTCCCCTTCATCTTTTTCCTTTGCTTTCATTCTCCCCAACCTTTCCTCCTCCTTCAATTTCTTCATTTCCTTCCACCCTTTTGTTGCCACAAGCCTCCATGCTATTTCATCATCCACCACCACCACGCCACCATCACCATCACCATCTCCACCTCTCGAGCTCCCGAGACGCCGTCAAGCCGCTCATCCGTTGAGCCACACGTGTCGCTGTTCGCCTGTCCTCACTGTTGCACGCTGCTCGTCCGCCCAAGCCGAGCCCCCTTGGCCGTGAGCTCAACTTTGCCGAACCACCGCCGTTCGAGCTGCGAGCGTCACGTTCTTGACGCCGTCGCACCCCCGTCGCCAGAATCCAGTGAGTTAACTTCCTAACCATGGATTAGGATGTTAATTGCGTATAGGGGGTGGTTAGTTTAATACTAATGAAGATTAGTATTTGTTAATTTTAGTTTAGCCTTAATTGTGATTAAGGATGATTTAGATTAAATTTAAGTAAGATTATTTTAATTAATCGTGGTTAGATTAATTAATCGACGATTAATTAATCGAGTTTAGTTAAATTAATCATGATTTATTTATTTAATCATAATTTATTTAATTAATCGTAATTATTTTAATTAATTTCGATCAATTTTTAATTAATTATAGTTAGGCTAATTAATTGAGTTTAGTTTAATTAATCACAATTAGCATACTTAATTGCAATTAGTGAAATTAATGACGGATTAACCGTTAAGTAAAATTTCATGCTCATTCATGATTTTGCACTTAATTCTAATCAATTGGGCATGTAATACCATGATGTTTGATTGCCATATCATGTATTTTAAATGCTATTTTTCAAAGATGGTTTATTGGTAAGAAATTAGCAAACTTTGAGGTGTCGTGTTTGGATGCCACATTTTATATGATAAAAGGGGCAATGATATTTTAAAATGATAGTGTGCAAAGTTTGATAGGTTGATTTTAAATATGTGACCACCTGCGATTATTTTACCGGAATTTTAAATGTAAAGATTTTCCGAGATTTGTTATTTAAGCACAAACTCTTTTACACCAGGCTAATTGACGGAAGATAAAAATTGGCTTGAGTGTTGGCGTGCTTGTGTGGTTATTTAATTGAACTCGTCACCAAACAGGAGTTTGGGGAGGATGCCTAATGTTTATCGGATGCTTGGCGGGGGTCCGGATGCCGAGTCGCGGTTGAGACCGGACCGATGCTCCTTTATGGAATGCCATTTAGGCGAGGGTTCTAGACGTTGTTTACCAAACCGGATGGGGCGGGACGATGTCTGATTATGTCAGAAGATCGCCAACTCGTGTGTTAGTCGTGGCCCGATGGGTCATAATAATCGAAACACATGTGAATGATCATGATGCATTGCGCTTGATTATGACTGTTAGGCATGGTATGGGATGTGCCAAAACGGGTTTTACCTTATAATCAGGACCTGTGTGGATTCTTGGTACATGAGAGTTATGTGTTCTAATTATTGATTATGCTTATTATATTGATAATGGCATATGTAACGTACTAATATGTATGGGTGTGCTAAGGAAGGTGAGGTAAGATTGTACGCCGTTGCATGTTAAGGCTGCCTTTGAGATAAATTTGCATCCTAATCGAGATTTAGGCTGTTAACTCGCTGATATTTATATCTCAACCCGTTGTTGTCAAATATTTTCATGGCTGTAGCGTGGAGAACTACCATGTGTGGTTGTGGTGGGCGCAAGATGCGACACCTTTTTGGCTGGCCCTGCCGTTAGTGAAGTTTATGTTAACCCTAATCCCTGAAGGTTTTTGAGAGGGTTAATAGGAAGTGGCCGTAGAAAGGCTTGTAATTATTAAACTTCCTAGGGGTAACAGTGGATAAATAAATATGTTGTTTTTGGTAATATTTGTTGTGTTTTACTATTCCTGTTGTTTGTTTATTGACTGGGTGTTTATTTTAAGTCGCTTCTGCATGCGTTTAATCAAAAGATAAAAAAAAATGGGTCAGCAACGTGTTATGAGATATCGCAATTTAATCGACCGCTGAGGGATGTTCGCGGGGATCAGGGTTCGGGGCGTGATAACCTCCATAGTGGAAGTAGCAGTCAAAGTCTGCTTCACACTTCTCCATGACACGGCTCCGCTAGCTAACATAAAAATGTATCCAGATGTTGATTTTCGTGAATCAACGCAACCCACGAAGTCCACATTCGAATAACCAACTACTTCCAGATTGTTGGTTTGTTTTTACATAAGCATGTAACCTTTGGTACCTTAAAGGTGTCTCATCACTTTTTTTTGCAGCTCTCCAGTAGTCCATACTTAGATTACTTTGATATCTTCCCAGCATTCCCACAACAAAAGCGATGTCAGATCGAGTGCAAACATAAGCATATATCAAACTTCCAATATTAGAAGTATATGGAATGTTATTCATTTGTTTCCTTTCTAGATCGTTCTTTGGGCATTGATTCAAATTGAACTTGTCACCATTCACAATAGGTGCTATACTTAGTGAACAATCTTTCATCCAAAATCTCTCTAGGACCTTATTGATATGGGTTTTTTGAAATAGTCCTAAAATTCCTTGAGGTCTATTTTTATGGTTCTTAATGCCAATGACATAAGATACCTCACCCATATCTTTCATGTCAAAACTCTTCGAGAGAAATTATTTCACTTCATATAGTAACCCCTTATCATTGGTTGTAAGTAGAATACCATCCACATATAGCACAAGAAAACAAATTTGCTCCCACTAACTTTCAAGTATATATATTGATCTATGATATTCTCTACAAAACCGAATGAAGAGATGATATCATGGAATTTTAAGTACCATTGGCGGGATGCTTGTTTCAAGTTATATATAGATTTTTTAAGCTTGCATGCCAAATGCTCACCTTTACTAGAGGAGAATCCTTCAGGTTGTTTTATGTAAACCTCCTCCTCTAATTCTCAATTGAGGAACACCGTTTTCATGATGCAATTCCATATCAAAATGGGCAACTAATGCCAAAATAATATGAAGATAATCTTTCTTAGATACATGAGAAAAAGTCTCCATGTATTCAATTCATTCCTTTTGAGTGAATCATTTGGCAACGAGTCTAACTTTATATCTTTTAATGTTACCCAATGAATCATTCTTAGTTTTGAAGACCCATTTACAACCAATGGCCTTCGCACCATCAAGCAACTCAACCAAATCCCAGACTCCGTTAGATGCCATAGAATTCATCTATTCCTTCATGGCATTGTACCACAAATTAGATTTATCACCGTCCATGACTTGTGAAAAGATTTCATGATCATTCTCAACTCCAATATTGTAGTCAAATCCTTATAAATATACAATATAATCACTAGGAATTGCCGATTTATTTATTCTAGCATATTTTCTTAATGTTGTGTCAACATTCTCTTGAGGAGCGTGTTGCTCAATTGGTTGTTTAATAGTTTATGGTAATTGCTAAACAACTGGATCCACTAGATCAATATCAGCAGGTTGTGGAACTTTAGCGATTGATCAATCAATAGCTGGTTGAACTGAGGGGGCATTATGAACAATAACCAACCTTAAACTTGAGATGGAAGGTTGAGTGTTTGAATGATATTTCTTAGGAATAAGGTCTTTCGATTGATTGCTCCCACTAATCAAGTCATTTTCCAGGAACTTAGCATTTCTTGACTCTATAATCCTAGTGATGTGAAATAGACAATAAAATATGTATCCTTTAGACCTTTCAACATATCCAATGAAATACCCACTTATGGTCCTTGGGTCCAACTTTTTTTTTTTTTTTTTTTTTGTGGATTGTAAACTTTTACTTTGGACGGGCATCCCTAAATGCATACATGTTGCAAACTTGGTTTCCAACATTTAAATAATTTAAAAGGTGTCTTTAGGACAGCCTTGGTCGGAATCCAGTTTAATATGTACACTGCCGTCTTGAGTGCTTCAGTCCACAAGAACTTAGGAAGTTTGGAACTGCTAAGCATACTCCGTACCATGTTCAATAAAGTTTGGTTTCTTCTTTCCGCTACACCGTTTTGGTCTAGAGAACCAGGCATAGTATATTGAGCAACTATCTCATGCTCTTGAAGAAACTTTGCAAATGGATTAGGTGCTTGTCCATCTTTAGTGTATCTACCATAGAATTGTCTACCTCTATATGATCTCACGATCTTCTCACGATCTTAATTTGCTTACCGTATTATTTCTCTACTTCAGGTTTAATTACCTTAAAGGCATCTAACACTTCATGCTTATTATGAAGCAAGTAGAGATACATGTAACGTGAGTAATTATCTATGAAAGAGATGAAGTATTTTTGACCACATGAGTTCATATCCGAACTACAAATATCCATATGTATGATTTTTAATATTTATGTACTTCTCTTGGCACCTTTCTTCGTCTTGTTAGTCTGTTTACCTTTTATGTAGTTGACACAAGTATCACAATCAGTAAAATCTAAAGTACTGAGTACTCCATCATCTACTAATCGTTTAATTCTTTCTATGGAGATATGTCCTAGTCTTCGGTGCCACAACATAGAGGAATTTTCTTTCACAACACATCGTTTTGTATCAGTTTTTTTATGAACATGCATAGCATTATAATAGGTTATGTCTTGTAAATTAATTCGAAAAAGACCATCAGACAAAATGCCACTTCTAACAATTTCAAATTCAAATGATAAATATAAGTTTGAATCTGAAAAGTTAAAAAAGTAACCCAAAGGTAGAAGTCTTGAAACTAAAATTAAGTTTCTAGAAAAATTATGAACATAAAAGGTCATTTTCAAATTCAAAACAAAACCATTATTGAGAACTAATTTACATGTCCCGATATTTCTATATGTGAACGCATCTTGTTTCCTAAAAATAGATGCTTTGTTCACTTTCCACTGGCTTATCGTGATTTTGAAAACCTTGCAAGGAATTTGAAACGTGGATTGTAGATTTAGAATCAATTCACCAAGTATTGTGACTCACATCAGTAATATTAGATTCATAACAAATACAAAGAGATTGGATTCTCTTTCTTCTTGAGCCAAGCCTTAAATCCGATGCAATCATTCTTTACATGCCCATTCTTTTTACAGAAGAAACATTTGGATTCTTTCTTAATGTCCACTTGTGGAGGTATCTTACCTTTTTCCCTATGCTTGCCATGGCCCTTATTCTTTCCTTGTGTTGCCAAATCTTACCTTTTCCCTTATGCTTACCATGGCCCTTATTCTTTCCTTGTGTTGCGAAATGAACATTTTCTCTCAATTCCATAACCAATCTTTCTTTCTCTTGAACACACATGGTCATGAATTCATTAATTGACAATTTATTCTTATTTGTGTTGTAAGAGATCTTGAAAGGTGTATACTATTGCGGGAGAGTGTTAAGAATATGATACACTAAAAATGATTTAGATATCTCAACCTCAAGGTTCTTAAATTGAGTCACAATATCCCTCATTTGCATGATGTGTTCATACACACCTCTAACACTAGTGAACTTCAATGATGAAGATTTCATAATTATGGTCATGGCATGCGCCTTCTCTGAAGTCTTAAACTGCACATCAATGGCCTCCAATAAAGCCTTAGTATTGCTATGCTAAGCAACCGAACCACAGATACTATGAGATATTTTAACTCTTATAAACATCGCACTAAGGCGATTGGGTTGCTCCCATTGATTATAAAGGGCTATCTCAGCTGCAATGCTCGAATTAGTAAGAGCAGGTGGTTCGTCTTTCCTTATAGCATAGTCAATATCCATCCACCCTAATTGAAAAAGAACTAACTCCTTCCAAACTTTATAATTTTCGGTGAAATATGCTTGGTCCTATCACTTTTGATATATCCTCCCCTAACTTGTGCAATACAAGCAGCATTATCTTCATAAATTATAGTGGGAGAATTTGTAACCGGTATTAAAAACAAGAATTATGAATATGCGTTATAACAGATCTTAACCAAACACACTCTCTTCTAGCTTCATATAAAACAATAATCTCAGAGTGATCAGAGGATGTAGCTACTAGCGTTGTCTCGTAGAATGTCAAGAAATAGCGGTACCGTTATAACAAAATAAATAACTGGTTTGAGAGCGAGCCTCATGTGGATCAGATCTATATCCAGTATCGGCATATCTAACTGAACCAAAGTTAGTGGAATCCTTGGAATAATATAATCCCAAATGAGTGGTTCCTCGGAGATAGCGTAAAATATGTTTAACTCTATTCCAGCGTCTCCGAGTTAGCTTAGAACTAAAATGTGCCAATAAATTTACCGCAAAAGCGATATTTGGTCTTGTACAATATGCCAAGTACATCAAAATCCCAATTGCATTGAGATATGGTACTTTAGGACCAAGTATCTCTTTATCATATTCTCTAGGAAGAAATGGGTCCTTTTTGGGATTTAGAGACCTTATAACTATAGAGGTGCTCAATGGGTGATTTTTGTCCACATTGAAGCGTTTAAGCAATCTTTTAACGTATGCTGATTGATGGACAATTATTCCATTTGCTTTATGCTCAAGCTCTAGACCAAGACAAAGTTTGGTTTTACCCAAATTTTTAACTTCAAACTCACTTTTCAAATACTTAGCAATTTTAGCTAACTTTTCTAAAGTTCTAATTAAATTTATATCGTCGACATAAACTGCTATAATAGCAAATCCGGTTTCTAATTTCTTAATAAACACGCATGGGCAGATATGATCATTCTTATACCTTTCCTTAATTAGGTACTCACTTAGGCATTGATACCACATACGATCAGATTGCTTTAACCTATACAAAGATCTTTGCAATTTTATTGAGAATAAATTGTGGGGAGTGCATGCTTCAGGCATTTTGAATCCCTCAGAAATTTTCATATAAAGATCAGAGTCTAATGAGCCATATAGATATGCTGTTACAACGTCCATAAGACGCATTTCTAATCTTTCAGAGATTACTAGGCTAATGAGAAAACAAAATGTAATCATATCCATTACAGGTGAATATGTCTCATTATAATCAATTCCAAGTCTCTAGGAGAATTCTTGGGTAACAAGTCGGGCTTTATACCTGACAACCTCGTCTTTCTCATTTGGTTTCCGAACATATACCCATTTATATCCAACGGACTTTACATTATCGGGGATACGAGTTATGGGTCTAAAAACCTCTCATTTAGTTAGAGAAGCTAATTCAGCCTTAATTGATTCCTCACACTTAGGCCAATCCTACCTTTGACGTCATTCAATAATAGATTGCGGCTCACAATTATCATCCATAATTTTATGAGTAACTGAGAATGCAAAAGTATCATTAATGATGATTTCTTTTCGATTTCAAATTTCATTATAATATGTAATGGAATTTTCAGTATTTCCGAGGCTGGTGTTCCTTTCATGGGTTTGCGCCTTTCAGGGGCGATAAGCTCTTTGGGAGCAAGCATAATACCAGGCTCTTCTGGAGCAGATTCTTGATTTTTTCCCATTCGTTTTCGAGGAACAATATCTTTTGATCCTATCGATCTACCATTCTTCAAGTGCAGGGGATTTTGATTCATTTTAGCCTGTCATTCGGGAACAGCTATTCTAGTTGGAGCATTTGCAGCTGGAATATGAGACTTCGCTATTCGCTACCTTAGTAACATTATTAAATGCGTTAGGAAGTCTATTGGACATAGCTTGTAAATGAATTACGCGTTACATCTCGTTTTCACATTCATGAGTCGTTGGGTCTAATTAAAATAATTTTTTCTCATTCCATGAGAAAACCTTAACTGGTTTTTGTTTTGCAGTCATGAAAGTTGTAGGTATCCAATTGATGGAAACCCAGTCTTATCGAAATGACAATCTGCAAATCTCCTAGTAAAAAGATGACCGGTAGTTGGTTCTAAGAACCTAATGATAGACGGTGAATCAAACCCAACATAAATGCCCAAACGGCGTTAGGGACCCATTTTCGTTCTTTTTGGCGGTGCTACAGGCACCCGTACTACACAATCAAATGTGCGTAAATGTGAAATATCCGGTTCATAACCAAGAACCATTTGAAGGGGAGATTGTAAAAGACTAGCAGTTGGGCGTAATCTTATTAGGGCTGCCACATGCAAAACTGCATGACCCTATGCTATATTGCTGAGATTCATTCTCAATAATAGAGTAAGGGCAATGATTTGAATATATTTAATCAAGAATTCTACCAATTCATTTTGAGTATGAATATATGCAATCGGGTGCTCAACCTCGATTCCGAGTGAAGCGCAATCGGTATCAAAGCTCTTTAGTGTAAATTTACCAGCATTATCCATCCTTATGCTCTTAATTGGATAATCAGGGAATTGTGTCCAGAGTTTTATAATCTGTACAAGTAAACGTACAAATATGACATTGCGTGTAGATAATAGGTAAACATTAAATCATCTACATGATGCGTTCACTAGTACCATAAAATATCGAAATGGTCCACTTGGTGGTTGTATTGGTCAACTAGTACCATAATCAGGGAATTGTGCCCGAAGCTTTATAATCTGCGCAAGTAAACGTGCAAATGTGACATTGCGCGTAGATAATAGGCAAACATGGAATCATCTATCGAATGCGTTCACTAGTACCATAAAATATTGAAATGGTCTACTTGGTGGTTGTATTGATCCACAAATATCATCCTGAATTCTTTGCAAGAATAAATGGGATTCAAGATTAACATTTGTTATAAAATGTTTGATAATGAGCTTTTCTTGTAAACAAGTCTCACAATTATAATTTTTGGACATCAATACATTTATATCCTTAAAAGGGTGCCATTTTGTATTTTGAATTATTCTATGCATCATTGAAGCGCTATGCATCATTGAAGCGCTAGGGTGACCAAGGCGATCATGCCATAGTCCAAACTGATCAAGGTTTACCAATCTCCAGGATGTGATGGCGTAGGTTTCAATAGCCTTAATCATGACACAATATAAACCCATAGAAGAAACTTCTAACTTCTCATGGATGGTTTTTAGGCCCATTTTATAATAGGACATGCAAATATATTCATTATCTTGCTCATAAATAGTACCCATTACAGCATACATCTTTGAAACTGAGCAAATTCCCTTTTGATTTACTGCTTAAAAACGCATCCTCAATATGTAGGATTGTGCCATTTGGTAAAACAATTGTGGTATTCCCCAAACCATCAATAATCAGAACAAGACATGATATTGTATGGATTTGTGCCTTATGCAATGTCATACTCGAGAAAAAATGTCTACTCTGAAATATGGTATGTGTTGTTGCATTAGTAAGCAAACAAATATCTTCCTTTTTCTCAGTATTTTCCATTTGCATTATGTTGATAACTTCAAGTGTCAAGTATCATAAAATTTGCATATTAGTTATAGAGTCAAATAAAATTTCAAAATAAATATTATATAAGGTTCATAAGCATTTCATAACCATATTAGAGAACAATAAAAAGTAATACATTTAAAACAAAACAACTAGAAAAAAAATTATTAGAATCATACAATTCAAAGTTCAAATTATCATCTACCAGTTTGATGCCTCATCAAAGTAATCGGAGGTCCTCAAAGAAATCAGAGACATCTATGGATGCATTTACTACTTCAGGAGCAAGAGGAGTTCCACCAACAGAGATATTATTGGCCTTAACAGCGATTATGGCAGTAGGATTGATTTCAATGGTATGAGATTCACCATGCTTGCAAGTATTTTTTAAAGATGCTTGGTATAGATCAACAAAGTGCTTTGGTGTACGACAAGTATGTGACCAATGCTCAATCATGCTACAGCGATGACAAATACTTTCATTAATCACATTTTTTGGCTTCTTTTCTTTGCCATGATTCGGGCCAAAGTTAGATTTTCTAGGGCGGTTAAATTTCTTGCCATCCTTTTTAGGATTATGTTCTTGCTTGTGCTTATAGCCCTTAAAATGGCCAGTATTTTTTCTCAAAGTTAGCATGTGCTTTAGGCAATGCTTTTGAGCCAGCAGATCTAAGATCATGATTTTTGAGCAGAAATTCATTAGTTTGCTCGGCAGTGAGGAACACATAAATTAATTTAGAGTATGTGGCAAATTGACGTTGTTGGTATTGCTGTTGCAATACAATATTCGAAGTATGGAAGGCGGAGAAAGTTTTCTCTAATAATTCCGCATCAGCAAGTTTGATACCGCATAACTCAAGCCGAGAAATAATATCAAATAAAGCGGAATTATAGTTAAACACTGATTTAAAATCTTACAGTCTGAGATTTTGTCAGTCATATTGTGCTTGAGGGAGGATAATAGTCTTGATATGATCATACCTATCCTTCAACCTCCTCCACAGTGTCTGAGGGTCTCCAATGGATAAATATTGAGTTTGCAAACTCTCATGCAAATAACAGCGAATAAAACTTAGTGCATTTGCTTTATCTTTTGCATTTGAGGTTTCGTCCTCTATAATTGCATTAGCAAGATCTTATCCTTGGAGGTGTATTTCCATGTCAAGGCACCATGATAGATAATTCTTTTCACTCACTTCTAGGATGTGGAATTTGGGTTTTTCAATATTTGCCATAATCTTTGCAAAAATAAATCCTTAAATTAATTAAAATGATTTCCAAATATCCACTGCCACTTCAGGAGCAGAAGAATACTTTTAGATTTGAAATTGGCTTTGAGCCAAGAAAAATAAAAATAAAGAATTGATAGGAGAAGATGAAGTATAATGATTAATAAAAAGCACACCTACCTTGCAAAAATTACTTACTCAGTTGGTAGATCTTCGTGCTGATAACGTGTTTATAAAATATTGTGTTGTAAATATATAATAGAGAGATTAGAGAGATTGAGTAGAAACAGGTAAACACCAAAGATAGTAGAGAAAGTTAGACATTAGAGATCGTTGAGAAAGTCGGAAGAGAAAATTTTATTTCCAGTATATCACGTTATATCTATGACAAAAACTAAGCTCCTATTTATAAGAAAACAATGATGTACTTATCATTAATATCAATGTATTGAATAATACATGCATTGGATATGGAGATGAACATTCATTATATAAGGAGATGTACTTAGAATATAAGATACAAATGTACCATAATAAGTACATTCGATAAGATGAATATAATATATATTCATGCATTTCATTCATTCATGTATTTCATCACAAATTTCTATATTTTACCTTTTCATAGGTTTTTTCATTAATTTTCCACGCTCTTTGCTTTACGATTACATAAACGAGTTTGTAAAGGTTAGATGAGAAATCAAAGTGAGCAAACCAATACTTTCGCCCCAAATACATAGTTTTTCACTGTTCAACATCAAATGACTCGCAACCGTGACAATTAAGTCGTCTAAAAAAAATTATGCCTTTCTAAATTTCTGTACACTTCTTCATCATAAAAAAGAAAAGAAGTACTACTGTGTGTGTGAGCCCCTCCTTGACATCAAAGGCTATAAAACCCAACGATTTGTCGTCTTCAACATCTTCAAACTTCAAAATCTCTCTCAGGAGTCTTAACAATGGCGTCAACTTTTTTCTCACCATACTGCTTTCTCTTCTCTCTCCTCCTCCTCTTCTCGACTGCATCACCATCAAGGACATCATCTTTAACCGCCAACTTATCACCAAAGACACAAGCTTTCAACGATTCTTCTTCTTTGGCTTCTGATGGGAAGCGCTTTGAGCTCCCACTCTTCGGCAATTCCGAGGCTTCCATTCAGGACCTCGCTCGTATTGCCACCGGGTATTACCAGCTTCAGAATTCCCCTGTTGCAAAGTGAGGCCTTAGAATTAACTTTGGCAGCCAGTTATTGATGTTCTTCATATACAATGGTCATGACTGTCCTTTTTTTCGTCCGATTTTCCAGGATGTTCTACTACTTCATCGAATCACGGAACAAAGCAAGTGGTGACCCGGTGGTGCTATGGCTAGCCGGAGGGCCTGGCTGTAGCGGTGCATTGAACCTGTTCAATGGGAATGGCCCTTACTATATTACCGACAGCATGACTCCTTCGCTGAATATATATGGTTGGGACAACGTGAGTGACTGACAATTTTGTACAGATCATAGCATTATTAATCGCAATTTATACTCATTATTATTATTATTATTATTATTATTATTATTATTATTATTATTATTATTATTATTATTATTATTATTATTATTATATTTTGAATTATGCATCGTTAGCGTTCTCCTCCTACTCTTTTCCGTTGGGTCTTACCTTGACATTATCGCATTTGATGTTAGCCTCATTCGTTTCAGTATTCTTTCTTGAGAAGCAGTTATGCTTTCGCCTTCACTAACTACCTATGAAGCAAAACTTCAACATCATTTTGGCAAACTGAGAGTTGTGCATGATAATCGTGATCATGGTTAATAAAATTAATTACTGAATGAATAAACAATACGCATCTCATTAAATTAAAAGGGAAAGCAAACAATTTAAAAACATATATTACTGATGTATAAACTAATTACAGTTTCAAGTACATTACATTTTATGCCTTTGTTAACGTTTTTTTTTTCCCACAGGTGTCGAATATCATCTTCGTCGACCAACCTATTGGAACCGGTTTTAGTTACTACACTAATCCAGACGACATTCGGCATGGTGAGCCTGATGTTAGCAAAGACTTGTATGGTTTCTTGAAGGTATACATGAGCTCATTGATCATAATTTGTGCACTGGATTAACTATTTTTGTTTTTACGGACAACCCAATTTTTGATTGGGTACTTTTCAAGTTAAGAATTCAAGCATATGATGGACTAATCTCTTGCTGCGATGTTTCAGTGGTTCTTTAGAAGGCATTATCGACTTGCTCAGAATGATTTTTACATAGCCGGAGAGTCGTACGCTGGGCACTACATTCCCGCTTTAGCTACTCGTGTTCAACAAGGGAACAGGTTAAGGAAAGGAATTCGCATAAACCTGAAGGTACTCCATGTTTGTTTGGTGATTTCTTGCTGTGATATATTAACTCGTTCTTTTTTTGACATAGTTAACTTTGGAATCTTGAACAGGGGTTTGCAATTGGCAATGGCCTAACCAATTCCGGGATCCAGTATGGAGCATACACAGAGTATGCTCTAAGGAAGAACTTAATCAAGCGGAATGATAAAATTAGGATTGACGCAATGTTCCCAAGATGCAAAGAATTGGTTCAATGGTGTGGTATATTTTTTAGGCCTAAATCTCTGTTTATGCTTCATAAAAACACTCGAAAAGCTCTCTCTTTTCTTTCTCTGAAAGCGGAGACTTTAATATCAATCTTTGCAGATATATTGGGATGGTCTTGTAAGGAGGCATATATCGAGTGTGAAAGTATTTACGATGAGATCAAGAATATTATCGGGAACAGATATGTATGATAGCGATAGTCTACTTTTCCCTTGACATAAGCTTTCCCAAATTAACGTCTGATTACCGTGAATTAACACGTTGATGATTGGCTGGCAGGAATATGATATTCGAAAGGAATGTAGCAGCGAGTGCGGCGAGGAATACTTAAACGTGACGATCTACCTGAACCAAGCGGCAGTGAGAGAGTATTTTAAAGTCGATAAACCGTTTGATTCTTGTAAGAAAGAAGTGTTTGAGGCGATGCGTGGGGATATCATGAAGAATCTCGCAGTGGGTATCCCCGCGCTTCTGGAGGACCGGCTGAAGGTGCTCATTTATGCCGGTGAATATGATCTCCGCTGTAATTATATTGGTATACCCCGATCTTACAAGTTGGTAGACACTAGACAGAAATAAACGGAATATTACCTGGTGAAAGACATGTCTTTCGTGATGTTTATTTGGACAGGAATCTTCGAGTGGGTTGAAGACATGGAGTGGTATGGTCAAGCAGACTTCAAAAAATCTAGAATTGTTCCATTTGCCGTTGATGGTTCCGTGGCAGGATGGAGAAAAGCACATGGACCACTTACTTTCTTGACGGTCTCTCTCTCTCTCTTAACAGAAGCACAACATACTTTAAAGATGAGAGAGGCGAATTATAGGTTCAATTCTGGCCCGTGTGATGAATTGCAGGTTAATGACGCTGGGCACTCTGTTCCGATGGATCAGCCGAAAGTGGCTCTACAAATGATACAGAGCTGGATGGCAGCCAATGTCACCATGGTAGGCTCAGATGACGGGCGTGCGACTCATTGAAAAGAGAGTACCAACAGTACCTGAGATTCGAATCTATAGCGTGGGATGAACTCAAACTAACGACTCTTTATTCTTCGCCTTTCGTTTCCATTTTCCTCGGGACTCATATTGTATCTTGTGTTTCTAATATACTTAAGCGTTATATTTCAAAGTTCTTTATATCGATACAAACTTCTCTTAAAGTGTAACATACTTACCACTTTGCCTTGCGTAATTTTTTTCTTTTTTTGGGTCGAAAGCCCTGCGTAACTTGAAAGCATGATTTCTGAGTCTGGCGCATAACATGTCTTTTCCAGCAACGGAAGAAGAGTTGAGACACTGGATGGGGCACAACTCATACTCAAATAAATAAGCAAAATTAACATGTGAAATCCGTTCTCCCAGCATGTTCATATAACCCTAAATATTACATCAAGCATGAAAATCGATTGAATTGGTGTTTACATAGATGGCTTCATATGATTCATATTTTCCTATTTTTGGTCACAACTAGAGGTTTTTTTTTTTCCATTTTTATTTAGTAGAAACAAGAAAGTATATTCAAATATCAAATGTATAGATGGCCTAATGAAACAAATTATTAGGGATTATATGTCACAAAAGAGAAATCAACATGTCTCTCTTTGATTGATTAATACATCTACAATTTGATAGACGAGGTCCTTTTTTCTTTTTTTTCTTTTTTTTTTCTCTTTGGTTAATGGGATACTTTCCTTTTAAAGGGAAACAATCCGCAATCAAAATCCGAGCAAAAACTAGAGAAAATTACCCATTTAACTTTACGATGTGCTGGGATCATAATAATATCATATCACATCTGATGCGAGGAGCGTCGAATTCCATTGGAGACAACCTTACGCTCAACTCAAGATTCACCAAATTTCATGTAGGCTTTCGACCCCGTTGTTCAGACGTCGACAAACCATGGAACAGAAATAATATGACCTTTGAACGTTCCAAAGAGAAATTCAACCTTTTGCATCTGGTGCTAAAATAACACGACCTTCCGAACGCTTCAAAGAGAAATCCTAACCTTTTACCAACGAGACAAAAATGACACTAGTTACAAATTTCGTCCATTCTCACCGTCAAAGCACCATGCATCATTCTACATGGCTCACTGTCTCGACTCGACGTGCACGGTGAATCGAACTACATTGACCATGACAAAAGCAATGTCAATTTTTGGACAGAACACAAGAAATTTGGCGACAAAGATTACTAATATAATTCCCTCATATGGATTATAAATTAGAAACGAGTGCGAAGGTAATATCGTGCCTGAGGAAGCTACGCATGTAGAAACGTTCCTTGCAAAAAAAAAAAAAAAAAAAAAAAAATGTCTTAATTAGAAAAGAAACCTCTAGCGTTCCAAAACCAGGTAAGAAAGATTTCGAGTTATGATGATGGTCGTCGAGGTTTCCACGATAATCCTGATGAGAATCATAAGAGATCTCGTTGTGCAGCGCCCAAACCTTTGCTTCTTTGTAAGAGGGAACATGATGGCATGGAAAATAGGCTTGTATTAGTACATGGAAGCTGCCTCATCAGTCGGTCATGGGATGTCTATGTTAATGGAGCAAGAAAAGGTTGAAAATTGAACGGAAACTCTGGTTAATGCATATGTTAGGTATGAAAAGTATTGAAAAAGTTCTAAACCTATTGCATTAGTACCATATCAAACCTAAACTTTTCAATTGGATTGATTTAGTCCTAAATCTTTTCGCATTTGTACCAATTCAGTCTATTCGGCCAATTTAGGTAGGAAATTGCTAATGTGGACGTTGGCCGTCCTATGTGGCAAGACTGGCGCCGACGTGGACTTTTTTAAATAATTTTTTGATTTTTTAATTATTTTTTAAAAATTGTTCCTTTTTTCTTATTTTTCCTTTTTTTTTTTGGTCATGTTCTTTTTTTCTTTAGACTGTGGTCGGTACCGGCCACAGGCGAGGGCATGACCCTCACGGCCTAGTCCAGAGCAGCCCTTGCCAAAGGTGGCGAGGGTCAAAATCCCTCGCTAGACTCGACAGGGGCAATCCTTGCCCAAGTGATGAGCTTCAAGCGCTCCTTAGATTTGGTGAGGGTCGAGCCCTCACCAAATTCGGGGAGGGCAACCTTTGCCTATGGCGGGTCACTAGCCATGGCTGGTACCGGCCATAGTGCAATAAAAAAAAAAGAATAGGGCAAAAAAAAAAAAGGAAAGCAAAAGAAAAGGAAAAATAAGAAAGAAGGAAATTTTTTTAAATAATGAAAAATAGAAAAATTATTGAAAAATTATATTAAAATATTTACGTCAATGCCGGTTGTACCATGTAGGACGGCTGTCATCTATGTCAGTGATTTCCAGCCTAAATTGACTGAATAGACTGAATTGATACCAATACAAAAATGTTTAGGACTAAATTAGTCAAATTGAAAAATTTATAAATAAATTGGTACCAATACAATAGGTTTATGACTTTTTTGATATTTTTCCCGTAGGTCATGGGATGTCTATGTTAATGGAGCAAGAAAAGGTTGAAAATCGAAATGGAACTTTGGTTAATGCACATGTTAGGTGTGAATCATCATTATCTTTATGAAGAAGATACAAGAAAGGCATCAAAATCGATAAGGGCGCAAATGATAATCATTTTGGTAAGAAATTTATTTTCAAAACTAGAAATAGGTTTTTATTTTTATTTATGAATGAGTTTCTAAACAAAAATACCCGTTTGATAACTTTCTCTCTCTTGGTGCCGACGGATGGTAGCGGGTGGGCGTGTGGGCGGGCAGGCGGTCGGTGGCGACAAACGACGAGCAGATTGCAAGTGGCGGGCAGGCGGATGGTGAGTGGTAGGCAGCAAGCGAGCCATCAAGGACATCATCTTTAACCGCCAACTTATCACCAAAGACGCAAGCTTTCAATGATTCTTCTTCTTTGGCTTATGATGGGAAGTGCTTTGAGCTTCCACTTCCTCGGCAATTCTGAGGCTTCCATTCAAGACCTCGTTCGTATTGCCACTTGGTATTACTGGCTTTCGCACTCCCATGCTACAAGGTGAGGCCTTGGAATTAACTTTGGTAGCTAGTGTTGGAAAAATATGGTTTCGAATCAATAGAGCAATCAAGTCGGATTTTGAGGCGTGATATCACGTTTTTTTAAGGATTTATTTGCCCTACAAAGTTGCTAATGGTCATTGGCAATTATCTTCCAGGATATAACAAAGTCTCAAAATCAGAATACTATATAGCAATTATAGTATTTCTCCAAAGTCTCTCTAGGAAACAAGTAAAAAGATGACTGTAGTTTTGGAAAGAAGACTAAAAAAATTGATCTTAATTCGTTTCTCTAGAAAATTGACATATATATAATTAAGTCAGACTTTGAGGCGTGATATCATTTTCTTTAAGGATTTATTTGCCTTACAAAGTTGCTAATGGTCATTGGCAAATATCTTCCAGGATATAACAAAGTCTCAAAATCAGAATACTATATAGCAATTATAGTATTTCTCCAAGATCTCTCTAGGAAACAAGTGAAAAGATGGCTATAGTTTTGGAAAGAAGACTTGAAAATTTGATCTTAATTCGTTTCTCTGGAAAACTGATATTAAATATAAATCGGTCTTAAAGAGCATAAGCAACTCTTCCTGAAAAATTGCAAAGTGAACAAATATATTTTTTCGAAAGAAGTTGCCCAAATGAATAAAGGTGTCAATTCAAAAGAAGTTGAAAAATGAACAAATGTAACCCTTCGGGAAATGTCGCAAACTGAATGAGTATCATTTTCAAATGTTGTCTTGGAGAAACACAAATAAAAAAAAAATTCGGAATAAAAAATATTTTAATGAATAAAATTGAGAATTTTCATAATTTCTGAAAATTCTGAATAAACAAAAACAACATTTGAACTAATTAAGGTTAATAAGATGACCATACGGAATTTAAAAAAAAGGGTTAGTGCTAATTACATCGTAGGCACACAAAGTGCTAAATGCACCTAATAATCACACATTCGCATGCGGGTATGGTGGGGTCTAGCCCCCACTAATCTTTTGTTTAAATACATTAAAGAAACCTCACACTTATTAACTGGTCCACTTCCTCACACTTTTCCTATGTGGGACAAGGAATATACACTCAGTTTGTTTTACAAACAAACTTCCAACGGCTAGTTATTGATGTTCTTGATGGACAATACAATTTTCATATATCTAGTCCTTAATTAATATGCTAGGCCTAGATGATAGGAAAATTAATGGGGTTGTTAATGAAACACGATAAAATGAGAAGTTAACAGAATTCGGTCAGTAGAACCCGCCAAGAAATTTTCTTACTTGAAGTTGTTTCTTCGATCTGAGCAAGCCAAACAAGATTCGGCACATTCTAGTTAACCAAGTTCTGGTCATGACTCTGTCATGTTTCTTGTCCGATTTTCAAGGATGTTTTACTACTTAATCAAATCACGGAAAAAATTTGACTAGTACTTAATAAGAGAAAGATATGAGCGGAAGAAAGAAGCTGAAATTAAGCACAGAGGATAAACTTGTGAAAGGAGAACAACCAGTGCAGGCTTCAAAAGGAGCTTCTTTTGAAGGAAGCTGAGGACTTGAAGCAGCTAAAGGAAGCTTTTGAGAAGGAGTAGGATGAGCTTGATGAGAAAAGGACCCAGATTGAGAAAGAAAGGATGGATGCAGAGCGACAAAAAGAAGAATTTGAAAAGCTCAAAATAGCGTGGAGGAAAAATTACAGAGGGTCAGGATGGAGACGGATGATTACATAAAAAGGGCGCTGGAACATCTTAAAACTGGCTAAAGGGATCATTTTGAAGCCAAAATGGAGCATGAGACTTTAATTCTTGCTGAGAAGGTGTGACAACCTCCTCTCTTATCCCACATCGCTTAGGAAGTGAGGTCTTGGTTAGCTTATAAGGCTTTGGTCCCTCTAACCTGTGTAACGCTTTTTAAAGCCATGAGAGAAAAGACCGTGGCTGGGATGGCGGTTCGTCCGTGCCAGGGTGGGTGACCCAAGGTGGACAATATTACATAGTGGGACCCGGGATGTTACAAGTGGTATCAGAGCCGACTCCTGACCGCGTGTGGGACCACAGCTCGAATGTTGCTCTAACGCTCGTGGGGCCACAGCGAGGACGCTCTTCTATCAAGAGGTGGAGAGGAGGCTAGAGGTGGAGAGTGTGATAGCCTCCTCTCTTGTCCCACATCGCCTAGGGAGGGAGGTCTTAGTTAGCTTATAAGGCTTTGGTCCCTCTAACCTGTGTAGCGCGTTTTAAAGCCGTGAGGGAAAAGACCGTGGCTGGGATGGCAGTTCGTCCGCGCCAAGGCGGGTGACCCAAAGCAGACAATATTACACAGTGGGGCCCGGGATGTTACAAGTGGTATCAGAGCCAACTCCCGACCACGTGTGGGACCACAGCTCGAATGTTGTTCTAACGCCCTTGGGACCACAGCGAGGACGCTATTCTGTCAAGAGGTGGAGAGTGTGACAGCCTCCTCTCTTGTCCCACATCGCCTAGGGAGGGAGGTCTTGGTTAGCTTATAAAGCTTGGGTCCCTCTAACTTGTGTGACGCGTTTTAAAGCCGTGAGGGAAAAGATCGTGGCTGGAATGGCGGTTCATCCGCACTAGGGCGGGTGACCCAAAGCGGACAATATTACACAGTGGGATCGGGGATGTTATCTCTTATCCCACATCGCCTAGGGAGGGAGGTCTTGGTTAGCTTATAAGGCTTGGGTCCCTCTAACTTGTATAACGCGTTTTAAAGCCGTAAGGGAAAAGACCGTGGTTGGGATGGCGGTTCGTCCGCGCCAGGACGGGTGACTCAAAGCGAACAATATTACACAGTGAGGCCCGGGATATTACAACGGGTATTAGAGCCGACTCCCGACCGCGTCTGGGACCACAGCTTGAATGCTATTCTGACGCCCGTGGGGCCACAGCGAGGACGCTCTTCTGTCAAGAGGTGAGCTTGAATGCTATTCTGACGCCCGTGGGGCCACAGCAAGGACGTTGTTCTGTCAAGAGGTGAAGAGTGTGACAACCTCCTCTCTTGTCCCACATCGCCTAGGGAGGGAGGTCTTGGTTAGCTTATAAGGCTTGGGCTTAGGTCCCTCTAACCTGTGTAACGCGTTTTAAAGCCGTGAGGGAAAAGACCGTGGTTGGGATGGCAGTTCGTCCGCGCCAGGGCGGGTGACCCAAAGCGGACAATATTACACAGTGGGGCCCGGGGCTCGGGATCTTACAGAAGGAGCAAAGTGAGAGAAGTCAAATGCTTCGTGAAAAAGTCCACATGACATCATGCGATCATTCTCGGTAGTCCTGTGGCATGTAAGAAACAGCCGTTGGAGCTTAGAACTGTACGGACAAGAAAAGTTCAAAATCCGTGGACCTTCCATTCCGAGTTTTTAGGCTAATGGAATTTTCATCGCCTTTTTCTTTTTTTTCCCCCTTAATTTGTCGTTGACTTGATTTCATCTGTTCGCACTTTGTGAGTGCATATTAACATTGATGCGACCCATACCATCTCAAATATCCAAGATCATTTATCTGTCTTTCTCTTCTTCTTTTTTCAAAGTAAAACTATAAAAAAAAAAGGCTATCAATATAACTATTACTTTCGACGTTCTCACACCCATTATGAAGTGTTTAGCTTGAGTCATAATTGTTTATATTTATTTAGTAATTAAAGGACCGTGATTGACGACGTCTTTAATGTAGCCTCGCTGACATTCTCGAAAGTAGAAGTCTCTCCACATCTTGTCATAAAATGTCTAAGGCAAGGATAAGCCAGAGATTCACTAATAACAAGCGCAAATTTGTTACCGCATAAAAAGCAATTGTCGTATTCATCATTAGATTACTGCACTCGATGTCAGGGCAATTAGACGATGTTTAAATGGGGAGGATACATCTTTCTTTGCGATTGGTATGTAGTGATTGATTGATGCATTTTTTGTTTGCGATTGGTATGTAGTGATTGATTGATGCATTTTTTGTTAGACCATAGAGTCATTGCTAACGAGGACCTCTAAGGTGGTAGCCCGTATAATGGCTTATTGTCGAGGGGTTTTTGCTCTAGGTGGCTAGAAATTAGGAATCCTATTGAGTTCCGAATTTGAGTTCCGAATTTAACTGCAAGCCAATCCACATTAAAAGAGGCTCATACTCAGTTCCTACCTTTTGTTGAGTCATGGTGACAGGCTTATCCCTTCTAGGAAGATCCTTTCGAAGATGAATATACAGTTCTAATGCACAATGATCCGGTGGGAACGATGCGATTTTGCAGGCGGCTGATGCACAAATCAAACATTCTGGGGTCGGATGTGTGTGAATGGAGTTCCCGCTCAAGGGAGGTATATATGTTGGTCCTAGTCGTTGCTAACGAGTCCTGAGTTTGTGCCATGTCAAAACTTCAATTTGGCAAGAATAATTTAATTCTTATGATACCCTTCAAGTTTTTGACAATCACGATGACACCCTAGTAGTTTCAAATTACTTCCAATTTAAATACGTCAGAGTATGTTTTTGACAATGGGATAGATGATTAATGTGATCACCCCAAGATGCAGACTAATTAGCACCGCTTGGGATTTTTGAAGCATATTTATTTGATATTGTCATATATATATATATAAAATAAAATTTCCCATGAGAGAATATTGTCAAAGATATTCTTAGATATTAAGGATGTTACTTGATATTTCGTTATTTTCTAATATAACCAGTCGTCTTAGATTAAAATAGCTAATCTATTTGTTAGAATCGATTGCTTCTTTTACAATACTTTCTATTTTGTTGTATATGTGTGTGTGTGTGAGAAGAGAGGGGGAGAGAGAGGACACACCAACCCTTTTCCCACGTCCTCGCATAGACATAGGACTACCTATATCATCAAGACTGAGTCTCAGGAATCAAAGTCCTCAATCAATGTCATTTAAGAGGGACTAACGTGTTTAAACAATCCTACTTTATCATCGTCAAAATTATGCTTAATTTCTTGAAAATTGATTAGGCCAAAACAAATTGCCCCCCCGCAACCAGCTTAAGCCTTGATTAAACACTTCTCGTAATGTTTCGGGAATTAAAAGGCCAAAATCTGAAATATTAAGGTTCCAATCAAACAAACATGAATTTCCCATGTCCACCAAGTCATGCAGGAATGGTCATTCCTCGTAGTATACTTTCATCTGCAATCCGGTCAAACCTTTGACCTGGCTTTCACTTTATGAATCACGTCAACAATCCTTCGGCTGCTTTCGGTATCAACGGCTCGACTAATTTCTTGCAATAACAGTGCAACCAAATTGTACACTCTTACCTACATCCATGCTATGTTATTTGGATGAATGGTGTTTCACCGCACATACATAATTGCGACGATTAAAGAATAAATGGTAAAGACAAAAAATGTAGCAAGGCACCAAGCAAACCGAGTTTCTTTCCTTGAACTTTTTACCTTGCTGACTCAAGTCAACCTTTTTCACTTGCTTGTTGACTTTTTTCTGTTCTTACTTTGTTTCTTAGTTCTCAAGGATAATGTAGACTTTGAAAGTCCAAAATTCCTCTATGAGAAACGCCTCTGCTTCACTCTTCAATGCGGGGTTGTTCACGGCAAAAATATCCAAATTGAACAGAAGTATCCTGATTTCAATTGAATTCCCACCGCTGGTGTTGACAAGAAGTTCCAGAGATGCTTAAATTCCAGAATAAACTTTGTCCTTAACTTTAAGAAGTAAACTCAGCCTGTCTAACCTCCACACTTCGCCCGTTTCAGCACAAATGGATTGGCTCAAAATAATAGATGTAAATAACAGTAGTTGAATCTTCAGCAGAACAAATGAGCATGATGATGGCAATAATAGACCAAGATGCTATGAGTTGACATGAGAAGGTTCTGACAAATCTTACTTTGCTTGTACCTTAAGAATGATATCACACTCCTACCACAGTTAAAAGTATTGTCTTGGGTGCAATTCAACAATAGAGAAAGATATTAAAATTGGCAATTTGTAAGATTGTGCAATCTTGGGTAAAGATAAGCAAGTGAAGTCATCAGATGTAAATTCGGAATAATAAAAAAAGCTTAAACATGACGCAAAATGCAAGTGCTATACCCACAAGCAATTTCAGGATTGAAAAATCAGACCAACCGACAAAATCACCACATCTATGTAATAATGACAAGCATTCATGCTTTTATCTTAATAATAACAAAATTAAAAGAAGACAAAAAAATTTTCAATTGTATGTATAGCACAGAAGAATAAGTGCAAGACAATAGCGTCACTAACCGCATTTCCCCACCCATTGATTTGGAAGCAAGAACGCAAACCATTATGTCTTGTGTTGTCACATACGTGGGCCACATACAACAACTGTAACCAAAATGACTACAAAAGTTAAAGAATAAAAATCTCTGGATGACAAACAGGAAATTAGCTCTGACTTTTTGTTGGCCACAAGAAACAATGACAAACAGGACATCAGAATCCTATTTCCATTGTTTTTTATGTTAAACAAAAGGTGAGGGTTGATTTCTTATTTGTCATTGAGCTAATCAAGCCATATTTGTTCCCGACTTTTATAGCCATTTTGGTTACATTTATTTCACCTATGCACATCACAATACAGAACATATGCTTTGTATTGTTGTTTCCCAATCAGTGGGTAGGCAAATGCTTTTAGTCAGTGAGTTAGTCTCTTGCCCTTATTCTTTTGGAATATATATACAATTGACAAATTTTTGGTTATTATTGAGGTAGATGCATGAATGCTTGTCACTAATGAACGTGGTTATTCTGTTCACTTGCTTATCTTTACCTATATTGCACATACTTGCCAATAAGACATTGCAATATCAGCAAAGCTCACGTTACATTGAAAATGTGCTCCCGAAGTCCAAGAATTGTCGCCTACCTCACACCATCAGCTTTTTGAGAAATTTTTGTAGCAAATTCCTCATTTTTAGTGCTTCTTCCATGTAGTCATCCTAAGAAAAAAGGAAGATATGAAGTGAACTCAAGGAATGGGCAAATTTTCCTATTTCTTTCCCCATAAGTAAAATGCATGATACCTAGTTCATATCAATCGTTTGCAACCCTTCTCCATGAGAAAATATAATGGCATGATTCTGATTTTCAGGTTTTCCTTTACTCAAAAATAGCGGGTCCTAGAAGCTTTATCCTATATATAACTTGCCCCCAACATTAGTGTCGAGCATTTTTTTTTCCTCTTTTAGCAAACAATTTAAGCAGCATAAAGGTCTAGGACAACATAAAATGGCAATGTATTATTAATCATCTAGAAGCAACAATCACCAACGACTGTTGTTTCTAGAAGCAAGCATAGGACGCCCACAATAGGAAGAATATAACTGCATTAAAGCCTTTTAGCCACTGCAGGCCTAGGATTCTTTTAATGTAGCCTAGCTCACAATCAATAGACCCACAAGAATGGGTATGAATCCCTAGTTATATTCCTCCCTCCTAGCATTTTTGTCCTAGCTAACTACATTCTCAGTTTCTTTTCATTTCTTTGATGTCTCTATCTCATTTTCCTTCCTTTGTTCGTTTCAGAAACTTTTAGATGCAAGAATTATACGTTACTTAGACTCAAGTTCTACAGTATATGGACTTCTTATTTGTTTTTGTCATATATTGAATGTGAAGCTTGTTTCCTTGTCCTACTTTCTTTTCATAAGGCTCTTTGTTCAATACAAGAAGCATTTTCACCTCTATCTATCAGGACAAAATGACACCTAAAAATAAACAAAATAGAAGGTTGGTTCAAGTTGGGACACTATCTAAACCAAAATCATCTCTCTCAAAACTTTACCTAGAAAGTCTAATACATTAGTAGCTGAGTTTACCTTGGTCCTTCCCATTGCAATAGTGTAAAGTTTAAGCTAGTTGAACTTCTGTGAGACACTAACCATTCTCTAATAGGCGTAGGAAGTGCTTCATAGAAAGCATTGCGGATTATTAGGTCTTGTTTGTTTAATTGTGTTTCTGTTTCCTAGAACAAAAATTTATTTTCTTTCATTCCGGAGAACAAAAATAGATTAGAAACGCGTTTGTTTACACTTTTGTTCCCGAGAACAAAAAAATAGAGCTCGCCCAGATCCGGCGAGGCCGAGTTTGCCTAGCCACCGGTGAGGCTCGGCCTCGCCGGGCAACCATTGGGCGACGCCAACCCGGCGGTGGCCTGGCGAGGCCAAGCCTCACTGGCCCTCGACGGCCGGTCGCTGGCCATGGCTGAGGCCGGCCACCGGCCAAAGTAAAAAGAAGAAAAAGAAGTGTTTCTCGGAATTGTCCCCGAGAAAGAAATAAGTTTTTTCTACTTATTGTTTTTATTCCAAATCTGTTCCCGAGAGCAAAAGTGTAAACGAACGCATTTCTATTCTTTTTTTGTTCCCCGGAACAAAAGAATAGAAATTTTTGTTTCAGGAAACAGAAACATAATTAAACAAACAGGGCCTAATAATCTGCAATGCTTTCCATGAAGAACTTCCTACACCTATTAGAGAATGGTTAGTGTCTCACAGAAGTTCAACTAGCAAAACTTTACACTAATGTAATGGGAAGGACCAAGGTAAACTCAGCTATTGATGTATTAGACTTTCTAGGTAAAGTTTTGAGAGAGATGATTTTGGTTTAGATAGTGTCCCAACTTGAACCAATCTTCTATTTTATTTATTTTTAAGTGTCATTTTGTCCTGATAGAGGTAAAAGTGCTTCTTGTATTGAACAAAGGACCTTAGAGTCTTATGAAAAGAAAGTAGGACAAGGAAACAAGCTTCACATTCAATATATGACAAAAACAAATCAGAAGTCCATACACTGTAGAACTTGAGTCTAAGTCGTATAATTCTTGCATCTGAAGGTTTCTGAAACGAACAAAGGAAGGAAAATGAGAAAGAGACAACAAAGAAATGAAAAGAAAATGAGAATGTAATTAGCTAGGGCAAAAAAGTTAGGAGGGAGGAATATAACCAAGGATTCATACCCATTCTTGTGGGTCTATTGATTGTGAGCTAGGCTACATTAAAAGGATCCCAAGCCTGCACTAGCTAAAAAGGCTTTAACGTAGTTATATTCTTCCTATTGTGGGCGTCCTATGCTTGCTTCTAGAAACATCAATCGTCAATGATTGTTGCTTCTAGATGATTAACAATACGTTGCCATTTTGTGTTGTCCTAAACCTTTATGTTGCTTAAATTGTTCACTAAAAGAGGAAAAAAAATGCTCAACACTAATGTTGGGGGCAAGTTATATATAAGATAAAGCTTCTAGGACCTACTATTTTTTAGTAAAGGAAAACCTGAAAATCAGAATATATTTTCTCATGGAGAAGGGTTGCAAACGATTGATATGAACTAGGTATCATGCATTTTACTTATGGGGAAAGAAATAGGAAAATTTGCCCATTCCTTGAGTTCACTTCATATCTTCATTTTTTCTTAGGATGACTACATGGAAGAAGCACTGAAAATGAGGAATTTGCTACAAGAATTTCTCAAAAAGCATGATGGTGTGAGGTAGGCGACAATTCTTGGACTTCGGGAGCACATTTTCACTGTACCGTGAGCTTTGCTGATATTGCAATGTCTTATTGGCACTTTGCAAGCATGTGCAATTTGGGTAAAGATAAGCAAGTGAACAGAATCACCACGTTCATTAGTGACAAGCATTCATGCATTTACCTCGATAATAACCAAAAATTTGTCAATTGTATATATATTCCTAAAGAATTAAGGGTAAGAGAGTAACTCACTGACTAAAAGCATTTGCCTACCCACTGATTGGGAAATAACAATGCAAAGCATATGTTCTGCATTGTCATGTGCATGGGTGCAATAAATGTAACCAAAATGGCTATAAAAGTCGAGAACAAATATGGCTTGATTAGCTCGATAACAAATAAGAAATCAACCCTCACCTTTTGTTAACCATCAAAAACAATGGAAATAGGGTTCTGATGTCCTGTTTGTCATTGTTTCTTGTGGCCAACAAAAAGTCAGAGCTAATTTCCTATTTGTCATCTAGAGATTTTTATGTCAGGAGCTGACATTTATGCGGTCTCATGTCAGCAATATGGTATTTATAGAAGATTTGTGCATCAATATGCAAAGCTTTGACAAGTTGGTTGCTTTATTTTAACAATTTCGACTTTTGCTCAATTGTAGGTACCCGACAGTCCATGTGGTTCATATTGATGAGGTCAAAGAACCTAGCCTAGACGGGACTATATTGATCATCCGGAAGGCTTACTATTCAACTCTAGTGAAGGCTACTTTGCCGAGTTCCATTAACTCGACCGAGCCAGTTCCAGGTGAAGCTTGCTCTTGACTTAAGCGAGAAGAAGACAAACTGTAGGCATAGTCTTGAGATTACTCTGGCTTCCATTTAGTTCCATGCTATTTTTAGAAACTAGGCTACCTTTGGTAAGGTTTCTGCTCAAAAATTGTTTTGAATAATTTTTGGACAGAAGAACAAAATTTCTATTCCTGGAATAAAAAAAGAACATAAACACATTTGGTAAACTTGTATAATTTTTTGTGCAGTTACCAAACGTGTTTTTCTATTAAAAAATTATTCCGCGGAACAGAAATAGAAATGTTATCAAACGCAGCCTTAGTTTCTAAAAATAGCATGGAACTAAATGAGAGCCAAAGTAATCTTAAGACTGTGCTTGCAGTTTGTCTTCTTCTCACTTAGGTCACTTCACCTGGAACTAGCTCTGTCGAGTTAATGGAACTTGGCAAAGCAGCTTTCACTAGAGTTGAATAGTAAGCCTTCCGGATGATCAATTTAGTCCCATCCAGGCTAGGTTCTTTGACCTCATCGATATGAACCGCATGGACTGTTGGGTACTTGCAATTAAGCAAAAGTCGAAATTGTTAAAATAAAGCAACAAACATGTCAAAGCTGAAAGATTTAAGCGAGAATGCATGCACACGCGGCCACAAGCCTTAAAATATCCTTTGCATATTGATGCGTAGATCTTCTATAAATACCATATTGCTGATATGAGACTGCATACATAAATTTATGTCAGCTCCTGCTTGACATTGGGCCAACAGTCACCAATCATCTCTTGGGTGCTCCTCTGTGCTTTAGAGCTTCAGATGAATATATTCATATGTTTTGAGGTGATCAATATAAACACTATTCACCAGACCACGTAGTGAATAATTCAATAAAAGTCAAATCCTAAATACTGAAACGCTTGCTAAAGTCAAAATTCAGAGCAATAGCTAAAAACCACTAACTCGAGCAGAAAAAACAAAGATATCTTCAACATGTACAAACTTAGCATCTCACGTGTGTTAGACTAACTAGAAATAGCTAGACATACTCGGAAAGTAAGAGGAATCTGAATTATCTGCACAATGATCGCATTACAAAAGGAAAGTTGAAGTTATGTGTGGTGCAAATAGTCAGCAGGATGCCAAATTTATCTTTTAGCTCTTCACACTGAAAGAAGATTAAACAAGCACTATTCAAGTTTTTAGTTCCCCATTACACACGAAACCATTTCAACAGTCCACTATAATAAAGACAACATTTCCCTAACCGTCGAGAGGAAATGAGTCATCTTTCTTTGATTGACTACAATATATCTTCAGGCTGTATTTCTAACCGTTAAGAGTAGCAGCAAAAGAATCATGACTATACCAAACACACATTCTGTAATCAGATAGATCATGAACATCCTTGACCTTTACAAACTTAGCATCTCATATCAGTTAATCTATCCACATTGTTGACAACTAAGAGCCTGTTTGGCAAATTTTGTTTCTGTTCCCTGGAACAAAAATTTCTGTTCTTTTGTTTCGAAGAAAAAAAAAAGAACAAAAACGCATTTGGTAAAACGTTTGGTCCAAAGAACAAAAGAATAGATCTTTTGTTACCGGAAACAGAAACAAGAAGGAGAAAAAAATTGATTGTTTTGTTCCCGGAAACAAAAATAAGAAGTAGAAAAAAATTGTTTCTTGTTCTAAGGAACAATTTTTCTCTCTCTTTTTCTCTTGTTCTAGAGAGACCCATGGGCACTATGGCTTGGACAGAAAGCCGCATGAGCTCACATTACTGTGACAAAGCAAGCACAAAGTTGGAAACAAAAGGAAAAATAAAATAAAATCCGGGGAGCTAATTCACATAATAGAAAATCTGCCAAGCTAGAAACGCAGATATGCTGAATGAAATGCAAAGTCAAAAGATACTAAATCGGCACCATCTCCTTCACCAGCGAAGATGGCGAGACCTCACCGCAGAACCTGGACTTTCCGAGGTTGCCACTGGCTCCGACACCGGCAGCCTAGCAGGTGCAGGTCGCCCCTCCTCCTTGCAAGGTCGACATTTTTCCCCCCGGAACCCAAAAAAGCTCCCCTTTTCTAGCAAAAAATTCAACAAAAGTTTCCCTTTTTTGTCTACCAGTGATTTCCGAGAAGATTCATCAGAAATCCCTTTTCTCACTTAACCTTCATTCTTCCATAGACACCCCCAACTTCGCCACAAGTAGAGAGACCCATGGGCATTGCGGCTCGGACATAAAGCCGCATGAGCTCGCATTACTAATAAGTGACAGAGCAAGCGCAAAGTTGGAAACAAAAGAAAGAACAAAAAAATCCAGGAAAAGGGGAGCTAATTCACATAATAGAAAATCTGTCAAGCTAGAAACGCAGATACGCTGAATAAGGTGCGAAGTCAAAAGATATTAAAGTTAAACCACACACAGATATAAGCCATTCTACGGTTGCTGCTTTGGACTTCATTAGCCAGAATTGGCACCATCTCCTTCACCAGCGTAGATGGTGAGACCTCACCGCCAAACCTGGACTCTCTGAGGTTGTCACCGGCTCCGACACCGAAAGCCTAGCAGGGTCCATGTCGCCCCTCCTCCTTGCAAGGTCGACATTTTTCCCCTCAGAACCCAAAAAGCTCCCTTTTCTAGCAAAAAATTCAGCAAAAGTTTCCCATTTTTGCATACCAGTGATTTCCCAGGAGATTCATCAGAACTCCCTTTTCTCACTTAACCTTCATTCTTCCATAGACACCCCCAACTTGTCTCTCCTCCGTTGCTCTCTTCTCCGTCTCTCTCCTCTGCGACGCCCCTCTCCAGTGACAAGCAAGCTCACCTGCCGCTCCCGCCGCAACGACCACAGACGACTCGTGCGCCAGCCGGCTCGCCGAACTCGGCCTCGACCAGGGCTGGCCGCTCGGGCCCCCCACTCGCCTCTATCTCCCGGGACTTCACCTCTCAGGCAACTACTTAACCGAAACCCATCCCCCCTCCCCCTCTCTCTCTCCAACCTGAGAAGGCTGAAGACTGAACCGACTCGTCCCCGACTCCGTCTCCCTACCTCTCAAACCTCGGGGAGCTCTACTTAGGCAGCCACGCGCTCAAGGGCTCGACCCGGCTGGCGGTCCAGCCTAACAAGCTCGCCGGCGGCGAGTTGCCGGGCGGCGCCGAGCTCGCGCGGCGGAGGAGAGAGCAACGGAAGGGAGGGAGAGGAGGTCAGGGGCAGGGGGCATTCTGAAAAGGTAGGGGAATCGAAAGGGGAGCTTCCTTTTTATGAAAAATCTTTCTTTCTTTCTCTGTCATGTCGTACAGAAATTGGAGAAAAGCAAATTTAAAATAAATAAATAAAGGACGAAAAGGCGGGAGGAAGGTGAAATGAGGATGGTGTGAGGAGAAAATGTGGTTACGCGTACCGAATTTTCCCCCCGCCCCACCAATTCGCTCCGTGACGGTCTGACATCCAGTATAACAAATATTTCTCATTAATAATTGATATCATGAAAATTTTTAAATTATATCATATTATATAAAATATTCCAAGACCCTAACTCACTCCTCCTAATATAAATACCTCAAATTTCTCTTTTTATTGTAAAAAATCTCAAACTTATATCAACATAATGAATATAGTTTGAGTGAAACTAAAATAGATAATATATATATATATATATGTTTTTTTCAAGACCAAAAAAGAAAAGAAAGATTGGGGCATTTATATCGTACTAGGCAAATTTAGGAATTATTTTTTACACAAAAAAGTGTAAGGTACTTTATGCTATATATAATTAGAGATTTTTATAATAGTATTTGCCCTTATTTAATATCTTTCTCTAATCACCTTGTTAATTAGAGGAATTCACAACCCCAGATTTGTTTAGGGCATGGCTTGTCCAAAGAAGTGCGAGTTCCATATCGCGGTTTTAATAACCCGTTGTTAATTTGAACAATGGGGTTTATTATATGGGTTGGGGACAGATCGGTTTCAATTGGGACCGAGAAGGGTGTTTTGACTTTTCATGTAGAGACATGAATTGGCTCGGGCTTCTATTTTTAAACCTTAGTTGAATTTGAGATACTACATGGCCTAGTCTAAATCTCTGTAACGTGTTTAAAATGCATTACTCTTTATTAGGAAGTGGCCCACATGAAAAGCTCCATAGGTTTTGCACGACATATGATAGGTACATGAATTGTAGCCGAAGCTTAATTTAATTTGTAGGAAATGTATTCAGAAAACATTTTATTGAATTTGTTTATTTGAAATAATTAATTAATAAAAAAAAGTTTCATCATTGACTACAAATTTATATCTTAACATTTTTGTGGCGGATGAAAATAATTTTGGAGCCATGTCGACTTGTGACAATGTTAGCAGCATTGCAAAACAGTACAGGTAAAAAAAACGAGAGAACAATCCGACCTGCCGGATTCGAACCAGCGACCTAAGGATATGCTGTTGGATGGTCCCCCACTACAGTCCTCCGCTCTACCAACTGAGCTAAGGTCGGTTTTTGGCTTTTTGTCTATATCAATTTTATTTATTAAACAAGAGACTATTTTCGTTAGCTCCTTGTACGGGCCTTGGGCTGGCCCACATTAAAATCCGAACTTCTGTTTTGATTTTGAAAGTGCGCCCTCGTTGCGAGAAAAAAAATTAAGAACGAAGTCATACTCTCCGCAGGCTCAAGCCGGAGGTGCTTTTCATCAGTTCATAATTTTCTCCATATCTTGCAAGAGACGATTACAAAAGAATTTATGGATCGTACTAACACATTCATATATATATATTTTAATTTCAAGAATAAAAATTTTGTGTTATTACAAAATGCCTTCTTTCATTCAAAAATTATTCCGAAGAATAAAAATAGAAAAAAAGATTATTTTTAAAAAGAAATTATTTCTTGAAATAGAAGTGTTTCCAAACGGACTCTAAATGGTGGTTGCAATTCCTTTTCAATGGAGAGAACGAGCCAAAAATCTGTGGTCGCACTTAATTGAATGGACACAATTAGCTAGCTTACACAAGAGAGTCCCAATCAACACCCATGTGGCCAAAGGCAAAAATCTTATTCTTCTTCTTCTTCTTCCTCCTCTTCTTCCTCTTGGCCTTCTTCTCTAACAGTGGCTGGCAAGCCTCCAACGGCCTTCGACTAGGCTCGCGGGCCATTGGGTGAGGGCTGCGAAGCCCTCCCCCAACTGCGAGCAAGGCTACCTTCGCCTGTGGTGAGGCCACAGCTAGGTTGATCTCGCGCATATCTGGTCGAAGCCGTAAAGGGAGCAGCCTTGCATGAGGGCTGTGACCCTTATCGGCTACTGGTGGGGGCTTAGTGGCCCTCTCTTCTTCCTCTTTACCTTCTTCTCTAGCAGTTCTTCTTCTTCCTCTTCTTCCTCTTGGCCTTCTTCTTTAGCAGTGGTTGGCAAGCCTCCAGCGGCCTTTGACCAGGCTTGCCACCCATTGGGTGAGGGCCGCGAAGCCCTCCCCCAATTGTGAGCAAGGCTACCTTTGCTTGTGGTGAGGCCACAGTGAGGCTGACCTTGCGCATATCTGGTTGAAGCCGTAAAGGGAGCAGCCTTGCATGAGGGCTGTGACCCTTATCGATAGTTGGCGAGGGCTTGGTGGCCCTCTCATAGTGGTTGACGAGGGCTTGGCGGCCTAGGTGAGCCTCCAACAAGGATGGCTGGCCATTGCAAAGAATCCAAGGAGGAAGAAAAGAAAAAAGAAAATGTTAAAGAAAAGGTAAAAAAGAAAAAATTAATAAAAAATTCGAAAGAATAAAAAAATTATAAAAATTGTCACATTAGTATAAGCGGGACGGTTGGCGTCCACTTTAGTGCTGACCAGCTAAAATTGATAAGATAGACTGAATTTGTATAATTATAAAAATGTTTAGAATTGAATTTGTCAAATTGAAAGGATTTGGATTGAATTGGTAATAACGCGATAGGTCTATGACTTTTTTGGTATTTTCCCAATCCCAATCACAACTAGGAATTCTAATGAAAATGACGATTGAAGAGGCAACAAGAGTGCCGTCCACATAAAATTTAATTCATTATATCTTTCATTGGAGCCAAAATGAGCTTTTGAAGGCATGAATATTATTGCGAAAGGTGAGCGATTGAATAATAATATAAGCAGAATAAGAAAATAAATCCGAACACCGGATTTACGTGGTTCAATCGTAAAGATCTACGTTTACGAGAAGAGCAACGGCGAATTTCACTATAAATCAAGCGATACAAAGAGATTACACACTCGAGTTACTTAAACACTCTCTTTGTGTTTCCCAAATCACAATTACACCCAATAACGCACGCAGTGTTTAGCCTCGAAATTCCTTAAGAAATAATCTCTTAATCTCACGAAGGAATTACACTCAAATCTTACCACAAGATTTGATTGACTTGAATACTAAATCTTCTTGGATGTAATTCACGGACAAGAACGACAAAGAAAAATCCCTCCCAAGCACTCGACAATAAGACGGCGCTTCAAGACCAATTCTTCATGATCAACCTCTACCACCCATGTCCACAAGTCTATACATATATAAGTGAGACCCTTATTCTTTTGCCGGCTTCTCATAGGATTTTGTTTTTCCTATCTTAAACGATTTTATCCTAAACATATCTTTATATATTTTAAACAAAATCCAACTCCAAGTCAAAGTTGGACTTTTCTATTTTAGCGGCTAGACTCTCCAACGCATATTTGGAATTTTGGGAAGTTGATCTTCGGATCTTCTTTGCTCGATTTTGAACGTCCGCAAAATATCTGATTCGAAACACTCAAACTTTCACATTGGGCTCAAATACGAGATATATTTTAACAACTATGTCAACGCCATTAGTTCTTCAAATGGTGATGCTGCACTGCACGATAAGTCGCCGTTCTCATCGAACAAGCAGAGACCAGATGCCCAAGCGTGCCCACTGATGCAGCAAAATATGGCCGTCAAGGATGATAATTCTAGCTTACTGATGATTACACCATGGCAAGCATGCAAGTTGACACAAGACTTAGGACAAATTTGGGAATCTATCTCAGACGAGAAATGCAGACACCATTTCTCTCTTCCCAAAAAAAAAAAAAAAATAGCAAAAACAAAAATCAGGCATATCTCTATATAAAGCAGACAAATCTCTCTCTTTCTATGCATTATCCGGGAGCCTCATCAAGCGCGTCCTTTACATCAAACACTGAAAAAACCCCACGATTTGTCGTCTTCATCCTAAAACTTCAGAGTCTCTCTCAAAAGTCTTAACGATGGCATCGACTTTTCTCTCACCATGTTGCTTTCTCTTCTGTCTCCTCCTCCACTTTTCAACTGCATCACCATCAAAGACATCATCTTTAACTGCCGACTTATCGCCAATGACACAAACAGATATGTTCACTAAAGGGCTCAACTTGCATCCCAAAGAAGCTGTCAACATCAAAACTAGAGACAAAGATAATACTTCTTTGGCTTCTGATAGGAAGATCATTGAGAGGCGCTTTGAGCTCCCAGTTCTCGGCGATTCCGGGTCGTCCATTCAGGACCTCGGTCACCATGCCGGGTATTACCCACTTCCGCACTCCCATGCTGCAAGGTGAGGCCCTGGAGTCAACTTTCATAGCCAGTTGTAGATAGCCTTGGAATTAACTTCGATAGCCCATTTTTTTTATTTTTTGTTATTGACATAGAATACGATTAATATCTAGTGCTTAATTAATGGTTTCCAGAAGTGTTTAGATTCACCTGTTATACTTATTTTGTTAGGCCTAGATAATAGGAAAAATAATGGGGTTATCAATGAAACGAGAAGTTCGACAGAATTCGGTCAGTAAAACCCGCCAAGAAATATTCTTTCTCAAATCCGTTTCTTCGATTTGCGGGAGCCAAACTGAGATTCAGCTCGTTATAGTTCATCAAGTTCTGGTCACGACTCTTTGTCCTGTCTTTTGTCCACTTTTTCAGGATGTTCTACTTCTTCTTTGAATCACGGAACAGCGCAAATGACCCGGTGGTTATTTGGTTAACTGGAGGGCCTGGATGTAGCGGTTCATTGGCACTGTTCTATGAGAATGGCCCTTTCCATATTGCCAACAACTTGTCTCTTGTGTGGAATGATTATGGTTGGGACCAGGTGAGTGAGTAACAATTTTGTACTGATCATAGCATTATTAATCATAATTTAATACTTCCAAGAACGTTGCGTCATTCTTTGGATTTTTCTCTTTGCTCTATTATAATTATAATTATTATTTTTTGAATTATGCGACGTTAGCGTCGTCCTCCTACTCTTTTCTGTTGTTTTTTACCTTGACATTATCACATATGATGGTGGCCTAGTTCGTTTCAGTATTCTTTCTTGAAAAGCAGTTGCCAACTTCTTCTGTTGCTTTCGCCTTCGATAGCTTTGCTATCAAACAAGACTTCAACATTGATTGGGCAAACTGACGGTTGTGTGTGATAATTGCGATCATGGTCAATAGAATTAATTATTGAATGAATAAACAATACGTATCTTATTAAATTATAACAGAAATCCAGGCAACGAAAAAACATATTTTATTGATGAATAAACTATTTCTAGTTTGAAGTATGTTGCATTTCATGCTTTTTTAATGTTTTTTTTCCTCACAGGCGTCGAATCTCATCTTCGTCGACCAGCCTATTGGAACTGGTTTTAGTTACTCTACTGACGAGCGCGACATTCGGCATGATGAGCAGGGTGTCAGCAATGACTTGTATGACTTCTTGCAGGTGTACATGAGCTCATTGATCATAATCTGAGTACTAGATTAACTACTTTTGTTTTTATGGACAACCCAATTTTGGATTGGATACTTTTCAAGTTAAGAATTCAAGCATATGATAACTAACCTCTCACTGCAATGTTCAGGTGTTCTTTGCAGAGCATCCTCAACTCGTCAAGAATGATTTTTACATAACCGGAGAATCATATGCTGGGCATTACATTCCTGCTCTGGCTGCTCGTGTTCAACAAGGAAACAAGGCAAAGGAAGGAATTCACATAAACCTGAAGGTACTTCACGCTTGTATGGTAATTTTTTTTTTTTTTGCTACGACATTATCAACTTGTTCTTTCTTTTGACAAAGTTAACTTCTGAATCTCGAACAGGGGTTTGCAATTGGCGATGGCCTAACCAATCCTGAGATTCAGTATGAAGCATACACAGATTATGCTCTAAACATGAGGTTAATCACGCAGTCTGATCACGACAGCATAAACACAATGCTCCCAGAATGCAAACGGGCGACTGAACAGTGTGGTATCTTTTTTGGCCCTAAATCTCTGTTTATGCCTCATTAAAACATTCCGGAAGCTCTCTTTTTTTATTTCTGAAAGTGGAGGCTTTACTTTTAATCTTTGCAAATTATGTGCAGCTACCAAGGGCGGAGATGCCTGTGACTTAGCATTGATCGATTGCAACCGTATTTTCAATGAGATCAAGGACATTATAGGGAGCATAAATGTATCTATTTTTCCCCTGACAGAAGCTTTCTAAAATTTACGTTTGATTACGTGAATTTGACATGTTGATGATTGGCCTGCAGTACTACGATATACGAAAGAGATGTGAGGGGTCCTTGTGCTACGACCTCTCGAACATGGAGACACTCCTGAACCAAAAGAAGGTGAGAGATGCTTTAGGGGTCGGGGATATAGAGTTTGTGCCGTGCAGCAGCAATGTGTCCAATGCGATGAGCCAGGATTGGATGAAGAATCTCGCAGAGAATATCCCCGCGCTTCTTGAGGACGGGCTGAAGGTGCTCATTTATGCCGGTGAATATGATCTCATCTGCAATTGGCTTGGTAAACCCCGATCTTTCAAGTTGGTAGACGCTAGACAGAATCAAACGGAACATTACCTGGCGAATGACATGTCTTTCCTGATGTTAATTTGAGCAGGAAACTCCAGGTGGGTCAATGCCATGCGGTGGTCTGGTCAAAAGCAGTTTGGGACATCTCCTACTGTTCCATTTGTCGTTGCTGGTGCCGAGGCAGGACTGATGAAAAGCCATGGACCACTTACTTTCTTGAAGGTCTCTCTCTCTCTCTAACAGAAGCGCACACACAGAATTGCAATGCGCGAGCATGCATGCACAACATAGTTTAAAGATGAGAGAGACAATTTATAAGTGCAATTCTGGCTGTGTGACGAAATGCAGGTTCATAATGCTGGGCACATGGTTCCGATGGATCAGCCGAAAGCTGCTCTACAAATGCTAAAGAACTGGATGGCGGGCAAAGTCGCCCTGGCTGGTGCAGATAGCGAGATTAATAATTAATGAAAAGAGAGTGCCCCCAGTGTCCCAACATTTGAATCTTGTTCATATCCAGAATACAAGATACAAGATTAGTCCAAGTAAAATGGGAACGAAAGGCGAAGAATAAAAGAGTTTCATTTGTTCAAGTTCATCCAACACTACAGATTTATCAACTATTCACTTGCGCATTGCATTTCAAATTTCGTCAAATCGACACGAACTTCTCCAAGTGCGTAACACTAACCAGTTAGCCGTGCATAACTTGCAAAAATGATTCTGAGTGTGGTGCTTTACATGCCTTATCTAGTTACAGAGAAAGAGTTGAGAGACTCGACAGGGCACGCATCATGCTCAAATAAATAAGCAAAAGTTAATATGTGAAATTCGACCTGGTCTACAAATCCAAAGTGATCTGCATATTATTATTAATCAAGGGGGAAAAAAAAGAACACTATGACATAAAAGAATGATGTCGTCTGACGCTTCTTTTTATGGATAATCTCAGCTCCTCTGCCGACTTCAATTCAAGATTCTTTTTCTTTTGTCTTAGTTCGGGCTCTTCCAAGCTTATACCAATTCGTGACTTAAGATCAAGTTCTTAACATGCAAATAATATTTCCAATCAGGAGTCGCCACTAAAAGAGTTGCCACTAATCTATTTTCGGTAGGTCGATTAGAAACCCAATCTTACAGAGATTGTGAGTTCGGGGTGTGACATCCTGAAATTCAACCCCGTTTTCGATAAAGTGAAATGGGCATTTCGTCAACGTGCTTAGGGTCCTTTTTCTCTGAGCTGATCACTCACGAGTTAACGAACCTATTGGGTGAAGCCGTTAAGGGATGTATCTGCAGTGAAATTCCTAAAAGCTACTCAATTGGTTGGATTTGACTAAAATCGCGTTTGATTGATTCTAGCCATGAAATTTAATTTGGTTTCGGGAGTCGAATATTCGAGCGTGTCACAATTCATTTTTAGGATCCTGTCTCATCGTCCGCCAAATTATTGACGAGTCCGAAATTAATAAAAAAATTATCGGAGGAAAAATTGAAGACCAAAAGAAAATAGAAAGGGAAAGAGAAAAGAAATAAAATAAATATAATGGTAATATTTTATTTCTCTCTCTCCCTCTCCCTTCTTTTCTCTCTCTCTTCCCTCTCTTCCCTTTTCCCCCTCCGTGCGCAGCCCCTCCCCACCCACCGAACACCCCCTTTGCCAATTTCAAATTGGCTTCTATCTCTCTCTCTCTTTCTTTTTCTTTTGACCAGTCAAACCTTCTCTCCTTCTCTCTCCTCTCTCCTTCTCTCTCGACACTCACTCTCCCTCTCAACTCTCTCTCTGCTGGAGCGAACAAAACTAGAAGCTGAAGAAGCCGAGCAGCAGCAGCTCGCCGAAGTAGCCGTCGCCGCTCGTCCCGCCGCCCGCGCCCGTGCGTCTGCTGCTCACCGCCCGCCTTCGCCCCTCAGCCGTCGCCACTCTTCCCTTCTCTTCCTTTTTGTTCGTGCGAACTAGCGGATCAAGCGAAGCCGCGGCTCGCCGAGAAAGCGGCTCGCCAAGGATCGTCGCCGCCCGCTGCCCGTGCCCGCGACGCTCGCCCGCGCGACGCCGCGCATTCAGCCACCGCCCCTTGCGCCTAGGCGTCTTCCTCGTGCAACTCCAGCCCTGTTCTGCCCCTGTTCAACCACCTCCGGCCGCCGTTCGACCCCGCCGGACCTCCACCGGCCCTCCCCCGCACCTTGCCGCCCTTGCTGCTTTGATTTGTGGTTGTTTCATGTCTGTTTTCAGCCATCGCAGCCACCCCATGGAGTGGGTTTCCAGCCGGCTTGTGGGCCGCTTTGGGCCGTTTCCGGGCCCCGAACCCGAGCCGTGCTTTGGGAAGAATCGTGTCGTCCCGTCGGATTGATACGTTTTGCGCGCGATTCTGGTGGGTAATCTCACTAATCCCGGATTAGTTGGCTAATTATGCTTAATGGTGGTTTAGTTTTAATTAATTAGGTTTAGGTGGTTAGATTAGTGTGGATTAGTGTTTATTAGCCAATTGTGATGCGAATTAGACAAATTGATTGCGAAATTAGCAAGTAGACGTGGTTTACTATTTATTGGAAGTGTCTCGGGATTTTTCCTGACCCTAATTGGGCTTCAATTAGGCTTTTCGGGCCTAAGTGGAATTGTTGGTATTTAAATATTAATTTTCAAAATTAAATTAAATAATTATTTATTTTCCGAAAATTCAACTGGGATGGCCCGGGACCGGAATTTTATGCTGGTGACCGTGGTGAAGTCCGTTTATTTAATTGGGCTTTATTTTGTGCTAAATTGAATTTTTAATATTTATTAATTAATTTTCGAAATTAATTAATTAATTAATTAATTATTTTTCGGAAATTAAGATTTTGATGGCCGACGACCGAAATCTCGTGCTGATCGTCATGGCGCAGTCCGTTTATTTAATTGAGCTGCAATTTGTATGGAATTTATTTAATTATGAATTTTTAGGAGTTATTCATATTGACTTGATTGTTAATTATTTGATTGAGAAATTGTTGGGTATTGGTTATCACCTGAAAGAAAATATGTGGGCTCGGTGAATTGGAATATCACCTGGAGAATGCACGTGAATGCGGCGATTGAATATGTCATCTTGGCGAAGAGGTCACCTAAGAGAATGCACGTGGCTCGGAGACTCGGTATGTCATCCTGGAGAATGCACATGGCTCGGTGACAGAGTTGGGCATCTAAAAGGGCACGTGGCTCGGTGAATTGATGCATCACTTTGGTGAGTTAGCACCTAAGAGAAGGCACGTGGGCCCGAGCATCGTAAAAAGGACAAGTGGCTCGGTGATCTGATGCGTCACTTTGGCGATTGAGTGCCTTAGAGAATGCACGTGGGTCCAGTGTTCGGAAATAGCATCTAAAAGGGCACGTGGCTCGGTGACTTGATGTATCACCTTGGTGAAGAGGTCGCCTTAGAGAATGCACGTGGGCCCAAGGTTCGAGGCACGTGGCTCGGAGACTTGGGATGTCGTCCTAGAGAAAGCACGTGGCCTAGCTTTTAGATACTCCTCAGTGGAGAATGATTTGTGTGACATGTAATCGACTGGTTCGATTTGTTTGGAGTAAATGGGTGCCTATTGTGAATTGTATTGACTTGCAGGTGGGATCTGAGGTCAAGGTAAGTCATCTGCCCTGTGCGTGTTTAGGCAGCCTATAGTATAATGGTTTACTAATCGGGCCTTAGTGGGGTAGAACTCGCTGAGACGTAGTCTCATCCCGGTTTGGGGAAAACATTTCAGGACCCCGATGAGGAGCTAAGGAGGAGGAGTCTGGGAAGGAGAACTCGGAGGTAAAACCTGAGGAGAAGGATTTTTGGAAGAAGAAGATAATCCCGAGAAGGGTCTTGAGTATGGCCCGGATGGATTGAGATTCTATCTTCTTTTGTGATCTCCATTTTGATGTGAATAGGGATAGAGTAAAAAGTTGTGAAGTACTCTGGTTTGTGCTTTGTATAAAAGTTTGGTTATAAATTTCAATATGAAAAATATGGCCCTGCTTTTCTATCCCATCATTTTATTGTCTGGGGATTTTAACTGCTTCCGCATGTGCTTAATAAATGAAAGGGTCGGCGATACATAGTCTTAGGATATCGCATTATAAAATCGACCAAGTGAGAAGGATGTGCGTGTGTCCAAGGATCGGGGTGTGACATCCCCTTTTTGTGGTATCAGAGCGAAGTTCAAGATTGGAGTGATAAGGAGCATTGACCATGGGATAGTTAGTAGGAAAGACCTTTAAATTCATGCTGGTGCATGTCTGTGTTAGTTGAGTGCTAAAATTGTTTGTTGTTTGGATCGCTCTGTTTCTAATTCGGTGTTGAATTGGAAACATGTGTTAGTTGAGTAAAGCTACACCATGAGCGATCAAGAGCCGAGAACTCCTGCAAAGAGGACCAGTAGGGCCGTTATTCGGGGTAGAGCTCCGACTCGTGTCGGAACCCGAGGCGGACGTGGTCGAGCGCTAGCATAGGCTAGCGCGAGTGGAATGATTCCACCTGTCGTAGATGCCGAGGTAGCAGCCCCTAATGATCCCAGGGTGGATGGGATCTTGCATGTTCTGGAAGCGATGGGTAATAGAATGGATCAGCAAGCCACTACTATTGAAGTCGCTGCTCAGGCTGCTGCAATTGCCTCCGCTACCACCGCCACCGGAGTTGCCCCTGCAGTCGCACCTGCAGTCGCACCTGCCGTTGCTCTAGCCACCGTGAATGTTGAAAATCCACCGGAGATAGTGGTCGTTGCAAGACCAATCCATAAGCTGGTGGAGCATTTCCTAAGGTTAAATCCGCCGTTGTTTACTGGGTTTGGAGACCTCGAAGCTGCTTCTTCATGGATTCAGAAGCTTGAGAAGGCGTTTGCACTGCTGATGTGCAATGAGACTGAGAAGGTAATGTTAGCAACTTACCAGCTGGATGGAGTTGCGGACACTTGGTGGACGACAACTCGTGAAATAATCTTTCCAGAAGGCGCTGTTCAGGACTGGAACACTTTCTGTGAAGCCTTCAATGATAAGTTTTTCTTTGAGATTGCCAGAGAGGTGAAGATGACAGAATTTCAACCTATTCGCCAGGGTTCCTTATCGGTTGATGAGTATGAGGCAAAGTTCGCTCAACTTTCGCGATATGCCCCCAAGTTAATTGAGAATCCTGTGAACCGAGCGAGGAGGTTCAGAGATGGATTCAGGCAAGATTTGAGAAGCGCCTTAGTCCTTCAGGATCTAAAGACTTATGTTGACACCTATTATTATTATTATTTTTTTATCTTTCAAGTAGTACAAATCAAAAATCAAAAAAATCAAAATCAAAATCAAATCAAAAATCAAAAAATTTTAATTATTAATTTCCTTAAAAAAAAAAAAACAAGCTGTGCGGGTCCGGGTCGGGCCGGATCCGGCCTTGGCTCGACCCGGCCCCTTTTTTTTCCTTTTATTTTCTCCCTGCGTGGGCCTGGGCCCAAGCCTCCCCTTTACTTTTCTTTTTCTTTCTTTTCCCCTTCGCGCAGCCCAGCCCTCTTCTTCCCTCCGGCCCGGCCCGCCTCATTGTCTTCTCCCTCAGCCGCTTTCTGCATGGGGAACTGGCGAAGACGAAAGCAGAAAGCAGCTGTTCGCGTGGGGAAATGGCGAGAGTCGAAAGCAGGGGCAGGGACACAGAGGAGACAGCATCATCTCGCAGGGCAGGCGAGCGTGGGGAGAGGGAGAGAGGTCAGAGCTAGCTAGAAGGTCGGCGGGTTGGGAGAAGCCGAGGGCACGCGCACGCGAGTCAAAGGAAGGGAAGCAGGGAGAGATCTGGGGAAAAAAGGAGAAAGAAAACACACCGTTGGGAACAAGAAAGAAGGACAGATCGAGAAAAAAAGGAGAGAAACAGAAAACGAGAGAAAAACACAGGGAGACAGAGAGAACAAGGTGAGGGCGAGAGAAACAGAGATCAAGGAGGGGGGAACTCACCGAGGCCACCGCCGTCGACGCGTCTCCAGACCGCTGCAACCGCCGCCGACGCATCTCCAGGCTGCCATCGCCGCCGCCACCGCCGTAGACACGTCTCCAAGCTGCCATTCTCGTCGGAACTCAGGTTGGCATTTCATCGAATACCTGGTGCGCATCTTGAGCTCGAGTTGGCCGGAGTTCGTTCCGTCCGTTTCGGGCGAGCTCCGACCTCCGTAGGACCCCCTTAGGTTCCTGTTTGTTGTTAGTTATTTGCTGGTCACTACCACCGCCGTCTCGAAGCCCCATTAGGTTCGGAAGCCGCTCGTTTCGTTATGTCCATCGCCTGTTCGCCGTAATGCCCAAGCGGGCTCTCCCTCCCCGTTTCCTCGGTGTAGAGTCCAACATAGTCTCTTAGTCGCCGGAATGCTGTCGCCGTCTGCCGGAAAGCCAGACCGCGTCCTTCCGAGGCGAGGCGGCATCGTCGCGACCCCAATCGGATCGCCGGCCCCTCCCCTGCTCCTATCTTCCCGCCGTCGCAGCTCCCTGGTCGTGACTGAGCAGTAGCTGACCAGGGGAGCGCGGGCCGAGCTGGGCCAGGTCTGCGACTTGGCCTGCTCGGTCTCTCCGGGCCTACAGGCCCACTGTCCGGAATCAACCTGGACCGTGGGCCTGCGAGTTTTTTTTTATATAAAAAAAAGGACTTGGGCCCTCCGGATCGGGCCCAAGTCCGGTCTACCCTCAAGCAGGCTTGGTCGGGTCGGGTCGGACCCGACCCAGTCCCCGGTCTAAAAAAGAAAATCTTTTTTAAAAAAAAAAAAAAAGAGAAAACGATTTCGAAAAAAAAAAATATGTATATATATATATATTAAAAAAAAAAAAAATTTAATTTTTTTAAAAATAAAAAAGTAATTAAAAAATTAAAAAATTAATTAAAAAAATTTCCGAAAAAAAATATAAAAAAATGATGGGGTTTGGTTAGAATTGCTATGTTTTACATTTTTAGTGTAATTAGGCCTTTAGTTGCTTGTGTTTTAATTATATGTTGCATGTTTAATTTGCATATCTAATTATGTTTAATTGCACGTATTTCATTTTACTGCAATTAGGATTTTGATAGCTATGATTGTTATTTTAATGTTTGTGCACCTGTATGATCATTTCATATGTTAGTGGATAGGTATAAAATCAATCCAAACTGCTTGCCAAAAATTATTTTGTTAAAATGAACAAAATTAGGTACCGAAAGGGCATTAATTGATCAATTAGTGTAATCAAGTCCCCGACCCTAGATTCTCTGGTTGCGTAGGACGTAAGGTACACTCCGATACCTCACTCGGTTTCTAGCCGACCCCAATAGGCTAGTAGCGATTCCTTTGTGCAAAATTTCTTATGAATATCCCAACGTCAAGCGGGGTATAGGCTTGGGAGAGCCCACGCCTGATCATGGGCCTTAGGCCCGTCCTTTAGGCAATACCCCTAAAACATGTTTCCTCCCCCCGAGGGTAGGTCGCGATAACTTATAACGACATATATCGAAGAGCTCAGAAGATTGAGAAAGATCAGAACAATAAAGCTGCCTCATTTGGATCGTGGTTTAGCTCTCACAGAGACAACATCCGCCAAGGAAAGAGGCCGATGTCTGGAAATACATTCCAAGGCCCGCCCAGCAAGAAGAGTGGATTTAATAGGTCAGGACCTATTAGGAATGATGCGTGTTGCTTGTGTGGGAGAAGACATGGGACAGCACCGTGCCCAGCTAGGACGGGTGCATGTTTCGAATGTGGCCAACAGGGCCATATAGCCAGACTTTGTCCAAAGAAGCAAAAAGGACAACTTCAGTTGCCGCCGCCGCCACCGATGAGATAGATAGGAGGGTATGCCCCTCAGAATGCACCACAAGGAGGACAGTAGAGACCTCCAGTTCAGGGCACTGTGTACGCGATTACCCAAGGTCAGGTAGAAGTTGCGCTTGGCATGATCACAGGTACGGTCTCGCTCAACGACCAACCTGCTTATGCTTTGTTTGATTCGGGAGCAATCCATTCCTTAATTGCCGAGCAATATGTTAGGATGCTAGGGTTGAGTCCTGTATTATTGGAGTCGGCAATTTGCATATCTACACCCTTGAAAGATAAAGTCATTGCTGCTTTGGGATGTTCGCGGTGCAAGTTAGAGATTGGTGAGCGAGTGGAGAAAATTGACTTGTTAGTCCTAGCCATGTATGATTTTGATTTGATAATTGGCATGGACTGGCTCACCAATCAACGAGCTAAAATGGACTGCTATCGCAAGGTGATTCAGTTTGACCCATTAGGGGGTAAGAGTTTCGAGTTTGTCGGGAATCGAGGAGGACCTTCGATTTCCTTAATCTCGTCGCCGAAAGCAGCTCATTTGTTAGACGAGGGTCGCCGAGGGTACTTAGCAACTGTCGTGGATACGACAGTTGAGGAGCTGAAAATGGAAGATATTTCAGTGGTACAGGAGTTTCCAGATGTCTTTCCAAAAGAATTGCCAAGGTTACCGCCAGAAAGAGAGATTGAATTTGTGATCGAGCTAGCACTAGGGACAGAACCGATCTCAAAGGCACCTTATCGAATGGCGTTATTTGAGTTGAAGGAACTGAAGGTGCAGATGCAAGAGTTACTGGATAAAGGATTTATTCGTCCTAGTGCATCACCTTGGGGAGCACTAGTTCTGTTTGTTAAGAAAAAAGATGGTTCGTTGCGTTTGTGCATCGACTATCGACAGCTCAATCAGGTAACAATCAAGAACAAGTATCCATTGCCGAGGATAGATGACTTGTTTGATCAACTGCAAGGAGCGTCAATGTCTCGAAGATCGATTTAAGGACAAGATATCATCAACTGAGAATTAGGAAGGAGGATATTCCTAAGTTGGCATTTCGTACCCGGTATGGTCATTACGAGTTTACAGTGATGCCATTCGGATTGACGAATGCTCCAGCTGCTTTCATGGATATGATGAATAGAGTGTTCAAGGAATATTTAGATCAATTTGTGATCGTGTTTATAGATGATATCTTGGTCTATTCGAGAAGTAATGAAGAGCATGAGAATCATCTGAGAGTAGTACTCCAGACCTTAAGAACTCATCAGCTATATGCTAAGTTTAGCAAATGTGAGTTTTGGTTGACTTGTGTTGCGTTCTTAGGTCATGTGATTTCTGGAGAAGGAATCTCCGTCGACCCGAGTAAGATAGAAGCTGTGATCAAGTGGCCGAGACGGACGACAGTGACAGAGATTAGAAGTTTTCTGGGGTTTTACAAACGGTTTGTGGAAGGGTTCTCATCGATAGCATCGCCTCTGACAAAGCTCTTGAAGAAAGAAGAGAAATTTGTATGGTCAGACAAATGTGAGCGTAGTTTCCAAGAGCTGAAGGAAAAGCTGACTACCGCACCTGTATTGACGATTCCATCTGGTCCTGGAGGATTCGAGATCTATAGTGATGCGTCATTCAGGGGATTGGGTTGCGTGCTGATGTAACATGGCAGAGTTGTTGCATACGCTTCCCGGTAGTTGAGACCTCATGAATTGAATTATCTGACGCAGGACTTGGAACTCGCAGCCATCATATTTGCGTTGAAGATTTGGAGGCACTACTTGTGCGTAGAAAAGTTTCAGATCTTCACGGACTATCAGAGTCTCAAGTATTTGTTCTCTTAGAAGGAGTTGAACATGAGACAGCGCCGATGGATGGAATTGCTAAAAGACTACGACTGTGACATTCTATATCACCCAGGAAAGGCGAACAAGGTCGCCGATGCATTGAGTCGGAAGTCTTCAATAGCGCAAATCTTGGTTAAGGAGTGGAACTTAATCGAGAGAGCTCGAGATTCGGAATTCAAATTTGAGGTAGGCTACCTTTCAAGTTTTGTGGCCACCCTCAGAATTGAACCAGATGTCCAGGTCATAATCAAAAAACTTCAACCGACAGATCCAGATGTACAGAGAATTCTTCAAGAAAATACCGATAAAAGAAAGGTTGATTTTCAAGTTTCTGATGACGGGACTCTAAGGTTCCAAGGATGTTTGGTTGTACCTGACGACGTTGAGCTTAGAGAAGAAATTTTATATGAGGCACATCGTAGTAGTTACAGCATTCATCCTGGAAGCACTAAAATGTATTAGAATCTACGTCAACACTACTGGTGGTCAGGTATGAAGGCGGACATCGCCAAGCATGTGGCCAAGTGTTTGACTTGTCAGCAAGTAAAAGCCCAGCATTGTAAGCCGGGAGGACTTCTGCAACCTCTCGCGATCCTAGAATGGAAATGGGAGCATATCACGATGGACTTCGTGACTAGACTACCAAGGAGTCGAAGGAAATGATTCGATTTGGGTAGTAGTTTGGTGACAAAGTCGGCTCACTTCATTGCAGTTCGAAAGGACCTGAGTCTGGTTAGACACGCAAACCTGTATGTGCGTTAGGTGGTTCGTATGCATGGAGTGCCGGTTACGATAACATCCAATAGAGACCCGAGGTTTACTGCTGCTTTTTGGAAGAGCTTGCAGAGTGTTTTAGGTACAAAGCTTCAGTACAGTACAGCATATCATCCTCAGATGGATGGCCAATCTGAAAGGACAATTCAGACTCTTGAAGACATGCTGAGAGCGTGTGTAATAGACTTCAAAGGAAGTTGGGAAGATCAGCTTCATCTGGTGGAATTCGCCCACAACAACAGTTATCAGCAGAGCATCAAGATGGCTCCATTTGAAGTGTTGTATGGCAGAGCATGCAGAACTCCAGTGTGTTGGGATGAAGTCGGAGAAAGGAAGATAATAGGCCCAGAGTTGGTTCAGCAATCAGTAGATGCCGTGGCAGTAATCAGAGACAGATTAAAGACCGCGCAAAGCAAGCAGAAAAGTTATGCAGATAAGCGTCGAAGGTCTTTGGAATTCCAAGTTGGTGATTACGTTTTTCTAAAAGTGTCACCAATGAGGGGAACTTCGCGCTTTGGTAAGAAAGGCAGGCTGAGTCTGAGGTACATAGGTTCTTTTGAGATTCTTGAAAGAATCGGAAACCTAGCGTATCGTCTTGCATTGCCGCCAAGATTGGCGCAAGTGCATGACGTCTTTCACGTGTCGATGTTAAGGAAGTACGAGCCTGACCCGACCCACGTGCTCAATTTTGAGGAATTGGACGTGGATGACCGTGTGTCATACGTTGAAAGCCCGGTCCAGATTGTCGATCGTAAAGAGTAAGTTCTGCGTACAAAGACCATTCCGTTGGTCAAAGTGGTCTGGCAACACCACGGTACTGAAGGAGCGACTTGGGAGACTGAAGAGTCGATGAGACAGTTGTACCCCCGCCTTTTTGAGCAAAGTGTGTAATGGTTTAAATTTCGAGGACGAAATTTTTATAAGAGGGGAAGAGTTGTGATATCCTGAAATTCAACCCCGTTTTCAATAAAGTGAAATGGACATTTCGTCGACGTGCTTAGGGTCCTTTTTCTCTGAGCTGATCACTCACGAGTTAACTAACCTATTGGGTGAAGCCGTTAAGGGATGTATCTGCAGTGAAATCCCTAAAAGCTACTCAATTGATTGGATTGGACTAAAATCGCTTTTGATTGATTCTAACCATGAAATTTAATTTGGTTTCGGGAATCGAATATTCGAGCGTGTCACAATTCATTTTTAGGATCCTGTCTCATCGTCCGTCAAATTATTGACGAGTCCGAAATTTCAATAAAAAAATTATCGGAGGAAAAATTGAAGACCAAAAGAAAATAGAAAGGGAAAGAGAAAAGAAATAAAATAAGTATAATGGTAATATTTTATTTCTCTCTCTCCCTCTCTCTTCTTTTTTTCTCTCTCTTCCCTCTCTTCCCTTTTCCCCCTTCGTGCGCAGCCCCTCCCCACCGACCGAATACCCCCCTTTGCCAATTTCAAATTGGCTTCTATCTCTCTCTTTTTCTTTTTCTTTTTCTTTTGACCAGTCAAACCTTCTCTTCTTCTCTCTCGACACTCTCTCTCCCTCTCAACTCTCTCTCTACTGGAGCGAACAAAACCAGAAGCTGAAGAAGCCGAGCAGCAGCAGCTCGCCGAAGTAGCCGTCGCCGCTTGTCTCGCCGCCCGCGCCCGTGCGTCTGCTGCTCACTGCCTGCCTTCGCCCCTCAGCCGTCGCCACTCTTCCCTTCTCTTCCTTTTTGTTCATGCGAACCAGCGGACTGAAGCGGAAGCCGTAGCTCGTCAAGAAAGCAGCTCGTCGAGGATCGTCGCCGCCTGCCGCTCGCCGCTCATGCCCGCGACGCCTGCCCGCGCGACGCCGCGCGTTCAGCCACCGCCCCTCGCTCCCAGGCGTCTTCCCCGTGCGACTCCAGCCCTGTTCCGCCCCTGTCCAGCCACCTCCGGCCGCCGTTCGACCCCGCCGGACCTCCACCGGCCCTCCCCCGCACCTTGCCGCCCTTGCTGCTTCGATTTGTGGTTGTTTCGTGTCTGTTTTCAGCCATCGCAGTTACCCCACGGAGTGGCTTTCTAGCCGGCTCGTGGGCCGCTTTGGGCCGTTTCCGGGCCCCGAACCCGAGCCGTGCTTTGGGAAGAATCGTTCCTCGTGTCGTCCCATCGGATTGATACGTTTTGCGCGCGATTCTGGTGGGTAATCTCACTAATCCCGGATTAGTTGGCTAATTATGCTTAATGGTAGTTTATTTTTAATTAATTAGGTTTAGGTGGTTAGATTAGTGTGGATTAGTGTTTATTAGCCAATTGTGATGCGAATTAGACAAATTGATTGCGAAATTAGCAAGTAGACGTGGTCTACTATTAATTAGACGTGGTCTACTATTAATTAGAAGTGTCTCGGGATTTTTCCCGACCCTAATCGGGCTTCAATTAGGCTTTTCGGGCCTAAGTGGAATTGTTGGTATTTAAATATTAATTTTCGGAATTAAATTAAATAATTATTTATTTTCCGAAAATTCAACTGGGATGGCCCGGGACCGGAATTTTATGCTGGTGACCGTGGTGTAAGTCCGTTTATTTAATTGGGCTTTATTTTGTGCTAAATTGAATTTTTAATATTTATTAATTAATTTTCGAAATTAATTAATTAATTAATTATTTTTCGGAAATTAAGATTTTGATGGCCGACGACTGAAATCTCGTGCTGATCATCGTGGCGTAGTCTGTTTATTTAATTGAGCTGTAATTTGTATGGAATTTATTTAATTATGAATTTTTAGGAGTTATTCATATTGACTTGATTGTTAATTATTTGATTGAAAAATTGTTGGGTATTGGTTATCACCTGAAAGAAAATACGTGGGCTCGGTGAATTGGAATATCACCTAGAGAATGCACATGAATTCGGTGATTGAATATGTCATCTTGGCGAAGAGGTCGCCTAAGAGAATGCACGTGGCTCGGAGACTCGGTATGTCATCCTAGAGAATGCACGTGGCTCGGTGACAGAGTTGGGCATCTAAAAGGGCACGTGGCTCGGTGAATTGATGCATCACTTTGGTGAGTTAGCACCTAAGAGAAGGCACGTGGGCCCGGGCATCGTAAAAGGACAAGTGGCTCGGTGATCCGATGCGTCACTTTGGCGATTGAGTGCCTTAGAGAATGCACGTGGGTCCAGTGTTCGGAAATAGCATCTAAAAGGGCACGTGGCTCGGTGACTTGATGTATCACCTTGGCGAAGAGGTCGCCTTCGAGAATGCACGTGGGCCCAAGGTTCGAGGCACGTGGCTCGGAGACTTGGGATGTCGTCCTAGAGAAAGCACGTGGCCTAACTTTTAGATACTCCTTAGTGGAGAATGATTTGTGTGACATGTAATCGACTGGTTCGATTTGTTTGGAGTAAATGGGTGCCTATTGTAAATTGTACTAACTTGCAAGTGGGATCTGAGGCCAAGGTAAGTCATCTGCCCTGTGCGTGTTTAGGCAGCCTATAGTATAATGGTTTACTAATCGGGCCTTAGTGGGGTAGAACTCGCTGAGACGTAGTCTCATCCCAGTTTAGGGAAAACATTTCAGGACCCGATGAGGAGCTGAGGAGGAGGAGTCTGGGAAGGAGAACTCGGAGGTAAAACCTAAGGAGAAGGATTTTTGGAAGAAGAAGATAATCCCGAGAAGGGTCTTGAGTATGGCCCGGATGGATTGAGATTCTATCTTCTTTTGTGATCTCCATTTTGATGTGAATAGGGATAGAGTAAAAAGTTGTGAAGTACTCTGGTTTGTGTTTTGTATAAAAGTTTGGTTATAAATTTCAATATGAAAAATATGGCTCTGCTTTTCTATCCCATCGCTTTATTGTCTGGGGATTTTAACTGCTTCCGCATGTGCTTAATAAATGAAAGAGTCGGCGATACATAGTCCTGGGATATCGCATTATAAAATCGACCAAGTGAGAAGGATGTGTGCGTGCCCGAGGATCGGGGCGTGACACGGGGACTTGATTACGTTAAATTTCTCTAATACTTTTTCGGTATCTTTCTTTTTTATTTTGAAAAAAAAATGTTTGGCAAGCGTGAGATTATCATGCGGTTGCACAAACTACTAATTTAACATCCAGATAAAGCATTGAATAAATTGCATGACTTACCTCATGTCATCGAAAGCATCTGCGATGTTAGATCAGAATTTACATCAACAACCCTAGATATGATTTCTAATTAACATACAACTACTTAATAAAACCTAATCTCTATGCAATGCCATCTAACCAAATGACCTAATTATATATGACATGCATATGATATTTTTCATTTTTTTAAAATAAGCATGCAATCTATCCTAGAGAATGAAACTAATTTATTCTAAGATAATTTTTTGGTATTTTCCATGAAATTCGAAATTAGAAAAATGCGAAAATTATCTATGTAGGTTGAGATATCATCCAATTTGTATTAGGAATTAGGTTAGGCCAAATCCTAATTTAAACAAGAGCATTATCTTAACCAAATAATCCTAAAAGAAGCAATATTCTAGCATGAGCCTGATCCTAACTCAAAATATTTTTGGATTTTTTTTTACGAAAACAAAATCAATTCAAACAATACGACAGCAAATTGGGTAAGATAAGATTGATATCCATAAATTGACGAATCTTATCTCGCGCATGAGATCGGATTGGCTAATTTTAAACAAAATCGTGAATCGAATCTCGAGCGTAAGATCGGATTGGCAATTTTTTCGTGCAATTGCGAGTTATATTTCAAGCGTGAAATTGGACTGTCAATTGTATGCACATTGTGAAATTAGGGATTAATCCCTAATTTAAAAAAGCTTTTCGGGAAACTTTGGATAAGATGCATCATTCGAAGATTTGACTTTAATCACAATATCAATGGATTAAGTAAGGAAATTACCAAATTAAATTTAGATAATATCTTTACCTATTTCGTAATATGGTTCCCGAATATGGACTCGTCGCTGTGATGGCTCGTGGTGGATGATTCACGGTTAATGCTTCTTAGCACGATGAGACGATTCACTTGAATTTTGCCTCCCAAGATCAGTGGCAGCGGCAACTTTCAGATGCTCTAAAAGTCTTAGGGTGCATTTGGATGGGCATTTAGAAAGCCCCTTCAAGCCCCAAAGGCCTTTCACCCCAAATTGGAGTGTTTGGCAACCATTCTTCAAGGGGCTTTCAAGTGAAAGTGGACCATTGGGAATGCTGAGGGCTCATTTAATGAAAATTAGTAAGTTGCGTATTTTATCCTCAAAACTTTACCGAAAAACCAATTTTACCCATTTGCAAAGCTAAAACCCTCGATGGCTTTCTCTCTTTGCACCATTCCCTTTGGCTCTGCACCTTTCCTGTCGCTCTCTCCCTCGACGACTGCAAGCTCGACTGCACTCTTCACTGCTCGACTGCACCCTTCCCCACCCTTCCCCATTGCTCTCTCCCTTGTGATGACTGCGAACTCGACTGCGCCCTTCCCCATCGCTCTCTCCCTCATGAAGACTGCAAGCTCGACTACGCTCTTCGTTGCTCGACTACGCTTTTGTGACGGCCCGAGCGACGATCCTCGGACGTGCGCAAGGAAGGGGTCCCTATCTTGTCCCACATCGCCTAGGGAGAGAGTCATGGACTAACTTATAAGGCTTGGGTCCTCTAACTGTACATACGCATTTTCTTGGGGTAGTATGGAGTGCCCCGAGAGGAACAAAACCGTGAGGACTTAGTGTCCAAAGCGGACAGCCACAACAAGAATGTTGTTATGACTCCCGACCTCGTGTTGGGCCATAGCGAGGACGCTCTTCTGTTAAGAGGTGGAGAGTGTGACGGTTCGAGCGACGATCCTCGGACGTGCGCAAGGAAGGGGTCCCTCTCTTGTCCCACATCGTCTAGGGAGAGAGTCCTGGACTAACTTATAAGGTTTGGGTCCCTCTAACTGTACATACGCAGTGTCCTAGACGTGCGCTAGGGAGAGAGTCCTGGACTAGCTTATAAGGTGAGTCCCTATAACTGTACATACGTGATGTTACAGCTTTTTGTTGCTCGACTGCGCTCTTCGCTGTCCTGTGGCGTCGTCTGAGGTTTTAGTTCAGCATTTTATCCACTTCTTCCCCGACTCAATCCTAAGGCCGAAAGGTTGTCCTGCTTCGATGCTTCAATGCTTTAGAAGCACTCGTTTCAACTCCGTTTTATCCAATCCGAGAGCAGCCCAAGATGGTCGTGATTCATGCTTCTCCTTACAAGGTCAGTTCTTTTCTTTGTTGTTCGTTTGAATTGCTTGGTCCGTCTAGAGTTCGTGGCATTTGGGTTTTGTATGTAGTGGCTGGGGATATTGAAATCTTCGTTGCTCATGCGAATTGCCTGGTCCGTCTGTAGTTCGCGGCTTTTGGTTTTGTATGTAGTGGCTGGGGATGTTGAAAGATGATTTCTTTAGGTGAAATTGTTGGAGGGATTGAGTTCTTTTTCTTGCTTTCTGAGATGGGTTCAGTTGGTTTTCATTAAATTTTATATTTTGGTGATGAAGTTTCTTCTTTTAATGCTTTTAAAGAATAACGCGTGTATCGTTTATCGCCCTGTCGCGAATTGCCAGTCGTATCTGAGTTTTGCCCACGGGGAGTTCGCTTCCGTTGTTGAAGTTGTGGCGATTGGGGAAGATGGCTTTGGCTAACAAATTGTTTTACTTGAGGGGAAGCTCTTCTCTCGAAGATTTTTCGGTGTTGGGCAGGCTTAGATTTTGTAGTTTTTCAAGTGCTGATGTGACTTCGTCGAAGCGGAGGTCTCGAGGGCCAGTTATGGCTGCCAAGAAAGCTGCTGAAGGTATTTGGAGCGTTTTAAATTTGTGGGATTGATTTGTCTCGGAAATCATTTTGAACATTTGGTCTGTGATATGCAGTCTTTGGACGAGTTTCACATGATTGTTAAGTTGTGCTATTATTGAGTTTTGGCTCTACCTAGGACGAGTTTTGGGATGAGAGCAAATGCTTCTGTTAGAGAGCCAGAAATACAGAAATCGTGGGACGAAAACCAGGCGTTTGAAAGGATTGTCAGCAGAAACAGTGGGGTGGGTTCTATACTTCCTCATGAATTGTTTTCTCCTTCCCTTTTCTATTGTCTACTTATTAGGTTGCCTTTCCTTGCTGATTAGGAAAGTTTTGTGCTTCATGATGGTCCCATCCAGTAAAGATTACAGTGAAAATAAACGAGATTCTCTGACAAAGCATTTTAGGTGGCTGGTTAACTAGTCTTATCAAACGAGCAATGAGTACTTCATCGTAAATGATGGTTCATTATGATGGATCGGATCATTTTGAGTAGAAGGATATGTTGGTATTATCTCAAGAAAATAAAGAAGAACAACCTTCTGCGTCCCATTGCTTTTAGTTTCTGCATAAGTTCAAAGATTATGTATTTCTCTTCCAATAGGACTTGTGATGATTTTGGTTTTGTTTGTTTTCTTTTGCAGCTTCTTCAGAATTATAAAGTACACTATGTTCCTGGTTGGGATTGCCATGGCCTACCAATTGAACTAAAAGGCATGTACTTTTAAGTTATATCTGTATACTTCAGTTATATGTGGAGCACAACCTTGTATTTGTGTATGTGAAATAATTCTGACTAGTGACACGCATTCATTTATACCTTCACCGTAGTGCTATAGTCATTAGACAAAGATGCTAGGAAAGACCTCACTCAATTAAGTTGAGAGAAAAGGCAGCGAAATTTGCCAAGTCCACTGTTAAAACAACGAATTTTGATGATGTAAATGTTTATGGTAATGCTTCAAATGATGATGTAACATCTGATATGGCACGTTTACGTGATCAAATAGCTATGAATTTAAAAAATAATTAAGGATATTTGTAATTTTAAGGATAACAAGCTTCTTTCCTCAAAAGATATGTTATCATGTTTTTATTGTAATGAAAGTATTCTTCTCGTAATTGAGAAAGAAAGCACGTAAATTTTTTTCATTTGATGTTTTTTAAGGACAAAAAAGGAATTTTAATTTTAATAAAATTGTTTACACAACATCTTTAACATTGTTGTTAAATATAAATTAAAAAAGTTGCAAACATTATTTTTTTAATTTAAAAAAATAAAAAATAAAATATTTAGATTAATCACCTAAGGGCTTTGCAAATGTGTTTTCTATTAAACAACATTTCTCGCAAAGTTGCTTTTCAAAGCAGAATTTACTAAACAATCTTTGCATTTCTTCTAAAGCCTAGTTTTGCATTTAGGCTAAACTCCTAATGAGCTTTTCAAATGCCGAACCAAACACACCCTTAGTCACTTGTGGAAAACCTGCAAAAACAAAGAGAAGTTTTGTTGTCACTAGGAAGGATCGTGAACACCGTTGGTCCGGGGTCACGATGCAACAGCAACGGCTTGAGATAGAGGGCTGCTGCGTTGTCTCCGGTCCCTGGACTCGTGGCAGGGAATGGATTCTTCGAGCGGTACTGATGATCAGCACCACAACTCGTCGTTAGGATTGGGGCTGGGCTTGGCAGCGTAGCAAGTGAAGAGTAAGAGATGTCATGGACAGCAGCTCGGGACAATGGCTCGGTCGTGGTCGGTGTTGTCGGACACGTGGCTAAGTAGCGGCGCGAGTCGCTGGACGTCGTTGGGCTCCCTTTTTCAAGGTACCCGAGATGCTTGCTGCGTCGAACTACGGATGGGGGCGTCGGGGAAGCCACGGAAAGCGTCCAGAATTTAGGCGAAGGACCCGACTTGCTCAAGAAGGAGTCCAATTTCTTTTGTTGACCTTTGACCTACCTTCTTCCTCCTCTCTGTGCACTATGAAATTCTGAATTGCCGGCCTCCGATTTTTGTGTGTGCTGTGGCCGTGTATGGAATTGTGGGGCCTCCCCCAACGAAAGAAAAAAGTTCTCTTTTTCGTGTTGAATTTTTTTTTTTTTGACCTAGAAACCGAGAAAAAGCACCCCCTTCTCTCTCTCTCTGTACACGGCTCCTTTTATAGGCAAGAATGTGATCTTTGTGGAATATTTTATCTCCTTTTTCAATATGCATGAAGATCGCCTATAACCCTCCGAATGCAAAATCCTATTAATTTCCTCATCTCTTATAGACTTCACTTGCAAAAATGAATATTCTCCATCGATTTTATCACATATTACCTAAAATTCCAAATTGCAATAGGATTTTTCTCAAATTTCAAAATTTGCAAATATGAGCTCGTAATATCTTCTCAAGGATACGGGCTTGGGCCAATTTGCTTCTCTTCGTGGGCTTAGTCCAACTTGTCAAATTAAAGCTTTGAACCATCATGTCAAACCCATCCGTTGCCGATCCAATAATAAAAACAATGCTCCTCAAACTATATGTTATGCAATTTAATTCTATATTTTTGCTTAGGGGTTAAAAATTAATCCATAATTTTTTTGATGCGATAAATAATTAAATGGGTTGTCAAAATTTAGGTGTCAACACCACCATTGGATTGCATTACGAACTACAACTCAAAATACGCAATCTTACAATTGAGAATGCACTTCCTGTTTATAGATAGACTAAGATATTAAACGAGGAAACTTTTAATTGTACAAACATTTAAATTAGGAAATATTAAACTTGGAAACATTAAATTAGGAAATATTAAACTAGTAGACGTTCAATTAGGAAACATTATATTAAGAAATTCGGTCAAATAAGGAACCTATTCAAATAGGAAACAAATCCTTCTGACTCATTTTCTTATTTTGGGTCAATTTCTGACTCAATTGAATGAGCCTTTATATTTCAATTTCTAGGAACTCTATTTCTCTTGCTCTTCATTGAATTCACCGGATCATATTGTCGCCGAAATCTCCCTTTACTTGTATAAACATCAGGCTTGGTTAATTGAGTGAGGTTTGAGTTGAGCTTATGAGTCGATTGCCTTCCGTGTAATTTGATGCTCCCACATGAACAACTTTATAAGCTGCAAAAACCAAACCCTTGCCTTCATGGTCTATTTTACGAATTTTTTTTGTACAAATAAAATTCATTTGTAAAGACATAATCACCACTCTGTCCTGATTCATTCCATAAGCAACAAAAAGAAGGAAATCTAGGGAGTATTGCTAAGATAAGTGCCTTTTTTAAAACAATCTGCCGTTGATGATTAATTGGCAACCAAAACCTACACAATAAAAGGACATGCGGCAAATTTGGGAATGTATCTCAGGCAATAAATGTGGACACTATTTGTCTCTTCCAAAAAAGGAATGATACATGAAAACAGACGTACCAAATGGTAACAAAAATCAGACAACTCTCTCTCTCTATGCATTTCTGGGAGCCTCATCAAGCACGTCCTTTACATCAAACACTGAAAAAGCCCACGATTTGTCATCATCGTTCTCAAACTTCAGAGTCTCTCTCAAAAGTCTTAACAATGGCATCGACTTTTCTCTCACCATACTACTTTCTCTTCTGTCTCCTCCTCCTATTTTCTACCGCATCACCATCAAAGACATCATCTTTAACCGCCAACGGCACAAGCAGAGATGCTCATTAAAGGGCTCAACTTGCACCCCAAAGAAGCTGTCAATATTAGAACTAGAGACAAAGATTCTTCTTCTTTGGCTTCTGATGGGAAGATCGTTGAGAGGCGCTTTGAGCTCCCAGTTCTCGGCAATTCCGGGTCATCCGTTCAGGACCTCGGTCACCATGCCGGGTATTACCCGCTTCCGCACTCCCATGCAGCAAGGTAAGGCCTTGGAATCAACTTCGATAGACAGTTGTTGATAGCCTTGGAATTAACTTCGATAGCCCATCTCTCTCTCTCTCTCTCTCTCTCTCTCTTTTTAATTGACAGAGAATACGATTAATAACTAGTACTTAATTAATGTGTTCTAGAAGTGTTTAGGTTCATCTGTTACACTTATTTTGTTAGGCCAGATGATAGGAAAATTAATGGGGTTATCAATGAAACATGATAAAACGAGAAGTTCAAATTCGGTCAGTAAAACCTGCCAGGAAATGTTCTTTCTTAAATTCGTTTCTTCGATTTGCGGGAGCCAAACCAAGATTCAGCTCGTTATAATTCATCAAGTTGTGGTAACGACTCTTTGTCCTGTCTTTTGTCCAATTTTTCAGGATGTTCTACTTCTTCTTTGAATCACGGAACAGCGCAAATGACCCGGTGGTCATTTGGTTAACCGGAGGGCCTGGATGTAGCAGTTCATTGGCACTGTTCTATGAGAATGGCCCTTTCCATATTGCCAACAACTTGTCTCTTGTGTGGAATGATTATGGTTGGGACCAGGTGAGCGAGTGACAATTTTGTACTGATCATAGCATTATTAATCATAATTTAATACTCCCGAGAACGTTGCGTCATTCTTTGGATTTTTCTCCTTGCTGTATTATTATTATTTCTTTTTTTGAATTTTGCAACGTAAGCGTTGTCCTCCTACTCTTTTCTGTTGTGTTTTTCCTCGACATTATCGCATATGATGTTGGCCTAGTTCGTTTTAGTATTCTTTCTTGAAAAGCAGTTGCCAACTTCTTCTGTTGCTTTCGCCTTTAATAGCTTGCTAACAAACATGAAACGGAATTGCGATCATGGTCAATAAAATTAATTATTGAATGAATAAACAATACTTATCTAATTAAATTAAAACGGAAAGTCAGACAACGGAAAAACATATGTTATTGATGAATAAACTATTTCTAGTTTGAAGTATGTTACATTTCATGTTTTTGTTAATGTTTTTTTCCCCCACAGCATCGAATCTCATCTTCGTCGATCAGCCTACTGGAATTGGTTTTAGTTACTCCACTGACGAGCGTGACATTCGACATGATGAGCATGGTGTCAGCAATGACTTATACGACTTCTTGCAGGTGTACCTGAGCTCATTGATCATAGTCTGAGTACTAGATTAACTACTTTTGTTTTTACGGACGATCCAATTTTGGATTGGATACTTTTCAAGTTAAGAATTCAAGCATGTGATAGACTAACCTCTCACTGCAATGTTCAGGCGTTCTTTGCAGCGCATCCTCAACTTGTCAAGAACGATTTTTACATAACCGGAGAATCATACGCTGGGCACTACATTCCTGCTTTTGCTGCTCGTGTTCAGCAAGGGAACAAGGCAAAGGAAGGAATTCACATAAACTTAAAGGTACTTCATGTTTGTATGGTAATTTTTTTTTTTGCTATGACATATTAACTTTTTTTTTTCTTTTGACATAGTTAACTTCTGAATCTCGAACAGGGGTTTGCAATTGGCGATGGCCTAACCAATCCTGAGATCCAGAATGAAGCATACACAGATTATGCTCTAAACATGAAGTTAATCACAGAGTCTGATCACGACAACATAAACACAATGCTCCCAGAATGCAAACAGGGGATTAAACAGTGTGGTATCTTTTTGGCCCTATATCTCTGTTTATGCTTCATTAAAACATTCGGGAAGCTCTCTTTTTATCTCTGAAGGTAAAGACTTTACTTTTAATCTTTGCAAATCATGTGCAGCTACCAAGGGCGGAGATGCCTGTGAGTTAGCATCAACCGATTGCAACAGTATTTTCAATAAGATCCTGAACATTGCAGGGAACATAAATGTATCTATCTTTCCCCTGACAGAAGCTTTCTAAAATTTACGTTTGATTACGTGAATTTGACATGTTGATGATTGGCCTGCAGTACTACGACATACGAAAGAGCTGTGAGGGGCCCCTGTGCTACGACTTCTCGAACGTGGAGACACTCCTGAACCAAAAGAAGGTGAGAGATGCTTTAGGGGTCGGGGATATAGAGTTTGTGTCGTGCAGCAGCACTGTGTCCAATGCGATGAGCCAGGATCGGATGAAGAATCTTGCAGAGGGTATCCCCGCACTTCTTGAGGACGGGCTGAAGGTGCTCATTTATGCCGGTGAATATGATCTCATCTGCAATTGGCTTGGTAAACCCCGATCTTTCAAGTTGGTAGACGCTAGACAGAATCAAACGGAACATTACCTGGCGAATGACATGTCTTTCCTGATGTTAATTTGAGCAGGAAACTCCAGGTGGGTTAATGCCATGCGGTGGTCTGGTCAAAAGCAGTTTGGGACATCTCCAACTGTTCCATTTGTCGTTGCTGGTGCCGAGGCAGGACTGACGAAAAGCCATGGACCACTTACTTTCTTGAAGGTCTCTCTCTCTCTCTCTCTCTCTCTCTCTCTCAAACAGAAGCGCACACACAGAATTGCAATGTGCGAGCAAGCATGCACAACATAGTTAAAGATGAGAGAGACAAATTATAAGTGCAATTCTGGCTGTGTGACGAAATGCAGGTTCATAATGCTGGGCACATGTTTCCAATGGATCAGCCAAAAGCTGCTCTACAAATGCTAAAGAGTTGGATGGCTGGCAAAGTCACCCTGGCTGGTGCAGATAGCGAGACTAATAATTAATGAGAAGAGAGTGCCCCCAGTATCCCAACATTTGAATCTTGTTCATATCCAGAATACAAGATACAAGATGAGTCCAAGTAAAATGGAGACGAAAGGTGAAGAATAAAAGAGTTTCATTCGTTCAAGTTCATCCAACACTACAGATTTATCAACTATTCACTTGCCAATTGCATTTCAAATTTTGTTAAATCGATACAAACTTCTCCAAGTGCATAACACTAACCAGTTAGCCGTGCATAACTTGCAAAAATGATTCTGAGTATGGCGCTTTACATGCCTCATCTAGTTACAGAGAAAGAGTTGAGAGATTGGACAGGGCAAGCATCATACTCAAATAGATAAGCAAAAGTTAATATGTGAAATTCGACCTGGTATACAAATCCAAAGTGATCTGCATATTATTATTAATCAAGGGGAAAAAAAGAACACTGACATAAACAAATGAAAGAATGATGTCGTCTGACAGCTTCGTTTTATGGATAATCTCAACTCCTCTACCGACTTCAATTCAAGATTCTTTCTCTTTTGTCTTCCATTAGTACCAAGAATAGAACACAAACACAAAATCCAAGAGAAAGCAGAAATCAGGAATAATAGTGTGACCAGGTAATGGCAAAACTCTATGCTTTGCGAGGTTTGAGAAGCTTCAATGTCTCCCAGGTGAAATCTGGGTCGTCACGTCCAAAATGCCCATATGCCGCTGTTTTCTGATACCTGAAATTAACTCCTCTCGTCAGATCAAGATCGATAGAGATCATTCCTGGCCTGAAATCGAAGTTCTCCTTGATCAATGCCAGAATATCTTTGTCTCGAATCTTTCCAGTTTTGTAAGTGTCTACAAACACAGATAACGGATCAGGAACACCGATGGCACAAGAAACCTGCACAATGCAGCGTCGAGCAAGCCCAGAAGCCACCACACTCTTCGCAGCTTGCCTAACAATGTAGGCACCACTACGGTCAACCTTGGTCGGGTCCTTGCCCGAAAAGCACCGCCGCCATGAGCACCGCAGCCACCGTAAGTGTCGATAAGTATCTTCCTCCCAGTGAGGCCTGCATCACCATGGGGCCCACCGATCACAAAACGCCCCGAGGGGTTGAAGTAGAAAATCATCTTGTTGTCAAGAGACTGAGGTGGAATGACGGGCTTGATCACATGTTCTTTTAAATCCTTCGCAATCTGCTAATTGGTAATGCTCTCATTATGCTGAGTCGAGATTAGGACTATATGAGCCCTCATAGTGTTAAAATATATATTGAGTTTAAGCCTATTGAACGAACACGAGCCAAGTTTATTTGTGTATTAACTTGGTAGATCAAAGTTTAAGATTGAATCTTCCATAATGTGGAAACTTCATCCATATTGGTGTTGTGATCAATAACGTAATTTATTTCCTTTTACGAGTTCGACTCGGTGAAGAAAGAAGACAGAAAAAAGGAAAGTCAAGTTTGTGGGCTTTGTTGACCGTATTTTCATTCAATAAGTTTAGTGTGATTGAGAGATTATTTCACAAAGAATTTTTGGGATTAAGCACTGGGTGCATTATTGGGTGATTCAAGTGTGTAATCTCAATTATATCGCTTTATTTACAATGGATTCGTCACTGTTTTCACTATGGATAGAAGTCTTTATGATTGAACCACATGAATTTGATGTCTAATTTATTTTTTTGTTTTGTCTATGGATTGTTCGATTGTTCGCTTTCCACAACACAAAAGGACCATGGCTCCCCCATCATTACGGTATTCCACCGTCAGTTGGGTCTTCCCATCAGGTCTCAGCACGGGCATGTTTTGTTCTTCCTCACTTCAGTCAGCTTGGTGGCTAGGACGTGAGTCAATGTCATAAGCTCGGGAGTTTCATCGTAGCGTAACCGAACATGTGCCCTTAGTCTCCAGCACCAATCTCCTCAGGTTTCTTGGTCATATTTCCGTGAACTCCTTGAGTAGCGTGAGGCCTCGCTTAGGTCCGGTTCAGCCCCTCCGTCCACTTCCGATCCAAACCAGCTCTGTATCCGCCCCCCTTAGCCCCCAATCAGCAGCGCACATAGAGAAGAAAAATGGGTATTGCAGCGAGGTTTTGGCCCGTTTTGGTTGCCTTCCCGAGCCCTGGCTGCCTTCCCGAGCCCGGATGCTTGGCCCGCTTTGAGGAAAGTCGATCCTCGCGTCGAGCCCATCGTTTTGAGTGAGTTTTGCTCATTAACGCCTTCTTAGTTTGCTAATTATACTTAAAGGTTGATTAGATTTAATTAAGTGTAATTAGGTGGTTAGATTAGAATAGATTAGCGATTATTAGTTGATTGCATTGCATATTAGTTAGGTGGTTAGTGTACTTAGACAGAGATTAGTGTACTTAGACAGAGAATTGCCTATAGTATTTATTGGATGCTTCTTGGGATTTTCCCCGACCCTTATCAGGTGTTAATTAGGTAATTCGGGCCTAAGTGGAATTTTTAGGAATTAAATATTAATTTTCGAAATTAATTATTTAATTATTTATTTTTTGGAAATTTAACTAGGATGGCCAGTGACCGGGATTTTATGCTAATGATCGTGGTGCAGTCCGTTTATTTAATTGAGCTTTATATTGTGCTAAATTGAATTTATTGTATTTATTTATTTAATTTCTGAAATTATTTATTTAATTATTTATTTCCTGGAAATTCAATTGGGATGGCTAGTGACCGGAATTTTGTGCTGATTGTCGTGGCGCAGTTCGTTTATTTAATTGGACTTTATTTTGTACTGAATTGAATTATTTGTGAAATTGAGAATTATTCTTTAATGGAATAATCTTTGGTTATTAATTAGAAAATAACCGGGTGTCGGTTGACAACACCAAAAGTGTTTTGGTGGACTATAGAAAATGTGGGAGTTATGGAAAGGAAAATATTATATTTTGGCTAAGGCCGACCGTGTCCCCACACACGGCTATTTTATCGAGAATGATAAAAGAGGGAATTGATTGAATGATCGAACAATATACTATATCATTCTACGGGCTCGGATATGTCGGCTTAGTGAGAGAAGATACTAGTATACTATATCAGCCTACGGGCGATATGTCAGCTTAGCGCAATCAGTACACTTTATCAGTTTAAAATGAGCATCGGGGTATACTATATTAGCTTTGTGGGTGATATGTCGCCTTAGTGAGAGCAAGCAGATACCGGTCTACTATATTAGCTTACGGGCGATATGTCAGCTTAGCGAGAGTAGTATACCTTAACCCTATCAGCTTAGTGCGAGCTATACTATCTATATATTAGCCTAGAGTGAGCAGTCCTGGACTATGGTCGGATTTATAGATAGTATTGAATGTGCCGACCAAGCATGGGTCGTGATGACATGTAATCAACTAGGTTGATTGATCGATGATTTGATCTGTGTGTGATTTGATGTGATTCATTGCTTTGATCTGCTGTGTGAATTGATTGATCGAATGGAAATGACCGTGAGTGGTCTTGTTGGTGTGTAATCGACTATGTCGATTTGATTGATGCTTCGATCAGTGATGTGATTGTTTGAGTGCCTATTTGATCTGCGCTAATATGCAGGTGGAATTTGAGGCCAATGTAAGTCCTTTGACTCATGTTGTGCATAGGCAGCCCTAAGGTGTATTAATTTACTAATCGAGTTTTAAGGGGTAGAACTTGCTGAGATGTGGTCTCAATGGTTATTGAATAACCATTTCAGGACCCGGATGAGGAGCCTAAGAAGGAGGAATCTGATGAGGAGATCCCTGATGAGGAACCCGAAGAGGAGTACGTGGAGGAGGACCCCGAGGAGGACCCCGAGTACGACCCAGATGAGGACTGAGATCCCATCCTGTCTTGTCAGACCTTGTCTGCATGTGAATAAATGTTAGATCAGACTTATGTATATATAGTATTGTGGAATACTATGAGATGTGTATAAAAAGAGAATAGTTGAGAATTTCAGTATGAAAAATATGGCCTGTTTTTCTATCCCATTGTTTTATTATTTGGGGATTTATAACTGCTTCCGCATGTGCATATATAAATGAAATGGTCGGCAATACTTAGTCTTGGGATATTGCATTTTAAAATCAACCAAATGTAAGGGATGTGCGCGTGCCTGAGGATCGGGGCGTGACATATCTAGTCGAAGCCGTAAAGGGAGTGGCCTTGCACGAGGGTTGTGACCGTTATTGATAGCTGGCGAGGGCTTGGTGGCCCTCTCCCAATGGTTGATGAGGGTTTGGCGGCCTAGGTGAGCCTCTAGCGAGGCTTGCTGGCCATTGCAAGGAATCCAATGAGGAAGAAAAGAAAAAAGAAAAGGTTAAAGAAAAGGAAAAAGAAAAAAGAAAAAATTAATAAAAAATTGTCACATTAGTATTAGGGTGCGTTTGGTTCAAAGATTTTGAAAGTTCATGGGAAAATGCAAAGTAGTTTAGCCTAAAGGACGTTAGGTAAATGCAAAAATTGTTTGGTAAACTATATTTTGAGAATCAACTTTGAGAGAAATGCCGTTTGGTAGAAAACATATTTGAAAAGCCCTTTGGGTGATTAATATTAATTTTTTTTTTTAATTTCATTTGTTTAAAATTGAAAAAAAATAATGTATGCAACTTGTTTAAATATAAATTTTGACAATAATGCTAAAAAAATCAAATACATATATATCTATATATATATATATATAATTTTTTTAAAAAAAGAAGACCAAACCCTTCGTCGAAATTTTTTAATTTTTATTTGTTTAAAATTGAAAAATAATGTATGTAACTTTTTAAATATAAATTTGAAAATAATGCTAAAAAATCAAATACATATAATTTTTTTTTTTTTTAAAAGACCAAACCCTTTGTCGGAATTTTTTAATTTTTAATTGTTTAAAATTAAAAAAATGTATGTAATTTTTTAAATATAATTTTGACAATAATGCTAAAAGAATCAAATATATAAATATTTTTTTTAAAGACCAAAATATATTAATTTTTTTAGCATTTATATAAATTTGTTGACTTTCACTTCAAAACTACTTCAAAATCATTGCTTAAATAATGCCTCAAAGATTTTCCCAACGCTTTGGAGGTTGAAAGTTATCGAATCCGAACTAAACGCATCCTTACGGGACGGTTGGCGTCCACTTTAGTCGACTGGCTAAAATTGACAAGAGAGACTGAATTTGTATCATTATAAAAAGGTTTGGTATTGAATTTGTCAAATTGAAAGGTTTTGGATTGAATTAGTACCAATGCCTTTTTTAGTATTTTCCCAATCCCAATCACAACCACCTAATTTAGGGTTGGAATTCTAATGAAAATGACGGTTGAAGAGGCGACAGGAGTGCCGTCCACATAAAATTTAATTCATTATATCTCTCATTGGAGCCAAAATGAGCTTTTGAAGGCATGAAAATGTCAACGCCATTAGTTCTTCGAATGGTGACACTGCACTGCACGAGAAGTCGCCGTTCTCGTCGAACAAGCAGAGACCAGATGCCCAAGCGTGCCCACTGATGCAGCAAAATGTGGTCGTCAAGGAATTTTACTGATGTTTATACCAGGGCAAGCATGCAAGTTGACGAAAGACTTAGGACAAATTTGGGAATCTATCTCAGACGAGAAGTGCAGACACCATTTCTCTCTTCCAAAAAAATAATAAAATAAAAAATAAAGAATAAAGCAAAAACAAAAATCAGGCATATCTCTCTATAAAGCAGACAAATCTCTCTTTCTATGCATTATCCGGGAGCCTCATCAAGCGCGTCCTTTACATCAAACACTGAAAAAACCCCACGATTTGTCGTCATCATCCTAAAACTTCAGAGTCTCTCTCAAAAGTCTTAACGATGGCATCGACTTTTCTCTCACCATGTTGCTTTCTCTTCTGTCTCCTCCTCCACTTTTCAACTGCATCACCATCAAAGACATCATCTTTAACTGCCGACTTATCGCCAATGACACAAGCAGATATGTTCATTAAAGGGCTCAACTTGCATCCCAAAGAAGCTGTCAACATCAAAACTAGAGACAAATATACTTCTTCTTTGGCTTCTGATAGGAAGATCGTTGAGAGGCGCTTTGAGCTCGCAGTTCTCGGCGATTCCGGGTCGTCCATTCAGGACCTTGGTCACCATGCCGGGTATTACCCACTTCCGCACTCCCATGCCGCAAGGTGAGGCCCTGGAGTCAACTTTCATAGCCAGTTGTAGATAGCCTTGGAATTAACTTCGATAGCCCATTTTTTTTCTTTTTTTTTTTTATTGACATAGAATACGATTAATATCTAGTGCTTAATTAATGGTTTCCAGAAGTGTTTAGATTCACCTGTTATACTAATTTTGTTAGGCCTAGATGATAGGAAAATAATGGGGTTATCAATGAAACATGATAAAACGAGAAGTTCGACAGAATTCGGTCAGTAAAACTCGCCAAGAAATATTCTTTCTCAAATCCGTTTCTTCGATTTGCGGGAGCCAAACTGAGATTCGGCTCGTTATAGTTCATCAAGTTCTGGTCACGACTCTTTTTCCTGTCTTTTGTTCAATTTTTCAGGATGTTCTACTTCTTCTTTGAATCACGGAACAGCGCAAATGACCCGGTGGTCATTTGGTTAACCGGAGGGCCTGGATGTAGCGGTTCATTGGCACTGTTCTATGAGAATGGCCCTTTCCATATTGCCAACAACTTGTCTCTTGTGTGGAATGATTATGGTTGGGACCAGGTGAGTGAGTAACAATTTTGTACTGATCATAGCATTATTAATCATAATTTAATACTTCCAAGAACGTTGCGTCATTCTTTGGATTTTTCTCTTTGCTCTATTATTATTATTTTTTTCTTTGAATTATGCGACGGTAGCGTTGTCCTCCTACTCTTTTCTGTTGTTTTTTCCCTTGACATTATCACATATGATGGTGGCCTAGTTCGTTTCAGTATTCTTTCTTGAAAAGCAGTTGCCAACTTCTTCTGTTGCTTTCGCCTCCGATAGCTTTGCTATCAAACAAGACTTCAACATTGTTTGGGCAAACTGGCGGTTGTGTGTGATAATTGCGATCATGGTCAATAGAATTAATTATTGAATGAATAAACAATACGTATCTTATTAAATTAGAAAAGAAATTTAGACAACGAAAAACATATATTATTGATGAATAAACTATTTCTAGTTTGAAATATGTTGCATTTCATGCTTTTTTAATGTTTTTTTTTCCTTACAGGCGTCGAATCTCATCTTCGTCGACCAGCCTATTGGAACTGGTTTTAGTTACTCTACTGACGAGCGTGACATTCGGCATGATGAGCAGGGTGTTAGCAATGACTTGTATGACTTCTTGCAGGTGTACACAAGCTCATTGATCATAATATGAGTACTAGATTAACTACTTTTGTTTTTACGGACAACCCAATTTTGGATTGGATACTTTTCAAGTTAAGAATTCAAGCATATGATAACTAACCTCTCACTGCAATGTTCAGGCGTTCTTTGCAGCGCATCCTCAACTCGTCAAGAATGATTTTTACATAACCGGAGAATCATATGCTGGGCATTACATTCCTGCTCTGGCTGCTCGTGTTCAACAAGGAAACAAGGCAAAGGAAGGAATTCACATAAACCTGAAGGTACTTCATGCTTGTATGGTAATTTTTTTTTCCTATGACATTATCAACTTGTTCTTTCTTTTGACAAAGTTAACTTCTGAATCTCGAACAGGGGTTTGCAATTGGCGATGGCCTAACCAATCCTGAGATTCAGTATGAAGCATACACAGATTATGCTCTAAACATGAGGTTAATCACGCAGTCTGATCACGACAGCATAAACACAATGCTCCCAGAATGCAAACGGGCGACTGAACAGTGTGGTATCTTTTTTGGCCCTAAATCTCTGTTTATGCCTCATTAAAACATTCCGAAGCTCTTTTTTATTTCTGAAAGTGGAGGCTTTACTTTTAATATTTGCAAATCATGTGCAGCTACCAAGGGCGGAGATGCCTGTGACTTAGCATTGAAAGATTGCTATGGTATTTTCAATGAGATCTTGAACATTACAGGGAGCATAAATGTATCCATTTTTCCCCTGACAGAAGCTTTCTAAAATTTACGTTTGATTACGTGAATTTGACATGTTGATGATTGGCCTGCAGTACTACGATATACGAAAGAGATGTGAGGGGCCAATGTGCTACGACCTCTCGAACGTGGAGACACTCCTGAACCAAAAAAGAAGGTAAGAGATGCTTTAGGGGTCGGGGATATAGAGTTTGTGTCGTGCAGCAGCACTGTGTCCAACGCAATGAGCCAGGATGGGATGAAGAATCTCGCAGTGGTATGCCCGCGCTTCTTGAGGACGGGCTGAAGGTGCTCATTTATGCTGGTGAATATGATCTCATCTGCAATTGGCTTGGTAAACCCCGATCTTTCAAGTTGGTAGACGCTAGACAGAATCAAACGGAACATCACCTGGCGAATGACATGTCTTTCCTGATGTTAATTTGAGCAGGAAACTCCAGGTGGGTTAATGCCATGCGGTGGTCTGGTCAAAAGCAGTTTGGGACATCTCCTACTGTTCCATTTGTCGTTGCTGGTGCCGAGGCAGGACTGATGAAAAGCCATGGACCACTTACTTTCTTGAAGGTCTCTCTCTCTCTCTCTCTCAAACAGAAGCGCACACACAGAATTGCAATGTGCGAGCAAGCATGCACAACATAGTTAAAGATGAGAGAGACAAATTATAAGTGCAATTCTGGCTGTGTGACGAAATGCAGGTTCATAATGCTGGGCACATGGTTCCGATGGATCAGCCGAAAGCTGCTCTACAAATGCTGAAGAGCTGGATGGCGGGCAAAGTCACCCTGGCTGGTGCAGATAGCGAGATTAATAATTAATGAAAAGAGAGTGCCCACAGTATCCAAACATTTGAATCTTGTTCATATCCAGAATACAAGATACAAGATGAGTCCAAGTAAAATGGAGACGAAAGGCGAAGAATAAAAGAGTTCCATTTGTTCAAGTTCATCCAACACTACAGATTTATCTACTATTCACTTGCGCATTGCATTTCAAATTTCGTCAAATCGACACGAACTTCTCCAAGTGCGTAACACTAACCAGTTAGCCGTGCATAACTTGCAAAAATGATTCTGAGTGTGGCGCTTTACATGCCCTATCTAGTTACAGAGAAAGAGTTGAGAGACTGGACAGGGCACGCATCATACTCATATAGATAAGCAAAAGTTAATATGTGAAATTCGACCTGGTATACAAATCCAAAGCGATCTGCATATTATTATTAATCAAGGGGGAGGAAAAAGAACACTGTGACATAAACAAATGAAAGAATGATGTCGTCTGACGCTTCTTTTTATGGATAATCTCAACTCCTCTACCGACTTCATTTCAAGATTCTTTCTCTTTTGTCTTCCATTAGTACCAAGAATAGAACACAAACACAAAATCCAAGAGAAAGCAGAAATCAGGAATAACAGTGTGACCAGGTAATGGCAAAACTCTATGCTTTGCGAGGTTTGAGAAGCTTCACTGTCTCCCAGGTGAAATCTGGGTCGTCACGTCCAAAATGCCCATATGCCGCTGTTTTCTGATACCTGAAATTAACTCCTCTCGTCAGATCAAGATTGATAGAGATCATTCCTGGCCTGAAATTGAATTTCTCCTTGATCAATGCCAGAATATCTTTGTCTCGAATCTTTCCAGTTTTGTAAGTGTCTACAAACACAGATAACGGATCAGGAACACCGATGGCACAAGAAACCTGCACAATGCAGCGTCGAGCAAGCCCAGAAGCCACCACACTCTTCGCAGCTTGCCTAACAATGTAGGCACCACTACGGTCAACCTTGGTCGGGTCCTTGCCCGAAAAGCACCGCCGCCATGAGCACCGCAGCCACCGTAAGTGTCGATAAGTATCTTCCTCCCAGTGAGGCCTGCATCACCATGGGGCCCACCGATCCAAAACGCCCCGAGGGGTTGAAGTAGAAAATCGTCTTGTTGTCAAGAGACTGAGGTGGAATGACGGGCTTGATCACATGTTCTTTTAAATCCTTCGCAATCTGCTAATTGGTAATGCTCTCATTATGCTGAATCGAGATTAGGACTGTATGAACCCTCAAGAGTGTTAAAATATATATTGAGTTTAAGCCTATTGAACGAACACGATCCGAATTTATTTGCGTATTAACTTGGTAGATCAAAGTTCAAGATTGAATCTTCCATAATGCGGAAACTTCATCCATATTGGTGTTGTGATCAATAACATTATTTATTTCCTTTTACGAGTGAAGAAAGAAGACAGAAAAAAGGAAAGTCAAGTTTGTGGGCTTTGTTGACCGAATTTTGATCTTTCAGGCAGTGGCTATTTAAATATAATTAAGGATTTTATCCTTGGATGTGTCACGCTTGTGCGCGCGCGCGTGCATATATATATATATAAAGTCTTCACCGTAGATTAAGAAGAAGAGCCTTCAAGTGCAGTTTTATCTCCGAGTGCTCGGTGTGCCGCTCTTGATGTGCAAAATATATTGATGTGCCATTTCTCATGATTGCTTGCCAGTAGGTTTGCGCCGAGAAACTTGTTCCTGAATTACATTCAATACATTTAGTGTGATTGAGAGATTATTTCATAAAGAATTTTTTTGGGTTAAGCGCGTGCGCATTATTGGGTGTAATTGAGACTTGAGACATAAAAAGTATTCGAGTGACTTAAAGTGTGTAATTTCATTTGTATCGCGTTATTTCCAATGAATTCGCCATTTGTTCTCTTTATAGACGTAAGTCTTTATGATTGAACCACATGAATTTAATGTCTGATCTATTTTTTATTTCGTCTATCGATTGTTCTGCAATACAAAAGGACCGTAGCTCCCCCATCATTACGGTGTTCCACCGTCAGTCGGGTCTTCCCATCAGGTCTCAGCCACGGGCATGTTTTGTTCTTCCTCACTTCAGTCACCTTGGTGGCTAGGACGTGAGTCAATGTCATAAACTCGGCAGTTTCATCCGTAGCGTAACCGAACATGTGCCCTTGGTCTCCAGCACCAGTCTCCTTGGGTTTCTTGGTCATATTTCCATGAACTCCTTGAGCAATATCAGGGCTCTGCTGTTCGATATTGACTAGGACTCTGCATTTGTTGGGGTCAAGACCGACATCAGCCTAGGTGAACCCGATCCCTCGGCATGTGTCGCGAGCGATCTTCTCATAATTGACGTTAGCCTTGGTGGTAATTTCTCGAACACCATGACCATATTTGTCTTGGTACATATCTCACAGGCAATTGCTTTAAGGATCTTTCTCCCAACAAGCATCGAGGATAGCATCTGAGACTTGGTCACAGATCTTGTCTGGGTGACCTTCATTGACAGACTCTGAGGTCAAGAGAAAGTCTCCATCGCACTGTGAAACCTGATATTGACAACAATTCTGTAGATAGGGAGATGGTGAAAACAGCGACGATCGAAAGAAATGGTTACTTTTCTGACAGAGTCATCATGCCGAAGCCTAATATCTATATCAATCCCATATCGACAGTAAAATGCCAGACAAAAGTTCCTCCATTTTATGTGAACTGCGTGTTTCATTTCGATTTCCCCATGATGGCAAACAGGGCATTATAAATTAGCGAAGCGATGGCATGAAAAGCTATGAACCTTAACTTACTTTGTAATGATATAATCTCTCATGCTTCTTTGTATTGAGACAAACCACAACGGAACACAGAGAAGACAAGCCGGTCTAGATATGCAGATCCAGCAAACGTACATATCATCCACATACAAACAATCGATAATTAAATGCCGCTCGGCTTGACCAAACTCTTCTGTCGGAATCAAGGTGCTGGATCAACATTTTCATCGAAAACCCTAGAGGACATTGGTAAGAAATCGGTCGTCTAAGATCAACCTTAGGATAGCTATGCTGCTAAAATTTAGCACACACAAGCGATACAAGAGAAGGAAAATGTCACACTCAGACCCGCAGTGTCCAAGCCATATCCGTCGGTATTACGGGAAAACAAAGAATGAACATAATCCAAGTACGAGAACTTGTAATGACTCAAAGATAGTCACAACAAGAATCTTTTAATTCCAAACTCTCCACCGACCAACCACGTTCAGCTCTCAACTCAAGCGGCAAGGTTTGCACGAGAGAACCCATTTTGTATCGCAAGATGAAGCTGAGGATAACGCGCACACAAACAGAGCATGCGATCAATACCAAATCTCCAGTGCAGACGGACAAAACAGCAGAAAAAGCGAAAAGCGGAACAATTCGCCATGCATTCAGCCGAGGTACCTGGGTGGGATTAACGAAGGATCTGCAGAGTCTGTGCAAGAGGAAGGATTTGCAGGGCCTGTGCAAGAGGGGAAATGCGCATGAAACTCTGGAAAACAGAAAGTCCAATGATCTCTCATTTAATGTTTGCGAATGATATCATTTTTTGCTGAAGGCTCTATTGATCAAATGCAAGTTATTAAACAGTGTCTTGACTCCTTCCACAATGCTTCAGGTTAGAAGGTTAGTATTACTAAATCTAAATTTTTTGTTCTATGAATGTCCCTCGGCACAAATTCTCCATGTCAGCACTGTGGGAGGCTTCTCCCTCACAAGTAATCTTGGCAAATACTTAGGAGTGTCTTTACTATCCCTTTAAGCTTGTTTGACAAAAGATTTTGCCGGCAACCTTTGCAAAGGTTCTTAATTAATGCTTCCTAATTTATGCTTGGTGAGTGGGTGAGAATGCTGAATGCGTTTGATAGAAAGAAAGTATTTGTTGTATTTGCGAGAAAATAACTTTTGGATGAATTCCACCACCCTAGGCATGAAAGAATGTTCCAGTAGACTTTGATAAAGATTTGACCACTTGTCGCGACCTAACTCGGGTGAATCGCTAGAGTTTGTCTAATGGATTATTAAACCTAAACTTAGCTCAGGCTCTCTCAAGCCCATACCAATTCGCGATTTCTTAACATGCAAATAATGTTTCCAAACAAAGAGTCGTCACTAATCTATTTTCGGTGGATCGATTGAAACCAAAGTAAATCTACTTTACTCCTACAAACTAAAGATTGTGAGTTCGGGAACTTGATTATGTTAGATTTCTCCTAACGCCCTTTCGGTACCTTTCTCTTTTATTTTGAAAAAAAAATTGTTTGGCAAGCAGCTTGAATTGATTTTAAGCTATTTCGCGGATGTACAAACCACCAATTTAACACCCAGATAAAGCAGTGAATAAATTGCAGGACTTACCTCATGGCATCGAAAGTATCTACGATGTTAGATCATAAATCATATCAACAACCCTAAATATGATTTCTAATTAATACGCAACTACTTAAATTTTTTTTTCACTTCTTTAATAAAACCTAATCCATATGTAATGCCATCTAACCAAATGACCTAATTCTAATGACGAGCAATTTCTAACTAAATGGACCTAGCAACAATCACTAAATGACATGCATTTCATGAACCTAATTCTATATGACGTGCACATGATATTTTCATTTTTAAATAAGCATGCAATCTATCCTAGAGAATGAAACTAATTTATTCTAAGATAATTTTTGGTATTTTCCATGAAATTTCGAATTTAGAAAAATGCAAAAATTACCTATGCAAGGTTAAGATATCATCCAATTTGTATTAGGAATTAGGTTAGGTCAAATTATAATTTAAACAAGAACATTATCTTAACCAAGTAATCCTAAAATAAGCAATATTCTAGCATGAACCTAATCTTAACTCAATTTTTTTTTTGGATTTTCTTTTACGAAAACAAAATCGATTAAAACAACACGACAACAAATCAAGCAAGATAAGATTGATATCCATAAATTGATTTTGAATCATATCTCGCGTGAGATTATATTGGCCAATTCTAAACAAAATCACGAATCGAATCTTGAGCGTGAGATCGGATTGTGCGATTGTGGGTCAAATTTCAAGCGTGAAATCGGCCGTCAATTGTATGCATGTTGTGAAATTAAGGTTAATCCTAATTTAAAAAAAGCTTTTAGGGAAACTTTGGATAAGATGCATTAGATTTGAATTTAATCACAATGTCAATGGATTAAGTAAGGAAATTACCAAATTAAATTTGGATAATATCTTTTACATATTTTTGTAATGTCGTTCAATTTGGACTCGCGATGATGGGACCACCGGCTCGTGGGTGGATGATTCACAGGCTGATGCTTCTTAGCATGATGAGACGATTCCGCTTGAATGCCGCGTCCCAAGATCAGCGGCAGCGGCAACTTTCGGATGCTTTGAAAGTCTTAGTGCACAAGATGCGTTTGGCTCCGCATTTTGAAAGCTTATTTTAAATGCAAAACAAGCCTAAGGGCTGGGCAAATGCAAAGACCGTTCGATAAATTACGTTTTGAAAAGCAACTTTGAGACAAATCTTTGTTTGGTAGAAATCACATTTAGAAAGCCCATTTGAGTGATTAATATTAGCTTTTTAGTTTTTATTTTTAGTTTTTATATGTTTAAAATTGACAAAAATAATGCATGCAACTTCTTTTAATTTAAATTTTGACGAGCAATGCTAAAAATATCAAATGGAAAAAATTCACATCAAAGTGGTCTCTTTCTTAATTTGAAAAAAAAACCTTTATTATAATAAATGGAATAACATCCTGCCCCGAAGAAATAAATTTATTATCCTTTAAAATTACAAACATCCTTAAATATTTCATAAACTTAGAGCCATTTGATCAAGCCATAATACTATGTACAACAAACCTTGATACAACAGTTTCTCAAATATCTATTCTCTGTTTACATGCAAAGCGTACATAAAAGTTCAAATGCTCCTGTCATAGATAAAATTAAAGGTCATTGTAGCACACGAGCTGCCATGTCTTTTGACCACAAAGATGATTTGTCTGGCCTACTTGACTCCCCTAGATGAAGTAGAGGATGAATCCTTTGAGTGACCTTTCAGACCTTCATCAGCAATTAGATCCATGAATTTTGAAAGTGACAAGGTGTCGATATTGCACCGTCATTAACCTCAGCTAAGCTCATTAGCATCTTCACGACAGTCAACATGGATGTTTGAAGCCCTGGTATACCCCGTGTTCAGAGAAGACCAATCTTCATGAATAGGCATGCCTCTACCTATGATGTTCCCCATCCAGAGATGTACCACTAAGATCATTAGCTCCCCTTTCTTGTGCAACTTCCAAGCCAGAAGGTTCCCTCCCACAAAAAGAAACAAAAAGAAGCAACTAATAAAACGCCTCCGCTAAAACGGATATCTCGTTCAACGCATTCGTCATTCTTCATAAGAGCAAGCGAAATTTGCCACTTCATAAGACCACACTGGTCAAAAATTCAATTCTCACAAATCAGAACCCAAAAGACACCACCTTTGGCAAGCCAAAAAAAAAAAAAGATGATGAGGGCGGATGAACTACTGGCGATGAATTTCAGCGAACGAAACAGAGCACAATCTCTCTCGTTCTAAGCTCACAGCACCACTGACGACAAGCCCTAGAAGCCATCAACCTAAGTCGGCACCACGAGATGAGAACTCAAGAGCTGCAATACACATTACGGCACAGACCCATAAACAACCAAAGGACAGAGAAGCAGAGGCACCTTCTGTCCGACGCGAAAACAACCCACTGAAGATTCATCGATACCTCTCCGACCATCAACAGAATCACATTTTAGTGACCAAAACACAACTCAGAACAAAACAGAAACCGAAAACCGAATGAGGCCAAGAAGGATCTGGTTCGGGCATTATGTCGAACATCTAGTGGTTGTCGACCGAGTGGGGGCGTCCGAAGACATCCGAGACAAAAACCAAGCCAAAATCAACATACGCGCAAGGCGCGCCAGTTTCCCTTAGGCCAGAAGGTTCCTCCGGAGCCGCGTCTAGGCTTCGGGGCACTTTTTCGATCCCGCGGCGACATCGACCCCAGCGACGACCCTGACCCTGATCCCGACGACGCCGTCGACGACCGACGCGCGCGTCGGATCCTCGACGCCGGCGTGGCCGGATCCTCCGGCGGCGCCATACGCGAGCGCGAGGTGGAAGCTCGACGTCCGGTTCCATCCCACCCAAGACATTCCCGATCGGGGATCCGCCGGCCTCGTGCGCCGCTCACCGGCCTCTCACCGGCCTCTCGATCGATCGATCGTGGCGGTCGTCTTCGTCGGCGGCGGCGACATTGACCGGCGGCGGCGGATCGGAGGACGGCAGACGAGCTCGCAGTGAAAGAGCGATGGGAAAGGGTGCAGAGCGTGGGGGAGGATGGAGAGAGAAGGCCATCTAAGGTTTTAGTTTCAAATGGGTAAAATTGGTTTTTCGATGAAGTTTTGAGGGTAAAAACAACCTACTAATTTTCATTAAATGAACTCTTCAGCATTGCAGGTGCTCTACGGTCGCTTATGCCAAGAAGATTGCAACGCCGAGTCCAATGCGCTGGAAGTTCCCCAAGTTTACCCGGAGAAAATGCGCTGTGCCAGAAAAATTTTGCAAAATGAACTTTGAGTTGAATGTGTGTTTGTTAAAAACTTTCACAAGGGGCTTTGATGGGTATTTTTTTTTTTTTTTTTTTTTTTTTTTAAATTCAAGAACCTTCGCGGCGAGCGGATCGCGCCGGCGGCCGGCTTGGCCGAGGTCGCCCGAGGTCGGGCGCCCTGGCGAGGTCGCGCGACCTGCACCCGAGGGCGCTGAGGTCGCCCATCTTCAGCGACCCTCGGCGTGAGAGCTGAAGACTGCACTGCAGGGCCGCCGTGAGGTCACGCCTCGAGGTCGGGCGACTCAGGAGCAGCTGACGGTAGGCCGCGAGACCTGTGCGGCGTCGCCCGGGTCGCGCGTCCCGGGTCGAGCGACTCCGGCGCCCTACGGGTCCGCGACCCGCCGAGGGTCGCCCGAGGTCGGGCGACCTCCGGCGGCCTCGGGTCAGCCGCACGATTCGCCTGAGGTCGCCCGACCTCGGGCGACTCAGGCCGCCGTCACGGCAAAGATCTCGTTCGCTGCGGTTATCGCCCTTCGCCGGACTCGGCCAACGCTCCTTTTCGTTTAAAAAATAAATATATATAAGGGTAATAACGGAAATATGATAAATTAACGAGGTAACAGCTTAAGAAAAGTTGCTTTCAAAGATTTAATAATGCCGAAAGCCCAAGGCTGGTCCCCTACACCCGGGGTAATTATGCAGGAAAGCTTGAAATGTCAATTTGGAAAAGAAATCAAAGATTGACGCTCAGCTTTGCTTCTCACGCATAGGGCGTTGTGATGCTTCCAATCATATATCTTGACTTTAGGTCTTCTAGGATCTCAACGGTGCTTGCTTCTTATATTTGTCAAGTTATATTTGGTCGTTGGTGCTTGGTGCTTGGTGCTTGGTGCTACTGAGAAGAAAAGAGAACATGTGAGTGTTTCTTTTGCAATTAGTAAAGAGCACTGAAAATTGCTGTTATTTTTGCCGAAGGCCTCTCTTGTTCACCTCTTGTTTATGTTTGTATGAGGTACTCTTCTCTGTCATGCAATAGATGACATATCTGAATTCTGGACTATGCCATCTGAAAGATCTTGGATTGGGCAGGCTTATCCTCTTGTCGGTATTCCTCATGCTGGGATGCCTCTGCCCCTTGACCTGGCAGGAGCAGATGGGCCTGTTTATGTACAATACTTAGCAGTATCACGGGATTTTGAGACGAAGATAAGCACGTGCTAAGCTTGAAAAGCAGCCGATCAAAGTTAGAAGGGTGAATTGCCCTTTTCATACTTGTTGATTTTGGAAGTTCCTTCTGGCCTTTGCCAGTTATAAAAATTAATTATAAAGCTCTTTTTTTCCCGATTTGAAGATTCTACTCGTGTTTGCTTCCTTAGCCACGTGCTATGCTGTCATTAGATGCCATTTTTAGGACATTTTGGGAAATAGTCCAACTGCACACTTCATCTTCGTTATAGCTTTTGCGGCTACCTCGGTATTTAATTGATTGGGGATAAACTTAACTGATATCTTTGCTTTGCTTGTTCTCTGATATGGTGTCATTCCTTTCTCTTGTCTTGGTTTAATTGGATCTATAGCCGTATATTCATGAGACGCGGCACCAGCATGCCATGAGAAGAGTCGGGAAGTAGAGGGCGGTTTCTTCAAGAAAAATCAAGGCTTCGAATAATGCAGCCGAAGAGAAGGGAACAAACTTGGTCAGGCTCTATCTACCCAATCTGCCAGTTCATTGGGCTCTCTGAACCTTTGGCACCTGACTTCTCTGAAACCTGGAATTCATCTAGTAAACACATGGTAGGAAGGAAGGCTGCAAGAAGGGTGTTAACGCTTCAATTTGATTTGGATTTTCAGCAAATCCGAACTGAACTAACCGTTAAGGTTAGTAGCTGAACCGAACTGAACTACAATCCAAACTAAATACGACCTGAACAAAAACTTAGTTCAGCTCGATTTGCTTATTTGGTTTTGTCTTCATCTTTTTTAATGATAAAAATGCCTTTTTTTTTTCCTAATTTACTTGTCTTGTGTTTACTTTATTTTTATTTGGGTGGGGGCAGGGGATTAGACTAATCTGGTCTAGGAAAAATAGAGTAAAAGAACAGCTAAAGTAATTTACATAATTATGACCAAAATCAAAGGGTAAAAGATTGGGTGGTTATTCAATGAGTGCGTAATATGTATCGTACGAGTAATCTAGGAGAGTTAAAAATAAGAGGGAAGACACTTTATCATTTAGGTAACTCAATTTGCTTGCAATTGCTTTTATTGGTGGGCCCGTCAACTCTTGAGTTTCATTCTTAATATGATGTAGTCGAGATGGTGCCGGATCGAGCAAAGAAATTGCATCTCCTTGAGCAACTGATTTCTAAAGCCACCTCTCTATTTCACTCCGAAGTAAATCCAAGCTTCATAATTGCATTTTGCTTTTAGAATTTGACTTTAAGAGAGAGCCAACTCCTTCCGAATCGAACATCAACACCCTCAATAGGAACCATCTTTTTGTTGACCATGCCATTAGCCCGCGAAACCAATGACATTATTACTTCATATATGGGCATAAATTAATGTAGTTTTAATTGGTAAATATCATGTGTAGATAAAAGCTTATGCAGTTTAATCCACAGGGATGTTGTTACAAGTGAAAACATATACATTAAAAGTTATGTATGTGTTAGATTCCTACGCCACTTGTGGCTTGATATGGACATGCAAGCTTCTACATTTAATATAATGTGTCTTTTAACCTATTGTTGTGCTCTGTCATTGATAACGATACCAAGTGTATTTAAAAGTTATGTCTATACTTATTCATTCGAGGTTCGCAGCTAGATTTTCTGGATCCGACATCAGTTGTGCGTACTTATAAGCATGTGAACTAATTTTCAAAAGGTTTCGGAGGAGATAAACTAACGTTATTTCGTCTACAGGCATGGTCAACCAAAGAATTTCCTCCATGTTCGCTCACAAGTTGCAATTGAAGCGCATCTCCTTCGATTTCTGCTTCATAATGCCTCCTCTTCATTTTCGCTTCTTAAGCTTCGAAGGAATTAGGCTTAGTAGTGGCGCTTTGCTGGTCGCATTTGGCTTTAAGATGGCTAAGAAAGCCAATCCCTTCTTCTGAATCGAACATTAGCATCCTTAACAAAAAGCATCATCCTCTTGACATTGGAAATTTTTCTAAATTGTTGATGAACTCATAAGCCCAAAAAAATAATAACAATAATAATTTTATGACAAGTGTAATTCATACATATGTGCAAATGAACGTAGTTTTGAGTGGGATATATCATGTGTAGATAAAAGTAGTCTACAAGCATGCGGTTACCAATAAAAATAAAATTTATATATACATAGTACATATATATAAGTTATGTATGTGCTGATTTTTTTTCTAGCATCCTTTGGCTCATGATTATTGTTCTTAATGAGAAATTGTTTTACATGGGAGTAGTATATATACTAAACTGAATTTTGGTACATAAATAATGATAAGTTCCACGTGAATCTTGCTCCATTATATCTGATAGCCCGATTGAACTTAGTGAATGTGTTAGCTACTTGAAATACTTACTCATTGCTAGTCAATGCTGCTTTTATTTATTGTCCTTGGAATTCAATTATTTATCCATCATGTAATGTTTGCACTTGTTTGTGGAATTTGTGGTTCACCTTTATCAAGAATCTTTGTTATGATTCTAACAATTTATTCATGTTTATCTTTAATTGAGTTTCTTTTGCAATTAGCAAAGAGTATTAAAAATTGCTGTTATTTGTGATGAAGGTCTCTCTTGTTCGCCCCTTGTTTATGTTGTATGAAGTGCTCTGTCACGCAGTAGGTAACATATCTTAATTCTGCATTGTGCCATATGAGAGATCATATACTAGGTAGGCTTATTCTCTCGTTGGTATTCTTCATGCTAGGATGCTTCTACCTCTTAACCTAGCAGTGGCAGGAGGGCCTGTTCATGTAAATGCTAGGCAGTATCACGAGATTTCGAAACGAAGGCAAGCACGTGCTAAGCTTGAAAAGCAAACATCAAAGTTAGGAAAGTGAATTGTCTTTTTTATGCATGTTGATTTGGAAGCTCATTCCGAACTTTGCCAGTTATAAAAATTAAATATAAAGCTTTTTTTATTATTATTTTATTTGAAGCTATTCTGCTCGTGTTTGTTTCCTTAGCCACATGCTAGACTGTCATTAATGCTATTTTTAGGAAATTCTATTTTGTGGGAAATAGTCTGACTGCATACTTCATTTTCGTTACAGCTTTTGCAGCTATAATAGCGTTTAATTCATTGGGGATAAACTTAATTGATATATTTTCTTAGCTCGTTCTCTGACATGGTGCCATTCCTCTCTCTTGTCTTGGTTTAGTTGGATCTACAGCCGTATCTTCATGAGTCGCGGCACCAGCATGCCATGAGAAGAGCCAGAGGAAGTGGAGGGCGGTTTCTTGATCCATGTAAAATCAATGCTTGGAATGATGCAACTAAAGAGAAGGGCACAAATTCTGCTCCTGCTCTATCTCTCAATCTGCCAGTTTATTGGGCTCTGTTTGGCACCTGACTCCTCTGAAATCTGGAATTCATCTAGTAGTCACATGGCTGGAAGGTTGGTGGTGTCAATAGTTCAATGTGATTAAAGTTTTCAAGAAATCCGAACCGAAACAAATTATAGGGGTGGGCGACTAAATCAAACCAAATCGCAATCTGAACTAAATACAACTCAAATGAAAACCTGATTTGATTTGGTTTAGATTTCTCTTTTTTTTTTCTTTTTTTTTTAATGAGAAAAACTGTTGACAGGAATGCATTTTAGTCTATAAGCGAGCAATTACCATTAAAAATATTTTTTCCCTCAAAAAAATGAATATATGTAAAAGCTATGTATGTGCTTCTTCTTTTTTCTAGTTTCCTTTGAATTACTTTTCTTAGTGAGAAATTTTCATACATGATAGTAGTATATATACTGAATTTTGGTATGGAAATAAATAAGAGTTACATGTGAATCTTGCTCCACTAAATTTGACAGCCCGATTGACCTTTAGCAAATGTATTAGCCACTTGAAATACTTGCTCATGTTGGTCCATGCTGCTTTTATATACCGTCCTTGGAATTCCATCATTTATGCATCACGTGATGTTTGTACTCATTTGTGGAATTTATAGTTCATCTTTATCATTTCATACATAGTGGACTAGTCCACTCTGAACTTTTCCAAAACCTAATGAATATGTGGCCCCTTCCTCCATTATTTGTGTACCTCCTCCACTTTTTTATGGGGCCATCGGCAGATAACTTACAAAATCCAAATGCTTGAGGATGTAACTCAACTAATATCAAGATAAAGATCAAGACCAAATCAATCTTCGTTCAACAGATCGATCAAATCAGTACTCTAAAAGCTCGATTGTTTAATGATGGTTGCTATGAAGGACTGACTCAACATTTACTCTTAATTCGTGCATAGACATGTACGAATCATGTGTCTGCATCAGTATAGCTGCATATCACTCGTCAACGAGAGAGCCAACCCCAGAAAACGCGTGAAGGACGAGGGGGGCCCCCAGAAGTAAATGAATAAAGAGGAAGGTTCGTAACTGCGTTGCATTGCTTGACCTTGACCCGCTCACGCTATCATCCACGGCCATTTAAATGTGTTATAAACTAAGTTTTTATGTTGCATTTAAGAAATTTTCTTTTCGTCAATGTTTGCGATAGGAACGGTGCACAAATCGGTAGTAATTTTTATTATCTTTTTGATACCTATAAAAAGTCTAGTTTCCTATGATATGCATGCAACTCGAGATTTTCTTTCGAAATATAGAAGACACATCGAAATAGGAGTTTCCTCCTTCATCTTCACTTCGATATTCCACTATATTCTTTTTCATATTTTAATTAACTCAAGCCAATAAGTCATTGATACGTTACCGGTTAGTTAAAAGTAATTTACTTGACTATTTAGCTATAGTGATGGATGGTGACAATTGATTAAGTGACACTTTTCATCAATCAAATGCAATTTTGTATTTCATCAGCAGTCGCCGAGGGCTTCATGGCCATTGCCTAGTGGTCAGTGAGCCTCACTAGAGCCTCACTGGCCATTGTGGAGGAAAAAAGCAAAAGAAGGAAGAAAAGGAAAAAGAAAAAAAATTCAAAAAAATATATCATTAAAAATTGTTAATGTCAATGTCGGCCGGCGTAAATTTGCCGGATGGACCGAATTAGCACAATTACAAAATATTTGGAATTAAATTGGCAAAGACAAACGTTTAAGATTCAATTGGTATAATTATAATAGGTTTAGAATTTTTTCAGTAATTTTCCCAAAAAATAGGCTCTCTTGTCTCTCTGTCCCCTCATCACTGAAAATAAACATAAAACAATGCCAAGAGTTCAGAATAATTTATGCAGTATGATCCAAAGCATTAGCAAATTAATTAGAGTATTTTAAAGCAAAAATCATTTTAGTTTTCTTCAATCCAAGTGCATGGGACACAACGTCTTCCATTGTGGAAGCAAAAAAACACGCCACGTGATTCACGTTCATCTTCTACTTTTTTTCTGGAGGGCCAACAATATTCCCAAGTGCTGTTATGGATGGCTTGCGCAAATAAAGCATTGGGCTTGTTCCACGATGTACCTAACTCGAGAAAAATGAAAGTGATTTTTGCTTCAACAATGAGAGAGATACGACACTCCAACATCACACCACGATTAAAGAAATTAGGAAGCAATCACTTTCGCTTTAATAAAAGTGAGATTTGCTTTCACTTTTCTAGATTGAAAAGATGCCAACACCCATTTCATTAGTCGTAGGATAAATTAGTCTGATGATTTTGCCATTCAAAAAGAGATTTTTGTTGTGAAAAGCGGTTTTCCTTCTCAAAAAGGAGAGGAAAAATAAAAGTTGAAACATGAGAGCTGAGTCATCGAAAGTTGTTTCATTTGAGACAACAATTGATTTTTGTGTTCATCTTGATAGAGCAAAAATTATTAAATTGATACTTACCCCAAAAAATTATTGAATGGATATAACTCTACTTCCAGGCGTTAAAAATTATTGAGTAGAATCTTTTTTTTTCTTTGCTCAATTTTAATGTGTTTAAAGGGATCTACAGCAAAAGATCTTGAAGAGTCACCGATCTCGATAATGTTCCTAGTGTTTCTCATGAAAAAAATGATGACTAAATTATCTAACAAACAATTGGAGAAGTCACAATTGGCTACTTTAATTAGTGTTCTCCACCTATGAAGCTTTGACATTTATGTTCTCAAGGAAAGGTGGACAAGAAGTCCAAAATCTTGTATATGGAATACAATCAAGTCCTAAATTCAATTAAGTCCCAAACCTTCTTCAAAAGTGCAATTGAATCTTTTTGATGAACAATATCTAAAATTGTTTCATGTCACTCAAAAAGTGTGTATTTCAACATAATTTTAGGATATAATTGCATTTTTCAATAAAGGTATAGGAATTAATTTAATCAGTTGAAAGTAAAGTACTTAAATTGTACTGTTTGCTAAAGGTTTAGGATTGGATCGAAACAATTTAAAAGTTTAGGATTTTACATCCATATAAGATTTTAGACATTTAAGACTTGTAATGCAATTTTTTTCCCTAAGGGAAACATCTCAGAGATATTAAGAAGTAACAGATGGAATAAAGTTATGCGTACGGTACATGAGAATTTTCCCTTTTTCCGCTTCAAAAAAATATATATATAAAGGGACTCCGCCCATAACTGCTTTCTCCATTAATTTTTGGTCCATGCACTTACGAAAGTTGAAAATCATGTCGACCTCAGTGTTTCAAATTTTTCTGCTTCTGGTTTCCCTCAAGTTGCAAGCATCAGGTGCTGCACCTGGACTTGCGAAGCCTAACTGTCCTGAAACATGCGGGAACGTCACCATTCCCTTCCCTTCGGAATAGGAGCCGGGTGTTTCTTCGAGGAATGGTACCAGATCGTCTGCGAACAAAACAACACGGTTCCCATTCTGAAGAAGATTGGATTGCGAGTTCTCAACATTTCACTCCCCAATGGTATGATTAACATTAGGCTTCCTGTACTTTACTCAAATGCAAGCTGCGGGGGTGACGGACGTGCTGCGGGGGTGAGCTTGGAAGGAAGTCAATTTGTCTTCTCCCGGACAAGGAATGTCTTTACATTGGTCGGTTGCAACACCCTGGCCACAGTGAATACCACACAATCAGCTTTTGTCGGTTGCAGGTCGAGATGTGCTGGAACCAACACCAGCATTAGCTGGAATACTGCTTGTTCCGGGAGGGATGGCTGCTGCCAGACTGTGCTTCCCCTTAACCTTCAGGGCTTTAGTGTGGATTTCAAAGAAGAAGGTGGACATCAGGGGTGCAAGTACGCTTTCTTGAGGTCTGACTTTACAGGTTTATATGATTTGATATTGAATGAGACGGTTCCAGTGGTGCTGGAATGGGGGATTGCGAACAATACTGACTATGGACGCAAGCTTATCCAGCAGTCGCAGACTGCTTATCATTCCTATTGTCGCACACCAAGCGTTGACAACAGTGAAATGCCGTTCACACAATGCCATTGCACACGTGATTATGGCGGTAACCCATATCTTACTGAAGGATGCAAAGGTAACACACTCCATGCTATCACGTTCCATATTTTTTATTTTGATAGATAATACGGAATGTGCTATCATATTCTGTATATAGGGGCATCATACAGTGAAGCGGTTTGTTCATTTCCAGATTTTTCTCTGAGAAGAACGCATTCACACTGTATAATGATTGCATACATGCTTTTCTACCTTCTTTTTGTTAGTTTTTCTGCCCAAGATTACACAAAGTGAATGCACTTTCGAACAAAATTGATCAAATTACATTGATAATAATTTACTGGAATTACAGGGGAACAGGACAGTCCTTTAGTTACAAGTACAATATTTTAGCCATGGAATTAACAATCTATGAGGAAATGCGACCTACTAGTTTTGGTAATTTTACTCAAGGAGATCGGCTTCGCTGTTAATATATTTGCTTCTGGTTTCACAACCATCAGGAGCTGCACCTCCACCATCAATAGCTGCACCACCTCGAAGGCCTTACTGTGCTGAAACATGCGGGAACATCACCATTCCCTTCCCCTTCGGAATAGAAGCCGGGTGTTTCTTGGATGACTGGTACCAGATCGCCTGCCAACAAAACAACCCGGTTCCCATTCTGAAGAGGATTGGATTGATAGTTCTTAACATTTCACTCCCTGATGAAGACGTGGATGGCATGATTAACGTTAGTCTTCCTGTAATTTACTCAAATGCAAGCTGTCGGGGTGACGGACGTGGTGCAATGCCAAGCTTAAAAGGAAGTCCATTTGTCTTCTCCCAGACAAGGAACATCTTTACAGTAGTCGGTTGCCACGCTCAAGTGACAGTAAAAAGTACAGAATCAGCTGTTTTCGGATGCCGGTCGAAATGTGTCGGAGCCAACTTCACCAGTAGCAACTATAGTGCTTGTTCCGAGAGCGAAGGATGCTGCCAGAGTTCGCTCCCCTTTAACCTCCAGGGCTTTGGCGTGGATTTCGAAGAAGAAAGCGGAGATGAGGCGTGCGAGTACGCTTTCTTGGGGTCTGATTCAGGTGTTTATGATTTGAGTTTGAGTGATACGGTTCCAGGGGTGTTGGAGTGGGGGATTGCAGACAATACCAATTATGCACTTGACCTTATCCAGCAAGGATACTATCGCTTTAATGAATCTTTCTCCTGTGGAAGACTTAAAAGTTTGAGCAGTGAAGGAGAAGGAATTATATATAGTTATAGAAGCTACAGTGTCGACAGTGGTGAAATACTATATGGGCAGTGCTATTGCCGTAGGGGGTATCGCGGTAATGCCTATCTTATTGGAGGATGCAAAGGTAACATATTTCACGCTATCACATTGGGAATTTAAGTGCATTATACAGCGAAGTGATTTGTTCATTCCCAGATATTCCTCTGAGAAGAATTCATACACGCTGTTTAATGATCACAAGTGTGTGTGTGTCTATATATATATATATATGCCCAAGTATGCACAAAGTGATGCACTTTTAAACAAAATTGAACTTATTATATTGATAAAATTTTACCGGAAATAAGCGGGAACAGGACAGTCCTTTTGTTATAAGCACGATATTTTAGCCCTGGAAATTCCAGGTGTTATCGGGTCCAGGGTGGGAATTAGCAATTTTATGAGGAAATGCGACCTACTAGCCTCCTTTATTTTACTCAGGAAGATGGGTTTTGCTGCTAATATATTTATGATATCATTTGTCATCAGATATTGCCGAATGTAATTCAAGGTGCCGCGGGACTTGTGTGGACACAGGGATCTCCTTTCGCTGCGTCAGTGGTGGAAAGACCAAGTTCATTCTTATTGGTAAGCAGATCTTTTAACCTAGAACTTTAGACCGCTTCATGCTGGCGAATTGCTAGAAAAAGAACATCATAGCATAAATTATGTTCAGAAAAGGTACATAAGTAAGATTTACATTACCCTTCGTTCTAAAATGATTGTCCATTTGCTTGGTGATGATTATAGATAAGTTTCCATCAATAGCACCTATCAAGACAACCTCAAAACTTTCTTCGTGCACGAATATTTATATGTGATAGCTAAGACAGTACTTAGAACTTTTCTAATGTTGCCGCTTTAGATCTATCAAAAGATGACCAAGGTTCCTACTTACTCTTGTCGTATTTGAATTGGAATTATTACAATCATAATCAAGATGAATGCTGGTAGGAATTTTTTCACTTTCATCAATGGTTTTTTCATTTCCTAGTAAGAGGGATTATTTGTACAATCCAGATGTATGTATAAAAATATCACCTGATGGAACTTAGCAAGAGACAAATTAATTATTCAAGGTTGTTAAGAAAAATCCACATGAAAGGAGCTCAAGTTAATTACTCTTATATGATTTCCTCTTAATCAGATTCACTAAATATTTTATGATAAGACCTTATAGATACAAGAATGGTGCATTTTTTGGACTTTTGCCCCTTAATTTTTTTGTGATGCAGGAACTTGGGCAAGCCTTGGGCCACTACTTTTGTGTCTTGCCTTATGGGGACTGTACAAATACATCAAGAAGAGAAAAGAAATCAAGCTCAAAGAGAAGTACTTCATTGGTCTTTTGCTGGAAAGTGAGCTATCTTCAGCCAACAGCCATGTTGAGAAAAACAAATTGTTCAACTCCAAGTATCTAGAGAAGGCTACTGACAATTTCAACAAGGATAGAATACTTGGGCAAGGTGGACAAGGTACTGTTTACAAAGGAATGTTAACAGATGGCAAAATAGTTGCTATTAAGAAACCGAAAGCAATAGATGAGGGCAAAGTCAAACAATTTATAAATGAAGTCGTCATTCTCTCACAGATCAACCATAGAAATATCGTTAAGTTATTGGGATGTTGCTTGGAGACAAAAGTCCCACTTTTAGTATACGAGTTTATACCAAATGGGACTCTATACCAATATTTGCACGACTCAAATGAGGAGTTTCATGTATCATGGGATACACGCCTACGAATTGCAGCTGAAATTGCAGGAGCATTATTCTACTTGCACTCGGCAGCCTCAATTCCCATTTATCATCGAGACATCAAGTCCACCAATATCCTCTTGGATGAGAAATATCGAGCAAAAGTGGCAGATTTTGGTACTTCCAAGTCTATTTCCCTCGATCAAACTCATGTGACCACATTGGTGCAAGGGACTTTTGGCTACCTAGATCCTGAGTATTTCCAATCAGGTCAATTTACAGACAAAAGCGATGTGTATAGTTTTGGAGTTGTTCTTGTTGAACTATTAACGGGACAAAAGCCAATCTCATCGCTGAGGGAACAAGAAGGCAGAAGCCTTGCAACCTATTTCATAATTTCGATGGAAGAAAATCAGCTGTTCGACATTGTGGATGCTCAAGTTTTGAAAGAAGATAAGAAGGAAGAGATTGCATTGGTTGCTAACCTTGCGAAAAGATGCTTGAACTTGAATGGGAGGAACCGGCCTACAATGAAAGAAGTGGCAATGGAGTTAGAGGGGATGAGAAAGCTCCCAAATCCTTTGGGTATTCAGCAAAATCAAGAGGACCGGGAGGTAGCTGAATCTTATGCTACTGCATGTACGTCCAGCAAGTCAAACATCAACACCAATGTCACTACATTTTCGGATGTGCAACCATTCTCACCTAGTGAGACGTGGTGAAGGTCTATTTTGCCTATTACACTTGTGAGTTATATTTACATTTGTCACGGAAATCAGTCTTCAGAGCAAAAGAAAGAGAAGAAAGAAAGGAGGAAAGCTTGTTAATTTACTAATAGGAGGATTTTGGTTAGTTATGTATTGGTAATGAACTCATTCTCGGTGTTTGGGATCAATAAACTATTAAGTCATGCCAATCCCAAGTTTATTCTAGTTCTGTAATTAGCACGGTGCCGTGATTTCAGCTCATCTTAAGATCTTTGAATACTTGCTGTCAATTCGGTTGTTGCAAAACTTACATCAGTCATGTAGTAGACCAGCCTTTGCGATTCAATTAGATTTGTTCTTACTGAGAAGGAAAAACAAGAATGATGTTTCCCTTCCGGAAAAGAAGGTGAACTTGCATTCGCCTTCCCCACTCGGCTCTTCCTTGAAGATCACACTAAATTGCTGATGGCATAGGGGGATTGTTGCCAGCTACTGATGCTCCGGCTGCTTAGATCCTCACTACGTGATGTATCAAACTCACCACCCTAACTACATATATCAACATAAAAAAACCCCACTAGTTGTAGAATTATCTCTCCCAATCCTAGCCAACTTACTTGTCAATTTTCAATGGCAAAAACGGAAACAACAAAAAATCAATCGCCGCGCATGGCCCAACTTGTATATAAGAGATATTTACTCCTCATTTTAAGCATGGAAGATGTTGGGTGCTCTATTTTCATATTTCCATTGATTTTTTCGCGATAGTAGTGTTTGATTAAATACCCTTAAGGAACGTAAGTCATGTTGTTTGTAGAATAAAATTCATGGGGATCATAAATTGGTTTTATGTCTTCAATATTTATGTTAACGTCCGAATTTTTGTAGGCATCTTGAATATCCATTTATTTTGCAAAAATATAAAAATATATAAAAATATAAAAATAAAAAAAAAATATAAATCATGAAAAAGATGATGATGATGCTAATAATAATAATGAAAAAATGCATGAGAAAAAAAAAAAATGCATGAAAAATGAATGGAAAATCGAGTGGGCTGGTGTAGCACGGCCCATTCTTTTATTTCTTTTTGAGCCCACCCTTCTATTTTTCTTCCATCCCATTCTTTTGGCCCATCTAAAATTAAATAAAAGAGAGGCCCAGCCCATCATCCCTTTATTCTCCTTGCGCACGCGCGCCCGCACACGAGGGGGGTGAACCCAGCGGCAATGGCGCCAGTCCAGTGATGCCAGCAGCGATGACGCCAGCAGAAGGAATATTCCAGCTGTCGTCACTCGTCAGAGGAGTGGAGGAAGTAGGCAGCAAGGGGCGCGCAAGGCAGAAAAAAGGAGACAAGGGCTTATCTCGTGGGGGTTGGTAGAGAAAAATGAGATAAGTATATTAGAAATGTCAAAAATTATATACGACACTTTAATATCAAAAATTTTGGTTTAATATCAAAAATTTTCGCCGGCTCAATTAAGTACTAAATCAAAGGAAAAATGATTACTTTAAATTTCGTCCAAATTGATCAAGTGTCATTTATAATTAAAATTATAATATGACTTGATAAAATTTTTAAAAAATCTAGTCCACGTGATATTTTCACATAACATGTTTGGCATTAAAGTGATCTTTCTTTAACAATGACTAATACTAAAATGATCACTTTAAATAAAATTTGCCACTCAAATAATCACTTTTAATAAAATTATATACTTAAATGATCACTATTTATAACTTTTGGATAACATCATTAAAGGGTTATATGTTGACTAAGCATGTTGGCAAGCCATATAGGACTGAAAAATTAATAATATATAGACATGTCGGATTTCTGGCAATTTCAAACCTAAGTTGGCACTTATATGATCATGTTTTTCAAAAAAGTAGTACTTGAGTAATCCGAAAAAATCTTTAGCACTAAAATGAACATAGTACACAATTTTTGGTGCTTTTAGTGTCTTTATCCCGAGAAAAAATAAATGCAAAGGGAGCCATTCTTTCGGGGAAAAAGAAGAAAAAGAGAGAGAGGAAAAGCTAAGGAGAGGAAGTTTTTGGTTTTTCCCTAGAGTGAGAAAAGCGAGGTTGCTAGAGCTCATTTCAAAGTCAATCAAAAGTCCATGCGGCGTTGTCCTTCATCATTTCAATTTTTTGTCAAGAAAATTTAAAAAAAAGAACCCGAAATGCCCTTATTTTCTTAAATAAGAATCAAAGCGAACCTTATTTCAAATAAGAATCTAAAGTATTATTATATTTCTCAAACAAGGACCTGAAGTAAATTTTTTTTAAAATAAGAGCTTGAAGTGACTATGTTTATTTCAAATAAGGGCATGATTTTTTGATGCTCAACGGTATTTTCGTCATTTACCATTTTCCATTTTTTTTCTTTTTTCTTTGCTTTTTTTTGTGGTTGTTCTTCCTCTTTGTCAATGGCTGATCAGCCAACCACCAGCAATGGCCATAAAGGGCTAGGCGAGGGTTATCCTTGCCCAATTCGACAAGGGCCACCCATCCCAAACGCAAGTAAGGGATGGCCTCGCCTCAGTGAGGTGACCCTCGCCCTAGCAAAGGCTGCCCCTCACGGCTATCCACAAGGTTGACCCTCGCCAACCACAGGTGGGGGCTCCACAACCCTTGCTAGTGGTCGGCAAGGATCGTCGAGCCCTCGCTAACCCCAAGCAAGGCTAATACTCACTAGATTTGGTGATGGTGGCTGGTGTGGGTTTGCAGGCCCTCACTCGCTGTCAGCGAGTGCTTACAAGCCCTCGCTGATCCTTCCTAGCAGCCGGTGAAGGTGACCGAGCCCTGGTCGGCCCTTCCTAGCGACTAGCGTGGCTGATGTCAAAAAAGGAAAAAAAAAAAAGGAAAAGAGGAAAAAGAAAAAAAATTTGGCCAAAAATGCTCGTGACTAATTGAAAAATTTAGCTGGCTGGCAATTGGCGAAGTCAAGCCCTTCTTTAAAATAATCATGGCTACTTGAGGATCTTATTTGAAACAAAAAAGTCACTTCAATCCCATATTTAAAACAAGATCCATTTCGGGTCTTTATTTGAAAAAAATGACGATACTTTGGATTTTTTTTTTTTTGGAATTTTCCCTTTTTCTTCTACGGCCGTGGAGTGGCTTTAGCCTAAACTCTCTCGCCATCGCCAATGGAGATCTTGACTCGTTTAATATACCAATACCAAGTAAGATTCCTCTTTCCCAAACCCCAAAAAGAACTGCCTGGGTTGATTCATGCTCTTGGCGAAATCTTATTAAACCGAAGTAATTTCATGTCAAGCTATAATGCTTTGAACCCAGAATGCGCGTTCATTAATGAACACCAAATACTCGATGTATTTCTTAAATGAAACACAGAATGTTTGAGAACCTCGAAGTCGAATGGAGAATTTCAAGTGACTCATGATAGACTGAGATGGGTTTAACATGAAAATGTGTTGATTCCAGCCTTTATGCATCATGTTTAGTCCGTAGGTTGCAATAAATTTCGCTCTAGAATGCATGCTTAAAATCGCATATCAACCGTTCGATAAAATGGCTGAGAGAATGCCAAGTATTGATTCATCATAGAATCCCGAGATAGATCCGTTCATGTTCGACTCTGGGTTGGTTGAATCTGCTCTGATATTCTTTTTTCTCTTTGTCTGGCTATGTGATTCTATGGGAACGATCGATCGCCGGCGAGCGAGCTGAGAGTCCCCCCTTTGGCTGAAGCTATCGCTCCACATCGGCGAATCCTGCTGTCCAGGGCTACTCTAGTTAGGCCATTCTCTCCATATTCGTGTATTTATGGTCGCTTGTTTTTCTGGTTTGCTGATTTTAGAACCCATGGTTCGCGTAGTTTTTGTTTCGGTGAATTTGTTTTGGATCGCCGGAGTAGACGGCCGGTGATGGGCCGGCGGCGGTTAGGGGTAGACGATAGGCCGGCGAGTGGTGGCCTGAGTGGACGACCATGGAGGGTAAGGGCTCGGCTGCGGCCTGAGGTTTGGTCGAGGTCCCCTGGTTCGGTGAAGAAGGAATTTGCAGGCGGCGAAGGAGATGTTCTCGCTGAACATGGTCTGCGGGCGGAGAAGAATGAAGGTGCAGGAGAAGAAGACAAAATAGGGAAGAAGACAAAAGGAATAAAAAGAGTTAAAAAAAAGGAAAATCAATGAAAAATTCGTAAAATCTAAAAATAAATTTAAAAAATCGTTTTATAATCCGATGCGGGTCGCATCCGGGCATACGGGTCGCATCAAGTAAATGCGGTCCGAACCCATTCCCAAATATAATAATAATAAAAATTCTAAAAATTCTAAAAAATTTAGAAATCATTATAAATTTCAAAGAAATTGAAAATATTATAAATTTCCTGAAATTTTTAAAAAATTAAAAACTCATAAAATCCCTAAAAATTAATAAAAGGTTTTTAAAATCGTAAAAAAAATGTATAAATCAGAAAAATCATTAAAAAATCAGAAAAATCATTAAAATCATTAAATAAATTTAATTAATTGAAAAAAAAAAAAAAAAAGAAAATTCAGATAAATCATAAAAATCATAAAAAAATTCAAAAAAAAAATACTAACCCATAATCTTCATAAAATTTTAGAAAATTCAGAAGATCATAAAAAAATTTCAGAAAATTCAAAAAAAAATATTTTAAAATATTTTAAAGTTCATAAAATTCAGGAAAATTCAGGAAAATTTTCACCAAAAAAATTAGAAAATTGGAAAAATGTTAAAAATTGAAAATCCAAAATTGGACGAGTCTTTAGGACTTTATAATAGGGTTATTTGTTTTGAATTGTCTTCTCTTTTTTAGAGAGAATTTAGGACACTTATGTGTTTTCTTTGCAATTATACTTGGTTACGCCTCTTTAATACCTTGGATGTTATTTTCTTTGTTTTAGAATCATTAGGATGAAACCTAGAATTCTCTGATAGATTGCTATGGTGTAAGTTAGCATTTAATCGAGTTAGATACTAGAATGGTGTTAATCTTAGAATTAGTGTAATCAAGTTCTCGGATTTAGAATCTTTGATTGCACAAATAGTCAAATATCCTCCTATATTTTACTCAGTTGCTAGTTGATCAAAAAAGACTAGTGGTGGCTTCTAAGTCAAAATTTATATAGGATTGATTGATCAAAAAATGAATGTCCGATGTCGTGCGAGATATAGACCATGATTGATGAATCATTTGCGGTGTTAACAATCGATGGTCCATCCGTGATCATCATTTGTATGGACCATTCGATTAATCTCATAAGCAAGTATCTTAAACCTGATTTTACCCTCCTTAGGTTGGAAAGGGTCAAGTCGAGACAGCTTCAATTATAAATTGAGCATAAAATTGTGGAATTTAAATTATGGATTTTTTCGTAGTTCGAACTGTCCCAGACACTACTTTTCGACAACATATAATAGCCTCAGATACGCTCCTTGGGTTGTCTAATTCTTGTATTTTCATCTCAAACTTCACAATTACCAAATTCTTTGAGAAAGAACTTTTCTGTTAAGCTGATTTTATTTTTCACATGTGCATTAGATCTGTTCCATGAAAAACATCAAAAACTGTGATTTTTCAAAATTTTATCTACTTTTCTATTAAATTGATTCTAGATTCTATGTTTATTTGATAATCACCTCCAAAACTACAAGTGAGAAAGAGGGATCATGACCAATATTGGCTTCTATTTTTCCGATAGTTTTTCTTTTTTAACTCTGGCATATGTTTTTTTCTCTGTGAATACTTTATTTTTTCAAAAGATTGGTTTATAATGGAAAGTTTCATAAATGGTCTCACAGCTCATAGTATACTTCCCTGAAACCCAAATCTTCTCCCCAAAAAAGTTCAATATCCAATTAATTGGGCCCCTCTTGCAGCCAGGCCTCCCTTACGCCCAGATCCACTCGCCTGGCGTAGAAACGACAATGAAAAGGAATTGGCAAAGCGTGGCCGACCAACGGGCATAATTAGGAATCGAAATCTCAAATTGGAATATACTTCTCCTTTAAAGAAGAGGTGTCTGCATTTGGGTTCGAGTGTATCTCATCCTCGAGTGGCGCCCTCCTCAGCTCTATGACCTTGTCCAATGACAGCACCCTTCTCAGCCCCTCCACATCCCCCTGCAGCACCGCCGCCACCAGTGCCCCCAACTGGCTGTTGTTCCACACATGATGCATCGTTGATCTCGTGCATGGAGTCAGTGAAGAGAGCGGTGATCAAGGGAAGGGCACTTAGCGTTGGTAGTTTATTTGCAAAACAAACTAAAGATGTGTCTTGTATCACATTAAAAAAATATATATATATACGTGGACTAAATTTGGCATTAATTCTCAATTATTTATTTTTATTTATTTTTATTAAAATTCGAATTTATAATTATAAAACAACCAATGTGTCCTATTGAAACGGTGTGACTATTCATAATAGATTAAAGATTATTTTTTTATTATTTAATTTTTAATTTATTATTTTTGCTTAATGATTATTAGGCACTCTTACAACTGAAGCTTTAAATTAAAGAGACCTTTATTTTGTAAGTCTTGAATATTTGCATCTTCTATTGCGGTCCTAAGACTAATGTGGAATTTGGACGTGATCCCGGTGAAGAGGGATAGAACTATGGAGACTGACCGAGTATGGGCAAAAGGAAGCAGAGGGAGCGAGACCTGATGTGCTTCAAACCTAAGAGGGGATCCTACGAAAAGAGGCAAAGCAAGGGGTGTAGCTTCAAGTTCAAGAAACAGCGAAGATATGAGGTCAGGTAGGCACGCAGCTTCTAGTTCAAGGAAAGGGCAAGGCATCGAATATGGGAAGGAGAATAACTTCAAGTTCACAAAGCAGCGGGATTTTGAATATGGAAAGGGGCAAAAGTTCAACTTCAGGAAAGGGCACAGCTTGGAGTTCAGAAAGGGGAACGACTTTGAGTTTAGGAAGGGGCAGAGGCTCTACCTTAGAGGTCCAAGTTCAAGAAGGGGCATAACTAAAAAGGGCACAATTTTGACGGACAAAGGTTGTTCAAGTTCGGCCAAGGCTGAGCCTCAAACACAAACAAGCATCGAAGCAAGTAGAAAATTTAAGCTACTATGACATATTTAGTAGATATGCATGTTTTTCAATCTCTGTGCAGGCAATGCACAATTACTATTAATTTGTAATTGATATGTATTATGGGGTCATTATGTAATTACGTTATTTTATGTTCTCAAACTGTAAATAATTGATTTTATAAATACATATCTTGCAATCCTGATTGGGGTCAAACCACCATGAACACTCTTTTATTATTCTCTCTGCTCTTTGTGACTCTTCAAACTCTACCTTTCGAAGGAGACTCCAGGCCAATATTTCTAGGTAAAAATTTTCTTCGGCTTTTCCTACCTAAAACCAACAAGTGGTCATGGATGTGGATCATCTGCTCCTTCCATGAGCTAATATGTTGTCTTACTTCTGTTACAGGTGTTTCCAGTTCTTCTTTTCTGGCCTCTTCCATAGTTTTATTCTCATTCTGTTAAGTTGTTTATCTAATGACTGCAAGAACAAATTACTTTAATTATCTTATTTTCTTACTACATTTAGTTCTTCTAAAACAGCAGGTTTACTCCATTCTTCTTTTTGGCCATTCACCATTTGTGGTATTGCTTTAATGTTCTCTCCTAATTTTGATCCAACTATGGGAGAATGATTGATATTTGGAGTTCTCCATATGCCATAATGTAAGTTGTATAGTGATTTTCTATGTTATTTATACTTCCTTCTTTTACTCTACGTAGAAACCATGGAAGAATTTCGGATTTACTTTAATTTATTTTATTTCAACATCCCTTTTGAAAATAATTGAAAAGTTGCATCATTTCCAATCACTAACATCATTTTCCCAACTACCTTAATTGCATAATCTATATATTAAAAGGTTCCTCTTTTCTTATATACCCAATGTACATCTATTTGTGGTATATTCCAATTATCTAAACTTTTCTCAACATATGTTATTGTTAATTTCTCATAATTCTTAAACTTATTTTGCATATATTTCCTGGGACTAGAACCTACGTATGGAATAAATATAACTGCCTTCAAACAAATTACTAATATCAGTCTTGTCGTGTATTTTCTATTCAAGGATTTATGACCTTTTCTTGTCCTAACATAACTTTTAACCTCCTAATAGTTACTTTCATGGGTTACGGGACTTGGTGATAATCAAATGTGACAAGACTAAAGCTAGTTGTTGTTTGTTTATGAATCGTTATATTTAACACTTGAAATTCCCTAAAATCATATAATGGCGGACAAAACGTAAGGAATGGATATTAGTCTTTTCCAAGAAAATATAATTTTGATGGCAATTCTGTAAATATTTAAAGTTGTGCAAAGTGAAATAGTGATAAAAAGATTAAGTGTTTTGATAATGGCTAACGATTGGCCAAATTTATCCCAATTGCAAAAGTTTGGTGCTTTTATTTGTCCCTCATTTATTGAAAAAGCCTGATGCAATATGGTATGACCCTAACTATTCTTTGAATTTGCAAACTCATGTCATGATCTACCGAAGGCTCCACCAAGAGCTTCAAAGCCTCCACGTTATTATGCTTCCCCCTCAATGATGAATGGCGTCATCGTTTTCAGCCCTATCACACGTTGCGCTTGGTCTTGCTCAAACCAGCTTTGTGAAATATTAGATCGGCCTTTCCACAGCCGAACGAGAATCAATGGATCATCTCTTAGCAAGGGCAGCAAGGAAACTGTATCTCCTTTAACCTCCTATTCATACAGTCTCCTCTTCATTTTCGATCTGGATACAGACCTGAGCTTCAATACAAGACTAATATATCTTGCCATAAGATGGCAATGAAAATCAAATCCTGATTCCGAAATTAAATATCAGCTCCCTTGGACCTCAGGATTCATCAAATTTGTTGAACACTAAAAGTCATTATTGATTAATGAGTTGCTCTTCATTTTGATTACCTGAGCTTCAATACAAGACTAATATATCTTGCCATAAGATGGCAATGAACTCCTGATTCCGAAATTAAATATCAGCTCCCTTGGACCTCAGAATTCATCAAATTTGTTGAACACTAAAAGTCATTATTGATTAATGATTGGTTACTCCGTGACTCTTGGAGCTGAATGAGTTAAGTAATCTTCAAGAGATTGAATGGAGCTTTTTAAATTTTGCACGAACCACTTCATAGTAGCGTAAGACTAGAATGTGAAATAATTTCAATTGTACATTCAGAGTGGAAGAAGAATATGCTATCTGAGGAGGTCAACCGAGACTTGGATTAAATTTCCTACAGAACTCGTGCATTGTCATTGTTTGTATGATTTATCTTAAACACATCGCTGCTACAATTAAACAAGCCTGTCATTTTCCTTCGTAAGTCACAGCCTAAATCTCATCCCTCTCCATCTAGGACTTGTTGCGACCTCTTCGAGCCCTTCCATAGGCACGGAGGTTAATAGATTGTCAAGTCTAGGCTTAATGTCGTTGGCTCTCCCAAGTAATCTTCTTTTACTAATTCATGACTTATAATCCAAGTTTTTAACTAGTAAGTCATTTTCACTTTGCATTGTCATTGTTTGTATGATTTATCATAAACACATCGCTGCTACAATCGATTTGTAATGATTTGATTGAAAAACTCAAGTAAAATATCGAGTTTTTAAAAAATATTTTATTCTTGAGCGATTAGAAACTAAGTAAATTAAGATTGAAGACTTGATGATACTAATTAATTAACTAATGCCCTTCCGATACATTATTTTATTTAAACATCAAGTAATGCATTTATACAGCATTTTATACCAATCATGAGTTATTAATGCATCATAAGGGCATAATTGGAATAAAGAAAATGCGCAAATAGCAATCCAACATTTGATTACAATGATTTAAACACAATTTATTTTTTTTTTGTTTTTTTTTAAAGATTTTCACATATCTTAAGGAAAAACCACTCAAAGGCTATTTTTAAGCATTTTCTGATTTCTTTCGAAAAAAAAAATTTCTGGAATTTTTAAAATCCTTTTAAAAATATATTTTTTTATTTTTAAAATATTAAAAAATAATATGTTATATTATATAAAAAGGGGGATCCAGGTCGGGTCTCCTCTTCTAGTCCGGTCCGAGACCGACCCGGACTCGCCAACCCAGGTCTCAGGACTTGGGCCCTCGACCGGGATGGGCTCAGCAAGTTGGGCCCAGTTCGGCCTGAAGAAAAATATTAAAAGGCAAGCGGAAGTAGCCCAACCCGAGAACATTCGAAACCAGAATTAAACTAATTCAGCCCAGGCGTCATCTCTTATCCTAGGCCCACTACGCCTAGTCCCAATGAGCCTAACAAAAGCCAGTTCATTAAATCCACACAAACCTCCCCAACCCCACTCATTCGCTATTTCAGCCAGCTCAAGAACACTCTAAACCTACACAAGCCCAGCACGCCGCTCTTGGTTTTGCGTGCTCGGGGATGACCAGAAACGAGCAGCCTTGAGCTGGTTCGTCCCCGACCGCGCCCCGGCCGCTATACCGCCGCCGCCGCCGCCGCCGCTCCGTCGATCGCTCACGCCGACCCACGAGACCAACTCGCCACCCTCCTTTTGTGATTAGCAGCGAAAGTCGTTGATCCCCAGAGAACTCGTCGCGGGCCATCAACGGATAAGCGCTATCGAAGCAACACGCATAGGAATATGCCAAAGAAACGGCCATGACAACCCCGATCAACGAGATAAGGTCTCGCCCAGGACAAACTCAGTAACTGAAGATCATAATAATGCTACGTGAGCTTCGGATAAGGCAAAAACAGCGGCTATTCTTACGGAACCGTCTCGAGGACATTTTATCGAACACTTAATATACGCAAACTGAGGGGCGAGGAGCGAGGACGACCGAGCCCGAGCTCGAGCCGGGATTCCGAATGAACTAGATACCAGTCCCCTAAAACCGCAGCGCGCGCACAAATGAGGCCAGAACTCGCGCGAACCGAACAACGTCAGCCCGGTCCGGCGAGCCCGAAACAGAGCACAAAATGGGGTACGGGTGTTCGGATGAAGGAGCCCTACCCGGCTCGGCGGCGTCGGACGGCGGGCGAGCTCGATAGATCGGGCTACGCTCGTCCGCCTCGCGCATCTCCGAGCTGGGATCCTCGGGAAATCGACGCCCGAAAGAAAGGCGAACGAAACCGAACCAAAACCTACCGTGACCTCGGTTCAGGGAGAGGGGTAACGTCGGTCGGCCCGGTTTTGAGTGTGTTTGTCGACGGAGAGCCCTCGCTCACTACTAGTCTCTCGCTCGGCTCTCTCCGCTCACGGTCTCCCTCTCGCTCGGATCTCTCCTCCCTCCCTCCCCCACTTCTGTTTCCCTTTCTTCTTCTTATTGAAGGGCCAAAATGGAAGACGAGTTCTCAGGAGCACGTTATACGTTCAGGATACATTCAGACAAATTTAGGTGTCGGCTGGTTCATTTAGAAAGTCGACTTTGTTTTTATTTTCTCAGTGTTTCTTAAGCAAAAATACTATTTGAACGACATTAGGAAACAGGTGCTATTTGTTCGTTTGTTCCACTAGGCGTACCTTTCACCTGTAGGTGTGTAGCTGAAACGCGTGGACTCGTTAGAACTAAAAGAGACAACAAATAATTCCAGAAAAGAAAAATGATACATCGTTCCGTTAGCATTTCGAAGTAAACTTGCCCTTCTTTTTCAAATACGGGACAATGCCATTGATATATATTGGACCTTAGCAAATTTTATTAATAAAAGAAGAACGAAGTTTTAAATGGAAGAGTTATGGATTCATTGGACACCAAATTTTCCTCAAATAATATAAATTAATGATATACAGATACGTGTTGATTGTGAATAACAAAAAACTTCTCTTGTCAAAATTCTGTTAGCGGTTGAAATGTAGCTCGAAATTTGACTTTGTTTTTATTTGGATGTGAATTGGGATTAAAGTTTGAGACATTTGAAGCAAGCCAAAAGGTTTAGAATGCGTGACGATACATTTTAGATGTCCTAAATCAAGTGGTGGACATCCAAATTAAATGGTGAGGCAAGACGAGGCTACTGTGGATACGAATTGCGGATTTGGATGTCTAGAGGCAAGATTGGAAAATTGGCTAGACTCATTGGATATTCGTGTGATGTCTCAAATTTCTGTCTAGCTATATTAGCAAGCCATGTAGGAATTTAATTTTTCATAACCAAATTTAGTGAGTGAATTAGGGACGAAGACATTAGCATATGCCTTGTACGGTTTATGTATGCGCCCAAAGTTGCACCTTAGGACATAATTAGTCTTTTAATACACCTATATATATTATATATGTGGCCGGCACTATTATTATTTTTTATGGGATATAATTTCTATAATTTCCCTAAATTATGTTGCCGCCCCTATGGCCCAATAGAATTGCTAGAAATTGAGTTAAATTTGTTAAATAGGCTAAAGATAGCCTAATGATGAGCTGCTCCCTCTCGATCCAATTAGAGTTCATGCAAGAGGTGTATTGAGGAAGACACCTCCCTCTTCCTTCCCTTGATCGGCCGACCCTCTTCTCTCTCTCTCTCCCTCTCTCTCGTGCGAGCTCTCTTCCCCTCTTCCTCACCGAACATCTCTCTCTCGTTTCCTTCCATTTTCCTCTAAGGATTCAAGGTCTTCTTCAAGGAAAGTAGGTCTAGAGGTCAAGAGAAGCAAGGCAAGGAAAAGTGGCTTTCTTCTACTTTTCTTGATCTTTTTTAGGCTCGTTTTTGTTAGAATAGGAGCTGTTCTGTGATTTTGTGGAAGCGAAGCATTGCATGTCATTTTCGTGGCTTATATAGTCTTGTGTCACGGGCCGACTTGGACATGCTAACTTTCGGGCCGTGACACTTGCATGTGAGTTTCGCGTGTTCGTTTCGCCCTCACGTACGAAGTGATTGATTATAATTGAAGATGGATATTGCACGTGGCTTAGGACTTCTGGTTTTGGTGTGTTTTGAGCAAACGGCCTCGTATGGTGCAAGTTTTTCATGAGTTCGTGTACTGTGGTTCGGATTTCCAAAACTGAAATTGCTAGACCTTATCTGTTTGTTAATTTTGTGGAGCTTGCTGTGATTCGAATTTGATGAGAATTTCTTCATGAAAGTGTGCAAGGCATCTTGATGTATAACATACTTTAATTTTTAAATTTTTCTGAGGTGGTATGGTTGGTACGAAAGCTTATTCATTTACCGTGTCTGATTTGCCTACTGCAGTAAGAACATAAACCAAGGTTGGGACACCTGGAGTGCCATAACTTGATACGGAGGGACACTTAAGTGCCATAACTTTAAAATGATACACTTAAGTGCCAATATCGGAGTAAAATGGGACACTTAAGTGCCACTCCGCGAAAATTCGGCCAAATGGGTGACGTGGCGATTTTCCGGCGAATTTGGTCCAAAACGACGTCGTTTTGCAAGGCGACGTGGCGGAGAAAATGTAAAAACGACACCGTTTCGTGTCTGGCGTGTAAATAATAATATAAAAATTAATTAAATTAGATTTAAAATTAATTTTATTTAAAATATTCAAAAACTTTTTAAAAAATTAAGAAAATTTTAAAAAAAAAAAAAACGGGGGAGAGTTCGAACGGGGGCGGGCGAGGGCTGAGCCCTTGCCACCGCCGCCTCCCGTCGTCGCCGGGAAGGGCCTTTCTTAATTTTTTAATTTTTTAATTTTTTTAATTTTTCTTAATTTTTAAAATTTTTTAAAATTTTCTTAATTTTTAAAATTTTAAAATTTTTCTTTTTTTTTAAAATTTTTTGAATATTTTAAATAAAATTAATTTTAAATCTAATTTAATTAATTTTTATATTATTATTTACACATCGACACGAAACGGTGTCGTTTTTGCATTTTCTCCGCCATGTCAGCGTGCAAAACGACGCCGTTTTGGACCAAACTCGCCGGAAAGTCGCCACGTAATGGATTTTCGCCGGAGTGGCACTTAAGTGTCCCATTTAACTTCAAAATTGGCACTCAAGTGTACCATTTTAAAGTTATGGCATTTAAGTGTCCTCCCGTGCCAAGTTATGACACTTGGGCTGTTCTTCTACCACATAAACCCAATTGTCTTTCTGAATTTTTATGAAAATTTTCCTTTTGATTTTGGACTTGCTTCTTCATAAAAGTTGTAGAGGACATTCCGATTTATAACATATCCAAATTTCAAATTTTTTTGACATGTTTAGGGCTGCGAGATGAGTATATCGGTTGCTCTGTTCCAGTGAACCAGATTCTTCTTTATTTTGTACGATTTGCTGCTCTTTATACAAATTGTTTTGGACTTAGTTTCCTCATGAAAATTTTTTTTTAAGGCCTTCTTTATAACATATTAAAATTTTAAAAATTTTCTAGTTCATTCACCATGGTTTTAGCTTTGATTTCTTTGACTACGCAAATCTGTTTGTTTCTGCCTTTGATCCAAATTGCATTAAATTCTTTAGGAAGGTGATGGAATCTTGCCTGGTGACCTACTGATGACGATAATGGCATTTGATAGACTTTAAAATGGTGCATTTTGATTGCCATGCGGTACCATTTACTTGTGGAAATTGGGTAAAAACATAATAGGACGGAATCTGGAATTTTGGGTTATATGTGGTTGACTGTGCCCTGAAGGCAGTGAATCGTGCGCAGTGGCATAGTGCCCATCCTAGTGTCATGTGTGTTGAATAGGATGCATTTTATAGTGTGCAAATGCTTTGTCACTACATGAACGTGCTATGCCTACAATGCATGAGATGGATTGTGATATATGATGCCCAAGGTTGGTGAACCCTGGATGCCCAACAATAGCCCGGAGGGGATGTTGGAGGTGAATGCCTTGGCTAACAACCAAGATGACCTGGTTGTAGTAGGGATGTCTAGGCTGGTGATAAACCCCAGAAGTCTTGATGATCAACTCAAAAACTTGATGATGGCCTAGAGTGGATGTCGGAGGCGAATGCCTTGGCTAACAACCAAGATGCCCTGGAGTAGGGATGCCGCAATATGGGAACTGTAAATGGGAACTGTAAATGCCTGGTTAGTGAACCAGAGGTGACTGCATGAGCCACCTACATGGACTAGTTGAGCAGTGAAATGGGGATGGACCCAATGATATTGTGCATGATAAATGTGAAGTGTGATGTACCCATTGCATAGTAGTTTGACCCATGTGATTGTATATGATGCGTGTTGCGTTAAATGCATGTTGGCACTACTCATGCTACTGGAAATGGTCTACAGTATGTTATGTGCTCATACTTAGGTGCTTACTTGCTTGGATATTAATTGTGTCCTAGGAATCAAATGTCAATTAGATTAAGTGGTTTATGAGCTTGCTGTTTCTCTTGCTGAGCATCAGCTACTCCTGTTGTTATTTTTCAGATTGATAGCTATGCTGTCACTCCCCGCATCCCCATCTCTCATTATGGAGCGCCCATTACGTTAGAGGGTAAGCACCACTAATTCACGGACCTGAACTTTCTGAGCATGATGTTTGTTCGATACACGACTGTCTTGTTAGTGAACATAGGATAGCTTGATCTAATTTCCTATTGTTTTGTGCTATATTCGTGATAGTGGACGATTGCCTGCTAGGACCGATTCCATCCCCTGATGCTCCTAGTGCAGGTGGAGATGGGAGGGACCTGGAGGATTAGGAGCTAGAGTAGGATAGAGTGCAAAGGGGTCGTGCTTGTATTTTGATACGACTGTAACTAGTTGGGGTACGGGATTATCGGGACAGTTGGATGGAGGGACGTATGTATGGACGAGAAGCTTGCTATAGCAGGGTTTAGGAAACAAGCACTTTTTTTTTTTTTTTCAATTTCTCCCAACTTAGGTTTTTCCTTTTGATGTATAAGCCGCCACCTGATGTACATATAAGTATGATAAATAATGGAAGCATGATTCCCTTAACTATTGGTATTTTCAGAGGCATGTGTATAATTCCTGTTATAAATGCTAACCTTTAGAAAAAACTTCCACTTGCGTGATAACTTAATATAAATAAAGAACAGAGATTAGTAAGAGGTGGATTGGAACGCCACTCTTCGACCATGGACACAGTGAGCAAGAGTGAGCAACTTCGAATGTCCCACCAAGCTATGGCTAGATATCTAAACTGGACCAAATTTTCCCAATAAGATTTTAGATGGCCGAAAGCGGGATTTATATTAAATGAGACCTAATTTTGCACTAACATCAAGTTTGACTTAAGAGAGCTCAGAAATCGTCAAGGAACGTGAGTGTGTGAGTAAACACCTTGTATCTCTTTCATTTGACTATGTGGGACTTGTTAAGTATAATTGGGAACTGGAAAACATTTGAGAGTTGTATGTTTCAAGTGAATGTAATTTCCTCTTGTTGATTATAGTAAAGCATCACGTTGCTCTCTCCCTATGGAGTAGGCACACTAGGTCAAATAATGTAAATCCTATGTGTCAAATTTATTTTCTACGATGGTTTCTTGCTTGATTGTGCTTGTTTCACGCTTCCGCCATTTTCTACGATCGTTTTTATGTTGTTGATGACAAGCAATGATTGTCATTTCGCTAATTAGAAAAATGGCCAAAATCAGCTCATTTAAATCAAATTTAGAAAACTTAGAAAAATGACAAGCATTGTATGAACAAAATCTTATAAAAACCGACTTCTTCAGCGAGTGTACCGCACAAATCTTAGGCATAGTGTTCACTCTTGAATGCCAATCCAACTGTCGGTACCAACCCCCCCCTCCCACCCAAACACAAAAACACAACAATGACCTAGAAATTTAAAATGGCCAAAATCAGCTCATTTGAATCAAATTTCGAAATGTATCAATGCAAAATGAGAGCCAAATTAAAAACATTCTCCATAGTTGTTATAGATGATGACAATGATGTGTTCACTCCTCGTTTCCATACACCATAATATAAGTTATTTAGATAATTTTCTACGTCATTTATACTTCCTTGATTTAATCTATGTAGAATTTCATATTCATTTTCTTTTTGTTATTTCTACGTATCATTCTTCTTGGCAAACCTTTCTCTTGCAGTGCATATTTCTGCAGACTATTTTCTTTGTTTTCATTTTCTTCTGAAAGGAAATCTTCTTTTAAGGTTTTGCAGTCTATTTTAGAGGAAGTTGCTAATAAGTTCATTTCGAAATCTGAAAACATGAGTGAGGTACATTTGCTGTGATGAATAGTCGTAGATGCTTTTTTCTAGCAATGTAGGATCAATCCTATGAGTAGGACATACTCCTTGTTCTTCTGTTTTTTCTAATTCCATTGCAAACTATTCCCTCAATTTCTTTTTCTGGGATAAGTAAGCCCGATGATCTAGAAGATACTCCATATGAAATTCTTGCCTGAATTATTTCTTTATTTAGCTCTTCTCATCGATCTACTTTTACTAAACTTAATTTCTATTTCTCAATCTTTACATTTACTAGAAAAAATAAAATAAAAAATTTTAAAATATGTTCATTGCGACTCCAACACCTTCAAATTTCCTTTCAAGACCTTCAGAAACCTAAATATATACTTGCTTGACACATGTACTCTACAGTTCTGTCAAAGATTATCCTAAAAAATCCTATTGCTTACGTGGACAACAGAATGCAAGAGAAGCTGATGCGGCGCTGTGAAAACAATAATGTCAAAATGATGCCTAACGTGGACTACAAGGCCCCATTTTGCGCTCTCTTAGGGCCTGTTTGGCAAATTTTGTTTATGTTCCCGAAACAAAATTTTTTGTTCTTTTGTTTTGTAGAACCAAAAAAAGAACAAAACAAAAAAAAAACGCGTTTGGTAAAAATTTTGTTTCCGGGAACAGATTTTGAACAAAAATAAGAAATAGAAAAAAGTTGTTTCTTGTTCTCGGGAACAATTCCGAAAAACAATTTTTCTCTCTCATTTTTTTTCTTCTCTCTTCTTTTTTTCTCCTCCTCCTCCTCAAGAGTCCACCCAAGGCCATCGGCGAGGCCAAGCCTCGCGATGGCACGGCGAGGCTCCACGAGCTCACCGGAGCCGGTAGCCATTGTGGTCGGCAATCGGCCACAAAGAGAAAGAAGGAAAAAAAAAGAATAAAGAAAGAATAAATAAGAAAAAAAAAAATAAAAAAAAATAAAAATATTGAAAAATAAAAAGAAACAACAAAATTATACAAGTTTACTAAACACATTTCTATTTCTGGAATATAAATTTTTTACGAGTTACCAAGTGCGTTCTTAAACTCAAAAATTGTTCCTAAGAATAGAAAAAAAAAACTATTTATATTCAAAAATTGTTTCATAGAACAGAATTGTTACCAAACGTGCTCTTAGTCTTGGTTGCCGAAGTCAATTTGGGGCAAATTCTAGGGTTTGTGGTTCATGTTTGCCCTCTCTCTCTCTTGGTTCCTTCTGTTTAAGCAATATATATCCAAATGAGCTTCAATTCAACTTGGGCAACTGATTACAAGTTCACATTGTTCCAAATTTGGGGTTGTTTCTACTATCTGGTGTTTTTTTGATTGTGGGTTTCGCCCCCTTTGCTTGCTCTTTGGTTTTGTCATTACCAGAGTTTGTGCATTTTTGCCTCTCCAAGATTCCCATGAAGAGTTTTTTGCTTCATGTCCAGTACTTTTTAACCCCTCCATACTACGATTCTTACTTTTGCAACATGAGATTCATTATCTTACATGCTCATTGGAAGAGATGGATTATATTTTGCATTACTCAATTTTGTCAACTCTTTAATTTTCTCATATCTTTGGTGCATCTACACTTGCCAGTATTCTGTAATTTGATCGGGATTATACAGAGATAAGATTTGCTAAGTCAGTGCAAATATAGTAGATGAATGTACCATTGGAACCTGGGATTGAGATACTATTGGTGCGAACTTGGTGCTCTCATCATTGTTTAGAGCTCCAAAAGGCCACTCTACTTGGATTTAATGGGCTTATTGGATTTGTTTGTTGGAATCATTTTGCTAAGCGCATTGTTCTTGTTGCGCTACATATGCTTTTGAATGCTAGGACCAGAAGATAACAACATATTATGACCCCTGAGCTACATATGAGTAGATGTATGTCTTGGCTTTCTCTTTAATTATTCGAGCTAGCTACGAGTCACTTTGTTATTTCCATAAGTTTCTGTTGCACTATGCAATGGTTAAGTTTCGAGTTTTTGATGACCATATGTTGGCCAGTGGAAGGAGATTCTATCGTTGGAGGTGATGGTTAGTCAATTTTCTACAACAAATTAGGGATTGATGAGTTAGTACATTGTCATTTGAAATGGTTGCTTGTAATGGCCAGCTAAGTATAGGACCAGTTCACTGTCATATGTTGTTCATCGTGGGTGGCTAGGTCAACATTATGTTGTGTATTGGGCAGTTTAGTGTTAGACAAGGATATGGTTGCTTTGCTATGTGCTGTGCATTGTTGAATTTAATTTGTTGTGCTGTGTTTGAAGGCCTCTGTTTCACATAATTTCTAGTGTTTCCATTAAATCAACCTGTTTTGTTGTATGTTTTGCTATGCATTATTCAATTTGAAGTTCCTATCCAAAAGCATGCACTGTTGGAATTTGAATTGCTTGCTTGTATCGAGCAGGTTAATGATTGCAATTTTTTCAAATGGATTGATCCAAAGTCCTCATTACATGGCAGAGACGTGATTGATCAATGAAAAGAAAGCGTTGGTAAATAGAATTGGAAGTGTGAAAGTTAGTTGAAAGTATCTGAGGAGAAAGTGCACATTCTCGAAATGCATCTAGAAAGGAGTAAGCGACAGGATAACAAGATACAAGTGGAAGTGTCTCCATTGAAAGCAAAGGTAAAGATCTATTTAGGAAGTAGAAGGAAACTGAACTATTTGAGAGGCATAGCTGTATTGAAAGGATTGATGTGCCCAACCCTGATGTTGAAGTTGGACCCAAAAAAAAAAATATAACATTCGTTTAGATTGACAAAAACGTTGAATTGGGGATGGTTGTTTTATTTGTCTATCTTTTTTGCTTCTTGGTATTGTAAATGGAGGGCAGATGAAGCAAGACCGATGTTATGATGCAAAAAAATTGAAAACTGTGTTAAAATGTATTAGCAAATCCAAGTTCAACTGTGTTCAATGTATTAGCAAATCCACATTCAATTGTGTTCAATTGTCTGTTGAGAAAGATGTCATGTTCCCTATACTACATATTTATTTCAGATTCCTGGAGTAATACTATCATATTATCGTGTCACGCATGCTAAAAAGGTAAAGGATTTAAGTTGTCAAGCTTTTAAAAACTATGGTCATCCTAATTGGAAGGGGAGGGATTGGCTTGGAGATGAAGAAAATAAGAAATAGAGCCACCATGCATCCACAAACAGAACAACTATCACCAATTTTATGCTTCCAATGAGGTCTAAAAACCTCTCTTCATTTAGAACTTGAATGATTACAATAGGAAAAAGCTAGTGGACAAGTTGGTATATTGTTCAGAAAATAGGAAAAAGAGGAAATTACAACCAACTTAAAAGATTACAACAAAAAAACATCAACTGAACATTAGCTACCAAGATGGTATATGGTTTGGACAATAGAAGAAAGAGGAAATTTACAACCAACTCAAATGATCACGGCACATCCATCACAGAGAGCCATCACAGCCATATGTCGTTGTTGCATTGGGCTTTGGTGTGGCTGCATACCAAATCCTTCCTTCTTATCTCCGTGCTACAAAGAGATTAAAAGAAGATCAGCATACTCCATCTTGAAATCATCAGTAAGAGCATTTCACTATAATCAGTACCCCTACATACTTGCAAACCAATATTATGTCGGAATTGAGTAACTTTACATAGAGAATTCCTCGGAAAAAGCTTCACTAGATAATTGTGATTTTAAAAGAAGTATCCGGGAATTCTCAAAGTCCAAAAGCACTCGTCTTTTTTTAAAACTTTTAATTTTTTAAGTAGGCCACCCAGTAATTTGCAATTCTATCCAAAATAAGTTGAAATGACTATATTGGTAAATTATTAAAAGTATTATGACTAAATTTTGCCAAATTGAAATATTTATAATTGAATTGGGATCCATTTAATAGGTTTCAATTTTTATTTATTTATTTTTTACTGCATCCCATTGTAAAGTCAAATCCTCTAAAAACCATTCACTTCATGCGGAAGTTGAGGGGTTTTTTTTCCTCTATCTTATTTTTATTGGGGGGCCAAAATGGAAGTTGAGGATTGTCAAGAGCTCCTTATGTGGGATTGGATTGGATTCCAATCTTAGGCTTTTATAATGCAAGATGTGCCAGTCCCTAATAGTAAGTTGAAGAATGTTATGCGTCTAGAATTCAGGACACATTCATATAACTCTTCCAATTGGCTAATTTAGTTCTAAACATTTTGACAATATACTAATATAGTCAATCCGACCAACTTTTGTTAGAAATAATTGGCATGGTCGTCAAGCATCCTATATGGCACAGCCGACACCCAACTGATGCTAACATGGATAATTTGTACAATTTGTTAAGGGTTAATACCCCCAGGGGGAAGAAAAATACAAAACGCACGATTTACAAACCGGTTCACACATATATGTCACAAAAAAAAAAAAAAAAACAAATTTGCCCCAAACTATTTTTTTCATCACCAAAACCCCAAATTTGTACACTTTTAACAAATTTACCTCAAACTAGTACACTTGTGATAAATTTATCTTTTATTAGTTTCTATTAAATTTTACTATAGAATTACTAAGTTAAATGACATATGACAATTGGCCGGTGTACCGGTTTGAGATTTTACTCTCCGTTTGTCACAATTATACAATTTTTGTAATTTTTGTAGTATTAATCCAATTTAACGAATGGTATATTTATCACAAATGTACAAGTTTATAGTTTTTTACCGTCAAATAAATTAGTTTGAGGTAAATTTATCACAAGTATATCAGTGTAGGATTTTTTATGGTCGGTTGGGGTAAATTTGTCACATGTGTCCCAATTTAAAGTTTTTCATAATAAAAAATTAGTTCGGGGAAATTTGTCACACGTGTACCAGTTTTAAGTTTTTCAAGGTATTAACCTATTTTTTAATATTATATCTTAATTTTTTTCCTCTTTTTCCATATATCTTCTTTTATTTCTATTATTTTTTTTTTTAAATGAGGTCATAGACATCGCGCAAGGGCATCGTGGCCTTCACCCAAGCCCTTACCAAGATCCAAGTGAGGGTGTTGGGCCCTTGTTTAGGGTTGGTTGGGGACCTTACCCACCCCAAGTTAGAGGAAAAATGAAAGAAAAGAAGAAAAGATTTCAAAAAAAGTTCAAAAAATTGCAAAATTTTTAGTGACAATCGTCCTATGTACTAATCGTGTCACACAGGACAACTAGTGCTAACTAGACCGCAATATCAATGATTTCTAATAAAAATTTATCGAAATAACTAAATTGGCAAATCGTAAAAAAGTATATGACTAAATCGGCACAATATTTTAATTAAAAAACTTGCCACAATTAAAAGGTTTATGATTAAATTGACTGCAATATGATAGGTTTGAGATTTTTTGGACAATTATTACAAGGAAAATTTGGTAGAGTTTTGACACAATTTTTTTTTTTTTGGTCAGTGTTTTGGCACAGTTTGAGCGTCCCTTCTTTCTCTATGTTCTTTCCATATATCTTCTTGATATTTCCAATAACAATCATTGCAACTCCTGTGTGATCCCCACTCTGATTGCTCCACATTTCCAAGATTTCCTCTATTTCGACGATTTAAGTTACTCCTAAGATAATCACATGTTATGCAATAACTATCCCTTCATTCAAGATTCAATCTGTTTTGTAATTGTTCTAGCGCTTAACTCAAACAGGGCAAGGTTCTATTTCCTGACTATAATCAAAATGGCCAGCAACACACCTCAGATCAAAGTTATGTCACACGACCTCCGGTTGAATTTAAACTGGATAAGTTCCGAATCGAAGTTGGCCTTAGTATAACTGGACTCCTTATACTTTGCTAATAGTTGAAATATCTCCTCAATATCTAAGCCAAATGTTCACCACCAACTAGAAATAAAGAATAATGTTGTGAAAATCTCTAAAAAGGTAGTACTGAAAAAGTAAGAGTACTAATGAGAGTTATGAAGAACCCCGGGGGCGCCGGGCCTAAGGTAAGACGCGTTGTGCAGTACTAATGAGAGTTAAATAATAAGAACTATAATTTTCATCTCTCATTTTGCTAGTACTCTATCTTACTGCATTTTATATTATGCTTCCATTGAATAAATTATTCCATCATTTTGATGCTATACATCCCATGATTGATAAAACTACTTTTGACCTTTAAAGTAAGCCAACTAACAAAGACCAAGTTAGTCTTCGTCATCTTCATTTTTTGCTAGCGAGGGTTCACAAATTATTAGTTCCTAATGAAAATTGTCATTTTCATTTCTCTGCTTTTACTAAGCTTTATCTTATTGCGTTTCATGTCATATTTCCATTGCTAAAGTTGTTTTGTGATGTTGATGTCATGCATCATGCATTTTGATAGAGCTACTTTTGATCTTAAAGTAAACCCACCAACAAAGACCAATGTTGACAACCATCATTTTCATTTATCTTCTTTACTAACACTCTATCTTACTACATTTCATATCATATTTCCATCAATGAAATTGTTTCATCATTTTGATGGCATGTATCACACAATTGACAAAGCTACTTTTGATCTTTAAAGTGAGCCTACCGACAAAGACCAAGAGTTCGTCTTGGTCGTCTTCACTTTTTTGCTAGTGAGGGTTCACACATTATTGTTCATATTGAAAGATGTTTGCAACTATCATTTTCATTTATTTGCTTTACTAATGCCTTATCTTACTGCATTTCATATCATCTTTCCATCGATGCAATCGTTTTATCATTTCAATGGTGTGCATCATGCTATTGACAAAGCTACTTTTGACCTTTAAAGTGAGCCAACCGATAAGGACCAAGTTAGTCTTGGTCATTTTCACTTTTTTGCTAGCAAATTCGCACATTGTTGGTTCATATTGAAATCATTCACTCAATTCCAACCTCACAGTCACATAACCAGACCCATCTTTTCTCGAGAGAGAGAGAGAGACTTTTCTTTTTGGGTTTCACTCAATCTCTATATATTGTGTACAGTGGGTGCATAGTGTTGCCACGCATGTAAAAGATAAGAAAAGTAGAAATTTGCACACCCAAATATAGACATAATCACAGATCTCATCCGCCCAACTAACCCTTTACATCCTAAGTCTCACATCTTTACATTCGTCTGTCATAATAACTGCTAGCAATACTTTCACCTAGTTCAAGACATCCGTAAGTAAGAGCAACAAAGATAAAGTAATAAATAAAGCATGTGACCGAAAGAGAGCTAACAATCTCATAATAGTGCCAACATAATTTGGTAGAGCTTATAAGTTCTCTTGACCATAAAGTCATGTTATCACGCATCTAAACACTATTTACACATCACTCGTGCGCAGCCGTATAGTGTCTTGTCACGACCCTCTAGTAACGCCAAGTGACTATCGGATCCATGAGATAAACACCACCATTGGTCACTAGGTTGGACTGACCACTCATCCCCAATGTCTCGTTTGCACGTGCTTGTGGCTAACAAATCCATTAATATCCTTTATAATACTGGGCTTTTTTTTTTTTTTCCTTTTGATAAAGTATATGATTTTTTTTCCAATGTTGAATAAAATGTCAATTGCTACTTTGTTTTTTTTTTTTTTTTTTTTCAAGTGACTAATGCCACCTTGTACAAGTTATAATGGACAAAACGCCAAAATAAGAAGCAAACAAAAGTATCCTTCCCATATTTTTGATGATTTTAAGCTTAAGACTTGATTGTATAGAGATGCATTTCCAAAGCACGAGAAGCAATATTGCTATAAAGTCAAAGTGGGACAAGATGCTCCTATCCAAAAAGGTGCAATTAAGGGTTGGAACCTAAATGACCAAGGAGCGGCGAGATACTCTACGAAGTTATTCCTGAAATCATTGACTTTTCTCCATATGAAAGGAGAAACATTAATATATCAACACAATGAAACAAAAAGATAAGTGCATAAACCTTAAGCATTGACAAATTGATAAAGGTTTGGATGATTTGTAGAGTGATACGTGTGAGGTAGTTTGTTGGTTATTCATTGATTTAGTAGTAGGATTCAAACATAAAGAAAAGATATGTTGACAGAATTTTTATTTAGTCTACTGTAAGTATAAAAAATAATTTACAATTCATTATATAATTAACATGTTGAAAGTTTATATTACGTAGCTATCTTGAAACACACATGTCACGTGTTCAATGTTAAATCCGTTAGAAAAATTTACATTGGTATTAAGATAATAATAATCCTTAGCGAATCAGGCAAATGCTCATTCAACATTGATATATAAAAAATATGAATGGAAATGAGAATGTTGTGAACTCAAAGGTTTGAGATATAAGCTTTGTCTTAAGCAAAAAAAGAACTTTTGTAGAAGAGATTCTATACAAGAAGTAGAGCGTAGTATAATGCAATGTGACTACACGATTTATTCCATTTTAAAAAGAAGAGGAAATGCAAAATACTTACTAAACATACTATTTAACAACAAACACCATCTAAATTACTATTGAATATACAAAGAAATGTGTCTATTAGAACATACCATCTTGAGAAGAGGTGTCTGCATTTATTTTATTTAAAAAACATATTCATCTCTACGTTGCTTTTTTTTTCTTATATTTGTCAAGTTATATTTGGTGGTTGGTGCTACTAGAGGGTGAGATGAAAGGAGAACATAAGATAAGAAATCTGTGTTACATTTCTAACGATTTATTCACGTTTATCTTTAATTGTGTTTCTTCTGCAATAAACAAAGAGCACTGAAAATTGCTGTTATTTGTGTCGAAGGTCTCTATTGTCCATCCCTTGTTTATGTCGTATGAGGTGCTCTGTCACGCAATAGATAACATATCTGAATTTTGGATTATGCCATGAGAGATTTTGGATTGGGCAGGCTTATCCTTTTGTCGGTACTCCTCATGCTATGATGCCTCCGCCCTTGACCTGGCAGCGACACAAGGGCCTGTTCATGGAAATGCTATGCAGTATCAGAGAACTTTGAGACGCAAAGAAGCCCGTGCTAAGCCTGAAAAGCAACCGATCAAAGTTAGAAAGGTGAATTGCCTTTATAAAAATTAATTATAAAGCTTTTTTTTTTTTTTTAATTTGAAGATACTCCGTTCGGATTTGCTTCCTTAGCCACATGTTATAGTGTCGTTAAATGCTATTTTTAGGGAATTTTGTTTTGTGGGAAATAGTCTGACTGCATACTTCATCTTTGTTACAGCTTTTGCAGCTATCTCAGCATTTAATTCATTGGGATTAAACTTTTTTTTTTTTAGCAATTATTGGGATTAAACTTAATTGATATCTTTTCTTTGCTCGTTCTCTAATATGGTGTCGCTCCTTTCTCTTGTCTTGGTTTAATCGGATCTATATTCGTATCTTCATGAGTTGCGGCACCAGCATGCCATTAGAAGAGTTAGGGGAAGTGGAGGGCGGTTTCTTAATGTAAGTAATATCGATGCTTCGAATGATGCAGTTGAAGAGAATGGCACAAACTCTGGTCCGGCTGTCTTCCCAATCTGCCAGTTCATTGGGCTCTGACCCTGTGGTACCTCCTCTGAAATATGGAATTCATCTAGTAGTCACATGGCTGGAAGGTCACAGGAAGGGATATCAACAATTCAATTTGGTTCGGATTTTCAAGAAATCCGAACTGAACCAAATCGATGGGGGTGGGCGACTGAACCAAACCAAATCATGATATGAACTAAATACGACCCAAATGAAAACTTGATTCGGTTCAACTCGGTTTTCTCTTTTTTCTTTTTTTGTGAGAAAAATGCTTTTTTTTTTTTTTCTAATTTGCTTTTCTTGTGTTTATTTTGTCTTTATTTGGGTGGGGGCAGGGGACTAGACTAGTCTGGTCTATTAAAAATAGAATAAAAGGAAAGCTGAAGTAGTTTACATAATTATGACCAAAATAAAAGGGAAAAAATTTGGGTGGTTATTCAATGAGTGTGTAATATGTATTGTAAAAGCAATTCAGGAGAGTAAAAAATAAGAGGGAAGACACTTTATCATTATTCATTTAGATAATTCGATTCGCTTGCATTGGTGGCCCGTCAATTGTTTTTATTTTTATTTTTTAACATGAAGTAGTCGAGTTGGTGTTTGATTGAGCAAAGAAGTTGCATCTCCTTCAGCTGCTCCTTTGTAAAGCCACCTCTCTATTTCGCTCTGAAGTAAATCCAAGCTTCATAATTGCATTTTGCTTTCAACATTAGGCTTTAAGACTGCCACGAAAATCAACTCTTTCCGAATCCGACATCAACATACTTAACAGAACAATTGTTTTGTTGACCATTTGGAAATTCTTTAAATTTCTTGACTATGTCATTAGCCCACGAAACCAATGACATTATTACTTCATTGGGTGCACAAATTAATGTAGCCTTGAATGGTGTATATCATGTACCGGTAAAAGCTTATGTATTTTAGTCCATGGGCAAGCCATTATTAGTGAAAATATATATATTTAAAGGTTACGTATGTGTAATATTCGTACGCTGCATATGGTTTAATATAGATGTATAAGCTTCTACATTCAATATAATGTCTTTTAGCCTATTGTCATGCTCTATCATTAGTAATGATACCAAGTAAATTTAAAAGTTATGTCTATACTGATTTAGACAGGTGCGGCTTGATTTCTGGATCCGACGTCGGTTGCGTGTACTTACAAGCATGAGAACTAATTTTAAAAAGGTTTCGGAGGGGATGAATTGGCGTTATTTCTTCTACTGGCAAGATCCTCGGCGTTCTCCCGCAAGTTGCAGTAATTGAATTCACAAATCGAAGATTGAAGTCACATCTCCTTCGATTTCTGCTTTGTACAGCCACCTCTTCATTTTCGCTTCTCAAGCTTCGAAGGAATCGGGCTTTGTAGTTGCGTTTTGCTGGTCGCGTTCGGCTTTAAGATGGCTGCGAAAGCCAATTCCTTCTTCTGAATCGAACATTAACACCCTTAACAAGAAGTATCATCGGTTGACATGGGAAATTTTTCTAAATTGTTGACCAAATCATAAGCCCAAAATAAATAATAACAAAAATAATAATGTGACATGATTAGTTCATATATTGGGAAAAATGAATGTGGTTTTGAGTGGGTATATCCTAAATAGATAAAATTTTATGCATTTTAGTCTACGAATATGCGGTTACTAGTAAAAATAATTTTCCTCTAAAAAAGTAACTATATATTTAAAAGCAATTTACGTGCTGATTTTTTCAACCATCCTATGGCGAGAAATTATTATACATGAGAGCAGTATTTATATTAAATAGAATTTTGGTATGGAAATAATGATGAGTTTCACATAAATCCCACTCTACTAGATCCGACAGCCCGATAGAACTTAGTAAACATATTGGAGTCGATGCTGGTTTTGTTTGTCGTCCTTGGAATTCAATTATTATCCATCACGTGATGTTCGTATTGTGAAATTTGTGGTTCATCTTTATCACTTTGTATATAGTGGACTTGTGGGTCCACTCTTAAGTTTTTCATAACACAATGAATATATGGGTCCATTCCTCTTTTATTGTTGTACCTCTCCATTATTGGTGTACCTCCTCCACCTTTAAATATATTTAAAAGCTATGTATGTGTTGATTTTTTTAGCATCCTCTAACTCACGGATCACTGTTCTTAATGAGAAATTGTTATACATGAGAATAGTATATATACTAAATTGAATTTTGATATGTAAATAAAGATGAGTTCGACATGAATCTTGCTCCACCAAATTCGACAACCCCAATGACCTTTAGTGAACGTGTTAGCTACTCAAAATACTTGTTCATCGCTGGTCTTTTATTTATCATCTTTGGAATTCAATTATTCATCCATGACGTGATGTTTGTACTCATTTGTGAAATTTATAGTTCATCTACATCATTTCGTACACAGTGGACTGACAAGTCCACTCCAACTTTTCCAAACCTAATGAATATATGTGCCCCATTCTCCATTATTTGTGTACCTCATCCACTTTTCTACGGGCCATCGACACTGTTAGACAGATAACCCACAAAATCAAAACACTCGAGGATTTAACCCGGCTAATGTGAAAATACTTAATGATTGTTTAATGCCCATGCTATTAAGAGCTGACTCAATATTTACTCCCTCTTCATGCATAGACGTGTCGAATCACATGTCTGTGTCGTTGTACTTGCACATCATTTACCGAGGAGAGAGCAGACCGCAAAACGGATAAAGGATCAGAGGTGGACTTCCTGGAAGTAATGAACAAAGCGGGGGTTCCCCAGTCACGCATGTCATCTTCGTCGCATGCTTCTCCTCGACTTGTTCACTCTATCACCCATGGCCATTTAAATGTTTTATACACTAGATTTTTATGTTTCATTTAGGAAGTTTTTTTTTTTTTTAATGTCAATGCCTGAATTAGGAATGTTGCACAAATTAATAGTAATTTCGATTATCTTCTCGATATCTGTAAAAAAAATATAAGTTTCTCTTTTCATTTTCATTTTGATATTTGTTTCTTTTTCATATTTTAATTTAAGTTAAGCAATTAAGTCATTGATACGGTAGGGGTAGTCAGAAGTAATTTATTTGACTATCTAATTATATTGATGGATAGTTACAAGTGACTAAGTGACCCTTTTTATCAACCACGTGCAATTTCACAATATTCAGGATGATGATAGTATTTGAAGCTATTGGATTCAAATCAATCTATGAAAAATCTAACAAATTGGTGATTGCAAAACAAACCGAAACTTGTTCTCTAGTTTTAGCTCGACACAAAGTGATCAAACTTCCAAGAAGCAAATTTTTCAAGATGGATCGAGTGTGAATGCATGTTTAAAAGGCGTGCCAGCTTTTGAGAGAAAAATATGATGTAAAAAATGTTACTTCAACCAAAATATCGGGGAAACCAACGTACGTGAAAAGTAAAGTCCGACAATTGAAATTGAGGGAAATCGAATGGAAAGTTTTGGAATCAAAAGGAAATCAAAGGAAAATTAAGGCGATGACCATTGAAATGAAAATTAAAATGCAAACACAGGGAAAGAAATCACTAAGAAACTTTAGTGAAATTGAAATATTCTCAAAATTACAGACATAATGATCCTAAATTGCAAAAATTAAATTGAAAGCTACATTTTTAGTCAAAATGCACATGAAAATAAACTAACTTTAATTTAAAACTGAAACTGAAAGACGTTGGTTCAACATAGAAAATGCACCGGAGGAAAATTTTGGCGGAGTTTTGGCACAGTTTGAGCGATCTCTCTTTCTTTGTGTTTCTTTTATTTATAATGCTAGGATTACCTTCTGACGGTTATTAGATTTCATGTGTGATCCCCCTCTTTTCCTGCTCCAAATTTCCATGATTTGCTCTATTTCCACGATTTAAGTAACTCCTAAGGCAATCATGTGCCCAACAATAAACTGCCCCTTTCTTTCATGATTTGATCTAATTCTGTAACCATTCCAGCTCTTAACTCAAATACGTCGAGGTACCCTTTCCTCAGTTTGATCCAAATGGTAACCAATGTACCTCAGATCGAAGTAAGGTCACACAATCTCTAGACGAAGTTAAATCATAGAAGCTCCATATAGAAGTTGGGCTTAGTATGACTTGACTCCTCATACCTATCTCTGCTCTCATAACTCATGTAGATAATGAAATCACTTTTCAGTATCTCGGCCATAAAGTTTCACCACCAACAGAAGCTAAAGAATAATGTCATAAAAATTCCTAAAAGTGGCACTACTGAAAAATTAAGAGCACCAATGAGAGTAGTGGTAGTATGTTGAGAAATACCATTTTCCACCAACAAAATTGTTTCATAATTTTGATGCCGTACATCACACGATGGATAAAACTACTTTTGATCTTTAAAGTGAGCCGACCAATAAAGACCAAGTTAGTCTTGGCTATCTTCACTTGTGGCAAGGGTTCGCACATTATTAGTTTGTATTGAAAACTTCCAATCAGTTCTAAACCCCACACACCCTCCTTTTTTCTTTAGAGAGACGTTTTTTGGTCTCACTCAATCTCAATCTATTATGTATAGTAATTGCACAGTGGGTGCACAGTGTTGCTACACGCATGAAAGATTAGAAAAAATAGAAATTTGCACCTCCTAATATGGACATAATTACAGATTTCATCCCCTGTATTTCCCAGGTTACTCTTTACATCCTGAGACTAACATCTTTACATTTAAATTTTCTATGCGTTTTGGAATGCGCGGTGATTTTGTTGGGATTATAGGGGGTGGTTGGTTCATTTGCTCTCCACCTGAAGACATTATATAATTTCTATGAACTGTGTGGTGATTTTCTTTTTTTCAATTATTTCTTGTGTTTGGATTGAAAAAAGCTTTGGAATGCCAAGTGAGTCTCTATAGCGCCTAATGTGTGGTACATTGCAGAAAAGGAAAAGACTAATGAGAGCATCTACTGGAAACCGGAGTTTTGTTCGTTGGATGAAAAGAGGTGTTGGTTCCCTCGTAATTCATTCTACGTCTCGCAAAGTCAATGGCCAAATTAAGAACCATCCAAAATTTGAGGATTACAATACCACGTGACCTGCTCTTCTTTATTTGCCGTCGATACGCATGACCTTTTACATCCATAAAAAATTACATTAAAAAGGAAACGCACGATCCTTTCATTTTAGAGGAACCAAACAACATGGCGTGTTGATTGGAAGGAAACAGCGCACGCGCTTGGCAGTTAATGTCTTTATTTCCCAGGGAGTCTTTAAAAATTTCCAAAACTTGTTAAAAAGTCTTGGACAGTTTAACGGGTGTCCACTTGCTAATGCACAATGTTAGGTGAGAAGGTGCTTTGCTAGCATCACAGTCTTTGAGTTACTTATTGTAAAATAATAAATTTTTGTAAATCACATACTCTTGAAGGAGTAAGTTCCATACTAATTTATAATTATTTATTATTTGATTTTTTATAGTCTTATGTATGAAATGCAGCTAGTCCTTAATCTTTCAATTGGCTCTATAAGTCTAAAACCTTCTTCGAAAAGTGCAATCAAATATTTCAACAAATAGTACCTAAAATTGCCCACGCATCACTCAAAAAATTAGCATCATCCTTAAATTGCACTTTTCAACCTAATTTTAGGATTTAATTTTAATTCTCTTTTTATAAACGTTGTGGACTTAATTGAACCAATGATTATGACTCAATTCAATGGCATTACACACATAAGATTTAGTATTTGTGGTGCGACTTTACCCCTCAAGGAAGCATAGTCAAAGATACTAGAAAGTGACGGAACTGGACTAAAGTTACGCGTATAGTACATGAATATTCTTCCCTTTTTCCGCTTAAATAGCAATATCAAGGGACTCAGCCCGTATCCCCCTTTTCCGTAGATTTTGGTCCCAGCATATACGGAACGTGAAAATCATGTCCAAGTCGGTGTTTCAAATTCCTTTGCTTCTGGTTTCCCTCACGGTACAAGCATCAGGAGCTGCACCTCGACTTACAAGGATTGGGCTGTAAAGAAAAATGTGGGATCATCACCATTCCATTCCCCCTCGGAATAGGAGCCGGTTGTTTCTTGAATGACTGGTACGAGATCAACTGCCAGAAAAACAATACGGTCATCCTAAATAAGATTGGATTGCGAGTTCTTAACATTTCACTCCCTGATTACCTTGGATCCTTGAACAGCATGATTAGCGTCCTTCTTCCTTCAGCTTACTCAAATGCAAGCTACGGGGGTGACGGACGTGTGCAGATGAACTTGAAAGGAAGTCAATCTGTCTTCTCTCCGACAAGGAACGTCTTGATATCGGTGGGTTGCTACACCCTGGCGACAGTAAGTACTACAGAATCAGCTGTCGTCGGTCGTAGGTTGAAATGTGCTGGAACTGATAACAACATTAGCCGGTCTAGTGCTTGTTCTGGAGGAATGATTGTAGCCGGACTACACTCCCCTTTAACCTTCAGGGCTTTAGTGTAGATTTTAAAGTAAAAGGTGAACATCAGGGATGCAAGCGCGCTTTCTTGAGGTCTGACTTTACAGGTTTATATGACTTGAAATTGAATGAGGCCGTTCCAGTGGTGCTGGAACGGGGGATTGCGAACAACACTGACTATGGACGTGACCTAGTTGCAGGATCACGTATTAAGTTGGGTCCTTGTGACTCCAGCATGGTCAAAGAGCCGATCCGTCTCGCAGGATTGCGGAAAAGGGTGATGACTCTTAACACCAAGAAAACAATTTTGAGATTGAGATGGGTTACTCAAATTATGCAATTGTAATCAGATGGTATTTATCTCAATGCCGTTGCCTAGTGGTTGGCGAGCCTCACTAGAGCCTCACAAAATGACGCCACTGTGGAGGAAAAAAAAGCAAAATAAGGAAGAAAAGGAAAAAGAAAAAGAAAAAAATTAATAAAAATTAAAAAATATATATATCATTAAAAATTGTCAATGCTAATGCCGGCCAATTAAAATTGTGCGGATGGACTGAACTAGCACAATTACAAAAGATTTGGAATTGAATTGGCAAGAAAAAAAAAAAAAAAAAAAATAGGATTCAATTGGTATAATTGTAATAGGTTTATGATTTTTTTGGTAATTTTCTCAAAAAATAGGCTCTCTTCATCAGTCTCTTTTTTGTCCCCTCATCACTGAAAATAAAAAATAAAACAATGCCAAGAGTTCGAATAATTTGGATGGACTGAAAATAAAAAATAAAATTGTCTGGATGGACTGAACTAGCACAATTACAAAAGATTTGGAATTGAATTGGCAAAAAAAAAAAAGTTAGGATTCAATTGGTATAATTGTAATAGGTTTAGGATTTTTTTGGTAATTTTCTCAAAAAATAGGCTCTCTTGTCTCTCTGTCCCCTCATCGCTGAAAATAAAAAATAAAACAATGCCAAGAGTTCGGAATAATTTACGCAGTATGACCCAAAGCATTAGCAAATTATTAGAGTATTTTAAAGCAAAAATCATTTTAGTTTTCTTCAATCCAAGTGCATGGGACACAACGTCTTCCACTGTGGAAGCAAAAAAACATGCCACGTGATTCTCGTTCATCTTCTACTTTTTTTCTGGAGGGCCAACAATATTCCCAAGTGCTGTTATGGATGGCTTGCGCAAATAAAGCATTGGGCTTGTTCCACGATGTACCGCACTCGAGAAAAATGAAAGTGATTTTTGCTTCAACAATGAGAGAGATACGACACTCCAACGACATACCACGATTAAAGAAATTAGAAAGTAATCACTTTCGCTTTAATAAAAGTGAGCTTTGCTTTCACTTTTCTAGATTGAAAAGATGCCAACACCCAAAAGAGATTTTTGTTGTGAAAAGCGGTTTTCCTCCTCAAAAAGGAAAGGGAAAAAAAAAGTTGGAACATGAGAGCTGGGTCATCAAAAGTTGTTTCATTTGAGACAACGATTTGATTTTTGTGTTCATCTTGATAGAGCAAAAATTATTAAACTGATACTTTCCCCAAAAAATTATTGAGTGGATATAACTCTGCTTCCAAGCGTTAAAAATTATTGAGTAGAATCTTTTTTTTTTCTTTGCTCAGTTTTAATGTGTTTAAAGGGATCTACAGCAAAAGATCTTGAAGAGTCACCCATCTCGATAATGTTCCCAGTGTTTCTCATGAAAAAAATGATGACTAAATTATCTAACAAACAATTGGAGAAGTCACAATTGGCTACTTTAATTAGTGTTCTCCACCTATGAAGCTTTGACATTTCTTTCTTAAGGAAAGGCGGACAAGAAGTCCAAAATCTTGTATATGGAATACAATCAAGTCCTAAATTCAATTAAGTCCCAAACCTTCTTCAAAAGTGCAATTGAATCTTTTGATGAACAATATCTAAAATCGTTTCATGTCACTCAAAAAGTGTTTATAAATTGCACTTTTCAACATAATTTTAGGATGTAATTGCATTTTTCAATAAAGGTAGAGGAATTAATTTAATCAGTTGAAAAGTAAAGTACTTAAATTGCATCGTTTGCTAAAGGTTTAGGACTTGATCGAAACAATTTAAAACTTTAGGATTGAATTACATCCATATAAGATTTTGGACATTTAAGACTTGTAATGCAATTTTTTTCCCTAGGGGAAACATCTCAGAGATAGTAAGAAGTAACAGATGGAATAAAGTTATGCGTACGGTACATGAGAATTTTCCCTTTTTCCACTTCAACAAGAATATAAAGGGACTCCGCCCATACCTGCTTTCTCCATTAATTTTTGGTCCATGCACTTACGAAAGTTGAAAATCATGTCGACCTCAGCGTTTCAAATTCTTCTGCTTCTGGTTTCCCTCAAGTTGCAAGCATCAGGTGCTACACCTGGACTTCCGAAGCCTAACTGTGATGAAACATGCGGGAACGTCACCATTCCCTTCCCCTTCGGAATAGAAGCCGGGTGTTTCTTGGAGGAATGGTACCAGATCGTCTGCAAACAAAACAACACGGTTCCCATTCTGAAGAAGATTGGATTGCGAGTTCTCAACATTTCACTCCCCGATGGATACGTGGATGGCATGATTAACGTTAGTCTTCCTGTAATTTACTCAAATGCAAGTTGCGGGGGTGACGGACGTGCTGCGCGTGTAAGCTTGGAAGGAAGTCAATTTGTCTTCTCCCAGAAAAGGAATGTCTTTACATTGGTCGGTTGCAACACCCTGGCCACACTGGATACCACGATTTCAGCTGTTGTCGGTTGCAGGTCGAGATGTGCTGGAACCAACACCAGCATTAGCTGGAATGGTGATTGTTCCGGGAGGGATGGCTGCTGCCAGACTATGCTCCCTCGTAACCTTCAGGGCTTTAGTGTGGATTTCAAAGAAGAAGGTGGACATGAGGGGTGCAAGTATGCTTTCTTGAGGTCTGACTTTACAGGTTTAGATGATTTGAAAGTGAATGAGACGGTTCCAGTGGTGCTGGAATGGGGGATTGCGAACGATACTGAATATGGACGCCAGCTTATCCAGCAGTCGAGGACTGCTTATCCTTCCGTATGTAGCACATACAGCGTTGACGGCAGTGAAATGCTATTTACACGGTGCTATTGCACACGGGAGTATGGTGGTAACCCATATCTTATGGAAGGATGCAAAGGTAACCCATTCCGTGCTATCACGTTCCGTATTTTTTATTTTGATATATAATAGGGAATGTGCTTTCACATTCCGTATTTAGGGGCATCACGCAGTGAAGTGGTTTGTTCATTTCTAGATTTTTCTGAGAAGAACGCATTCACACCGTATAATGATTGTATACATGCTTTTCTACCTTCTTTTTGTTAGTTTTTCCGCCCAAGATTACACAAAGTGAACGCACTTTCAAACAAAATTGATCAAATTACATTGATAATAATTTACTGGAATTACAGGGGAACAGGACAGTCCTTTAGTTACAAGCACAATATTTTAGTCATGGAATTAACAATTTATGAGGAAATGTGACCTACTAGTTTCCGTAATTTTACTCAAGGAGATCGGTTTTGCTGTTAATATATTTGCTGCTGGTTTCACAACCATTAGGAGCTGCACCTGGACCTCAAGGCCATGACTGTGCTGAAACATGCGGGAGCGTCACCATTCCCTTCCCCTTCGGAATAAAAGCCGGGTGTTTCTTGGATGACTGGTACCAGATCGACTGCCAACAAAACAACAGGGTTCCCATTCTGAAGAAGATTGGATTCCGAGTTCTCAACATTTCACTCCCTGATGAAGACGTGAATGGCATGATCAACGTTAGTCTTCCTGTGATTTACTCAAGTGCAAGCTGCGGGGGTGACGGACGTGGTGCAATGGTAAGCTTGAAAGGAAGTCGATTTGTCTTCTCCCAGAAATGGAACACCTTTACAGTAGTCGGTTGCAACACTCTAGTGACAGGGAATAATACAGAATCAGCTGCTTTCGGATGCCAGTCGAAATGTGCCGGAACCGACTTCACCATTAGGAAGAATAGTGCTTGTTCTGGGAGGGACGGATGCTGCCAGAGTTTGCTCCCCTTGAACCTGCAGGGCTTTGGTGTGGATTTGGGGGGTGCAAGTACGCTTTCTTGAGGTCTGATTTTACAGGTGTTTATGATTTGAGATTGAATGATACGGTTCCAGTGGTGTTGGACTGGGGGATTGCAAACGATACCAACTATGCAATTAACCGTATCCGGCAAGGTTACTACAATGATTCTTTCCACTGTATAAATGTAGAATATTCGGCCCGTACAGAAAGAGGAAGTATACATGATAGATATAAAAGCTACATCGTCGACAGTGGTGAAATGCTATTTATGGAGTGCCATTGCGCTAAGGGGTATCGTGGTAACGCCTATGTTGATGGAGGATGCAAAGGTAACATATTTCATGCTATCACATTGGGAATTTAAGTGCACCATACAGCGAAGTGGCTTGTTCATTCCCAGATTTTTCTCTGAAAAGAATTTATTCACGCTGTTTAATGATCATATATATGATTTTATTTTTATTTTTTTGCCCAAGAATGCACAAAGCGAATGCACTTTTAAACAAAATTGAACTTATTATATTGATAAAAATTTACTGGAAATAAAGGGGAACAGGACAGTCCTTTTGTTACAAGCACGATATTTTAGTCCCGGAATTAGCAATTTTATGAGGAAATGCGACCTACTAGCCTCCTTAATTTTACTCAGGAAGATGGTTTTTGCTGCTAATATAGTTATGATATCATTTGTCATCAGCCGAATGTGATCCAAAGCGGTGCCCCGGGACTTGTGTGTACAAACGGGGCTCCTTTCGCTGCGTCGGTGGTGGAAAGACCAAGTTCATTCTTATTGGTAAGCAGATCTTTTAACCTAGAATTTTAGACCGCTTCATTCTGGAGAATTGCTAGAAAAAGAACAGCATAGCATAAATTATGTTCAGAAAAGGTACATAAATAAGATTTACATTACCCTTCGTTCTAACATGATTGCTTGGTAATGATTATAGATAAGTTTCAATCAATAGTATCTATCAGGACAACCTCAAAACTTTCTTCATGCAGAAATACTTATATTTGATAGCTAAGACAGCACTTAGAACTTTTCTAATATTGCCGCTTCAGATCTATCAAAAGATGACCAAGGTTCCTACTTACTCTTGTCGTATTTGAATTGGAATTACAATCATAATCAAGATGAATGCTGGTAGGAATATTTTCACTTTCATCAATGGTTTTCTCATTTCCTAGTAAGGCAGATTAGTTGTACAATCCAGATGTATGTATAAAAATATCACCTGATGGAACTTAGCAGGAGACAAATTAATTGTTCAAGATTGTTAAGAAAAATCCACATGAAAGGAGCTCAGGTTAATCACTTTTATATGATTTCCTCTTAATCAGATTCACTAAAATATTTTATGATAAGACCTTATAGATAAAAGAAGGGTGCATTTTTTGGACTTTTGCCCCTTAATTTTTTGTAATGCAGGGGTTGGGGCAGGCCTTGGGGCACTACTTTTGTGTCTTGTCTTATGGGGGCTGTACAAATACATCAAGAAGAGAAAAGAAACCAAGCTTAAAGAGAAGAACTTCAAACGTAACGGCGGTCTTTTGTTGGAAAGTGAGCTATCTTCTGAAGGCCATGTCGAGAAAAACAAATTGTTCAACTCCAAGGATCTAGAAAAGGCTACTAACAATTTCAACGAGGATAGGATACTTGGGCGAGGTGGACAGGGTACCGTTTACAAAGGAATGTTAACAGATGGAAAAATAGTTGCTATTACGAAATCAAAAGCAATAGACGAGGGCAAAGTCGAACAATTTATAAATGAAGTCTTCATTCTCTCACAGATCAACCATAGGAATATCGTTAAGTTATTGGGGTGTTGCTTGGAGACAGAAGTCCCACTTTTAGTATACGAGTTTATACCAAATGGGACTCTATACCAATATTTGCATGACCCAAAGGAAGAGTATCATGTATCATGGGACACACGCCTACGAATTGCAACTGAAATTGCAGGAGCCTTATTCTACTTGCATTCAGCAGCCTCAATTCCCATTTATCATCGAGACATCAAGTCCACTAATATCCTCTTGGATGAGAAATATCGGGTCAAAGTGGCAGATTTCGGTACTTCCAAGTCTATTTCCCTCGATCAAACTCATGTAACCACGTTGGTGCAAGGGACTTTTGGCTACCTAGATCCCGAGTATTTCCAATCAAGTCAATTTACAGACAAAAGCGATGTGTATAGCTTCGGAGTTGTTCTTGTTGAACTCTTAACGGGACAAAAGCCAATCTCGTCGCTAAGGGAACAAGAAGGCAGAAGCCTTGCGACCTATTTCATAATTTCGATGGAAGAAAATCGGTTGTTCGACATTGTAGATGCTCAAGTTTTGAAAGAAGGTAAGAAGGAAGAGATTGCATCAGTTGCTAACCTTGCAAAAAGATGCTTGAACTTGAATGGGAGGAACCGGCCTACAATGAAAGAAGTGGCAATGGAGTTAGAGGGGATGAGGAAGCTCCCAAATCCTTTGGGTATTCAGCAAAATCAAGATGATGGGGAGGCAACTAAATCTTATGCTGCTACATGTGAATCCAGCAAGTCAAACATCGACGCAGATGTCATTACATTTTCAGATGCGCAGCCATCCTTACCTAGTGAGTCGTGGTGAAGATCTATTTTGCCTCTACACTTATGAGTTATATTGCTGTGTTTGTCATGGAAATCGGTTTTCAAAGCAAAAGATACAGAAAAGAGGGAAGGAAGGAAAGCTTGTTAGTTTACTAATAGGAGGATTTTGGTTAGTTATTTATTGTTAATGAACTTATTCACGGTGTTTGGGATCAATGAACTGTTAAGTCATGCCAATCCCCAATTTAATCTAGTCCTGTAATTAGCATGATGCCATGATTTCAGTTCTTCTTGAGATCTTTGAATATTTGCCGTCAATTCGATTGTTGCAAAACTTACATCGGTCATGCATGGCACCAGCCTTTGCAAATCAATTAGATTTGTCCTTGCTGGGAAGGAAGAAAACAAGAAAGACGTTTCCCTTCCGAAAAAGAAGGCGAATTTGCATTCGCTTTCCCCGCCCGTCTCTTCCCCGAAGATCACACTGAATTGCTGGTGGCATAGAGGGATTGTTGCCGGCTGTCGATGCTCCGGCTGCTTAGATCCTCACCACGTGATGTATCAAACTCACCACCCAAACTGCATATATCAACATCAAAAAACCCCACTAGTTGCAGAATTATCTCTCCCAATCCTAGCCAACCTTACTTTTCAATTTTCAATGGCAAAAACAAAAACAAAAACAATAAAAATCAATCGCGCATGGACCAACTCGTACGTAAGAGATATTTACTCCTCATTTTTAGCATAGAAGATGTTGGGTGCTCTTTTTTCATATTTCCATTGATTTTGTCACGATAGTAGTGTTTGATTAAATGCCCTTAAGGAACATAAGTCATGTTGTTTGTAGAATAAAACTCATATGGATCATAAATTAGTTTTATGTCTTTATTATTGATGTTGACATCCAAATTTTTGTAAATTTTTAAATATCCATTTATTTTGCAAAAATATAAAAATTTATAAAAAAAATAAAAAGGAAAAAAAAAACAGAAATCATAAAAATATGATGATGATGATGATGATAAAGTAATAGTAATAAAAAATGCATGAGAGTGAAAAAAAAATGATGAAAAAATAATGGAAAAGTCGAGTGGGCTGGTGTAGCACGACCCATTCTTTTATTTCTTTTTGAGCCCACTCTTCTATTTTTCTTCCAGTTTGGCCCATCGGAAATTAAATAAAAGAGAGGCCCAGCCCATCATCCCTTTTCTCTCCTTCTCGCGCGCGCGCTGGGGTGAACCCAGCGGCAATGGCGCCAGTCCAGTGACGCCAGCAGCGATGACGCCAGCAGAAGGAATATTCCAGCTGTCGTCACTCATCAGAGGAGTGGAGGAAGGAGGCAGCTAGAGCGCCGAGAGGGGCGTGCAAGGCAAAAAAAAGAGGAGAGAAGGGCTCAATTCCTGGGGGGTTTGCTAGAGAAAAATGGTATAAACACATTAGAAATGTCAAAAGTTATATATGACGCTCATTTTAATATCAAAAGTTTTCATCGGCTCAATTAAATGCTAAATCAGAAGAAAATGATTACTTTAATACCAAGGCGAGAAATTTTGGCCAAATTGATTTAGTGTCATTTATAATGCACTAAAGTGATCCTTTTTTAACCATGACTAATACTGAAATGATCACTTTAAATAAATAAATAAATAAATAAACTGATAAGGCACTTTAAATAAAATTTGTCACTCAAATGATCACATTCAATAAAATTAGATACTTAAATGATTACTATTTACAACTTTTGGATAACGTCATTTAAGGATTATATATTGAGTAGGCACGCTGACAAGCCACATAGGACCAAAAAATCAATAATATATAGGCACATTGGATTTCAGCAATTCGGATCGGAGTTGGCACTTAGATGATCATTTTTTTCAAAAAAGTAGTACTTAAGTAATTCGAAAAAATCTTTAGCATTAAAATGAGCGTCGTACACAACTTTTGACACTTTTAGTATTCTTACCCCGAGAAAAAATAAACACAAGAGAGCCATTCGTTCAGGGAAAAAGAAGAAAACGAGAGAAAGGAAAGGCTGAGGAGAGGATTTTTTGGTTTTTCCCTAGAGTGACAAAATCAAGGTTGCTAGAGCTCATTTCAAAGCCAATCAAAGGTCCATGCAACATCGTTCTTCGTCATTTCAATTTTTTTTCTAGAAAGTTTCAAAAAATGACCCGAAATGCCCTCATTTTCTCAAATAAGGACTGAAGCGAACTTTATTTCAAATAAGAGCTTAAAGTGTTATTACTTTTCTCAATTAAAGACTTGAAGTGAATCTTTTTTAAAATAAGGGCTTGAAATAGCTATATTTTATTTCAAATAAGGGCTTGATTTTTCGACGATCAACGGTATTTTCGTCATTTACCATTTTCCCTTTTTTTCTTCCTTTTTTTTTTTTTTGTGGTTCTTCTTCCTCCACGTTGACGGCCGATCGGCCACCATAGAGGGCTGGGCGAGGGTTATCCTTGCCCAATTCGACAAGGGCCACCCATGCTAGCCATAGGTAAGGGATAGCCTCGCCTCGGTGAGGCGACCCTCACCTTAGGGGAGGCTGCCCCTCACAACCATCCATGAGGTCAACCCTCACCGGCCACAAGTGGGGGCTCCACAACCCTTGCTAGAGTCAGCAAGGGTCATTGAGCCCTCGTAACCCCCAAGCGAGGCTAATACTGACTATACAATTGAAAATTTTAGTTGACTAGTGATTGGTGGGGTCAAGCCCTTATTTGAAATAATCATGGCTACTTGAGGGTCTTATTTGAAACAATCGAAGTCACTTTAATCCCATATTTTAAACAAGATCCACGTCGGGTCTTTATTTGAAAAAAAAAAAATTATTACACTTTGGATTTCTTTTGAAATTTTCCCTTTTTCTTCCGCAGCCGTGGATTGGCTTTAGCCTAAACTCTCTCGCCATCGCCAATCGAGATCTTGAGTCGTCTAATATACCAATACCAAGTAAGATTCCCCTTTCCTGACCCCAAAAAGAATTGCCTGGATTGATTCATGCTCTTGGCCAAATCTTGTTAAACCAAAGTAATTTCATGTCGAGCTATAATGCTTTGAACCCGGAATGCGAGTTCATTAATGAACACCAAATACTCGATGTATTTCTTAAATGAAACACAGAATGTTTGAGAACCCCGAACTTGAAATGGAGAATTTCAAGTGACTTGTGATGGACTGAGATGAGTTTAACATGAAAATGTGTTGATTCCAGCCTTTATGCATCATGTTTAGTCCGTAGGTTGCTATAAATTTCGCTCTGGAATGCATGCTTAAAATCACATATCAACCGTTCGATAAAATGGCCGAGAGAATGCCGAGTATTGTGATTCATCATTGAATCCCGAGATAGATCCGTTCATGTTCGCTTCTGGGTTGGTTGAATCTGCTCTGATATTCTTTTTTCTCTTTGTCTGGCTATGTGATTCTCTAGGAACGATCGATCGCCGGCGAGCGAGCCGAGAGTCCCCCTCTGGCCGAAGCTCTCACTCCACATCGGCGAATCCCGCTGTCCAGGGCTATTCTAGTTAGGCCATTCTCTCCATATTCGTGTACTTATGTTCGCTTGTATTTCTGATTTGCTGATTTCAGAACCCATGGTTCGCGTAGTTTTTGTTTCGGTGAATTTGTTTTGGGTCGCCGGAGTAGACGGCCGGTGATGGGCCGGCGGCGGTTAGGGGTAGACGATAGGCCGGCGAGTGGTGACCTGAGTGAACGACCATGGAGGGTAAGGGCTCGGCTGCGCCTGAGGTTTGGTCGAGGTCCCCTGGTTCGGTGAAGATGAATTTGCAGGCGGTGAAGGAGATGCTCTCGGTCCGCGAAGAAGAATGAAGGTGCAGGCGAAGAAGACAAAATAGGGAAGAAGACAAAAGGAATAAAAAGAATCAAAAAAGGAAAATCAATAAAAATTCCAAAAATCTAAAAACACATTAAAAAAATCCTTTTATAATCCGAAGCGGGTCGGATTCGGATAGACGGGTCGGGACAATGGGTCGGATCAAGTAAACCCGGTCCGAACCCGTTGCCTAAATATAATAATAATAAAAAAATTAAAATTTCTAAAAATTGTAAAAATCATTATAAATTTCTAAAAATTGAAAATACTAAAAATTCGGTAATTTTTTAAAAAATTTAAAAACTCAGAAAATCCCTAACAATTAATAAAATTTTTAAATTTGTAAAAAATATATAAATCAGAAAAAATATATAAATCATTATATAAATTTACTTAATTAGAAAATCAAAAACTGATTTAGAAAATTCAGATAAATCTATAAATCATCAAAAAATTTAAAAATTATAAAAAAAAACCAGAATATTCATAAAATTTTTGAAAATTCAGAAAAGAATAAAAATTTCGGAAAATTCAAAAAATCATTAAAAATATTAAATATATTTTAAAAAAATTCAGAAAATTCACAAAAAAATCAGGAAAATTTTCTGAAAAATACAAAAACTATGAAAATTAGAAAACTGTCAAAAAGTGAAAATCCAAAATTGGACAAGTCTTTAGGACTTTATAATAGGATTCTTTGTTTTGAGTTGTTTTCTCTTTTTAGATACCGTTTTGGATACTTTTTTTTTTTTTTTCGTTGCGATTATACTTGGTTGTGCTTCTTTGATACCTTGGATGTTATTTTCTTTGTTTTAAAATGGTTAGGATGAAACCTAGAATTCTCCAATAGATTGCCATGACATTAGTTAGCATTCAATTGAGTTAGGCACTGGAAGGACATTAGTCTTACGATTAGTGTAAAGTTCTCGAATTTAGAATCTCCGATTGCATAAATTGTAAGATATCCTCCTGTGTTTTATTTGATTTCTAGCCAACCAAAAAAGATTAGTAGCGGGTCTTGTGTCAAAATTTATATAGGATTAATTGATAAAAAAATGAACGTTTGATGTCACACGAGATATGAGCTTTGGAGAATCCATGTTTATGATTGATGAATCATTTGCAGTGTTAACAATTGAATGGTCCATCCGTGGTCATCATTTATATGGACCATTCGATTCATCTCATAAGCAAGTATCTTAAACCTAATTTTACCCTCATTGGAAGGGGTCAATGGCAGCATCTTGAATTATAAATTGGGCACAAAATCGTGGAATTTACACTACGGGTTTTTTTGTAGTTCGAATGATCTGGGACACTGCTTTTCGACAACATATGCTCCTTGGGTTGTCTACTTTTCTATTAAGATGAAGGTATTGGAATATCAATTTGGAAGAGATGATGGAAGCAGGAGTTCATTTTGGTGATTTTATTTTCACATGTGCATTAGATCTGTTCCATGAAAGCCATAAAAAACTGTGGTTTTTCAAAATTTTATCTACTTTTCTATTCAATTGATTATGGATTCTATGTTTATTTGATAATCATCTTCAAAACTACAAGTAAGAAAGAGGGATCATGACCAATATTGGCTTCTCTTTTTCCGATGTTTTTCTTTTTTAACTCTGGCATATGTTTTTTTCTCGTGAATACTTTATTTTTTCAAAAGTTTGGTTTATAAATGGAAAGTTTATGAAATGGTCTCACGAACCCAAATCTTCTTCCCGAAAACGTACAATATCCATTTAATTGGACCTCTCTTGCAGCCAGGCCCCCTTAAGCCCAAATCCATTCGCCAGCGTAGAAACAACAATGAAACGGAATTGGCAAAGCGTGGCCGACCAACGGGCATAATTAGGAATCGAAATCTCAAATTGGAATACGAATTGTCCACGGTCATACTTCTCTCTCTGTTTTTTTTTTTTTGATCCTCAAGTGCGTTTGGTTTAGTATTTTGAAAAGCCAATTAGGAAAATACAAAGCAGCACAGCCTAAAGGATTTTTGGTAAATGTAAATGCCGTTTGATAAACTACACTTTAAAAAGCAACTTTGAGAAAAATGTTGTTTAGTAGAAAATATATTTGAAAAGCCCTTTGAGTGATTTGTATTAGTTTTTTAAATTTGTATTTGTTTAAAATTGAAAAAAATAATGTATGCAACTTTTTAAACATAAAAATTGAGAATAATACTAAAAAAATCAAATATATACAATTTTAAAAAAAAGGACCAAAGCTTTCGCCGAACGATTGTTGGTGAGCTTATATGGCGACAAAGCAACCGCCGGAGGTCGCTTGACCTAAAGCGACCCTCGGCAAGGGTCATGCGACCAAGCAGCATGCGACCTAGGCAACCTCGCTTAGGTCTTGCGAGGGTCACTCGACTAACGGCCTAGGTTGCATGTCGCCTAGGTCATGCGACCTTGGTGTGACCCTTGCCAAGGTCGCGCAATGGGTGACCTCAACTGATGGCAGCCGTAGCCAAATCTAGTTCGCCGACGGCCATAGCCCTTCGCCAATTTAGCGAAGGGTTTGGTCCTTTTTCAATAAAAAGAAAAAAATAACAAGGGACAAAATCGAAATTTTCAAGAATGGTTTAGAGTAATTTTGGAAGGAAAAATGAGTTTCAATATTTACTCAAATGTTGAAAGCCCAATATTAGTTCTATTAGCATTGGGTTTTCAACATTTTCAATATTAACCTTCACTTGAAAGCTCCTTAAAAATAATTGTCAAGTGGTTCAATATTTCTCTAACGGGCTGGCCAGTGAGTTAAGAATGCTGAACCAAACACACTTTCTGAGAAAAAGGATATTCCAAGAGGCCTAAGGATATTCCAAGAGGCATTTTGGTTCAGCTTTCTGGAAATGCCCTTGGGAAAATGCAAATACCTTTGAGGTAAATGGGCTTTCCAAAATGCTAGACTGTTTGGTAAACTATAACTGAAAAGTGCTTTAAGGAAATGCAAGACTGTTTGGTAAACATATATTTGAAAAGCCCTTTGGTGTGACTAAATTAAATTTTTAGTTTTAGTATTTTTAAAGTTGCAAAAAAGAAACAATGATTATATAACCTTTTACATTTTCATATTGAGAATAATGTAAAAGATACATATTAGTAAATTTATTTAAAAATTATATTAAAAGAATTTGATTATAGATTAGATGCAAAGCTCAACTTTTGGCCTAGGATTCTTTTAGGTTTGTTTTCAACTTTGAATAGTTTTTTTTAAAAATTATTATAGTATTAATCATATTCGTTAATTAATTATCATTCTAGTATATTAATAAAAAGTTGGGCTATTGATTGTCAAAAGATAAAAATTATATAGTAAAAAAGAAAAAGTGAACTTATTCGGTGGATGATAAAGCAACCGATTGTGGATGCTATTTTTTTTTTATAGTAAACACCGCATATAAAAAGGGAGGTCTTCATTAAGAAAAATAAAACCAAGTTCCTCTCATACAAATTTGACTAGAAACATTTCATGATATTAAACATGGTCATATATGTCCCAAAAAAAAAAAAATAACGTTATAATTAGTATTACAAACATCAACGACTTTGTAAACTTATGGCTATTTCATCACGTAAACGTGCCATGTCCGGAGATGCATACGAATTTGAAGCACCCACCCCTTCATTTGCATCATCATGGTCAACTGAATATCCATAATCGAGATCCAATTCTGCTTGTTCAAAATCCGTGTCAGTCACGTTATTTCTCCGTATATAATTATGCAAAGTCATTGCCGCTACCACAATTTGCACTTGTTTTTCATATGGATAACATGGCATATGAGTTAAAATCCTCCACTTCTGTTTTAATACACCAAAGGCTCGCTCAATTGTCGAGCGTAGCGAGGAATGGGCACGGTTGAACACTTCTCAATATCCTGTAGGTGAAGGACCTTCTCGAAACTCTGGCAAATGATATCTAACTTCTTTATATGGCCCCAAATAACCAGTAGGATTTGGATATCCAGCATCTACTAAGTAATATTTACCTACATAAATATATTGTAAATTTAATCAATATATGCCAATTAAATATATGAATGTATCTAAACCATTGACTAACATACCTGGAGGAGGATAGGGAAAATGTGCATCACGTCTTCCAATAGCTTCATAAAATATACGGGTATCATGAGCTTGTCCCTCCCAACCGGCCCAAACATAGACAAATTCCATATTAAAATTACATATGGCTAACACGTTTTGAGTTGTTGTTCCTTTTCGACCAATAAAACGAATTTGATCATACTTAGGTACAATCGCTGGAATATGTGTATCGTCAATAGCTCCAATGCAATCCTTAAAATATGGTTAAAATCGTCGATCTTTCTTGATCTTCTCTGGAACTTTTCTATATTCTAGATCAGTTGGTTGGATCAAATCTTTTCCCATATCACATACTTTATCTAAAACTAAGCTGAAGTGCCTACTTATGGTTTCCCCAGAGCGTTGAAAACGCTCTTGTGCTAATCTATTACCTATACCATGTCCTAAAATATGAAGAAACATACCAACCATTTCTTTAACATCAGTATTCCTAGATCCTCGAAGGCCATAACGTGTTACTAAATCATGCGTTAAATTGTTAAATACAATCTTATGCATTCTAAACATATTGTAACACCTTATCGGATTAGCATCTTCGCCCATCAACTCTTTCAACCATACATAACCTGTATATGTTGAGGTCATGCAAGGTTGTTTGCAAAGGTTGGTCGCTTGATAAAGAATTGCAGCTTCAGTGACCGAGATAAGATCACTTAATTCATTTTCCTCTTGCTCATGATTTTCCCTTGTATGTGAATCATCCATAACTGCTTCAAGTAACAAAATATAAAAAGAAACAATGTATTAATCATCACATATATGCAAACTATCACATTAAGAGAACACCAAATGAAAACAATTCTAACATCAAACATTAATTGAAATTAGGTTCACAAAGGTTGCAAATAAAGATCCATAAATAGAAACAAAGTGGAATGACTAGTTTCAAACATGAAAACAATATACTCCTATCTACGAAGACTTGATTCTTTTCTCATCTCATATTTGAGATACTTTACTTTTTTTGCATCATCCTTTAAGCTCATGAAAACTTGTCTATTGTCTATCTTTTCCTTTAAATGAGAAATTGAAAAAAAAGTACAAGTCTTCGTCTTCTACAATCTCAGGTATGGAATCCAATATCTCTATAAACTGGTTGCTTTGGATGCAGCACTGGTAGTGCTCCTACTCTCAACAACTGTAAGCAGCCTGTTAATTTGTGTTCCAAGCTCCTCTCTTGTGCTCACTTTCTTATCTTTCTTTCCTCGAGCTTGCATCTTTGAAGTCTGTGTGGCTCTCTTACGAGTTTGAGTTCCAATTGGTTCAACAAAGGTTTCATCCACATGATCCTCAAAGTTTTCATCAGTAGACCCTACAACATCATCGATACCAGGTTGTGTGGTCTCCACATCATTATCAACACATAAACCTTGTGCAGGATTCCATGTAATTCCTCCTGTAGCAACTGTATCTCTGAACATCATATCTAACTTTACTTCAAGATCAGGATGTATGCATTTCATCCTAAAAGCCTTAAACTTTGGATTAGCCTGTTATAATGAAACATTTGCATAAGTTGTATCATTAAAGGCGACCTTAACATGAAAGTAAAAAAAGAAGTGAGGAAAACCTGAATTTTACTCTCCCACCATTCGTCACTCGCATCAATGGTTTTCTTCCTTGAATCCCATCCTAGTCCGGGGCCATTGTAAAGCAATGACCTCCATCTTTTCCATTCTTCCTTGAGGTTATCCCACTTACTCTTCATTTTTTGTTTATCATACTTTTTGCCCGTTAGCTCCTCAAACTTATTAATTATGACTGTCTATCCATCTCTTTTGTTGTTTGCAGGACGATTGCCTTTTTCAATTTGTTCGATGCACAAGTTACAAAAGATTTCTACATCTTCCGAGCTCCAAAATGCCTTTGATGAACTCATCTACTAGTAAATGACATGAACAAATAATAAATTTAAGAGACACAAACAAATATATATATATACACAAACAAACAAATGTGATATGAGTAGAGGAGGAATGATGGAAGTTGGAGCTATTATCACGTAATTAAAGCAGAAGTATCCGAGAATCCCCTTAAGTTGCACTACACTTGAAAATATGTTAATTTGGCTACCAAAACATAGATGGAGATTACACTATTGAATTTGGAATTGTAACAGCTACCTCTCACTGGTTTGGACAAGTAACTGGTGTGCAAACAAAACATGTGGAAACTAATTGGTAAAATCAAATCTCAATAAAGGTTGCAAAGGCAATAACTAGAGTTCTACCATTGCCAGAAAAGTTTCACTTTGGTCAACAGGCAAACACAAACTAAAGTCTCCTCTATAATGTTATCTCTAAAAGCAGCAAATGTGTACTTTTTTATTGTCATGTGGCTAGACAGGTATAGTTGTTAAGGCATTAGATAAATGCATTAAGGACGAGAACAAGCTCAACAAAATTCCATATTGGATATTTCACAGAGAAGTACACTAAATGCTCAATCGCACTTGCAGGAAAAGACATCAAGAAGGATTTTACTTGGAGCAGACCACCAAGGACCTGCTAAGAACAATTTTTATTTATTTATTAAGTGATAAGACCAATTTTGATGCTGCATATATACAAGAAACGCATTCAGCAACGTCAGCAATAGAAAAGATCATTTTAAAGAGGTGCTGATGTTGGTTGGATCAAACAGAGGTGACAAAGAATAGAAAGGACAAAAATACGATAAGGATAGACTATCTTGGCACTGGAGGGCCGTCCGGTGAGAAAACAGTTCAGACTCGAGAGAAGGATAAAAATAAAAATCACACTTTATATGGTAAAGGAGCTGCAATGAACCCGCATCTTATAGTGAGAGAAGATAACTCGAAGAATCGAACAGCCATTTCATTGGGAATTCCAATGATTCTAAGTTTGTGCAGGAGCCAGGCAAGAGGGGCGAGATGTTGCGGGATTGGGGAGTCGATGGTTGAGAAGCTTGTGGGTGCAGACGGGAAAAAGGATGGGGGAATGGCGAAAAGCGATTGCAAAACTGGTTCTTTGCCTAACAGAAGGAGAAAACCCATGAAAGGAAAGGTGATGACCAAAAGTCGAGAGAGCGAGGGATCAAGGATGATAGAAAATTTAGTGGAAATTCGGTGGTTCTAAATACCGGTGCATCTATTCGACAGTACCCAGGCCAGTGGAGAAAAATGTTGACAGGAAGATGGAAGGGAAAGAGAAGATCAAGGAAAAGGAAGGAGATAAGGGGTGGGACAAACAAAGTGTCGTGGATATACACCAGATCAACAAAAGCCAAAGGAAGGACAGAGACCAGGACAGAGAGAAAAGAAAGGAGGACAAGTTGAAGAAGAGCGACGGCAGAAAACCTGAACCGGAAAGAATCAAAGAAAGCAAAAAGGATAATGCTGGTGCTATCCCCACCCCCGCACAAATTAAAAAAAGAAAAATCAAAACTCACGACGAGATTATAGCTGCAGAAATCTAAACAGAGCAAGAACAGGACAATCATCGAGTACTGGCAACAAGCAACTCTGATAATGTGTCATCATCAAGGAAGAAAGAAAAAATACATTTACCAGCATAAAAATCCAAGCCCAGGGTAGCAATTACAGCTTATGTGAGGGCTACAATGCAGACACTTCACAATCAACCGAAGTACCCTCAGCGCACAACATCCAAAGGTGCAAAACGAACTCTCAAACTCACATCCGGGGCATACCTTTAGTCTTTTAGTCTTTCCACACTCTGCGAGCAATCTGATGGCCTCCCAGATCAAAAGCTTTGAACTTGATTTTCCCGATGCTCAGCTCTTCCAACGTCGGGTACTGGGTGGGCTGGTGTTGAACCAATCTCTAGAATTCCAACAACAACAATTAAAAAAAGCAACCCCCAATCAATAACCGAGGCAAAAAACCCAAAACCCTGGTCGTCGATTCCCACCCCCAGCACACCCTAGAGTCACTCGCCTAAAAATTAAGTAAGAACAGGGACGTACATCTTGGAGAGCTTGTTCGGGGTGCCACCAGTGACCTTGGCGACGCGGAGGAGGGCGAGCGCGGCCTTGAGTTCCTTCAGTTGGGTCAGAAGGTCGGTTGCAGGAGCAAGAAGCAGAGCCGTCGTCGTCGCAGGAGCAAGAAGCAAAGCTGTCGCCGTCACAGGAGTAGGAAGCAGAGCCAGAGCCGTCGCCGTTGCTGTCGTCGATTCGCTGCGGAGGAGGGCGAGCTCGGCCTTGAGTTCCTTCAGTTGGGTCAGAAGGTCGGTTGCAGGAGCAAGAAGCAGAGCCGTCGTCGTCGCAGGAGCAGGAAGCAAAGCTGTCGCCGTCACAGGAGTAGGAAGCAGAGCTAGAGCCGTCGCCGTCGCTGTCGTCGATTCGCGAGAGGAGGACCTCCGATCACAGCAATGGGTGAGAGACGATCCAGATGGAGTGGTGCTCGGATTGCTCGGATCTTGGATTCACTCGCTCGTCAAGAGGTAGAAGATCCAGATCTCGCTCGCTCGTCGCGACGAACTTCGGCCTTGATGGAGTGGTGCTCGGAATCAAATCGTGATGGAGTAGTGCAAGTTTCAGGGAGAGAGAGACGAGGAGAAGAGAGTCGATGGAGAATGCTGCAAAAGAGAGGAAACGTGAAAAAGTTAGGGTTTTGTTCAATATAGGGTAAAATTGGACTTTTAAGGAAATATTGAGGGTAAAATTGGACTTTTAAGGAAATATTGAGGGTAAAATAGGCATTCGACGACAATTCATTAAACCAAGGGAGCGGCATTGCCGAAAATGCTAAAATGCCCAAAGCAGGTCCCCACCTGCTTTGGGCTTTCAAGATTTCTAAAGGTCAGCATTTGGGGAATGGGGGCTCCAAATGCTGAACCAAACACTAGTTTTTTTTCCCAAGGGGCTTTCGGGGCTGAAAGCCCCTTGGGAAAGCTGAACCAAACACCCCCTAAGTGGGTCTTTGTGATCTCCTAAGGAAGAGAATTTTCCGGCCTTTCAAACCAGTTTGAATTAGCGGACTTCAGATTGGCTAGTAGCACCTTGCGATCATCGTCAACAGGATATAGGGCCCACGGGCTTTCTAGTTTTCCGGCTTAGGAGCTCCGTCTCAAATCTACCGCCGGTCTCTATCTCTACAAAAAGATGATCCGCTTTCTCCTTCTTTAAGTACAGAAGAGCTCGGAAGGTAGCTACGGTTTCATTGGTCAACGCCGTATCGAGTTGAAACGTCGAGGAAGATGGACAGACCCGACGGACGCGATGCAGTTAGCAAACTGCCCAACTCGGTACTCCTCCATATTCTGTCCTTCCTGCCCACGAGAGACGCCGTTAGGACAGTGATGGTCCCGGGGTTCCGTCACCCCTAGACTTCTACCCGCCACTTGTCTTTCGATCACTGTCCTTACCACGACTGCAAAAAAGTTGGAGACTGCTTTTGAAGTGGACGACAAATTCGTGAATTTTACCGACCACGTGTTGACTCTGCACGAGAGCCCCACGATCGATTCGTTCCGTCTTAATTTAAACTGTGCGTCTGAGATGCACCCCTATGATCCTGAAAATGAGGACTATGTAACTCCGGAGAGGAGAGAACGTGGAACAAACTAGATACGTGGATTCGTTTTGCAGTGAGGAGAAAGGTTAAGTTCCTCGATGTCGCGACCCGATCTCGCCGCCACCTCGAAAAGTATCCAAGGTGGGGAAAGGTCGGGTTTAGGGGTACTTGATCTCAAGATCACGAGCTCTCCCAAGCTCATACCCCGCGTGACAGTGGATTTATTTAAAACGGTCTAGGTATTTAACAACCTAAAAAAATAGACAGGAGTCGCCACTAGCCTCATGTTGGGGGTCGGCTAGAAACCCAATCGAGGGTCGGGAGTGTTCCCTCGATTCCTACGTAACCAGATATCTAGGTTCGGGGACTTGGGTTACGCTAATATTGCTATTAGCGCCCTTTCGGTACCTAAACAGTTTGTTGTGTTTTTCCTAACATTTTCATGCATTTCTTTTTATATTTTCAGGATCATCAATTCTATACTAAATGATCATGCGTGGTGGATTACTTGCATTCTATTCTATTCTATTCCTAGGAAATAAAAGAAAAACAATCAATGAAAATTAAATTGCAAGACATGAAGTAAACAATCAAGAGAAAGCAGTAAACCTAATCATGCAATTCTAAAGAATATAAAAGAGAAAACAATCGAGAAAGAAAGGAAACCCGCAACTCGTCGGGCTTTATACAATGCATGGAACCCGAGACATATGTCGGGAAAACAAATAGTACATGACAATGGTCGGAATGGACATCTACCTCCACCATCTTCACGCTTTATTCATGTTCAGGATTCTATTCTAAACCTAGTCTATGAAATAAGAATCCTTTGCCTCATCTTATATGATTAAGACAACGCATAGAAATCATTATTACAACGAACAGACATAGGCATCAGACATGAACATGAATCCAACAAAATCAAATCACAAACAGGACAAAATACAATGCATGCTTAAAGGTTCGTAAGACCACCTAAACAATGTACAAAAATGTGAAACTTGCACATGACATAAGGTTGAATGCGAAAAGGGTTTGGGTAAACATTTAACCCTAAATCAGAGTGCAAAGAAGTCACACAAGTCATTAACATTGCAAAGTGACTTAGAACTAAGAATGTCATGCATGACAAATTTAAATTGCAATTAGCCGAATGGATGCATGATATTCACATCAAACGAGATTCAAATATGATATGCCCTAAGTATGTCTAGAAAACACAAAGCATCAAGTATGCTCTTAAGGAACTTGATTGAAGACATTTTCATAGAAACGCAATCAATTAGAATCACAGCAGGGATTGCACAAAACATAGATGATATTCATTGAAATGAAGACATATAGAAAATCCAAGTATATAGAAGGAAATGTCTCGATCATCTATCATGAGACATCGAAGTCCTACTTTGTTCACAAAAATCTATATGAAAAACAGAAAAGAAACAGGGCAAAAATCCAACATTACAGATTGCAGCAACTCAAACGTGACTTTATGGAAGCCATTGACCTTGCTAACGATGATCACTTGATTCAGGCTATACCTTGTCAGAAAGTTTATGAAATTTCCAATGACTCTCATGAAAGATTCAACTCCAGACAAGCATGTTCACTAACTCAAATTTGAGCATACGCATCAGATCTCAAACATGACAGATTCTGGACCGAAATTTGAACATGTGAAAACCATATCAAATGAGATTCAATCAAGGCATTCTACAGCTCATTGGAAAGATATTCAAACCATCTTCGACTTTCATGAAGACTTCGAACACAGAAAAACACAATAATCAGCTCATATCAAATTATTTGCACAGAAGGTCAGACCAGCGAAAGAAACAGAACACATAAGCAGATTAGTGCTCTTTGCAAGAAGCATCAGGCAGGGCAAATGATGGCCAAATTGCACATATAATATGTCTATGGAAAGCTTGAGAAGTCTATTACAAATCTCTAGAAGACATTAAGTCCTAATAACATCATCTACCAGTTCATTCCAAGGACCGAAGCATATCAGTCAAAACAGGCATACGAATTTCCACATCAGAGTAGAACATAACAATTTTCCAGAATTACTTCCTAACTTTTAAAGAAGATTTCACGTGGCTAATGATGTCGGATCAGGGTGTATTATAGCTCGTTGGAAAGCTAGTCGAACCATCTTCAAATCTCATGAAGGCATCAAACACAGACAACCACAGCAACCCGCTCATCTCACGTCATTTTGCACAGAAGGTCAGATCAGAACACAGAACACAATAAACAACACAGGTTCAGTAACAATGGCACAATGAGTGGTATCAGATCTATATACTCGGTAAATCAACTTCTAAGAAATGTTTCATATCAACACGTTTTCAGATCTGACATTATCATGATCTATTTCTCGCTCATGCTTTTGAGGTATTTCGTCAAACACTTCACGTACAACAAAACGATTAACTCAAGCTGTGGAACGGGATTGAAGCTATGTTCTCATCTAACATTCTAAAATCAATATTAAAATCACAGAGCCATCACAAGTCATCTAGTTACAGCTCAGATCTTAAGTGAATACACCTGAACTACGTGAACGTGATTCTTCTACAAATCTTTTTGCAACAGAGCAGGAGAGAGGGGAATGAGTTTACCTGGTTTATCAGTGATACGGATACTGATCGAGCCAGAGACAGAGAGCTGAGCCGAGGCTTCCAACTCGGCGTGAACCCGAACCACTGTATCTCGACCTCCGGAAGGGCGCGATTCGCAACGAGGGCGTTAGATCCAACCGAGAGAGCGATTACCAGAGAAAACGAACGAGAGAGGGGAAGGTCAGAATCCAAGACCCGAACGGATTGAGAGAGAGAACAGAAATCCAAACCCTAACAGATCGAGAGGGATAGAAAGAAAGCTCACCGATCGAGCGAGCTCGATCTAGAGAGAAGATCGGTTAAGCGTCGTTGTCGTCGCCGCCGTCAATCGAGCTTCGGATTTCTATCTTTGAGGCTGAACTTCGCGATTCGAGCTCCTCCACCGGTCGCTGCCCCGTCTTTTAGGGCTCGAAGAAATGCAGGGGAAGAGGTCGAGATTCCTGAGAACTCTTAATGTTTTCGCATGAAACGAACTCCCACGAACTATCACCGAGCCACCACAACCCTTAGGAACGTCAAGGACTGTCCAAGAGGGACTGAGATTGCCGGAGATGCTGAAGATGACACCGGATTTGCTCCGGTTTGCTACTGGACAGAACAGCCACCAGATTGGGTACAAAAAGATCACCGGCGACTTTTCCGGTTAAACACAGCCACCTGGGACTTGAGGAAGGGCAGAAGAGCGTTGAGGACGGTTGGCAACGCCGGAAAGCTCGCCGGCGAGAGGCTGAACGCCGACGAGGGATGGTGCGGCCAAAGAAAAAAAACGCGCGAAGACGAGAAGGGAAAGTCGGTGGGAGAGAGAGACGTCCAGAGAGAATTTCAGAGAGCGATCGTGAGAGAAAATCCGCGCGCGAACGGTTTTTTTTTTTTAGAGAGACCCCCAGAGAGAGAGAGAGAGAAATCGTCCAAATGGCCCTCCCCCAACCAAAAAAATGAGCGAGCCTTTATATATATTTTTTAGCGTTTTTTTTTCCTTTTTCTTTTTGTTTCCTTTTTCTTTATTTCTCTCTTTTTTTCTTTTTCTTCTTTTTTTTTTTCTTCTCTTTTTTTTTGTTTTTCCTTATTATTAATTTTTTTTGTATTTTTGCAAAATGGATGATTAAAATGTCGACAAAAATTTCGGGTGTCACAGTTAAGTTCCTCGATTTAGACTTCTTGCGGTGTGCTAGGGAGGAGTTCCAACATATCGTTTATACTTACTCTTTACGTGCTGCCCATCATTGTTCTTAGGCGTAGAGCTGAAGCTGGCTTCCTGTGTGGTCAGACCGGTGGCGAGACGGGTCCGACTAAGGTCGCTTAGAAGATCGCTTATGAACAAATTTGACTTAACTGAAAACAAAATGGCTAACATCCTACCTGGTAGCCCGCTGCTGAAAGAATTGTCTCTTGATTCCATGAAGATTGTTATGGCCTCCACGAGCCCAAATTCTGTTGTGGCCCATCTATTGAACAGTCAAATTTGGAAAGATGCGCCGGTCTTGAATAGCTTGATCTTACACGATCAGATATCAAAAATTTAATGATTGATCACTATGGGGATCTGGAGCTAGTTTGTCCTAATGTGAAGATTCTTGATATTGCTGGGTGTCTAGATTATGTCAAGGTGACTGATATGTTATCACTGGTTGATACATCCCTCTGCTTCAGTGATTATAAAATATATCCGCTCGAAGAATATTGTGAGTTCGGCTCGCGCTGGAAAAGCTCACCGTAGTACTTATTTTATGCCATGCGATTGGTGCATACTGGTATGGTTTCTTTGATGTTGCTCCGACCTATTTTGTCTTGCTTTGAGGTCCTTTTGAATGATTTGGGTGCTGATCCTTCAGGTAAGGAGTATTACTATTTGTTTGATAATATATTCTCACATTTCAACTGTTCTAAATTTGTATAATAGAAGTTGGGTAAACTGATTTTGGATGGGCCTTGAAATGGACAGTGGCTGTGCCGTTTCTCTGCTTTGGCTTCTTTGTTCTGTTGCTTATTTTATGCTTCAGGTCATCGGGAAATGTCCAAGATGAAGAGTAAAAGAAAATATTATTTACTCAGGCTGGGTTCTTTTATTTATGCCCACCTAAACTTTTATAAGGTGGCCTTTCTTGCATCTGCTGGCCTATGAACTTTGAGCAATTGTAACTTATTATTATCCACAACCCACTCATGTAACCAAAAACTACAGTTTATTAGGTGTCCGTCTTCCTCGTGTCCCTGTTTGTTTTCAATTTTAATGTGACATCTATCACTTTTGATGTGCATGTCCATGCTCTTGTGATTTGTCTTTCTAATATTCTACATAATCTAATGAATTTCTTGGCGAGACTCTGAATCCAATGGTATCATACTAATTCATTTCAGTCAGTCCATACATACACATGCTCTTGAGCATCCACAATGTATGTCCTGTACTAATTTTCATTTAATGTCGGTCCAGTTAATTCTTTTTAAATTAGGTATTGACTATGTGGGAGTTGACAAATCAACCATGCCCATCTTTGGCCTGGAAACATGTGACACTACAAATGCATCTGAGAAAGCAATATGTCCCTGGCATTTGTAGCTTGTTGAGGAACTCCGATTTTCTTGAGACACTCGCTATCTATGTTTATCCTGGAAGAGATGACAATAAAACCAAGGTATAAATGCTTGAACTGTAAAATTTTGTTGGAACTTTCAAATTTGGAAGTGATGGAGATTATGAAGTTGCTTTAAATTACTAGCTTGCCGAAGCAGGGTGGAAGCTTGCATTTGAGTTCAATGGCTATAGTTACTGGAGTTCAGTGGACCACACATCCGTTGACGTGTACGGTGCCGTTTGGATTCACATATTTATTTTGTTGATAAACAATGAAATCAATCGTCTTGTTTATTGTCTTCCCCTTGATAGGCGAAGACAATGGGGTAAGGATTCATATATGGCTTGCTTGGGGTATGTATCAGAGCTGCTTGCTATTTTATCTTGAATTGAAGAGACCCAAAAGCAATTTATAGAAGTCCATCCCCAGCAATTTGTCTCTACTGACTCTTGAGAAGTGAACTTTGTGCGTACATGCGTGTATATGAATATGTGAATATTACTGGCTAAGGAATGTTGACATCATTGATCATTATCGATAGATCTTAGACTAATTTGATTTCTAAAAATGTTTCCTGATCATCTATACCTCAATTGGTGAACTATTGATTGAGCTAGCTAGGTGTTGCCACTAATTTGCTCATGAAACATTTCCTCTTTTTATTAGTTGCCTCAGTTCTTGTTGTGGCATTGGTGCAATGTAAAATTTAGGCTCTTAATATGAACCGTGGACCATATCACCTAATTAGAAATTACACCATAGCGGCTATACACATATAAGAAATGATTGATTAACATTCTTTAATTTACTGTAAGAATAATAATTTGTTCTTTGTTAAATTTTATAATAACCATCGTCAACTATTCTAAAAACTTAAGCTCTTAAATAAATGAGTGGTTTAATATTTTAATTACATTAATACTCCCTCTCACGCTTAGTTTGGTTTTTTGGACATTTAATTGAGGAGGTAAATGAGGTCTGGAAAGATTTGAACTTAGAACCTCCAGCTTGATACCATATGAGAATTTAGTGGAAATACAGCCGACTATTTTAAAAATTTAAGTTATTAGATGAATGCATGTTTTATTATTTTAATTACGCTAACAAACACCTCATGCTCTTATAGCAAATGGGATTTTGTACGACCACCGTCGCCTGTTTAAAAGTTAAACTATTATATGAATGTGTATTTTAATATTTAAATATTCTAATAATATAGAACTTGTTGATCAAAGAGAACCCATCAAGATTGAACTTTTTTTTTCCTAGTGGAACATCAAGAAAGAAATGACTTGGTCGTTATTCTGGACAAGTAGTAAATTACCAAGCATGGCTTGAGAGGTCAAACACGTATTCAAATTCAATTTTATATGGACAATTTATTCTCGTAAAATTTTGGTTAGAAAAACTGAACTTAAGGTTCGCTAAACTTCATCGTCCTAAATTGAAATCAGATAGGAAGTTTGGGAGATGACTCTCAATGGCCAGTATCGAACACTTCTGCTAGAATTGGAAGGATAAAACCAACTTGCAAAGAAACATGCGGTGTGAAAGTGTTTATACAAAAAAATAACGGACTCTTTGTTATCGATAAATGATGGGACATGATCAGTTAATTAAAAGTGATACAAGAGGATATTTGAAGGACTTGAGTTAATCAACACCTACACCAAAGGGTAATCGATAACGAGCAGGGAATGATCGACGATTGAGAGAGGAGAAAAGAAAAGTTAAAGTACACTACCCTCGACTCTTCCTTCTACTCCCTCTTTGAACCTCGTTCTTTGGCTTTGATATCCTCTCTTGCACCATGGCTTAGCTACAAAGCAAAAGTGGTAACGCGTCATGAATTTTACCATATGTTGGGCAAAGAGAATACACAAGAGTGCACGTTTAAGTAAAATGCCGAATGACGATGCCAGCATCAAGTGGCAGTTATCTCAGTGAGATGGAACATTATATTTGCTTATGGATATAGGTTATTTGCGTATGGAAATAGAGATTAAAAAAATCAGAGAACGCAATTGTAGTTATTATTGGGGATACTAACCGCTTATATGTAACCATTACTTTGTAGATTATAAATAAATACCCATTATATGTATTGTAATATCTCTCTCCGAACACCCTAACACCAAGTCAATTAAGGTTATTCGTTTGTTCACGGCAATTTCGTTTTGCTCCTCATGTATTTACTTTTTCTGCACCTTAAATTCATCTGCTCTAAAATTTCACGCCTACTAATTCCTTGTTCAAGATTGACACGAAATCCATTTCACAAAAAATCAAGATCAATTTTTCAATTAAAGATATTTCGCTTCTCAGGTGAATTCCCATTCTCGGCGTAACAGGAAGTATTGCCTTTTAAGGTCCAGGAATATGAACTAGGGGTGAGCAGTGGTCTAGGGTCGACCCTGGACCGGCCCAACCCTACTGGTCCTGGTCCGGTTCCCAAGGGGACCGGTCGGCCCTTGGTCCCGAATTCTATGACCAACACCGTGCGGGTTGGTTCTCGGTCCTAAGAGTTTTGGGCCGGCCCAACCCTGACCAACCCCGTATATTATATTATATTTTTTATAATTCTTTTATATATTCAAACCTAAGTAAAATGTTTGTTATATTATATTATATTATATTGAGATGTTCTATCAATAACACCAATAGTAATTTCAATTTAAAACTTTTGTTGAGTATTAATTATGTGTCGTTTGTTTTGTTTTCAGGTGTATAGAAGTTCAAGTGAATTAACAAGATGTGAAGTTATATATTCATGGTTTATATTAAGTATTTTGAACTTTTTATGGTTTAATTGTATTTTACTAATGAATTTCAGCTGCACTTTGCTTTTCAATTTGTGTCAAATTGTAGAAGTTTTTGAAGAGTAGAGTAATACTGCAGTTGCTACGGTGATTTGCTAGTCAAGTGATGTGAAGCTCATTTTTTGGTTGAGTGAACTCTACATGATCACATGCAAAAAAACGCTTTTGCATATGATGTTATGAATATTAAAGATAGATGATTACAAAAACTTTCCATCTTGTCCCATATCTCGATGAGCGGTTAGCAGGTATGAAATTTCTATTATTGTGTTATTTTAAATTTGCTAAATATGTATTGGTATTTATAGTTTAATTGCACAATGCCGCATTGTCGATAGATGTGTAATTTGAATTTGTAGGTTTGCTTTTTAGGGAGTATAAAAAAATAAGATGAAAAAAATTATCGATCGGTCCCGGGTTGACCCAGGAACCGGACCGAACCCACAGGCCGGTCCTCCGGTCCTTGGTCCCTGCTCAATAAGGTTGGTCGTCGGTCCTAAAATTGAGGATCGACACCGTACGGATTGGTCACAGGTTAGGGGTGGCCCGGACCAACCCGGACTATGCTCACCCCTAATATGAACTCTCCCTGGGGGATTTTAACGCTTACTTTGATTTTTCATGAAAATATCTGGATATAGGTTTTTTTTTTTTTTGAGCAAAAAAAAAATAAAAAGTGCGGCATCTCTCCTCCCAGTACTATCTCCTTCTCTGGATTTCATTCCCAGCGCATTCGCATGCTCAAAGCATTTGCGTCTTTTGTTCTTGCTTTTCCCGAATAGATTTCCTAATTTCGTTCCCCGCTGGAGGATTCGGGCGAACTTTCGAACTGTACATGGGCGGATTGGGTCTGAAATGCCTGTGACTGCGTTCGGTGTGCGGGGTATGCTTTAATGGGGAACGCTGGCGATCCATTGATTGAAGGACATTCTCGTGGAATGCATATATATGCCGCGGTTGATTCTGTCTTGCCCGTTCTGTGCTCTCTCCGTAGTTCATCGATTTGATCAGAATCGGCCACGAGAGAGAGGAAAGGATTAGAAGCAACTGGCGGGAGGGAAGCTCCATACATGGAGGTTCTACAATGAGTGCTCTCAGGCCAGGATCATCAGGACAGAGGCATGATGAGGCAGCAGACATTCAGCTTTGCACCCAGAAAGTATGGGCGACGTTGGCTGTTGTTTTTCGCTACAGTTCGATTTCCCGGGCCGACAATAAAATTAATTTCCGTGTCTTCGTGGATGAGATGGGTTATTGCCATCAAAAAATCCCGCTAAGGCTGATGTTGAGGAAGCACCATTCGTCGAGTTTTAATCAGCTTTCTATTGCTATAGGACTCAGGCTGCGCATTTAGTGCTTGTCCCGGCGAATGCTGATTGGGTTTCCGTTGGTAACTTCTCAGGTTGGTTCAATAACAATTAGAGCATGCGAGTTCAGCCAATGGCGAGGGGTGCATATTTCTCCGGTGGTGTTCTCCGGGTCTCCGAATGGGGTGCCTCCAAAAAGCCCATCTAGTTTGCTGCGATTGCTGAATGTGATATAGGATGCGTAGAATGGACTTTAGAAAGAAAGCATCTCTCCACGTGATTTGTCAATTAATAATCTCATGGGGATAATTTACGATTTTCTTCTTGATATCTATTTATCTGTTATAGCCAATTCCAAGTTCCAACTCTTGATTTTTTGAGTGTTGAGCAATAGACTGAATCAAAAGCCATAAGTAGAAGTAGGGAGTAATAAGGACAGGGTGGGGAAATGAGTGTTGTTTGTAATGTCATGTAGTGTATAATAGCGCTAGTACTTGAAAGAAGCATTTGGTGACATTACTTGGAACTTCTGTCTAACACTTAATGTTACAGTATTTGCTTGTCATTTGGGTTTTTGAAATCTAAGTTTGGCTCAACCATCAATGAATTCTTTGCCAGGGTCTGCCTTGTCACTTATACTTTGATTTGGAGTTCCATAAGAGGGAAAATGCTGATAAAAATGGAGACGAGATGGATGATCTTCTGATATTGGTTGTCTTGGAGGTGTTGCTTGACAAGTACTCAATCCAAGGAAACCAAGAATGGGCAGTGAAGCTCGATTCTTCAACTGAAGGTAGGCTGACTTTGTATCTTGCTACTCCTATTAACTTTCATTGCATCAGTAGTCACGGGTGGTGTATGCAATACATAGTCACATACTATGAGCTTCATCTTTATGCCGATGGATATCTTTACATAAATTTGTGTAGACACCCCATCAAGTGAAAGGCCGTCTTGTTCTTTTTCATGGTGCCTTCCAGCTACAAATTTCCATTGTTCTTCTTGAGACCTTTCACATTTGATGCAAGAGAACTGTGTTAGGTTTATTGAAGAAAAGCAGCCTTAAATGGGGTCTCTGACACTTGTGTGGTCCATCTTTGTTTGAGTAGTGACTCACTTTAACATTTCATTTTTGAGGAATATTGCACCTAAAAGCAGTTATGAAGGTGGAAATCAAAAAATGTTATAACTTTGAATGATGTACCCCTTTTGGAAGTCGAGACAATTTTTGATTTCATGGATGGGATTGACAGGGAACATATTGCATGTCGTGCTTATCTTGGATTGAGCTATTTAGGCAACCTTATTCAATTGATCTTTTCCACTTTGGGGACTAGTTCAGTATGATACTTCTTTTGAATGAGCATTAAGTATTGGAGCTGCATTGAACACTACCCAGATGCTTTCCTTGCCGCGATGATTTTCTTTTTTTTTCCCTCTTTGAATCCAATTATCCTACCTCGAGTCACAATTTGCAGGCATAATGTCAGAGAGAAGGGGCAGCTGAAGACTGGTTATAATTTCACAGTGCTAGGTCACTGGAAAGTACTGGTTGAGTGATATTAATGGCCCAGCTAAGATGATTTATGCATAGTACACTAGAACTATGTGTCAGATTTGAAGTGAATTTGAGATTCGGGCAGGGGAGAGTCTGTGACTTGATGAGTCAGCATGTGCGTTATGATTACTACATCTGCCTATCAATAAAACACTGGGAATATCTCATGTTATACCTTTTTTTCCCTTGTATATGTTAAATCTTTCCAGGGAATATGACAAGTTTACTGTGATGTCAATAACAGCACTGCTTGTATGCAGAAAAATTTTCTTGTCATTTGATACCAAAGACTGCTTTTAAGGACAACTCCCATGTGGGTGCATTAATTTCGGAGTTATGCTCTGACGAGAAGCTTTAGTTATTGTGTGGTAGAGACAATTGCAAATTCAATTATTCTGTGTAAATATTATTGTTGTGCCTTCCAAGTTAGCCACCTGTTTTGAGATAGTTTACCCATCTCTCAAGATTAACATATATCTTTGATGCCTGCATACTTCACTTTACAGCCATTCTCACAACTTTACTGAACTATTGGAACTGTGTGTGTGGGCGTTTTCTTTTGTTTATTATTATTATTATTTTTATTTTTTTTTGGGGGGAGGGGGTTCTGGTTGATATGTTCATGCATGCACACCTTTTTGGAGAAATATAACATTGCATGCAACCATGATGTTCTTATGATGAATTGACAGGTATGTTCGTGGATTTCTAGTGAAAGGGAGACAGACAGAAGATATGAAAAGTTGTTTGTCGAGAAAGATTCCAGCCCATCGACAGGTCATTTGTGGAATCTGCTGTCTATTCAAGGAATCGATGCTTTTCTTTGGCTCTATCATCCAAGGCAGGCAAGAGTTCTGTCCTTCTGCCGATTGGGCATTTCAAATGCAAGGACATGGTACGTTACTCCTTGTAATTGAGGTCTAGAGACTCACGAGGCATCTTTGGAGCATGGGTGTGATGAACTGTTCCTAGTTCACTCAAGATGTTCCTCAAAACTACCAGCAGAGGGTTCTTTTATGCCTTTGTATCATTTGAGAAAGTTAGATTAACACATGAGAAAATGTGCATGTGCACACAGAAAAGAGAATTTATTGCGATAGTGCTTGAAATAGTGATGACTCTATCCCATTTGCTCTTTAAAGGTTCATGTGCTCATTGACACTCAAAATGCGCCTACTCTCTCCTGACAGTGTGAGGAAGACATGATCATGGCTTCTTTGATCTGCATTGTGGATTTTGATTGTCAGAAGATCCTAGTCTGCAAATGGAGTTAGATTGTGGAAAGAAACTTCAGTTCGATACGGAGGTAGTTACAAATTTGAATTAGTTCTTGTATCGGGTCCCTTTATGAACTGTATTCATATGATTTGCTGTACTTGTTATTATCAGCAAAAATATTAGTTGTCTTGAGTTGGTGGAGCTAATTTCTGGAAACATCTTTGCATGGGTAGACTAGTGCTAGAACTCTGTGCTGTGTCCTGCGCAGGTTAATATTGATTTGGGAAGATACTGTCTTGCTTCGCAAGAACTTAATTTCAACTCTTTCGTTAGTGATAGTTCAGTGAATTACTTAACTGGAAAGTCACCTTTCCCAATGTTGGATAAATTCATAGAATCTGTGGCCTCCATTGGAACTGTATCAGGTGATCACTATAGTTTTATTTTCAGATAAACAGAGTGATGAAACATTTCAATTGCTTCATAGTTCATAGAATTCTACCTGAGACTCTGTAGGATATTAAAGTTGCTAACCTTACCTGAGAGAATTTTAATGGGACTGATATATCCTATTTGAAAAGAAACTATTGATTGGCACTTTCCCCTTTCATGCGGAGTAGCGTCAAGAAAATGATCTGGTTTTAAAGGCCTATCGTTTCTTCTCCCTTTCTCATGTAATGCTGATGAGTCTGTCACAGTATAGGTAAAATTCAAAGCTGGTACTGGTTCTCAGAGCATGAACTCATGGTTTCTAGCATGTCAAGGAACAGGTTCTGTGAGTGGATAAGCAGAGAGCATAGAGCATTTGCGGAATATGCTAATTCTTTTCAATGGGAAATTTCTTGTGTTGAACCATGCTCTTTAAGTCTACCTTTAGTAGAGACCAGCTTTTTTTTCCCTCAATTTGACTGGCCTAATTATCTAGTTGCGGACCTGATCCGGGCTGTATATTATCAGAAATGTCACAATCTTGATTGCAAAGGTACAGGAAATTTCTGCCCAACATCTATCCATTTTTTTTTCTTTTATGTGTGAAAATGAAGGTACAGTGAGCTTAGTAATAGACCAGGTTACCGCTCTCTGCTGCGTCTGATCCTGGAGGATACTGTGCCTGATTTATCAGCATTCTTTGATTCTAGCAAATCCTCCTGATATAACTAATAACGTGGTTGACATTGATGAAAACACGACAAATTGCTCCCCTATGGATGCTTGGTGGCTTGAAGCCATAAGAGTCGCACATACTGTAGAAAACCAACAGGCCATGGAGTATGACCACAAGGCAAGGCAAGTCATCCACTTTACTTATCTGTGCAAATATTTTAGGATCTTTCGACAGGTCGTGGGAGACGAGGACTGGCGGGTGGATTTAGAAATTATTACACCTCAGGGTGAGCTCTGAGCTTGAGTTCGACCATTTGAACAGCTCAGAGTTGCAATTATTTGGGAGGAAAGTCGATCCGGCTTAGTTCTTCAGGTTGCAGACTTGAACAAGGATAGCGTGTCATGGATCCTTTCAATTCAATCGCATCAGAAAAAGAGCATCAGACTGAAAGTAATCGATGTGAAGATGTGGTTATTAACCAAAGTACTCTGAGCTCCAATGTTTGGTTTGAAAATTACTTTTGCTTGGCAGACAGTAGCCCTTCAGAAGAGGCATGTTATTCAAGACAACATCAGGCTGCGATTCCATTTCGATTGCTCACGGATGGCAAGAGTGCTATTTTATGGAAAATTCTTAGTTTATCAGGCCACGAAAGTTGGAACTTGAAGATTTTTCATTTCAGAAACCTCTCTGTTCTCGCTCGCTACCTCGGGGTCACTTCACACGACGATCATTGATCTGAGCAGAGGCTCTTACTATTCAAGTATTTCCATTTTGTGCCATATTTAATTAGGTGCCTTGATGCTTTTATCATTGCACCCATTTTCGGTACAAAGCAAAGTTCTCCAATTAGTGGTACATTTTAACCCTTGCACCTCGCGAATTTGTTCTTTCTATGAGGTTGATGGCTACACTAACTTTTTTGGGGAAAATTATCCAAAAAGTTTTAAACTTATTGTATTTTTGCCAATTCAGTCCTAAACCTTTTAACTTTGCCAATTGAGTCCTAAACCTTTTCACTTCTTGCCAATTCAGTCCATCCGGCCAATTTTGGCCGGAAAATGCTGACGTGGACGCCGGCAGTGCCACGTAGGACTGTCAACGCCGACGTGGACAATTTTTTAATAATATTTTAATATTTTTTGAATTTTTTTGAATTTTTATTATTTTTCCCTCTTTTTTTATTTTTTTATTTTCCTTTCTTTCTTTTCTTTTTGGCTTTTTTTTTTTTTGGCCTTTTCCGGTGGCCGACCATCGGCCACGCCCTGGGCCGTGGCCTCGCCCGCCACGGGCGAGGCCCGGCCAGGCGAGGAGGAGCTCTAACGAGGGCAGCCCTCGCTCGGGCACAACCCGACAAGGGTCGCCCGGGCGAGGCCGACCTCACCAAAGCCAAGGCGGCCTCTCCGGGCGTTGGCGAGCGACGGCGACGACGATGCCGGGCGAGGCCCCGGCCCGGGCGAGGGCCGACGTCGCCGTGATCCGGCGAGGGGAGCCCTCGTCGGGGCTCGCCCAAACCAGGATGGCGAGGCGCCCTCGCCCCTAGCCGAGCTCGGGGGGCTTGGAGCCGTTGGCCGAAGATGCAAGCCGAGGTCCTCGTCGTAGAGGACAAAGATGAAGACGATGAACGACAAGCGGGGCGAAGAGGTAAGGCGAGAGGCGCGTCTTCCTCGGTGGAGAAGACGAAGACGACGGCAGCGGCGGCCGCGCCGACGCCGGAGGATTGAGAGGTGATTTCATCGAGGTGGGTGGCGTTGGCCGGCCGGGGCGAGGGCGAGCCCGGCGAGGGCTCCCTTGCCGGATCCGGCGAGGCCGGCCCTCGCCCAAGCCGGGCGGCCTCGCCCGGCCGACGCCGGCGAGGCCGCCTTGGCTCGGGTGAGGTCGGCCTCGCCCAGTGACCTTTGCTAGGTCGCGCCGGGCGAGGGCTCCTCGTCGGAGCTCCTCCTCGCCCCCGGCCGGGCCTCGCCCGTGGTGGGCGAGGCTGGCCGGCCGGGCCGTGGCCGATGACCGGCCGTCGCCCGTGGCCGGTGGCCGGCCACCGGAAAAAGGCAAAAGAAAAGCCAAAAAGAAAAGAAAGAAAAGAGAATAAAAAAAAAAAAAAAAAGGGAAAAATAGAAAAAAATAATAAAAATTCAAAAAAATTCAAAAAATATTAAAATATTATTAAAAATTGTCCATGTCAGCACCGGCAGTCTTACGTGGCATCGCCGACGTCCACGTCAGCATTTTACAGCCAAAATTAGCCAGATGGACTGAATTGGCAAGAAGTGAAAATGTTTAGGACTCAATTAGCAAAGTTAAAAGGTTTAGGACTGAATTGGCAAAAGTGCAATAAGTTTAGGACTTTTTGGACAATTTTCCCAACTTTTTTGTATGCACTCATGCAGGGCGCTGCATCTATTACAAGGATAGCATCCAGTCCAATGCCAAAAACATTTTAAGAGTAGGTACAATGTATTCTAATGGAAGCAACATATATCGAACCATGATCTAATTCCTTTGTACATATAACATTAATTGCGATTTAGGCATTCCCGGTACATAGGGCCCAATAGTCAAACGAGACACTAGACAACATAAATTATGGCCTGAGAACAGGCGTTCACAAATATGAGGATTGGTAATAACTCAGCCAAGACATCGTACCCTAATCCAACAATGAACAGTAATAGAAGTGGTAAGATGATTGGTACATTAGAAAAATGAGTATAACGTGAATCGCAATTCACGATGCGAGTAAAGCTCACAAACATGCGCAAAAGTACAACATACTCAAAGCAGACAGAGACAAACTCAATCTTATTCTCAAAGTTTAATGAGGCCTTGAAACTTTGTTTCTTCAATGAAACCAGTGTTCTTTCGAGAAAGATTCTCGCACTAACGTGGCCATGGCAGGGTGCCTTGAGGGGATTTTCAGCTTGTTATTAGTGCGAAACTGGACTGCAGCTCGTAGTCTACCTAAGCTCAACTAATCTGGTGCATCAACATTTTATATTAATTCTCTAAAAAAAACAAATACTATTTTGCTTATAAAAATTATGGATAATTACATAAATGGTTCATAAACTGGGCCTCCATTTGAAATAAGATCCATAAACTTTAAATTTATTCAATGTGATCATTGAAACACAATGCGCGATTTCCTTATGAAGTCAAGGAGGGTTGATCTTGCCCACATAGGTGCAATTAAGAGATGAAACCTGAATGACCTTGGATAAAGTACGACTATTAGTTGTCTATCTAGTTCTTTGTCAAATCATTGGCTTTTCTCAACCCAAAAAGAGAAACACTCATTAGAGAGTGATAATAATAATAACAAATAAATTAAAGAGAATATCGACTAAAATCAAACAAAGAGATAAGTGCAAAAATCTTCATAATTGACTAATCAATTAAGGGTTGGATGATTTGTAGAACAATACATTTGAAGTAGTTCGTTGGTTATTCAATGATAATAGTATGATTCAAATATAAAGAAAAACAATGTTGACAAAATATCTATTCTATCCATGAAGTAGAGTCTAGAAAATTTAATGTAGTTACGCAATGTGTTTAGTTTTAAAAAGAAGAAAAAAAATACAAATCACGTGGTAAACATACCATCCAAAAGCAAAGATAATCTAAATTGCTATTGAAAAATTAGATAGATGTGTCTATTCAATCATCCTATTTAAAGAAGAGGTGTCTGCATTTGGGTTCGAGTGTATCTCACCCTCGAGTGGCGCCCTCCTCAGCTCTACGGCCTTGTCCGATGACAGCACCCTTCTCAGCCCCTCCACATCCCCCTGTAGCACCGCCGCCACCAGTGCCCCCACCTGGTTGTTGTTCCACACATGATGTATCGCCGATCTCGTGCATGGAGTCAGTGAAGAGAGCAGTGATCCTGGGAAGGGCACTCAGCATTGGTACTTTATTTCCAAAACAAACTAAAGAGGTGTCTTGTATCACATTAAAAGAATACGTGGATGGCATTAATTCTCAATTATTTATTTTTATCTTTATTTATTAAAATTTGAATTTATAATTATAAAATAACCAATGTGTCCTATTGAAACGGTGTGACTACTCATAATAGATTAACGATCATTTTTTATTATTTAATTTTTAATTTATTATTTTTGCCTAATGATTATTAGGTACTCTTACAACTGAAGCTAAGGATCAAAGAGACCTTTCTTTTGTAAGTCTTGAATATTTGCATCTTCTGTTGCGGTCCTAAGACTAATGTGGAATTTGGACATGATCTCGGTGAAGAGGGATAGAACTATGGAGACTGACCGAGTACGGGCAAAATGAAGTAGAGGGAGCGAGATCTGATGTGCTTCAAACCTAAGACAGGATCCTACGAAAAGAGGCAAAGCAAGGGGTGTAACTTCAAGTTCAAGAAACAGCGAAGACATGAGGTCAGGTTGGCATGCAGCTTCTAGTTCAGGAAAGGGCAAGGCATCGAATATGGGAAGGAGAATAACTTCAAGTTCACAAAGCAGCGGGATTTTGAATACGGAAAGGGGCAAAAGTTCAACTTCAGGAAAGGGCACAACTCGGAGTTCAGAAAGGGGAACGACTTTGAGTTTAGGAAGGGGCAGAGGCTCTACCTTAGAGGTCCAAGTTCAAGAAGGGGCATAACTAAAAAGGGCACAATTTTGACGGACAAAGGTTGTTCAAGTTCGGCCAAGGCTGAGCCTCAAACACGAACAAGCATCAAAGCAAGTGGAAGATTTAAGCTACTATGACAATTAGTAGATATGCATGTTCTTCACTCTCTGTGCAGGCAATGCATGGTTACTATTAATTTGTAATTGATATGTATTATGGGGTGATTACGTAATTATGTTATTTTATGTTTTTAGACTGTAAATAACTGATCTTATAAATACATATCTTGCAATCCTAATTGGGGTCAAACCACCATGAACACTCTTTTATTATTCTTTCTGCTCTCTGTTACTCTTCAAACTCTTCCTTTCGAAGTAGACTCCAGGCCAATATTTCTAGGTAAAAAATTTCTTCAGCTTTTCCTACCTAAAACTAACAAGTGGTCATGGATGTGGATCATCTGCTCCTTCCATGAGCTAATAAATTGTTTTAATTCTATTACAAGTGTTTTTGGTTCTTCTTTTCTGGCCTCTTCCATAGTTTTATTCTCATTCTGTGAAGTTGTTTATCTAATGACTACAAGAACAAATTACTTTAATTATCTTTTTTTCTTACTACATTTAGTTCTTCTAAAACAGCAGGTTTACTCTATTCTTCTTTTTGGCCACTCACCATTTGTGGTATTGCTTTAATGTTCTCTCATAATTTTGATCCAACTATGGGAGAATGATTGATCTTTGGAGATCTCCATATGCCATAATGTAAGTTGTATAGTGATTTTCTATGTTATTTATACTTCCTTCTCTTACTCTACGTAGAAACCAATGGAAGAATTTCGGATTTACTTTATTTTATTTTATTTTATTTCAACATCCTTTTGGAAATAATTGAAATGTTGCATCATTTCCAATTACTAACATCGTTTTCCCAACTACCTTAATTGCATAATCTATATATTAAAAGGTCCCTCTTTTCTTATATACCCAATGTACATCTATTTGTGGTATATTCCAATTATCTAAACTTTTCTCAACATATGTTATCGTTAATTTCTCATAATTCTTTAACTTATTTTGCATATATATCCTGGGACTAGAACCTACGTATGGAATAAATATAATTGCCTTCAAACAAATTACTAATATCAGTCTTGTCGTGTATTATCTATTCAAGGATTTATAACCTTTTCTTGTCCTAACATAACCTTTAACCTCCTAATAGTTACTTTCATGGGTTACGGGACTTGGTGATAATCAAATGAGACAAGACTAAAGCTAGTTGTTGTTTGTTTATGACTCGTTATAATTGACACTCGAAATTCCCTAAAATTATATAATGCTGGACAAAAAGTAAGGGATGGATATTAGTCCATTCCAAGAAAATGTAATTTTGATGGCAATTATGTAAATATTTAGAGCTGTGCAGAGTGAAAAAGTGATAAAAATATTAAGTGTTTTGATAATGGCTAACGATTGGCCAAATTTATCTGAACTGCAAAAGTTTGGTGCTTTTATCTGTCCCTCATTTATTGAAAAAGCCTGGTGCAATATGGTATGATCCTAACTATTCTTTGAATTAGCAAACTCATGTCATGATCTACGGAAGGCTCCACCAAGAGCTTCAAAGCCTCCACGTTATTATGCTTCCCCCACAATGATGACTGGCGTCATCGTTTTCAGCCCTATCACACGTTGCGCTCGGTCTTGCTCAAACTAGCTTTGCGAAATATCATATCGACCTTTCCACAGCCACCATATTAAGAGGATAAAGACCTCCATCATGATCCGAACGAGAATCAGTGGATCATCTCTTAGCAAGGGTAGCAAGGAAACTGTATCTCCTTTAACCTCCTATTCATTCAGTCTCCTCTTCATTTTCAATCTGGATATAGACCTGAGCTTCATTTCAAGACTAATATATCTTGCTATAAGATGGCAGTGAAAATCAACTCCTGATTCCGAAATTAAATATCAGCTCCATTGGACCTCAGAATTCATCAAATTTGTTGAACACTAAAAGTCATTATTGATTAATGAGTTGTCATTGGTTACTCCGTGACTTCTGGAGCTGCATGAGTTAAGTAATCTTCTTTTAAATTCTGCACGAACCACTTCATAGAAGCGTAAGACTAGAATGTGAAATAATTTCAATGGTACAGAGTGGAAGAAGAATATGCTATCTGCGGAAGTCAACCAAGACTTGGATTAAATTACCTGCAGAACTCATGCATTGGCGTTGTTTGTATGATTTATCATAAACACATCGCCGCTACAATGAAACAAGCCTGCCATTTTCCTTCGTAAGTCACAACCTAAATCTCATCCCTCTCCATCTAGGACTTGTCGCGACTTCTTCAAGCCCTTCTGTAGGCACGGAGGTTAATAGATTGCCAAGTTTAGGCTTAATTCGGGCTCTCTCAAGCTTACTAATTCGCGACTTATGATGCGAGTTTTTAACCAGTAAGTTATTTTCATTTAGGAGTTGTTACTAATCGATTTGTAATGAGTCGACTAGAAACTCAAGTAAAATATTAAAAGAAATATTTTACTCCTGCGCAACCAAAGAAATTAGGATTGAGAATTTGATTATACTAATTAATCAACTAATGCCCTTTCGATACATTATTTTATTTAAACATCAAGTAATGCATTTATGCATCATTTTATACCAATCATGAGTCCTGGGATTCAATTCTTGACCAAGCTAAGGAAATAGCTATTAATGCATCATATGGGCATAATTGGAATAAAGAAAATGCGCAAATAGCAATCCAACATTTGATTACAATGATTTAAACACAATTTATTTATTTTTTTCTTTTAAAGATTTTCACATATCTTAAGGAAAAACCACTCAAAGGCTATTTTAAAGCTTTTTCTGATTTCTTTGGAAAAAAAATTCTGGGATTTTTTAATATTCTTTTATATTATATAAACAAGGGGATCCAGGTCGGGTCTCCTCATTTAGTCCGGTCCGAGACCGACCCAGACTCGCCAGCCAAGGTCTCAGGACTTGGGCCCTCGACCGGGTTGGGCTCAGCAAGTTGGGCCCATTTCGGCCTGAAAAATATTAATAGGCAAGCAGAAGTAGCCCAACCTGAGAAAATTCCAAACCAGAATTAAACTAATTCAGCCCAAGCCGTCATCTCTTATCCTAGGCCCACTACGCCTGGTCCCAATGAGCCGAACAAAAGCCAATTCACGAAATCCACACAAACCTCCCCAAGCCCACTCATTCCCTATTTCAGCCAGCTCAAGAACACTTAAAACCTACACAAGCCCAGCATGCGGCTCTTGGTTTTGCGTGCTCGGGGATGACCAGAGACGAGCAACCTTGAGCTGGTTCGTCCCCGACCGTGCCCCGGCCGCTATACCGGCGCCGCCCCTCCGTCATTTGCTCACACCGACCCGCGAGACCAAGTCGCCACCCCACTTTTACGATTAGCCGCGAAAGTCGTTGATCCCCAGAGAACTCGTCGCGGGCCATCAATGGATAAGCGCTATCGAAGCAACACGCATAGGAGTATGCCAAAGAAACGACCATGACAGCCCCGATCAACGAGATAAGGTCTCGCCCAGGACAAACTCAGTAACTGAAGATCAAAATAATGCTACGTGAGCTTTGGGTAAGGCAACAACAGCGGCTATTCTTACGGAACCGTCTCGAGGACATTTTATGGAACACTTAATATATGCAAACTGAGGGGCAAGGAGCGAGGACGACCGAGCCCGAGCCCGAGCTCGAGCCGGGATTCTGAATGAACTACATACCAGTCCCCCAAAACCGCAGCGCGCGCACAAATGAGGTCGGAACTCGCGCGAACCGGACAACGTCAGCCCGGTCCGGCGAGCCCGAAACGGAGCACAAAAAGGGGTACGAGCGTTCGGATGAAGGAGCCCTACCCGGCTCAGCGGCGTCGGACGATGGGCGAGCTCGATAGATAGGGCTACGCTCGTCCGCCTCGCGCGTCTCTGAGCAGGGATCCTCGGGAAATCGACGCCCGAAAGAAAGGCGAACGAAGCCAAACCAAAACCTACCGTGAGCTCGGCTCGGGGAGAGGGGTAACGTCGGTGGGTCGTCGGCCCGGTTTCTAGTGTGTTTGTCGACGAAGAGCCCTCGCTCACTCTCAGTCCCTCACTCGGCTCTCTTCGCTTACGGTCTGCCTCTCGCTCGGATCTCTCCTCCCTCCCCCCTTCTCATTGATCTCTCCCCGAGCCTATTTATAGGCCGAGGAGGCCGGTCGGCGGTGGTTCTTCGACCGCCGGGCTTCGGCGCGCTGACCAGCCTCCCCCAGCCTAACCGGCATCCCATCCGCCTGTCACCTCCGTCGCGTCCGCCTGCTCTGGCGTTCGCCTTCTCCGCTCCTCTGTCCTTGGTTGCGTGAGGCTCTTCTTCTTCTTCTTATTCTTCTTCTTCTTTCTTTCTTTCTTTTTTTTTTCCTTTCTTTTTTTAATATTAAATTTTTTCTAATTATCGAAAATAAATCAAAATAAAGGAAAATGAAATAAAATTTAGTCAATGCAGATAATATAAATACCTAAGTGATATGAAATTTTTTTGTTTTTGGTCAAACTAATCCCTAATTTTCTAAACTTTAAATATTTAATCAAAATTTAAGTATCAATATTACTCGACTTCACAAGTCCATTTTGACTTTTGCAGTAATTTCTTCCTATCTCAGCCAGCGCATCCCACAAATGACGAGCAATTTGGAAGACCATTGGCCTAAAATTGGCATCGCTGTCTTGAGTCACTATGTAATAAAACCAGATGCGTAAGTTATGGGAAGACTATATAAACCTGTTCGCATGCTAGTTCCCCCGGGTAGACCTAAATCAAGTTGGAACGTGTGATGTTGACAATAGTTGTTAAGTCAAGTCTCCAACTTATGTGTACAATTAATCCTCCAAAAAACTCTTCACTAATGTGAAAGTTGAGTGTTCTTTTTTCCTTTCTTCTTTTTATTGGGGGGCCAAATTGGGAGATGAGTTTTCTGGAGCACATTATACAATAAGGATACATTCAAACAAATTTAGGTGTCGGCTGATTCATTTGGAAAGCCGACCGACTTTGTTTTTATTTTCTAAGTATTTCTTAAGCAAAAATACTATTTGAATGCAGCGAGACATAAACATTCATTAAAGGTAGATATTACGGACAATGTTAGGATTTTTCAGGTGCTATTTATTCTTTTGTTCCGCTAGGCACACCTTTCAACTATTGGTATGTAGCTGAAACGTGTGGACTTGTTAGAACTAACAAAGACAACAAATAATTCCAGAAAACAAAAATAATACGTCAGTCCCAGTAGCATTTCGAAGTAAACTTGCCCTTCTTTTTTAAATACGAGACAATGCCATTGAAATTCATTGGACCTTAGCAAATTTTATTAATAAGAGAAGAACGAAGTTTTAAATCGAAGAGGTATGCATTCGTTTGACACCAAATTTTCCTCAAATAATATAGATTAATGATATATAGATACGTTGATTGTGAATAACAAAAAAAACTTCTCTTTTCAAAATAATGAATTATGTTAGCGGTTGAAATGTAGCTCAAAATTTTACTCTTTTGATTTGGATGTGAATCGAGATTAAAGTCCGGGACATCTAAAGCAAGCCAAATGGTTCAGAATGTGTGATGATACATTTCAAATGTCCTAAATCAAGTGGTGGACATCGGAATTAAGTGGTGAGTCAAGACGAGGCTACTATGGGTACAAATTGTGGATTTTGGATGTCTAGAGGCAAGATCGGACAATTGGCCAGACACGCTGGATGTTCTTATGACATCTTGAATTTATATCTAGCTATATTAGTGAGCCACGTAGGAATTTAATTTTTCGATAATTGAATTAAGTGAGCGAATTAGGGACGAAGGCAGTAGCATATGCCTTGTCCGGTGTATGAATGTGCCTAAAGTTGTACCTTAAGACATAACTAGACTTTTAATAGACCTATATATATATATTATGTGGCCGGCCCTATTATTATTTTTGCATGGGATTTAATTTTTATAATTGCCCTAAATTATGTTGCCGCCCCTATAGCCCAATGGAAATGCTAGAAATTGATTCAAATTTGCTAAATAGGCTAAGGATAGCTTGATCATGAGCTGCCTCCCTCTTGATCCAATTAGAGTTCATGCAAGAAGTGTATTGAGGAAGACACCTCCCTTTTCCTTCCCTTGATCGGCCGACTCTCTTCTCTCTCTCTCCCCCCCTCTCTCATTTTATTTCTCTCATCTCACTCTCTCCCTCTCTCGCTCACCGAACATCTCTCTCATTTCCTTCCATTTTCCTCTAAGGATTCAAGTCTTCTTCAAGGAAAGAAAGTCTGGAGCTCAAGAGAAGCAAAGGGAAGGAGGAGTGACTTTCTTCTACTCTTCTTGATCATTTTTAGGCTCGGTTTTTGCTAGAATAGTAACGGTTTTGTGTTGCTTCTTGCTTGCATGTCCTTGTTAGCTTGAGTAGATGTAGAGAATGTGAAATGATAGCTTAATTATGCTGTGATTCCGAGATTTTGTGGAAGCGAAGCATCGCATGTCATTTTCGTGGCCTATATAGTCTTGCATGTGAGTTTCGTGTGTTCGTTTGGCCCTCACGTACGAAGTGGTTGATTATAATTGGAGATGGATATTGCATGTGGCTTAGGACTTCTGGTTTTGATGTGTTCTGAGCAAATGGACTCGTGTGGTGCAAGTTTTACATGAGTTCGTGTACTGTGGTTTGGATTTCTAGAACTGAAATTGCTGGACCTTATCTCTTTGTTAATTTTGTGGAGCTTGCTGTGATTCGAGTTTGACGAGAATTTCTTCATTAAAGTTGTGCAAGGAATCTTGATGTAAAACATAGCAAGGAATCTTGATGTAAAACATACTTTAATTTTATATTTTTTTGAGGTGATATGGTTGGTTCGAAATCCTAGTCATTTATTGTGTATGATCTGCCCAGTGCAGTAAGAACAGTAACCCAATTGTCTTTCTGAATTTTTATAAAATTTTCCCTTTTGATTTTGAACTTATTTCCTCATAAAAGTAGTAGAGGAAATTTTGATTTATAACATATCCAAATTTCAAAATTTTTTGACACGTTTAGGGCTATTAGATGATTATATCTTTAAGATCAGTTGCTCTATTCCAGTGAACCAGATTCTTCTTTATATTTTGCATTTTACTGCTCTTTGTACAAATTGTTTTGGACTTAGTTTCCTCATGAAAATTGTTTGTTGGTCTTCTCTATAACATATTAAAGTTTTAGAAAATTTCGAGTTCATTTACTATGGATTTAGCTTTGATTCCTTTGACTGTGCAAATCTGTTCGTTTCTGCCTTTGATCCAAATTGCATTAAATTCTTTAGGAAGGTGATGGAATCTTGCTTGGTGACCTACTGATGACAGTAACGGCATTTGATAGACTTTCAAATGGTGCATTTTGATTGCCATGTGGTACCATTTACTTGTAGAAATTGGGTTTAAAACATAAGAGGACAGAATCTGGAATTTTGGATTATATGTGGTTGAGTGTACCATGAAGGTAGTGAATCATGCGTGGTGGCATACTGCCCATCCCAGTGTCACGTGTGCTGAATAGGATGCATTTTATAATGCGCAAATGCTATGTCACTGCATGAGTGCGCTATGCCTGCGATGCATGGGATGGATTATGATATATGATGCCCAAGGTTGGCAAACCTTGGATGCCCGGCGATGGCCTGGAGTGAATGTCGAAGGTGAATGCCTTGGCTAACAACCAAGATGCCCTGGTTGTAGTAGGGATGTTTAGGCTGGTGACAAACCCCGGAAGTCTTGACGATCAACTCAAAAACTCAACAATGGCCCAAAGTGGACGTCGGAAGTGAATTCCTTACCTAACAATCAACATGCCCTGGAGTAGGGACGCTTGCAGTATGGAACTGTGAATGCCTGGTTAGTGAACCAGAGGTCACTGCATGAGCCACCTACATGGACTGGTTGAGCAGTGAAATAGGGATGGACCCCGATGATATTGTGCATGATAAATGTGAAGTGTGATGCACCCATTGCATAGTAGTGTGACCCATGTGATTGTATGTGACACATGTTGCATTAAATGCATGCTGGCACTACTCGTGTGATTGGAAATGGTCTATGATATGTTGTGTGCTCATACTTGGGTGCTTACTTGTTTGGATATTAGTTGTGTCGTAGGAATCGAGTGTCAATTAGATCAAGTGGTTTTATGGTCTTGTTGTTTCTCTTGCTGAGTGTCAACTCACTCTTGTTTTTTTTTTTGTCAGATTGATAGCTATGTCTTCGCTCCCAGCATCCCCATCTCTCGTTATGGAGCACCCGTTGTGCTAGAGGGCAAGCATCACAAATTCACAAACCCAGACTTTCCAGGCACGATGTTTGTTCGATACACGACTGTCTTGCTAGTGGACACAGGATAGCTTGATCTAATTTCCTACCGTTTTGTCGCTATATTTTTGCTAGTGGACGGTCGCCTGTTAGAACCGATTCCATCCCCTGATGCTTTTGGTGTAGCTGGTGATGGAGGGACGTGGAGGATTAGGAGCTAGAGTAGGACGGAGTGCAGAGGGATCGTGCTTGTATTTTGGCTCGATCGTAACTTTTTGGGGTGCGGGATTATGTAGTCGGGACGGTCTGAGAGAGTGATGTATGTACGGACAAGGAGCTTGCTATAGCAGGGTCTAGGGAAACTGGAACTTTTTTTTTTATTTCTCCCAGCTTAGGTTTTTCCTTTTGATGTATAATCTGCCACCCGACGTACATATAAGTATGGTAAATAATTGAAGCATGCCTTTACTATTGGTATTCTTAGAGGCACATGTATAGTTCATGTTATAAATGCTAACCTTTAGAAAAGACTTCCATTTGCGTGATAACCTAAAGTAAATAAAGAACAGGGATTAGTAAGTAGCGGATTGGGACGCCACAGTTCGACCATGGACATAGTGAGCAAGAGGGAGCAACTTCGAATGTCCGATCAAGCTATGGCTAGATATCTAAACTAGACCGAATTTTCCCGAGAAGATTTTTGATGGCCGAAAGCAGGATTTATACTAAATGCAGGTTTTGACCTAATTTTGCACTGATATCAAGCCTGACTTAGTGAGAACTCAGGGAATCGTCAACGAACGTAAGTGTGTGAGTAAAAACTTTGTATCTCTTTGATTTGATTATTCGAGATTTTTTTTAGTATAATTGGAAACTGGAAAACGTTTGAGAATTGTATATTTCGAGTGAATGTAATTTCCTGTTGTTGATTATAATGAAATATCTTGTCGATCTCTTCCTATGGAATAGGCACACTAGATCAAATAATGTAAATCCTCTGTGTCAATTTTTTTTTCTACGATGGTTTCTTGCTTGATTGCGCTTGTTTGACGCTTCCACCATTTTTGAGTAATAAAATCGTATCAGAGTTGATGACAAGCAATGGTTGTCATTTCGCTAATTAGGGAAATGGCCAAAATCAGCTCATTTGAATCAAGTATAGAAAATTTAGAAAAATGACAAGCATTGTATGAACAAAATTTCATCGAAACCAACTTCTTCAACGAATGTATAGCATAAATCTTAGGCATCTTGTTCACTCTTGAATACCAATCCAACTGTCGGTTGCCCGCCCCCACCCCCCCCCCACTTCTCTCAATGACCTAGAAATTTAAAATGGCCAAAATCGGCTCATTTAAATCAAATTTTGAAAATGTATCAATGCAAAATGAGAGCCAAATTAGAAATATTCTACATAGTTGTTCTAGATGATAAAAATGATGTAGTGTTCACTCCTAGTTTTAATCCAACCACAGGAGGATGACTGGATCTTTGGGGTTTTCCATATACCATAATATAAGTTATTTAAATAATTTTCTACGTCATTTATACTTCCTTGTTTTAATCCATGTGGAATTTCAGATTTACTTTCTTTTTATTATTTCTACGTATCATTCTTCTTGGCAAACCTCTCTTTCTCTTGTAGTGTATATTTCTGCAGACTATTTTCTTTGGTTTTCATTTTCTTCTGAAAGGAAATCTTCTTTTAAAGTTTTGCAGTCTATTTTATTGGAAGTGCTAATAAGTTTATTTCGAAATTTGAAAGCATGAGCCAGGTGCATTTGCTAGGATGAATAGTTGTAGATGCTTTTTTCTAGCAGTGTAGGATCAATCATATGAGTAGGACATACTACTTGTTCTTCCGTTTTTTCTATCCATTGCAAACTTTTCCCTCGATTTCTTTTTCTGGGATAAGTGAGCCCAATGACCTAGAAGATACTTCATATGAAATTCTTGTCCGAATTATTTCATTATTTAGCTTTTCTACGTTCAATTTCATCAATCTACTTTTGTTAAACTTAATTTCTATTTCTCAATCTTTATATTTACTAGAAAAATACCATGCAAATTTTTAAAATATGTTCATTGTGACTCCAACACCTTCAAATTTCCTTTTAAGATCTTCAAAAACCCAAAATTTATACTTGATTGACACATGTCCTCTCCGATTCTGGTCAAAGGTCATCCTGAAAAATCCTACTACTTACGTGGACAATAGAATGCAAGAGAAGTTAATGTGGCGCCGTGAAAACAACGACATTTGAATGGTGGCTAACGTGGACTACAAGGGCGCTGTTTTGCGCTCTCTTAATCTCGGTTGCCGAATCTCCTATCAACCCTCATCCATCAAGCCATCGATATCGGGAATCTGAGGGACATCAAACTAAACAGGTCGTGCCCTACTCTTTCCCACTTGTTTTTCGCTGATGATGCCATTTTCTTTTTAGATGGCACAATTAGGGAATGTCATAACCTGGCTAACATACTAAACCAATATTGCCTAGCCATGGGACAAGAAATTAATAGGAATAAGTCAGATATTTTCTTCAGTAAGGATTGCCCTACATGCCTTAAGGAAAACCTGGCTAGAGAAATAAGAATCCATGTGCTTGAAAAAATAGGTAAATACCTAAGCATTCCTTCTGACTGGGGTAGATTCAAAAGAGATATGTTTGACTGGCTTTTGGGTAGAGTGAATAACAAGCTGGAAGGTTGGAAGGAGAATTTTATTTCCAAGGGTGGAAAGGAAATCCTAATTGTCGCGACCTAATTTTTCGGTGCACTACTAAGTCTTTAAACTTAGCTCGGGCTCTCCCAAGCCCATACCAATTCGCAACTTAAGGTTCAAACATTTAACATGCAAAATGTTATTAACTAGGAGTCGTCACTAATCGGTTTATAGTAGGTCGATTAGACACCTAAGTAAAACAATGGGAGGATTATTTTATCCTACGAACCAGAGACTAAGGGTACGGGGACTTGGTTACACTAGATTTCTCTAATGCCATTTCGGAACCATTTCTTTTTAATTTTTAAAAATGTTTTTTCAGGCAGTTTGGATTTATTTTAACCTAAATCTCTATCATGCAAAAATGTGACCACACGGATGCTCATCCACTATTAAACATTCAAATAAATAAATTGCATCACACAACGCAAATAATCATTTTTTTTTTTGGGTTTTCTTGAAAATTAGAATTCTTTTATAAAAATGCATTTCTTAACTAAATGACTTAATCTTATTAATATGCAAATTCTAATTAAATGGGCCTATTATGCAAACTAGTTATTATGCACCTCATGACCTAACTTCACTAATGAACAAATTCTGATTAAATGATCCTATTATGTGAACTAATTAACATGCACCTAGATTTTTGTATTTTTGTATTTTTTATAGAAGTTTAGAATTTATGAAATCCCTACTTAATCCATCTAAAAAGGGATAATTTTCTAATCTATTCTAGAGATTAATTTCACTTAAACCCTATCCTATCTTAAAAAACTATTTTTGAAAAATGAAATAATTAAAATGTGTGAACATTATCTAAAAAATTAATTTAGGTCCAACCCTAACTTATTTCTAAAAAATGCAACCCTAAAAATGTAATCCTAAGAAAATTCTAATTTACTAAACCTAGATGTCTGATTTACTAAACCTATATGCTCATGCAGAATTTTGATTTTTTTTTTTTTATTTTAGTTTTTTTAAAAGATAAGTAATTATTAAATAAATATTAAATCTAAGCTATCAACAAAATAAATGATTAAAATAATCGAAAAAATAACATGTTGTCTCACAGGTTAAATTAACGATTATCTTAACCCTAATTATCACGACAAAGAGATCAAAATAATTAAAAATCTGATCCGAAGTCTTACGGATCAAATTAATAATTATAATGATTTAACAATTAAAATTCTACCAAAAAGCTCAAAAATTAATATAATTAAAAAAATAATTCGATGTCTCTCGGATTAAATTAATAATTATAATAATTCCGGACAAAATCCTAGCGGATAATGTCTACAATATTCATAAAATGAACAAACATCCAATGTTTCAATTTAAGCCATTACAACTAAACATGATAAATAAAAAATAATAATAATAAACTACCTTGACTTTTTAAAATAAAAAAGGGGCCGGAGCGCGGGCGTTTGGGCGGTGATGATGCTGGTGCTCGGAGGTGTGGCAGGTGCCACGGACGGGCGGAGGCGCGGCTTGCTGAACGGCGAGGGTGCGGGATCGCGGCGGCGCGGGACCGGTGCAGGCGCAGGTGAGGAGCGGACTCATGGTGATGAGCAGCGCGGAGGCAACGCGGGTTGCTGGCGCGGCAACGTCAGGCTACGAGGTTAGGTGCGAGGGCGACGCGGGCAGCGGCACTGTGGAGACGAGCTGCTGAGGCGGAAGGGTTCAGTCAGGTGAGTAGCAGTCGGTGGTGGTGCGGGCTGCTGAGGTGTAGCGACGGGGGTCGGTGCAGGTTGCTACAGCGGGCGGTCAAGGCGGAGCCACGAACGCGTCGGGTGCTGCTCGGGGATAGCGAGTGGAGGCTTGGCTTGCGCAAATCATGGTTGGAGCAAAGGACGTCGGGCGCTGAGTCGCGGGCGTCGACGAGCGAGCTGGCGGAGGTGTCAGGTCGCCGCAGCTGCAGCAGGGACGACAAGCGGCGGTGCTGGTGCGGTGGTCGGCAGGGGGAGCGAGCATCAGTGCCGCATGGCGTCCGGCGCGGGGGGTGGTTGGCGAATCGCTGGTGAAGCGACAGTGGACAGCGAAGAGAGTGCTACACGAAGGAGAAGAACAGTGCACTGTTCTGTTTTTCTTTTTCTTTTATTTTCTCTCTCTCACTTCACGTCACTCACGTCTCTCTCTGTCGCTGCACTCCCTGCCCTCACGTCTCTTCTCTCTTTCTCTCTTTTCTTTTTTTGACTTTTTGACTTTTCCCTTCTCCGAAGCGTTTTCTTTTGTGTTGCTCTCTCCCTACGAACGAATTCTCTCAATTTTTTCGAATATTCCTCGACAAAAGCCCCCCGGTTACGAAAAAATAAAGCTCTCTTTTACACTGATTCCGAACAGCTGCTTTGTATGGCATATTTCAAATGTCCATCTTTTGTTACATTAAATCAAGGATGCAAATCGGAACATGATTTCGCAATCAGCTCGATTTTGCACCGATTCTTTCCATTTTATCAAAATCCTTGCCCTTTTTTCACCTGATTTTTAATTGTTTCTGCATTTATAAAATCTGAATATCCATCCGAATTTCAAATTTCCATGCATAACCAATCAAATTGATTTCCTCCATTTTTTTTTTCATTTTTCCTTTTATTTGTTCAAAATGCAATTTTATTTTTCCAAAATTAGGTGTCAACACTAATTAAGACGGTTGTGTAGGCTATACCTCAGTATTCTATGTCTGTCTTTAAAATTCCTATATCCATTTGCAAATCTATTGAACAGAAGGTTGCTTGATTCTAGTGACAGACTGATTGTCGAAAGTCAAGGGTTCATTGGAAACAATGGGAGTTTTAAAATGTACAAAGGTTACGAGAGGAATGGGCTTTCGAGATCTAGTCACTTTCAATAAGGCAATGCTTGGGAAACAAGCATGGCGTTTATTACAACAGCCTTCCTCCCTTTGGAGTAAATTGTTTAAGGCTCTGTATTTCCCTTCCAAAGACTTTCTTAAGGCGGACAGAGGAGCCCGCCCTTCCTGGGGTTGGCAAAGCCTATTGTCAAGAAGGGAGGAGATCTTACCTAACCTCCAATGGTCAGTTAGCGATGGAACTCAGATCAAGATACGCGAAGACCGATGGCTACCAAGCGGGCGAATAGGCGGCCTAGCAGCAAGAGAGGAACCTATGTTTGTAGCTGATCTATTGGAGAATGACTCAAACAACTATAATGTCCCTATGCTAAATCAATTCTATGATGCACTAACAGTTACTGAGAATCCCAATTAGAGCTAATTTTGCCTCAGACCGTCTAGTTTGGACAGCCACAACCCAGGGGGAGTACACAATTAAAAGTGGTTATCTCTCAATCAGGAAAACAGCACCAAGCACAATCAATCATCAAGCCTCACCTTCCTATCAAGCTCCTTCACTCCTTTGGAAAAAAATTTGGCAGATTAAACTCGCACCCAAAGTAAGAATTTCTCTCTGGTCTATCTGTCACAATGCATTGCTAACCAAAGACAACCTATTCCGTCGACGGATCAATACTGATCCATTTTGCACATTATGCCATCAACAATTACCCAAGACGATTGAACATCTCCTTCTTCTCTGCCCATGGACTCATAGAATCTGGTCTCACCCTAGTATTCGCATTCACATTGTTGCAACAGACATACATCGAGTGGAAGCGTGGATAGCAGACCATATCAATCAGAGGAAAAACTCACCTGATCTGGAAACTATCATTGCGGTTTTCTGGCAAATCTGGAAAGCCCGGAACATGTCCATTTTTTGTAGACAACGACTAGATCCAATCCTTGTTGTTGAAGCCACTCTTGCTCAAGTCAAAATAGCTTAGAACCTCCTCCATCTCTCGAACGGACCAGGCTGCAACCCCTCCGACCAAGGCAACTTTTGGCAAGCCCCTGATCCAGACATATATGCCAGGACCAATCTTATAACATAGACAATATAGAAGGATCTATGGCATTTATATGCCAGGACCAATCTTAAAAAATGCGAGAAGGGTTTACTAGGACTGTACCTGCTTCTTTAGCCTTGCAAACCGAAACCCTAGCTCTGATCATCACCCTACACCACCTATTGCAGCAAGGCAACATTGAAGCGCAACTCCAGATTGATTCAGATTGTCTTCTCTTGGTTGATTCCATCAACAACAAGCTCAATCTTCCATGGGAGATCCGCACCCTGATCGCCGAAGCCGTCGCTCTCTTTCGCTGCTTTTCTCATCTCCAAATTAGGTTTTGCAAACGACAGGCAAATTTCGCGGCAAACTAGGTCGTAAAAGCCAATAGTAAGGGCTCTCTTCTACCTAATTGGGCCGAATTCCCCCCCCTCCTCTCTTTAATCTTCTTCTTTCAGACGCTTTAGCTGCATGTTGTAATATCGTTTCCAGTTAATAGTTATTTTCATTCTGTCCAAAAAAAAAAATCTCGGTTGCTGAAGTCAATTTGGGTCAAATTTCTAGGGTTCGTGATTTGTGTTTGCCTACCTCTCGGTTCCTTGCCAAATCCGTGGCTTTTTAGCCAAGATATACCCAAATCGAGCTTTGATTCAACTTGGGTGACTAATTACGAGTTCACATTACTCCAAATCCATGGTGTTTTTCTGATTCTGGGTTTCGCCACCTTTTCTTGCTCTTTAGTTATGTCATTAACAGAGTTTGTGCATTTTTTTTATTTTTTTTTGCATCTTCAAGATTCCTATGAAGAGTTTTTGCTTCATGTCCAGCACTTTATAACACCTCAAAATTGCGTTTCTTAATCCGGCAACATGAGGTTCTTTATCTTACATGCTCATTGTAAGAGATGGATTATATATTTGCATTACTCAATTTTGTCAGCTCTTTAATTTTTCTCATATGTTTGGTGCATCTACATCTTACCAGTATTATGTAAGTTGATCAAGATTATATACCGCTAAGATTTGATAATTCAGTGCAAAGGTAGTAGTTGAATGTACCATTGGGAACCTGGATTGAGACACTGCTGGTGTGAACTCGGTGCTCTCATCGTTGTTTGAAGCTTTGAAAGGCCACCCTACTTGGATTTAATGGGCTTATTGGATTTGGTCGTCGGAATCATTTTGCTAAGTGCATTGTTCTTGTTGCGCTGCATATGCTTTTGAATGCCAGGGCCATAAGATAACATTATATTATGACCCCTAAGCTATAGAGGAACAGATGTTTGTCTTGGCTTTCTTTGTAATTATACGAGCTAGCTACGAGTCACTTCGTTATTTGCATAAGTTTTCATTGCACTATGCAATGGTTAAGTTTCGAGATTCAAATGATCATATGTTGTCTAGTGGAAGGAGGTTCTATTGATGGAGGTGATGGTTTGTCAATTTTCTACAACACACTAGAAATTGATGAGTTAGTACATTGTCATATTGGTTGCTTGTAATGGCTAATTGAGTATAGGACCAGTTCACTGTCATAGGTTGTTCATTGTGGGTGGCTAGCTCAGCATTATGTGATATGTATTGGCCAGTTTAGTGTTAGACACGGATATGGTTGCTTTGCTATGTGCTGTGCATTGTTGAATTTAATTTGATGTGCTATGTTTGAAGGCCTCTGTTTCACATAATTTCTAGTGTTTCCATTAAATCAACCTATTTGCTATATGTTATGCTGTGCATTGTTTAATTTGAAGTTCCCATCCAAAAGCGTGCACTATTGAAATTTGAATTGATTGCTTGTATCGGGCAAGTTGATGATTGCGGGTTTTTTTTTTTTTTTCAAATGAATTGATCCTAACTCCTCATTTCATGGCAGAGAAGTGACTTTGGATTGATCAATGAAAAGAAAGCACTAGTAAATAGAATTGGAAGTGTGATAGTTGAAAGTATATGAGGATAAAAGTCCACATTCTCAAAATGCAACTAGAAAAGAGTAAGCAACAGGACAACAAGATAAAAGTAGAAGTGTCTCTATTGGAAACAATGGTGGTAAAAATCTATTTTGGAAGCAAAGGGAAAATGATCTATTTCAGAGGCATAGTTGTATCGAAAGGATTGATGTGCCAACCCTGATGTTGAAGTTGGACCCAAAAAAATAAAAAATAAAAAACAACATTTTTTCAGATTAACAACAATGTTATATTAGGGATGGCTGTGTTGTTTATCTATCTTTTTTGCTTTTTGGTAGTATAAGTGGAGGCTAGATGTGAGGCAAGACCAAGGTTATGATGCAAAAAAATTATGAAAGTGTGTTAAGCTGTATTAGCAGATCCAAGTTCAACTGTGTTCAATGTATTAGCGAATCCACATTCAACTATGTTCAATTGTCTGTAGAGAAAGATGTCATGTTCCCTATACTGCATATTTACTTCAGATTCCTATAGTAATACTGTCATATTATCATGTCGCACAGACTAAAAAGGTAACGGATTTAGGTCCTTAAGCATTTAATAACTATGGTCGTCCTAATTGGAAGGGGAAGGATTTACTTGGAGATGAAGAAAATAAGAAATGGAGCCTCCATGCATCCACAAACAGAACAACTATCGCCAATTATATGCCTCCAATGAGGTCTAAAAACCTCTCTTCGCTTAGAACTTGGATGATTACAATAGGAAAAACCAAGTGGACAAGTTGGTATGTGGTTAAGAAAATAGGAATAAGAGGAAATCACAACCAACTTAAACGATGACAATAGAAAAACACCAACTGGACATTAGCTACCAAGATGGTATATAGTTCAAACAACAGAAAAAAGAGGAAATTTACGACCAACTCAAATCATCACAGTAGATCCATCACAGAACAACCATCATAGCCATATGTTGTTGTTCCATTAGTCTTTGTAGTGGCTGCCATACCAAGTCCTTCCTTCTTATCTCTGTGCTACAAAGAGATTAGAAGAAGATCAACATACTCAATCTTGGAATCATCGGTAAGAGCATTCCACAAGAATCAGTTTCCCAAATACTTGCAAACCAATATCATGTCGAAATTGAGAAACTTTACACAGTGAATCCCTCAGAAAAAGCTTCACCAGATAACTGTGATTTTAAAAGCAGTATCTAGGAATTCTCAGAGTCCAAAAACACCTTTTTTCTTCTTCTTCTTTTTTAACTTCTAAGTTTTTAACTAGGCCATCTGGTAATGTGCGTCAAAAATTAGTTGAAGGACTATATTGGTAAATTGTTAAAATTATTATGACTAAATTTTGCCAAATTGAAAATTTTATAATTGAACTAAAATCCATATCTCCCTTCTCAACAAGACAATGATATGGATATCATAACATTTGTTTAGATAAACTACAAAGTGAAAAGTGAATATAACAGCTTGTTGACGCCTAAAATATCCTTTTAATTAATTAGGTTTTACTTTATTTTATTTTATTTTATTTTATCATTTTCGGATAAAAAATAATGAACGAAAAAACAGGAAAAACAAGAAAAACAGAAAAAGCAGAAAAGCCCTCGCATGGGCCCGTGAGGCCCATTTCCGCCTCAACCCGGCCCAGCCGGGTCTTCTTCTTCCTCGCGCAGTTGCAGCGCACGCGCAGGGGGCGCGACGCCGGAGCGGAGGGGAGGAGCAGCGACGACGCACGTGGAGTAGGGGGTAGCTAGCGTCGGATGGGACGTCGGTTCGGCCGGCAAAGGCCGCGGCAACTGACAGTCGAGCTCCGTCGACCGGCCACCCCTCGGCCTATAAATAGGCGCTCTATCCCCGATGAAGAAGACAGAGATGGCGAAGAGGAGATCATCGACGGTAAGCTTCAATAGCTTCCCCTAAGAGACTTCAGGGGAGGCCCGAAGACGAGCCGCCGGAGATCTTAAAATATTTTTAAATAAATAAAAAAAAATAATATTTAAAAAATCAAAAAATATTCCATATTTTCCAAAAAAAAAATCCAAAAATCCAAAAAAGCTAAAAATTCATGAAAGAGCCAAAAATACCAAAATACTAAAAAAAAAAAAATTCCCTTTTATGTCCTAAAAATTAGAAAAAGACTCAAAAATGTTTTTCCTCCCAAAAATGCATAGAAAATCCCTCAAAAATCCAAAAAGCCTTATGGTTTAAAGAATATTAGGTCCTGAAAGGGTATTAGTGATTAACTAGTGTAATCAAGTCCCCGATCCTAATTTCTCTGGTTACGTAAGAGTGAGTATTTCTCCCGATATTTCGCTTGGGTTTTTAATCGACCTACCCCAAAATTGATTAGTGGCAACTCTGTTTTAAAAATTAACTTACAGGTTAAAAATTTGAACCATTAAGTTGCGAATTGGTGGACTTGGGACAATCCGGGCATAACTAAATTCAGCCGAGCCATTAGCCTCCTTTAGGCGCCCACACCCTTTGTGGGCGTCGAAAAAAGAGACGTCGCGACAGCTTGGCGACTCCACTGGGGAGATTTGAGGACTTATGCCGTTTTATCTTGTTTAAGCACTTTACTGACTTGTTTTTGTTCTTTTTTTTATGCAAGTCAGTACCTTAAAGGTTTATTTTAATTTTGGATTGTTTTGTGATTATAAATTGCTATGCATGCTTTAAATGTTTAAGCACTACATGTGGCACACACAACCCGGCCGCCGGACTTGGGCCGCTATAGGATATCTAGGATGGTGTTGAGAAAGATACAACCTTGAACGCGAGACTGCGATGTAGAGGTTGTCTTTCTTTTTCCCGAATTTCTTAGCTGAGGTTCGGAGGGTATACTATTGACGCGAGACTGCAACGGGCAGATATCCTTTTAATTTCAACAAACCCTCTCAATTAGAAATCGAGCCGCATATATCATGCGCATGTTTATGTGATTGCCATCAATTTTCTCATGTGAAGTAAGTTTTTATTTCGTGTACTTTGCAATTTACTTACCTTCCTGTATATATTGAGTAGTCCATGATTAGTGTAGGATTTAATATCACAGTCATCTAAATTTGGAAGTAATTGTCATAAAGTTTTTTTTAAAGTTAAAAAAAAAATTGCAAAAAATTACTTTCGGTTGATGTTTTTATTCTCAAGCATGTTACAAAATTCTTTTCCGCAAGAATTTTCATTTGCCTCAAAAAAGGGGATAGAAATCTTTTTCAAAATTTGTTTCAACTCATGCCTTCTTTGCCTTTCAAATTGAATATCTTTTTAGCTCATGTTAACATGTCACGTGCCCTTTTTCAATCCATGTTTAGGAAATCCTCTACCTTTTCATGAATAAACAAAAATAGTAGGATTAGGTCGTCATCATGGATTGACTCCCTATCTACGCCTTGTCTTCACACATGCTTGTTTATTCATGGCTAGGCAATCACGGAACGTCAACATTCACCAGTCCAGACTCGCTCAAAAGCAAGAGCAAGAATGGCAGAAGAAAATGTACCAAGCCGTATTGCGGTCATAGAAAGCGAAATGAAACAAGTCTTCAATGTGCTTCAACAACTTTCAAAGCAGATAGACTCCATCCAGGGCAAACTCACTCCCGCCCCGGCCTCAATCGAGGTATTGTTGCCACAATCATCTACCAGGGGTGATCAAGGTGGAGATGCCGACGATAACGTGCCTAAATTGGAGGATGATCCACACCCAACCGCAATTGAGAAAGCTAAGCCAGACAGTTTGTCTAAAACTGAGCATGACAAACATCTCAAAAAGCTTGAGGAGAGACTGAAACAACTATAGGGCCTCCAAGATCCTACTTTGACGGACCTCGCCATTTATTCCAACGTCAAAATGCCGAAAAAATTCAAAATGCCTGAGTTTGAGAAGTATGATGGCACGACTTGCCTGAGGGCTCATTTGCAAATGTACTTGGTTCGAATGACCCAATACATTAGTAATGCACCATTAATGATCCAGTTGTTCCAATCAAGTCTAGTAGGCCCGACCCTAAGGTGGTACATCACGAAGAACATGAACCTCCTTGAAACATGGAGCAAAGTGAGTGAGGCATTCCTCAAGCAGTATAAGTTCATAATGGACATTACCCCTTCTCGTGAGGATCTTGAGCGTACCGAAAAGAAAAAGCATGAATTGTTCAAAGAATATACTATTAGATGGAGGAATCTGGCCGCTCAAATCAGTCCTGAACCAACCGATTTCAAACTGAGAAAAATGTTTATCAAAACTCTCCCTTACGAGTACCGCAATCGAATGGTAACCACGAACGCTGAATTGTTTAATCAACTCATTCCAGTTGGGGAGCAAATCGAGATAGGGTTGAAGGATGGTTGGTTCACTGAACCTGCACCCACGGGCAGGTTCAACGTGAAGAAAGATAAAGAACCCCTAGTAGATGTCAATGCGACCTACAATCATTTTCCAACAATTCAGACAAGTGCAAGACAGCAACATAACACCAGCCGTAAGTCGTCCCAGCGTTACAACAACAGGAGACAATTTACTCCTCTTCCTAGATCTCCGTCACAGATATGCGACTACCACATGGAAGAAGTGGGGCATTCGACTGATGAGTGCTTCGCCCTCAAGAGTCGAATCTAGAACCTGTTAGACACTAAAGCTTTCTCATTCCAGAGCAATTCGCTCCCTGATCACATTGACAAAATAAATGCGGTATTCAGTTCTGAATACAATCAGAGCAGAAATGTCGAAGCACATACCACTGACATTCATCAAGGCCTGGTGAAGGCCGGGTATTATTCAGGCAATGAAGTGCCACCCTTAGCAACAGAGAAAGAAGGGCCAGATGACATGACCACCATGTTTGGAGACCTTTTCATGGACACCATCAATGAAGGACCATAAGGGGAAATGGATGCAGGCCCGCTCGAGTAGAACCCTTTTTAATTTCCTTTCGTATTCCCCTACGTGGGAACTTGTACATCTTTCTTAAGTCTGACTTGTTTTTATTTTCAGCATCAGTTCCGCTTGAAGAACTAACTTTTGAAAACACTTTTCCAAAATGTAAATCCACCTATTAAATAAAGTTGAAAATATTTTGAGAGCATGAGGCGGTATCCCAAACCAGCCCGGTGATACTATCCAACCATGAAAAAATTATCATCCAAGAAGAATACTGAAAGCTAAGCTTCCTCATGCTTTCTTCCCCTCAAAGATATATACTTTGGAAAACAAAAAATGTTTTATTGCCAAAAGCTTTTGTCAAAACAAGATTATTAAATCATGTTTGTCTTTCTAATTCACTCACTTCATGTCTCAAAAGATCATTCCCATCTCCTCTGACTTAGTGTGACAGGGGGCATTTGAAGCTGGCACATCATGTGAATTCGCCGAATTCAAAGACACTCTTCTAGTAAGGTAGTGGGGCAAATAGAAAAGATCATCCCACTTCGAAGAAGGTAAGTTTTATCCTCTGAATATAATTTTGGAAATGATGTCCTCTCTCTTCCATTTACAGGAAATGAAAGATAGGACGTAATAGATACAAGCATACGGTTGAAATCAAGCCGTCCCCAAGAGCTCTGTACACTCCACCTCGCTCTTGCCGAACTCCTTCTCAAGTCGAAGCAATATCTTTTCCCCACAACGTGCCTGAGCAACTAGATGTGGTGGTTTCATCAATGGTATTTCCAGCTTTGACAAGCCAAGAAGCACAGAAAAGGAATTTCTCCTCTTGAATTGGCTACAGTCAACAGGGAGAAAATCTAGACAGTTGAGGCAATCTCTAGTCCCTTATTTCAAATGATGACTTAGGGCCTAGAAACCTCACTTCATGCTCCAGACGCATGCTCTCGCAAAAAGTAATTACCATCAGAGAATTTGAGGTTTTGATTGTCCATATTAGATTCCATAGAAGCTTGAAGTACATGACTTTGCCCAATGTTGCTAATGGTCATATAGTCAAAGACAAAAGAGAATTCCACAAAAGAAAGGTGTGAAGAATTAACAACCATCAATCATGCATACATGGCCATGAGTGAGGAAGGCCAATCGAAAGGAATGTCAAACTGTGCCGAGATGAAAAGGCTGTCATCAATATTCAAATATCCCTAGGAGTTAGCAAATACAAACTTTGGAGAAGAGTAATTTGGTATCGTTTCCAATACTCCCCCCTCTTTGAATTCGCTTTTGACATATTCCCCCTATTGGCAGGAAGCATCAGAATTCAAGAGCCAAACTTGATGGTTAGGTTTGGCAAATCAATATTTGCCAAGCTAGTACGTGGAAATGACCCACATCAAATTCACTTGACTACGTGTAAAAAGACGTGTCATCCAAGAGCCAATTCAGAGAATAATTGACCTAACGAAGCAAGGGATGTAGAACTTCGTGTCCCCCTCTCACTTCAGGTTCACCAAATCATCTGCAAACCAGTGAAGGGTAAAGTTGTATCGCTTCCAATTATTCGACTCTTGAAAGAGTTCATGACTAACACATTTCCTCTTGTCTGTTGCAGAATCACCTGACTGTCAAAAACAATGATAACAAATCAATGAGAAGCATGTCAGACTTTGATAAGCTCACCCAAGCGAAATGGTGTCCTGAGTAATCACTAAAGCAAATGATAGAAACCTTTTAGGCCTCAAATGACGTGCGATTTTGGCCCTACTGATTGATCCATCTTCTCTTCTGCAAGGGAAAAAGCAGAAAGACCCGTCAAATCAATGATCAGATCCCCAACATTGGCTGATCATTCATGTGTCATATCCCCAATCAATAGGAACAACCATCGACACCCATTTGTGAATAATCTTTTTGATATTCAAGATTTAACATATTTGGAAACATTGTTTTATTAACCCCTAAAGCTATCAAGAGGGTCTTTGTTTGAACCATTCATTTATTTTGAGAGTACAAACTTCATCACATTTAAAATGCTGCACACATTTCCCAAATGGATTTTGCATGATGATTTTGTTTGTCTAAGTCACTGATTCCACTGAGGATTATTAGAATAGACAGCTAAGTGAAGAATACAAGATTGATTGAGCATGTTGGATGAGGTACGTCAAAATGATGAAAGGCAAGCCATATCCTACACACAGTCCCCCATCTATACACTTGTGAGATAAGTGCAGAAGATTCCATGACTGCAGAGTAAAGAGTTTTATCGCGAATGGTACGATAACCAAAATAGTGAGAGGCATTTCATTGCTCACCCCTTTTAGCCCCATACACTGGTGAAGCTTCTCTCATATCCTCATCAAGAACCACCCCACACCGGGGCAGATCGGAGGTGAAGCGGCATTACAAGGTGAGAAGAGAGATAGAAATTTTCTTGCTCGCACTTGCATCAATCTTCAGGTGTCTTTATCGCATATGAACACTCGCGTTAATTTAAGTGCCCTAGAATGACAAAAGAGCAATTCTTTCTCTACGCACTTATATTCATTGTACAGCCCAATTGAGTCTGTAATTTCACCATCACATGGAGGCAAAACAAAAGTTACTGTCATTTAAACAGCATAGCCCAGAGCGCCGGCTGAAGATGAAGGCTCAAGAGTCTAATAACAGTGCTTCGATTGAACTTGTTTATGCCAGTTCCTCTAACGACAAGAAAAAACAAGGGCATAAAAAAAGCAGTGTACCTGGTAAAAGTAAGGTCAATGCCCATAAATGAAGAACTTGAATAAAAAATAGGGGCATGAAAAAGCAATGTGCTTGGTGAAAGTAAGGCCAATGCCCCCCAGTCAAAAATACAGCCAAGAAAAAGTTGTTGTGGTCCATAGAACCTCCATCTGACAAGAAAGACTAGTGACAAATGCCAAGACAGTCACCAACTCTCACCTTCTCACATGTGAGCCAAGTCCACGTTGCATCCCATTGTAAAAGTATCTTCAAACTAGGGCACTTCAATTGACGTGGGATTTCATATGTCTATAAACATCGCTCGAAGAAGTACGAGCAAGAGCAAGATTATTCTATCTCTTTTCGTAGGGTTCTTGACTTGTAAACTCGGAGATGATCATGCAGCATTTTTGTCCATCGGCTTCGACCTTGATGGTCCCTTTTGATGAGCCATTGACCAAGACTTCATCACAGTTTCAACAAAGACCTCTCACATTGGTAAAGTCGTACCGTTTGCGAGAATACTCAGACCCTTACTGACATGATGACAGTGAGATAGTGTGGTCATTATAAATCCTGCATTAATGGTCAGGATAGCCTTTTCCATGAAAGTGAGCGAAAAGTTCTTTCAGACTGAAAGTCCCTCACCTGGCATGCTCAAGACATCTATATTCCAAATAAAGGTTGTCTTTCAAAATCTTCCTCAGTGGAACTCAGATGATGCAAAACTGACAAAATTGTCATGCATAAATCACATTTAAACTCATAAATTTACAGCATAGACAATCAAGTATACATATTGTGCAAATAACAGACATACTCTCATAGGTCAGAGATATTGCCAAGTAAGCATATCTTTATCCCCATTTGTCTTAAAGTACCTACCATTGTCCAGGTACTCTCATCTTGACACTCAACCTGTTCAAGTCATCCTTTCAGTTTGGGTGCCTGCAACTGTCTAAGTATCCCATTGTCTTTGAGTACCCACCACTTGCCGGGTACTCCCTCTTATTGACACTCAACATGTTCGAGTTGTCCCCAGAGTATTGATATTTGCGACTGTCCAAGTATCCCCCTTGTTTTTGAGTACCCACCACTTGCCAGGTGCTCCTTCTGTTGACACTCGACCTATTCGAGTTGTCTTTAAAGTTTGGATGCTTGTGACTATCCAAGTATCCTATTGTCTTCGAGTTCCAGTCACCGTTTGGATACTCCCTTTCTGTGATACTCGACCTGTCCGAGTCGTCCTCAAAATTATATCATTGAATACTAGTAGCCATTCAAGTACTCCACTACGTTGTGCACCTGCGATTACCCAGGTATGCTCTCTTATCATCAGAACACTTGGACCAGCCTGAGTGGTCCCAAATCATATCATTAAATACTTGAGTTCATCCAAGTATTTCAGTACTTTGTACACCTGTGGCTATCTAGGTGTTCCACCCCTTTTAAGTGCTTGCGGCAATCCAAGAGGTGAGAGACCTTCATGAATATCCAAGGCATGTCCTCAATATTCCCTTTACCAGGAGGTAAGAGACTTTCATGAATATCTTAGGTACGTCCTTGATATTCCCAATTACCAGAAGGTGAGAGACCTTCATAAATATCCAAAGTACGTCCTTGATATTCCTATTAACAGGAGGTGAGAGACCTTCACGAATATCCAAGGTACGCCCTTGATATTCCCAATTACCAGGAGGTGAGAGACCTTCATGAATATCCAAGGTACGTCCTCGATATTCCCCATTACCAAGAGGTGAGAGACCTTCATGAATATCCAAGGTACGTCCTCGATATTCCCCATTACCAAGAGGTGAGAGACCTTCACGAATATGCAGGGCATGTCCTCGATATTCCCAATTACCAGGAGGTGAGAGACCTTCACGAATATCTCAGGTACGCCATCGATATTCCCTTTACCAAGAGGTGAGAGACCTTCATGAATATCCAAGGTACGTCCTCGATATTCCAACTACCAGGAGGCGGGAGACCTTCACAAATATCCCAGGTACGTCCTCGATATTCCTAATTACCAGGAGGTGAGAGACCTTCACGAATATCCCAGGTACGTCCTCGATATTCCCCTTTACTAGGAGGTGAGAGACATTCACGAATATCTTAGGTACGCCCTCGATATTCTCAATTACTAGGAGGTGAGAGACCTTCACGAATATACCAAATATGTCCTCGATATTCCCATTTACCAAGAGGTGAGAGACCTTCACGAATATCCAAGGCATGTCCTCGATATTCTCATTTACCAGGAGGTGAGAGACCTTCACGAATATTTAAGGTACGTCATCAATATTCCCAATTACCAGGAGGTGAGAGACTTTCATGAATATCCAAGGTACGTCCTCAATATTCCCCTTTTACTAGGAGGTGAGGGACCTTCATGAATATCCAAGGCCCATCCTCAATATTCCTAATTACCAAGAGGTGAGAGACCTTCATGAATATGCGAGGCACGTCCTTGATATTCCCACATACCGGGAGGTGAGAGACCTTTACGAATATCCTAGGAGGTGAGAGACCTTCATGAATATCTAAGGTACGTCCTCGATATTCCCATTACCAGGAGGTGAGAGACCTTCATGAATATTCGGGGCACGTCCTCGATATTCCCCATTTACTAGGAGGTGAGAGACCTTCACGAATATCTCAGGTACACCCTTGATATTCCCCATTACTAGGAGGTGAGAGACCTTCACAAATATCTCAGTTACGCTCTCGATATTCCCCATTACCAGGAGATGAGAGACCTTCACAAATATCTCAAGTACACCCTTGATATTCCCAATTACCAGGAGGTGAGAGACCTTCATAAATATCCAAGGTACGTCTTCGATATTTCCAATTACTAGAAGGTGAGAGACCTTCACGAATATCCCAGGTACGTTCTCGATATTCCTATTACCAAGAGGTGGGAGACCTTCACGAATATGCGAGATACGTCCTCGATATTCCCCAATTGCCAGGAGGTGAGAGACCTTCACGAATATGCGAGGTACATCCTCGATATTATGTATCGAAGATGATGGACCTTCCAATATCAAGTACCCCCCCGAACTTCGGGTATCCTTCAAGAGTTTATACTTGTAATCATCCAAGTACTCTTTCGATACCTGCAAGCAATCAGGTACTCCTTCAACGCCTGCAAACGTCCAGATATCCTTCAAGAATTTGTACTTGTGATTATCCAAGTACCCCTCCAATGCCTATGATTAGCCAAATGCCCCTTTTGACACTGCAAAGGCCCAAATATCCTTTAGGTTAGTACTTGTGAATATCCAAGTACTCATTGATATGCCTGTGAATGTCCAGGTATCTTCCAGAATTAATGCCCTGAGAAAGATCGGTGCATCCTCCTGAGAAAGGTCGAGTTCCAACTGGTGTCTTCGACAGAAGTCAGACACCCCACAAATCGATGCCCTGAGAAAGGTCGGCGCATCCTCCCGAGAAAGGTTGGGTTCCTACCGGTGCCTTTGACAAAAGTCAGACACCCCAACAAATATGATGCCTTGAGAAAGGTCGGCGCATCTCCCGAAGAAAGGTTCGGGTCCTAGACGGTGTCATTGATTGTTTTAGGTGCCCGCAAATAGATGCCTTGAGAAAGGTCGGTGTATCTCCTGTCACGGCGACCGAAGAAAAGTTCGGATCCGAGACAAACCACTTATTGCTCCGACAGGCAACCGAAGAATGGATCGGGTCCTGGAAAAGCAATTTCCCATCAAGGCGATCAAAGAAATGTTCGGATCCTCGACAAATTATTAATTGTTTTAACCGAAGAATGGTTCGGATCCTGGAGAAGCAATTTCCTATCACGGCGACCGAAGAATGGTTCGAGAGTCCTCGAAGAAAAGCAACCTCCTCATATCACAAATCATTGATTGTAACAGCGACCGAAGAAGATGAGCCCTGGAAAAGCAACCTCCTCATATCACCAGGTAAGATGACGCCTTGATACTTGCCAAACTCGAGGTTCACACCCTATCTCACTCACTCCTAGTAAGTAACTATAAGTATCTTCTTATCTATCTTAGTATATGTAAAGTTATATTGCTCTTTTTCCGCATAGAATAATAGGTCCCAAATAAAATATAATCCGCTATGCATGCATAGATAAAATTTAGGCATCAATCTGTCTTTGAATGCAACCTCTCGCGAGCTCACCTTCAAAGAGGGGCAGTTGACCCTAAAAATCCTTTTTTTAATTAGGTTTATTTTATTAATTAAGTTTTTATTTTATTTTTCTTTTCGGAATAATAAACAAATAACAAAAAAATAACAAAAATAACAAAAAAACAAAACAAAACAAAAACAGAAAAAAAGCTGACCCCCTTTTTTTTCTTTCCCCGTGCAAGCCCCCTCTCTTCTTCCTCCCGTCTTCTTCTTCCTCGGATGCCTCGCATCTCTCACGCGCGGTGGCGGCGACGCGCTCAAGGGCAGCCTACGGTAGAGAGGCACGGAGGTAGGCCGCCAAAGGAGAGGACGCACGCGCATTCGCCTTCAATGCGCGCCTTTAATCGAGATGAGACACCGGTTCGGCCGCGGGAGTCCGGTCGGCAAGCCAAAGACCGACGGCCGAGTCCCTCCGTCGACCGGACCTCCTCGCCTATAAATAAGAGGGCACAACCTGGCGAAGGGCACCGCAAGCTTGGAAACCTTCCCCGAGAGACTTCAAGGGAGGGAGACCGAAGAGCGAGCGAGAGAGGAGGCGGGTCGTGAGCTTAAACGACCTCCCACCAAGAGACATGGGGGGGAGGCCGCCGAAAGCGAATGGGCGAGTAGAGGGAGGAGAGATCGAGTCGCAGCTCCGGACACCCCCCGAGAGACTTCGGGGGGTCCGAGGACTCGCGAGTGAGCAGGGATCCGAGCCTCGCCGGAGGAGGAAGTAGAGAGAGAGAGAGAGAGAGAGAAGTTGAAGGGAAAGGGGGCTCACGTGGGTATCGTCGCTGCTATCGCCCTCGTCGCGCCATTGCCAGGTAGAGTGCTGTCGCCGTCATCATCGTCGTCGCCATTTCCCTCTCTGTAGCCCAGCCTTTGCCACCGTTGCCGCCGTCGCCGCCATTGTTGCCGTTGCGCCTCAGCCCTCTCCCCCCTTGGCGCCGCGATTCATAAACCCTAGGGTTCTCGATTTTCCGGGTTGCGGCCCCGAGTCGTTGGGTTGGATCCGGGTCAGGAACCGGGTAGGGATTCCGCGATTTCGGGGGCGGCGGGAGTCGGATCGCGAGCCAGAGCCGGGTCGGGTAGGGTTTCGCCATGGGAGCGGGTTGTCGGGTCGGGGTTGTCGGGCCGGGCCGGGCGTCTCCAAACGCTCGACCACGACGCCGTTTCAATAATAAAAAAAAAAAAAGACAAATAAATAATTTATTTATTTATTTAAAAAAAATCAAAAATCGGATTTATTTTCAAAAATATTTAAAAAGTGTTTTTAAATTTTATTTTAAATAACATTTTAAATAAAAATATTAAAAAATATTTTATTTTCCGAAAAATCAAAAAAATATAAAATATTCCATATTTTCCAAAAAAATGCCAAAAATCCAAAAAAAGCCAAAAATTCATGAAAAGGCCAGGCCAAAAATTTAGAAAAACCAAAAATACTTGTATTTTTCCAAAAATACAAAAAAATATTTTAAAAAATCCCTTTTATGTCCAAAAAATTAGAAAAAGACTCAAAAATGTTTTTCCTCCCAAAAATGCATGGAAAATCCCTCAAAAATCCAAAAAGCCTTATGGTTTAAATAAGATTAGGTACCGAAAGGGCAATAGTGATTAACTAGTGTAATCAAGTCCCCGATCCTAATTTCTTTGGTTACGTAGGAGCGATATTTCGCATGGGTATTTCTCCCGATATTTCACGTTTTGGGTTTCTAAAAACTTGCAATACCAACAAAGGAAAATCTGTTCAAGAGAAGAATATTACTCGACCTTTATGCCCTCTATGCTCAAAACATCCAGAGACTGTCGAACACCTGCTTTTCTTCTACAAACGGACTTGAAATGTTTGGTCAAACCCACACCTCAACCTCAACAATAGCACAAGGATAGCAACTAGAATGGTCAAGTGGTTGGCAGAATTTTTTGAAGCAAGACCGAACTCACCAGAAGAGGGATTAGTGGCGAAAGTGCTTTGGCAAATCTGGAAAAATCAGAACAATTAGGTCTTCCATGGTAAGCCCCCACAACTGGACAGCATTGTCGAAGCAGCCTAAGCACAAAGCCAGAGTTTTAGCCGATGGAATCCATGCACACGAAAAGAAAAAGCTAAGATGCGGCATCTACCTGCGAGATGGGAGGCACCGGACAGCCAATCTCTGAAGCTAAATATCGACTACTCGTGGGTGGACGAAGAGACGCCAAGCTCAGTCACAGGGATCTTGCGCAATTCAAACGGCACGATTGTTGATGGCTTTGCCAAGGAGATCCATGCTTCCTCACCGCTACAAGCAGAACCCCTCGCTTTGTTGCACGGTTTGCAGTTACTAAACTAGAGAGAAGAAGTTCACATGGGGGTTGGAATCTAGAGTGTGAAAGTGACAGTCTTCTGTTGGTGGAGTTGGTCATGGGCCGAATAGAGGTGTCTTGGGCTGTGAAGGAATTAATTCAGGAGTGCAAGAAGCTCTTAGCCCAAACAACCTGTGTAAATTTAACCCATTGTCCTAGAGAAGCAATCCAAGCCGCAGATTAGGTTGCAGAAGCCCACCGACTCTAAACACTTCCCCCAACCTGGATGTCCGATCCCCTATGGTACCTTTGGACGATTTTATGTTCGGAAACCTATCTATTATCTTTTTGTAATCCTTGTTTTAATGAATGAATGAACACACTACTTTAGACCAAAAAAATAAATTAGGATCCATATGATAGGTTTTAATTTTGTTCTTCTGATAATTATCCAATTGTAAAGTCAAATCCTCCAAAAACCGTTCACTTCATGTTGTCAAGAGCTCTTTATGTGGGATTGGATTGGATTCCAATCTTGGGCTTGCATTGTACAAGATGCACCAAGCCCCAATAGTATGTTGAAGCACATCATGCGTCAATAATTTAGGATACATTCAAATAACTCTTTCAATATGGCCAATTTAATTCTAAATATTTTGACAATTTGCTAATGTAGTCCATCCGGCCAACTTTTGCCTGAAATAATTGGCATGGTCATCAAACATCTTACGCAGCATGGCTGACACCCAACTAAAGCTGACATGGACAATTTGTGCAATTTTTGAATATTATCTATTAATTTTTTTTTTCCTTTTTTCCATATATCTTCTTTAGCTTCTTTTATTTTTTATATGAGATTGTGGATATTAAGCGAAGACATTGTGACCTTTGCCCAAGCCCTTCCCAAGATCCAAGCAAGGACTCTGGGCCCTCGTTTAGGGTTGGTTGGCAACCTCGCCCACCCAAAGTTAGAGAAAAAATGAAAGAAAAGAAAAAATTTCAAAAAAAGTTCAAAAGATTGCAAAACTTCACCACGTTAACGCCAATCGTCCTACGTATTGACCGTGTCACATAGTACAATTGGTACTGACTAGACTACCATATTAGCGATTTTTGACAAAAAATTTCTGAAATGACTAAATTGGCAAATCATTAAAAAGTATAGGATTAAATTGGCATAATCTTTGATTAAAAAAACATTAGCACAATTGAAAGGTTTATGACTAAATTGGCTGCCATACAATAGATTCAAGATTTTTCGGACAATTATTCTGAGAAAAATTTGACAGAGTTTTGGCATTTTTTTTTTTTTTGTGTTTTGGCACAGTTTGAGCGTCCCCTCTTTCTCCATGTTCTTTCTATATATACTCTCAGTATTTCCATTAACAATCATTGCAACTCATGCGTGATCCCCACTCTAATTGGTCCACATTTGCATGATTAAAGTTACTTCTAAGGTAATTGCGTGTCATGCAATAACTGCCCCTTCATTCAAGATTCATCTATTCTGTAATTGTTCTAGCGTTTAACTCAAACGGTGCGAGGTACCCTTTCCTTATTATAATCAAAATGGCTGGCAACACACCTCAGATCAAAGTCATGCCACACCACCTCCAGGTGAAGTTAAACTAGAAAAGCTCCATATCAAAGTTGGGCCTCTGTTATAACTAGAATTCTTATACTTTGTTGATAGTTGAAATCTCTCCTCAATATCTGGGCCATAAATGTTCATCATCAACTGAAATTAAAGAATAATGTTGTGAAAATCTCTAAAAGGGCAATAATAAAAAAGTAAGAGTACCAATGATAGTTGTACGATAAGAACGGTAATTTTCATCTCTCATTTTACTAGTACTTTATCTTATTCGTTTCATATCATGCTTCCACTGAAGAAATTATTTCATCATTTTGACGTCATGCATCCCACGATTGATAAAGCTACTTTTGATTTTTAAAGTGAGCCAACCGACAAATACCAAGTTAGTCTAGGTCGTCTTCATTTTTTGCTATCGAGAGTTCACACATTATTAGTTCATAACGAAAATTGTTAAGAATTATCATTTTCATTTCTCTGCTTTTATTAAATACTTTATCTTATTGCATTTATTTTCTCTGATTTTTAGAGTGACCAAACCGACAAAGACCAAGTTAGTCTAGGTTGTCTTCTCTTTTTGCTAGCGAGGGTTCGCACATTATAAGTTCATAACAAAAATTGTTAAAAACTATCATTTTCATTTCTCTATTTTTATTAAATACTTTATCTTACCGCATTTCTCTTCTCTGATTTTTAAAGTGAGTCAACCAACAAAGACCAAGTTAGTCTAGGTCGTCTTCACTTTTTGCTAGCGAGGGTTCATAACGAAAATTGTTAAGAACTATCATTTTCATTTCTCTGCTTTTATTAAATACTTTATCTTACTGCATTTCTCTTCTTTGATTTTTAAAGTGAGCCAACCGACAAAGACCAAGTTAGTCTAGGTCGTCTTCACTTTTTGCTAGCGAGGGTTCACACATTATTAGTTTATAACGAAAACTGTTAAGAACTATCATTTTCATTTCTCTGCTTTTATTAAATACTTTATCTTACTGCATTTATCTACTCTGATTTTTAGAGTGCGCCAACCGACAAAGACCAAGTTAGTCTAGGTCGTCTTCACTTTTTTCTAGCGAGGGTTCACACATTATTAGTTCATAACGAAAATTGTTAAGAACTATCATTTTCATTTCTCTACTTTTATTAAATACTTTATCTTACTGCATTTCTCTTCTCTGATTTTTAGAGTGAGCCAACCGATAAAGACCAAGTTAGTCTAGGTCGTCTTCACTTTTTTCTAGCGAGGGTTCACACATTATTAGTTTACAACGAAAATTGTTAAGAACTATCATTTTCATTTCTCTGCTTTTATTAAGTACTTTATCTTACTGCATTTATCTTCTTTGATTTTTAAAGTGAGCCAACCGACAAAGACCAAGTTAGTCTAGGTCGTCTTCACTTTTTTCTAGCGAGGGTTCACACATTATTAGTTTATAACGAAAATTGTTAAGAACTATCATTTTCGTTTCTCAGCTTTTATTAAATACTTTATCTTACTGCATTTATCTTCTTTGATTTTTAAAGTGAGCCAACCGACAAAGACCAAGTTAGTCTAGATCGTCTTCACTTTTTGCTAGCGAGGGTTGACACATTATTAGTTCATAACAAAAATTGTTAAGAACTATCATTTTCATTTCTCTACTTTTATTAAATACTTTATCTTACTGCATTTCTCTTCTCGATTTTTAAAGTGCGCCAACCGACAAAGACCAAGTTAGTCTAGGTCATCTTCACTTTTGCTAGCGAGGTTTGACACATTATTAGTTCATAACGAAAATTGTTAAGAACTATAATTTTCATTTCTCTGCTTTTATTAAATACTTTATCTTACTGCATTTCTCTTCTCTGATTTTTAGAGTGAGCCAACCGATAAAGACCAAGTTAGTCTAGGTTGTCTTCACTTTTTTTCTAGCGAGGGTTCACACATTATTAGTTCATAATGAAAATTGTTAAGAACTATCATTTTCATTTCTCTGCTTTTATTAAATACTTTATCTTACTGCATTTCTCTTCTCTGATTTTTAGAGTGAGCCAATCGATAAAGACCAAGTTAGTCTAGGTCGTCTTCACTTTTTTCTAGCGAGGGTTCACACATTATTAGTTTATAATTTTCATTTTCATTTCTCTGCTTTTATTAAATACTTTATCTTACTGCATTTATCTTCTTTGATTTTTAAAGTGAGCCAACCGACAAAGACCAAGTTAGTCTAGGTCGTCTTCACTTTTTTCTAGTGAGGGTTCACACATTATTAGTTTATAAGGAAAATTGTTAAGAACTATCATTTTCGTTTCTCTGTTTTTATTAAATATTTTATCTTACTGCATTTATCTTCTTTGATTTTTAAAGTGAACCAACCGACAAAGACCAAGTTAGTCTAGATCGTCTTCACTTTTTGCTAGCGAGGGTTGACACATTATTAGTTCATAATGAAATTTGTTAAGAACTATCATTTTCATTTCTCTACTTTTATTAAATACTTTATCTTACTGCATTTCTCTTCTCTGATTTTTAAAGTGCGCCAACCGACAAAGACCAAGTTAGTCTAGGTCATCTTCACTTTTTGCTAGCAAGGTTTGACACATTATTAGTTCATAACGAAAATTGTTAAGAACTATCATTTTCATTTCTCTGCTTTTATTAAATACTTTATCTTACTGCATTTATCTTCTCTGATTTTTAGAGTGAGCCAACCGATAAAGACCAAGTTAGTCTAGGTCGTCTTCACTTTTTTCTAGCGAGGGTTCACACATTATTAGTTCATAACGAAAATTGTTAAGAACTATCATTTTCATTTCTCTGCTTTTATTAAATACTTTATCTTACTGCATTTATCTTCTCTGATTTTTAGAGTGAGCCAACCGACAAAGACCAAGTTAGTCTAGGTCGTCTTCACTTTTTTCTAGCGAGGGTTCACACATTATTAGTTCATAACGAAAATTGTTAAGAACTATCATTTTCATTTCTCTGCTTTTATTAAATACTTTATCTTACTGCATTTCTCTTCTCTGATTTTTAGAGTGAGCCAACCGATAAAGACCAAGTTAGTCTAGGTCGTCTTCACTTTTTTTCTAGCAAGGGTTCACACATTATTAGTTTATAACGAAAATTGTTAAGAACTATCATTTTCATTTCTCTGCTTTTATTAAATACTTTATCTTACTGCATTTATCTTCTTTGATTTTTAAAGTGAGCCAACCGACAAAGTCCAAGTTAGTCTAGGTCGTCTTCACTTTTTTTTAGCGAGGGTTCACACTTTATTAGTTTATAACGAAAATTGTTAAGAACTATCATTTTCGTTTCTTTGCTTTTATTAAATATTTTATTTTAATGCATTTATCTTCTTTGATTTTTAAAGTGAACCAACCGACAAAGACCAAGTTAGTCTAGATCGTCTTCACTTTTTGCTAGCGATGGTTGACACATTATTAGTTCATAACGAAAATTGTTAAGAACTATCATTTTCATTTCTCTACTTTTATTAAATACTTTATCTTACTGCATTTCTCTTCTCTGATTTTTAAAGTGCGCCAACCGACAAAGACCAAGTTAGTCTAGGTCATCTTCACTTTTTACTAGCGAGGTTTGACATATTATTAGTTCATAACGAAAATTGTTAAGAACTATCATTTTCATTTCTCTGCTTTTATTAAATACTTTATCTTACTGCATTTATCTTCTCTGATTTTTAGAGTGAGCCAACCGATAAGGACCAAGTTAGTCTAGGTCGTCTTCACTTTTTTCTAGCGAGGGTTCACACATTATTAGTTCATAACGAAAATTGTTAAGAACTATCATTTTCATTTCTCTACTTTTATTAAATACTTTATCTTACTGCATTTCTCTTCTCTGATTTTTAGAGTGAGCCAACCGATAAAGACCAAGTTAGTCTAGGTCGTCTTCACTTTTTTCTAGCGAGGGTTCACACATTATTAGTTTATAACGAAAATTGTTAAGAACTATCATTTTCATTTCTCTGCTTTTATTAAATACTTTATCTTACTGCATTTATCTTCTTTGATTTTTAAAGTGAGCCAACCGACAAAGACCAAGTTAGTCTAGGTCGTCTTCACTTTTTCTAGCGAGGGTTCACACATTATTAGTTTATAACGAAAATTGTTAAGAACTATCATTTTCGTTTCTCGCTTTTATTAAATACTTTATCTTACTGCATTTATCTTCTTTGATTTTTAAAGTGAGCCAACCGACAAAGACCAAGTTAGTCTAGATCGTCTTCACTTTTTGCTAGCGAGGTTGACACATTATTAGTTCATAACGAAAATTGTTAAGAACTATCATTTTCATTTCTCTGCTTTTATTAAATACTTTATCTTATTGCATTTCTCTTCTCTGATTTTTAGAGTGAGCCAACCGACAAAGACCAAGTTAAGTCTAGGTCGTCTTCACTTTTTTCTAGCGAGGGTTCACACATTATTAGTTTATAATGAAAATTGTTAAGAACTATCATTTTCATTTCTCTGCTTTTATTAAATACTTTATCTTACTTCATTTCCTTCTCTGATTTTTAAAGTGAGCCAACCGACAAAGACCAAGTTAGTCTAGGTCATCTACTCTTTTTGCTAGCAAGAGTTCACACATTATTAGTTCATAACAAAAATTGTTAAGAACTATCATTTTCATTTCTTTGCTTTTATTAAATACGTTATCTTACTGCATTTCTCTTCTTTGATTATGGTTGGTGCTACTAGAGGGTGAGATGAAAAGAGAATATATGAGAAAGAATCTTTGTTACACTTCTAACAATTTATTCCTGCTTATCTTTAATTGTGTTTCTTTTGCAATCAACAAAGAGTACTGAAAATTGTTGTTCTTGTGACGAAGGTCTTTCTAGTTCACCCCTTGTTTATGTTGTCTAAGGTGCTCTGTCACACAATAAATAACATATCTAAATTCTGCATTATGCCATCCGAGAGATCTTATATTGGGCAGGCTTATCCTCTTGTTGGTCTTCCTCATGCTAGGATGCTTCTGTCTCATAACTTGGCAGCGGCAAAAGGGCTCTTTCATGTAAATGCTAGGCTGTATCACCAGATTTCGAGATGAAGACAAGCACGTGCTAAGCTTGAAAAGCAAACATCAAAGTTAGAAAAGTGAATTGCCTTTTTCATGCATGTTGATTTGGAAGCTCCTTGCGGACTTTGCTGGTTACATGTTTTGAGAATTAGGGTTAGAGGAGAGACTTGAACACTATTTATAAAGTTTTCAACTAAGCCTTCTCATTACGGATTAGGCTCAACTCGGCCCACACTAGCTAGCCCCATATTAGACTAATTAAGAAACATTCTATCTCACCTTAGACCACAATAACAATTAATGTAGTTCACATTAGAAAAACTCTTACACCTGACTCCTCTGAAATTTGGAATTCATCTAGTAGTCACATGGCTGGAAGGTCGATGGTGTCAATAGTTCAATGTGATTCAAGTTTTCAATAAATCCGAACCAAACCAAATTGTTAGGGTGAGCGGCTGAATCAAACCAAATCGCAATCTAAATTGAATACGACTCAAATGAAAACCTGATTTGATTTGGTTTAGTTTTCTCTTCGTCTTTCTTTTTTTTTTTTTTTTTTTATGAGAAAAACTGTTGACAAGATTGCATTTTAGCCTATAAGCGAGCGATTACCATTAAAAATAATTTTTTCCCTAAAAAAAATGAATATATGTAAAAGCTATATATGTGCTTATTTTTTCTAGCTTCCTCTGGCTCATGAATTACTGTTCAGTTCTTAATGAGAAATTGTTATACATGATAGTAGTATATATACTAAATAGAATTTTGGTCTGAAAATAATTATTAGTTACATGTGAATCTTGCTCCACTAGATCAGACAACCTGATTGACCTTTAGCAAACGTATTAGCCACTCGAAATACTTGGTCATGTTGGTCCACACTGCTTTTATTTATCGCCCTTGGAATTCAATTGTTTATCCATCATGTCATGTTTGTACTCATTTGTGGGATTTATAGTTTATCTTTATCATTTTGTACATAGTGGACTAGTCTACTCCCACTTTTCCAAAACCTAATGAATATATGTGGTCCCTTCCTCCATTATTTGTGTACCTCCTCTGCTTTTTTATGGGGCCATCGACAATGGTTGGCAGATAACTCACAAAATCGAAATGCTTGAGGATGTAACTCAACTAATATCAAGATACTAGAAGATTCAACCAATCAAATCGGTACTTTAAAAGCTCGATTGTTTAATGACAATGGTATCAAGGACTGATTCAACATTTACTCTTGATTCGTGCATAGACATGCACAAATCATGTGTCCGTGTTGGTATAGCTACGCATCAGTCGTCAACGAGAGAGCAAACCCCTGAAAACGCGTGAAGGACGAGGGGGACCCCCGGAAGTAAATGAATAAAGAGGAAGGTTCGTCACTGCGTTGCATTGCTTGACCTTGACCTGCTCACGCTATCATCCACGGCCATTTAAATGTGTTATAAACTAAATTTTTATGTTGCATTTAAGAAATTTTCTTTTCGTCAATGTTTGCGATAGGAACGGTGCACAAATCGGTAGTAATTTTTATTATCTTTTTGATACCTATAAAAAGTCTACTTTCCTACGATATGCACGCAACTTGAGATTTTCTTTCGAAATATAAAAGACACAGCGAAATAGGAGTTTCCTCCTTCATCTTCACTTCGATATTCTACTATATTCTTTTTCATATTTTAATTTACTCAAGCCAATAAATCATTGATACGTTACGGGTTAGTTAAAAGTAATTTACTTGACTATTTAGCTATAGTGATGGATGGTGACAATTGATTAAGTGACACTTTTCATCAATCAAATGCGATTTTGTATTTCAAATGCTGGTATGAGCCTAATTTGAAGCTGTTGGATTTAAATCAATCCATGGCAAATCTAACAAACTCGCGATTCCAAAAACAAACCAAAACTTTTTCTCTAGTTTTAGCTCGACCATAAAGTGATCAAATTTCCATAAAACAATTTTTTCAAGATGGATCGAGGGTGAAGGTGTGTTTAAAAGGCATGCCAGCTTTTGAGACCAAAATGTGAGATAGAAAATGTTACTTCAACCTAAATGATAGGGAAACTAAAGCATGTGAAAAGTAAAGTGTGAAGATTAAAATTGAAGGAAACCGAAAGGAAAGTTATGAAATCAAAGGAAAATTAGAGCGGTGACCATTGAAATTAAAATTAAAGTGCAAGCACTGAAAAAAAATCACTAAGAAATTTCATTGAAATTGAGATATCCTCAAAGTTACAAACACAATGATGCTAAATTGCAAACATTGAAATGAAAGCTATACCATTATTTACAATGCATATGAAGAATAACAACCTTTAAAACTAAAAATGAAATTGAAAGACGTTAGTTCAATATAGAAAATGCTTCAAAGGAAAATTTAGTAGAGTTTTGGCAAAGCTTGAGCGACCCCTCTGTCTGGGATTACCTTCGACGGTTATCGAAATTCACGTGTGATCCTCCTCTTAGCCGCATTATATTTCTAAGATTTGCGCTATTTCCACGATTTTAGTAACTCCTAAGGCAATCGTGTGTCCCGTAATAAATTGCCCTTTCATTCGTGATTTAATCTAATTATGTAACCATTTTAGCTCTTAATTCAAATGGGTCCAAGTACCCTTTTCCTTAATATGATTGAAATGATAGCCTATACACCTCAAATCCATGTGAGGTCAAAAAATTTCCAAACGAAGTTAAACTGGATAAGCTCCATATTGAAGTTGGGCTTAATATGACTTGACTCCTCATAATTAGCTCTGCTCCCCTAACTCATATAGATAATTGAATCACTCTTCGGTGTCTCGGCCATAAATTATCACCAACAGAAGCTAAACAATTATGTTGTAAAAATTTCTAAAAGAGGCAGTGCTGAAAAATTAAGAGCACCAATGAGAGTATTGATAGTATATTGAGAACTATCATTTTCATTTCTCTACTTTACTAACAGTGTATCTTACTGCATTTCATGTCATATTTCCACCAACAAAATTGTTTCATCATGCGATTGATAAAGTTACTTTTAATTTTTAAAGTAAGCCGACCAATAAAGACCAAATTAGTCTTGGCCGTCTTCACTTCTGGTGAGGATTCACACATCATTAGTTCGTATTGAAAACTTCCACTCAATTTTAGCCCCACAGACCCTCCTTTTTCTTTAGAGAGAGAACTTTTTTTCAGTCTCACTCAATCTCAATCTATTATGTACAGTAAGTGCATAGTGGGTGCACAGTATTGCTACGCACATAATAGATTGGAAAAAAAATTAGAAATTTACACCCCCTAATATGGACATAATTACAGATCCCATCCCCTGTATTTCCCAAGTTTCTCTTTACATCCTGAGACTAAGATCTTTGCATTTAAATTTTCTACGTGTATTGGAATGCGCGGTGATTTTGTTGGGATTATAGGGGGTGGTTGGTTCAGTCTTTGCTTTCTACCTGAAGACATTAAATAATTTCTATGGACTGTGTGGTGAATTTTCTTTTCATTTATTTCTTATGTTTGGGTTTAAAAAAGCTTTGGAATGCCAAGTGAGTCTCTATAGAACCTAATATGTAGTACATTGCAGAAAAGGAAAGACTAATGACAGCATATACTGGAAACCAGAGTTTTGTTTGTTGGATGAAAAGAGGTGTTGGTTCCCTCGCAGTTCATTCTACGTCTCACAAAGTCAATGGCCAAATTAAGAACTATTCCAAAGTTGAGGATTACAATACCACGTGACCCGCTCTTCTTTATTTGCCGTTGATACGCATGACCTTTTACATCCATAAAAAATTACATTAAAAAGGGAACGCACGATCTTTCAGTTTAGAGGAACCGAACGACATGGCATGTTGATTGGAAGGAAACAGCGCAGGCATTTGGCAGTGAATGTCTTTATTTCCCAGGGAGTCTTTAAAAATTTCCCTACCTTGTTAAAAATTCTTGGACAGCGTCACCGGTGTCCACTTTGCGAATGCACAACTTTAGGTGGGAATGAGCTTTGTTAGCATAATAGTTTTTGTATTACTTCTTGTGAGAATAACAACTTATGGTGAGTCCCAAATTCTTAAAGGAGTGGGTCTCATCATAATTTATAATTATTTGTTATTTGGTTTTTTTGTACTCTTAGGTACAAAATGCAATTAAGCCCTTAATCTTTCAATTGGCTCTATGAGTCTAAAACCTTCTTCAAAAAGTGCGATCAAATATTTCGACAAATAGTACCTAAAATTGCCTACGCATTACTCAAAAAATTAGCATCATCCTTAAATTGCACTTTTCAACCTAATTTTAGGATTTAATTGCAATTCTTTTTTTTTTTTTTTTTTTTATAAATGTTGTGTACTTAATTGAACCAATGATTATGACTCAATTGCACTTGTTGCTAAAGGCTATGGACTTAATTAAACCACTTGAATGGGTTATAATTCAATTGAATTACATACATAAGATTTAGTATTTGTGGTGCGACTTTACCCCTCAAGGAAGCATCCTCAAAGATACTAGAAAGTGACGGAACTGGACTAAAGTTACGCGTATAGTACATGAATATTCTTCCCTTTTTCCGCTTAAATAGCAATATTAAGGGATTCAGCCCGTATCCCCTCCTTCCGTAGATTTAGGTCCCAGCATATACGGAACGTGAAAATCATGTCCAAGTCGGTGTTTCAAATTCTTTTGCTTCTGGTTTCCCTCACGGTACAAGCATCAGGAGCTGCACCTCGACTTACAATGATTGGCCGTAAAGAAAAATGTGGGATCATCACCATTCCATTCCCCCTCGGAATAGGAGCCGGTTGTTTCTTGAATGACTGGTACAAGATCAACTGCCAGAAAACCAATACGGTCATCCTAAATAAGATTGGATTGCAAGTTCTTAACATTTCACTCCCTGATTACCTTGGATCCGTGAACCGCATGATTAGCGTCCGTCTTATTTTAGTTTACTCAAATGCAAGCTGCGGGGGTGACGGACGTGTGCAGATGAATTTGAAAGGAAGTCAATTTTTCTTCTCTTCGACTAGGAGCGTCTTGATATCGGTGGGTTGCAACACCCTGGCGATAGTAAGTACTCCAGAATCAGCTGTTGCCGGTTGCAGGTTGAAATGTGCTGGAACGGATACCAACATTAGCCGGTCTACTGCTTGTTCTGGAGGAATGATTGCAGCCGGACTACACACCCCTTTAACCTTCAGGGCTTTAGTATGGATTTTAAAGTAAAAGGTGAACATCAGGGGTGCAAGCACGCTTTCTTGAGGTCTGACTTTACAGGTATATATGATTTGAAATTGAATGAGGCCGTTCCAGTGGTGCTGACACGGGGGATTGCGAACAACACTGACTAAGGACGTGACTTAGTTGCAGGATCGCGTACTAAGTTGGGTCCTTGTGACTCTGCGTGGTCAAAGCGCCAACCCGTCTCGCAGGATTGCAGAAAAGAGTGATAACTCTTAACACCAAGAAAACAATTTCGAGATTGAGATGGGTGACTCAAATTATGCAATTGTAATCGGAGTGGTATTCATCTCAATACCAAATCTAATGTCATTAACAGGGTGCTCGACAAAGGATCCTGAAAACTGGTCTATGCTGATGATGCTCCATTCTTTCTCAAAACAAAATGACGACAAACTTATGTCCCCAGCAATGGGAAAAATTACACCCGGCTTTTTAGATTAATGTACTCTACCCATCAAGCTTTGATATTCCTATCCTCGGGGAAGCATCCCCAGAGATGCTAGGAAGTAACAGAGCTGGAAAAATTATGTGTACAATACATGAAAATTAAGGGAACCAGCCCATAGCCCCTTTCTCCATCGGTTTAAGTCCATCAACTTACCAAACGTGAAAATCATGTCCTTCGTTGTGGGGGAGACTCCTCATGGTCACAATGTGCAACTTTTTGTGACTCAACGTTCTTTAGATATTGGCCAAAAATTTTCTTTGGGTTAAAATATTAAGCAAGAGTTAATCTTTATATATTTTTTTAAAAACAATAAGGAGACAATTACCCAAAAAGTCCTAAATTTATTGTGATTGTGTCAATTTAGTCCATTTAGCCAATTTTGGTCAGCCTACACTAACATGGACATTTTATAATAATTTTTGGATTTTTTATTAATTCATTTTTATTTTTCTTTTTGTCCTTTTCTTTTTTTTTCTCTTCTTTCTTCTTTTGCTTCTTTTCCCATGGTGGTTGGCAAGGCTTGCTAGCCACTAAGTGAGGACCAGGTGAGGTGGCTTTGCCTAGGTCCAAGTGAGGGCCGAGGTCCTCATCAGTAGTCGCCGAGGGCTTCATGGAGGTTACCTAGTGGTCAGCGAGCCTCAATAGAGCCTCACTGGCCATTGTGGAGGAAAAAAGCAAAAGAAGGAAGAAAAGGAAAAAGAAAAAAAAATTAATAGAAATTCAAAAAAATAAAACATCATTAAAAATTGTCAATGCCAATGCTGGCCAGTTAAAATTGTCCGGATGGACTGAACTAGCACAATTACAAAAGATTTGGAATTGAATTGGCAAAAAAAAAAAAAAATGGTTTAGGATTCAATTGGTATAACTATAATAGGTTTAGGACTTTTTTGGTAATTTTCTCAAAAAATAGGCTCTCTTGTCTCTCTGTCCCCTCATCGCTGAAAATAAAAAATAAAACAATGCCAAGAGTTCGGAATAATTTACGCAGTATGATCCAAAGCATTAGCAAATTAATTAGAATATTTTAAAGCAAAAATCATTTTAGTTTTTTTCAATCCAAGTGCATGGGACACAACGTCTTCCACTGTGGAAGCAAAAAATCATGCCACATGATTCTCGTTCATCTTCTACTTTTTTTCTGGAGGGCCAACAATATTCCCAAGTGCTGTTATGGATGGCTTGCGCAAATAAAGCATTAAAGCAAAAAATGAAAGTGATTTTTGCTTCAATAATGAGGGAGATACGACAATCCAACATCGCACCACGATTAAAGAAATTAGAAAGCAATCACTTTCGCTTTAATAAAAGTGAGCTTTGCTTTCACTTTTCTAGATTGAATCGTGATTGTCGTGGGATAAATTAGTCTGATGAATTTGCCATTCAAAAAGAGATTTTTGTTGTGAAAAGCGGTTTTCCTTCTCAAAAAGGAGAGGAAAAAAAAGTTGGAACATGAGAGCGGAGTCATCAAAAATTGTTTCATTTGAGACAATGATTTGATTTTTGTGTTCATCTTGATAGAGCAAAAATTATTAAACTGATATTCTTACCCAAAAAATTATTGAATGGATATAACTCTGCTTCCAGGTGTTAAAAATTATGGAGTAAAATCTTTTTTTGGCTCATTTTTAATGTGTTACAACAAAAGATTTGGAAGAGTCATCCATCTCAATAATGTTCCCAGTATTTCTCATGAAAAAAAAATGATGACTAAATTATCTACCAAACAATTGGAGAAGTCACAATTGGCTACTTAAATTAGCGCTCTCCACCTATGAAGCTTTGACATTTCTGTGCTTAAAGGTGGACAAGAAGTCCAAAATCTTGTATATGGAATACAATCAAGTCCTAAATTCAGTCAATTCAATTAAGTTCCAAACCTTAAAGTGCAATTGAATCTTTTCGATGGACAATATCTAAAATTGTCTCCCATCACTCAAAAAGTGTTTATGAATTGCACTTTTCAACATAATTTTAGGATTTAATTGTATTTTTCAATAGAGGTAAAGAAATTAATTTAATCAATTGGAAAGTACAGTACTCAAATTGCATTATTTGCTAAAGGTTTAGGACTTAATCAAAACAATTTAAAAGTTTAGAATTGAATCGCATCCATATAAGATTTCGGACATTTAGGACTTGTAATGCAATTTTTTTCCCTAAAGGAAACATCTCAGAGATATTAGGAAGTAACAGATGGAATAAAATTATGCGTACGGTACATGAGAATTTTTCCCTTTTTCCACTTCAATAACAATATAAAGGGACTCCGCCCATGCCTGCTTTCTCCATTAATTTTTGGTCCATGCACTTACGAAAGTTGAAAATCATGTCGACCTCAGTGTTTCGAATTCTTCTGCTTCTGGTTTCCCTCACGTTACAAGCATCAGGTGCTGCACCTGGACTTGCGAAGCCTAACTGTAATGAAACATGTGGGGACGTCACCATTCCCTTCCCCTTCGGAATAGGAGCCGGGTGTTTCTTCGAGGAATGGTACGAGATCGTCTGCCAACAAAACAACACGGTTCCCATTCTGAAGAAGATTGGATTGCGAGTTCTCAACATTTCATTCCCTGATGCAGACGTGGATGGCATGATTAATGTTAGTCTTCCTGTAATTTACTCAAATGCAAGCTGCGGGGGTGACGGACGTGCTGCGGGTGTAAGCTTGAAAGGAAGTCAATTTGTCTTCTCCCGGACAATGAATGTCTTTACATTGGTCGGTTGCAACACCCTGGCCACAGTAAATACCACAAAATCAGCTTTTGTCGGCTGCAGGTCAAGATGTGCTGGAACCAACGCCAGCATTAGCTGGAATGGTGATTGTTCTGGGAGGGATGGCTGCTGCCAGACTATCCTCCCTCGTAACCTTCAGGGCTTTAGTGTGGATTTCAAAGAAGAAGGTGGACATGAGGGGTGCAAGTACGCTTTCTTGAGGTCTGACTTTACAGGTTTAGATGATTTGAAAGTGAATGAGATGGTTCCAGTGGTGCTGGAATGGGGGATTGCGAACAATACTGACGACGGACGCAAGATTATCGAGCAGTCGCAGACTGATTATCCTTCCTATTGTCGCACACACAGCGTTGACAACAGTGAAATGCTGTTTACACAGTGCTATTGCACATGGGAGTATGGTGGTAACCCATATCTTATGGAAGGATGCAAAGGTAACACTTTCCATGCTATCACGTTCCGTATTTTTTATTTTGATAGATAATAGGGAATGGAGATATCACATTCCGTATTTAGGGGCATCATACAGTGAAGTGGTTTGTTCATTTCCAGATTTTTCTGAGAAGAACGCATTCATACTGTATAATGATTGTATACATGCTTTTCTACCTTCTTTTTGTTAGTTTTTCAGCCCAAGATTACACAAAGTGAATGCACTTTCGAACAAAATTGACCAGATTACATTGATAATAATTTACTGGAATTACAAGGGAACAGGACAGTCCTTTAGTTACAAGTAAAATATTTTAGCCATGGAATTAACAATTTATGAGGAAATGCAACCTACTAGTTTTGGTAATTTTACTCAAGGAGATCGGATTTGCTGTTAATATATTTGCTTCTGGTTTCACAACCATCAGGAGCTGCACCTGAACCATCAGGAGCTGCACCACCTCGAAGCTGTGCTGAAACATGCGGGAACGTCACCATTCCCTTCCCCTTCGGAATAGGAGCCGGGTGTTTCTTGGATGACTGGTACCAGATCGCCTGCCAACAAAACAACACGGTTCCCATTATGAAGAGGATTGGATTGCGAATTCTCAACATTTCACTCCCTGATGAAGACGTGGATGGCATGATTAACGTTAGGCTTCCTGTAATTTACTCAAATGCAAGCTGTAGGGGTGACGGACGTGGTGCAGTGGCAAGCTTAAAAGGAAGTCCATTTGTCTTCTCCCAGACAAGGAACATCTTTACAGGATCGGTTGCAACGCTCAAGTGACAGTAAAAAGTATAGAATCAGCTGTTTTCGGATGCCGGTCGAAATGTGTCGGAGCCAACTTCACCAGTAGGAACTATAGTGCTTGTTCCGAGAGCGAAGGATGCTGCCAGAGTTCGCTCCCCTTTAACCTCCAGGACTTTGGTGTGGATTTCGAAGAAGAAAGCGGAGATGAGGGGTGCAAGTACGCTTTCTTGGGGTCTGATTTTTCAGGTGTTTATGATTTGAGATTGATGATACGGTTCCAGGGGTGTTGGAGGGGGGGATTGCAAACAATACCACGTATGCACTTGACCTTATCGAGCAAGGATATTATCGCGGAAATAAATCTTTCACCTGTACAGGATTTAAAAGTATGAGCAGTGAAGGAGAAGGAATTATATATAGATATAGAAGCTACAGCGTCGACAGTGGTGAAATACTATATGCACAGTGCCATTGCCGTGCGGGGTATCATGGTAATGCCTATCTTATTGGAGGATGCAAAGGTAACATATTTCATGCTATCAATTGGGAATTTAAGTGCACCATACAGCGAAGTGGCTTGTTCATTCCCAGATATTCCTCTGAGAAAAATTCATACACTCTGTTTAATGATCACATGTATAATTTTTTTTTTTTTTTTGGCCCAAGATTGCACAAAGTGATGCACTTTTAAACAAAATTGAACTTATTATATTGATAAAAATTTACTCGAAATAAAGAGGAACAGGACAATCCTTTTGTTACAAGCACGATATTTTAGCCCTGGAATTAGCAATTTTATGAGGAAATGCGACCTACTAGCCTCCTTAATTTTACTCAGGAAGATGGTTTTTGCTGCTAATATATTTATGATATCATTTGTCATCAGCCGAATGTGATCCAAAGCGGTGCCCCGGGACTTGTGTGTACAAACGGGGCTCCTTTCGCTGCGTCGGTGGTGGAAAGACCAAGTTCATTCTTATTGGTAAGCAGATCTTTTAACCTAGAATTTTAGACCGCTTCATGCTGGAGAATTGCTAGAAAAAGAACAGCATAGCATAAATTATGTTCAGAAAAGGTACATAAATAAGATTTACATTATCCTTCGTTCTAACATGATTGCTTGGTAATGATTATAGATAAGTTTCCATCAATAGTATCTATCAGGACAACCTCAAAACTTTCTTTGTGCACGAATACTTTATTTGATAGCTAAGACAGCACTTAGAACTTTTCTAATATTGCCGCTTCAGATCTATCAAAAGATGACCAAGGTTCCTACTTACTCTTGTTGTATTTCAATTGGAATTATTACAATCATAATCAAGATGAATGCTGGTAGGAATTTTTTCACTTTCATCAATGGTTTTCTCATTTCCTAGTAAGGGAGATTAGTTGTACAATCCAGATGTATGTATAAAAATATCCCTTGATGGAACTTAGCAGGAGACAAATTAATTGTTCAAGATTGTTAAGAAAAATCCACATGAAAGGAGCTCAGGTTAATCACTCTTATATTATTTCCTCTTAATGAGATTCACTAAAATATTTTATGATAAGACCTTATAGATAAAAGAAGGGTGCATTTTTTGGACTTTTGCCCCTTAATTTTTTAATGCAGGGGTTGGGGCAGGCCTTGGGGCACTACTTTTGTGTCTTGTCTTATGGGGGCTGTACAAATACATCAAGAAGAGAAAAGAAATCAAGCTTAAAGAGAAGAACTTCAAACGTAATGGCGGTCTTTTGTTGGAAAGTGAGCTATCTTCTGAAGGCCATGTCGAGAAAAACAAATTGTTCAACTCCAAGGATCTAGAAAAGGCTACTAACAATTTCAACGAGGATAGGATACTTGGGCAAGGTGGACAGGGTACCGTTTACAAAGGAATGTTAACAGATGGAAAAATAGTTGCTATTAAGAAATCAAAAGCAATAGACGAGGGCAAAGTTGAACAATTTATAAATGAAGTCTTCATTCTCTCACAGATCAACCATAGGAATATCGTTAAGTTATTGGGGTGTTGCTTGGAGACAGAAGTCCCACTTTTAGTATACGAGTTTATACCAAACGGGACTCTATACCAATATTTGCATGACCCAAAGGAAGAGTATCATGTATCATGGGACACACGCCTACGAATTGCAACTGAAATTGCAGGAGCCTTATTCTACTTGCATTCAGCAACCTCAATTCCCATTTATCATCGAGACATCAAGTCCACTAATATCCTCTTGGATGAGAAATATCGGGCCAAAATGGCAGATTTCGGTACTTCCAAGTCTGTTTCCCTCGATCAAACTCATGTAACCACATTGGTGCAAGGGACTTTTGGCTACCTAGATCCCGAGTATTTCCAATCAAGTCAATTTACAGACAAAAGCGATGTGTATAGCTTTGGAGTTGTTCTTGTTGAACTCTTAACGGGACAAAAGCCAATCTCGTCGCTAAGGGAACAAGAAGGCAGAAGCCTTGCGACCTATTTCATAATTTCAATGGAAGAAAATCGATTGTTCGACATTGTAGATGCTCAAGTTTTGAAAGAAGGTGAGAAGGAAGAGATTGCATCAGTTGCTAACCTTGCAAAAAGATGCTTGAACTTGAATGGGAGGAACCGGCCTACAATGAAAGAAGTGGCAATGGAGTTAGAGGGGATGAAGAAGCTCCCAAATCCTTTGGGTATTCAGCAAAATCAAGAGGATGGGGAGGCAACTAAATCTTATGTTGCTGCATGTGAATCCAGCAAGTCAAACATCGACGCAGATGTCATTACATTTTCAGATGTGCAGCCATTCTTACCTAGTGAGTCGTGGTGAAGATCTGTTTTGCCTCTACACTTATGAGTTATATTGCTGTGTTTGTCATGGAAATCGGTTTTCAGAGCAAAAGATACAGAAAAAGAGGGAAGGGAGGAAAGCTTGTTAGTTTACTAATAGGAGGATTTTGGTTAGTTATTTATTGTTAATGAACTTATTTTTAGTGTTTGGGATCAATGAACTGTTAAGTCATGCCAATCCCAAGTTTATTCTAGTCCTGTAATTAGCATGATGCCGTGATTTCAGTTCATCTTGAGATCTTTGAATATTTGCCGTCAATTCGATTGTTGCAAAACTTACATTGATCATGCATGGCACCAGCCTTTGCAAATCAATTAGATTTGTCCTTGCTGGGAAGGAAGAAAACAAGAAAGACGTTTCCCTTCCGAAAAAGAAGGCAAATTTGCATTCGCTTTCCTCGCCCGTCTCTTCCCCGAAGATCACACCTAATTGCTGGTGGCATAAAGTGATTGTTGCCAATTTTCAATAGCAAAAACAAAACCAGTAAAAAATCAATCGGGCATGGACCAACTTGTATATAAGAGATATTTACTCTCCTCATTTAAAGCATAGAAGATGTTGGGTGCTCTTTTTTCATATTTCCATTGATTTTTCACGATAGTAGTGTTTGATTAAATGCCCTTAAGGAACGTAAGTCATCTTGTTTGTAGAATAAAATTCATAGAGATCATAAATTAGTTTTATGTATTCATTATTGATGTTGACACCCGAATTTTTGTAAATATTTTAAATATTTATTTATTTTGCAAAAATATAAAAATTTATAGAAAAAAAAAAAAAAAAAAGAAAAAAAAAAACAGAAATCATAAAAAGATGATGATGATGATGATGATAAAGTAATAGTAATGAAAAAATGCATGAGAGTGAAAAAAAAATGATGAGAAAATAATGGAAAAGTTGAGTGGGCTGGTGTAGCACGGCCCATTTTTTTATTTCTTTTTGAGCCCACTCTTCTATTTTTCTTCCAGCCCATTCTTTTGGCCCATCCGAAATCGAATAAAAGAGAGGCCCAGCCCATCATCCCTTTTCTCTCCTTTGCGCACGCGCGCCCGCACACGAGGGAAGGGGGTGAACCCAGCGGCAATGGCGCCAGTCCAGTGACGCCAGCAGCGATGACGCTAGCAGAAGGAATATTCCAGCTGTCGTTGCTCGTCAGAGGAGTGGAGGAAGAGGAGAGAAAGGAGGAAGGGAGAGACGCAGCGAGAAGGGCGTGAGCAAGGCAGAAATAGAGGAGAGAAGGGCTCAGCTCGTGGGGGGTTGGCTAGAGAAAAAATGGGATAAGTATATTAGAAGGGTCAAAAGTCATATATAACGCTCACTTTAATATCAAAAATTTTTGTCGACTCTATTAAATGCTAAATCAAAATAAAAATGATTACTTTAGTGCCAATGGCGATAAATTTCAGCTAAATTGATTAAGTGTAATTTATAATTAAAATTATAATATGACTAGACAAAATTTTAAAAAAATCTTATCCACATGATATTTTCACATGGCATGCTTGGCACTAAAGTGATTCTTTTTTAACAACGACTAATACTTAAATGATCAATTTTAATAAAATTAGGTACTTAAATATCACTATTTACAACTTTTGAATAACATTGTTTAGGAATTATATGTTGACTAAGCACACTAGCTAGCCACGTAGGACTGAAAAAACAATAATATATAGACACGTCGGATTTCCAGCCATCCGGATCGGAGTTGGTACTTAGATGATCATTTTTTTTCAAAAAAAGTAGTACTTAAGTAATTCAAAAAAATCTTTAGCATTAAAATGAGCATCGTACACAAATATTCGATATACTTCTTAAATGAAACATAGAATGTTCGAGAACCCCGAACTCAAATGGAGAATTTTAAGTGACTCGTGATAGACCGAGATGGGTTTAACATGAAAATGTATTGATTCCAGCCTTTATGCATCATGTTTAGTCCGTAAGTTACAATAAATTTCGCTCTAGAATGCATGCTTAAAATCGCATATCAACCGTTTGATAAAATGGCTGAGAGAATGCCGAGTATTGATTCGTCATTGAATCCCGAGATAGATCCGTTCATGTTTGCTTCTGGGTTGGTTGAATCTGCTCTGATATTCTTTTTCTCTTTGTCTGGCTATGTGATTCTATGGGAACGATCGATCGCCGGTGAGCGAGCCGAGAGTCCCCCTTTGGCTGAAGCTCTCACTCCACATCGGCGAATCCCGCTGTCCAGGGCTATTCTAGTTAAGCCATTCTCTCCATATTCGTGTATTTATGTTCGCTTGTATTTCTGATTTGCTGATTTCAGAACCCATGGTTCGCGTAGTTTTTGTTTCGGTGAATTTATTTTGGGTCGCCGGAGTAGACGGCCGGTGATGGGCCGGCGGCGGTTAGGGGTAGACGATAGGCCGGCGAGTGGTGGCCTGAGTGGACGACCATGGAGGGTCAGGGCTCGGCGGCGGCATGATTGGTCGAGGTCCCCTGGTTCGGTGAAGATGAATTTGCAGGCGGTGGAGGAGATGTTCTCCGTCCGCGAAGAAGAATGAAGGTGCAGGAGAAGAAGACAAAATAGGGAAGAAGACAAAAGGAATAAAAACAATTAAAAAGGAAAATCAATAAAAATACCAAAAATCTAAAATCACATTAAAAAATCCTTTTATAATCCGAAGCGGGTCGGATCCGGATAGACGGGTCGGGACAATGGGTCGGATCAAGTAAACCCGGTCTGAACCCGTTGCCTAACTATAATGATAATAAAAAATATTACAATTTCTAAAAAATTGTAAAAATCATTATAAATCAGAAAAATTATAAAAAACACTGTATAAATTTACTTAATTAGAAAATTAAAAATTGATAAATTTTAGAAAATTCAGAAAATCATAAAAATTTCGGAAAATTTAAAAAATCATTAAAAATAAAAATATTAAAAATATTTAAAAATTCACAAAATTCACAAAATTCAGGAAAAAAATCCAGAAAAATACAAAAACTATGAAAATTGGAAAACTGTTAAAGAGTGAAAATCCAAAATTGGACAAGTCTTTAGGACTTTATAATAGGGTTCTTTGTTTTGAATTGTTTTCTCTTTTTTAGAGATCGTTTAGGATATTTATGTTTTTTCTTTGCGATTATACTTGGTTGTGCTTCTTTAATACCTTGGATGTTATTTTCTTTGTTTTAAAATGGTTAGGATGAAACCTAGAATTCTCCGATAGATTGCCATAACGTTAGTTAGCATTCAATCAAGTTAGGCACTGAAAGGACATTAGTCTTATGATTAGTGTAATCAAGTTCTCAAATCTAGAATCTTTGGTTGCAAAAATTGTAAGATATCTTCCCATGTTTTATTTGATTTCTAGCCGACCAAAAAAGATTAGTAGCGGCTCCTGAATCAAAATTTATATAGGATTAATTGATCAAAAAATGAATGTCCGATGTCGCGTGAAAATGGGCTTAAAAGAATCCATGTTTATAATTGATGAATCATTTGCAATATTAACAATCGAATGGTCCATCCGTGATCATCATTATATGGACCATTCGATTCATCTCATAAGCAAGTATCTTAAACCTAATTTTACCCTCATTGGAAGGGGTCAGTTGCAACAGCTTGAATTATAAATTGAGTACAAAATCATGGAATTTATACTTTGGAATTTTTCGTAGTTCAAACGATCCGGGACACTACTTTTCAACAACATATGCTCCTTGGGTTGTCTAATTTTTGTATTTTCGTCTCGAACTTCACAATTACCAAATTCTTTGAGTAAGAACTTTTCTATTAAGATGAAGATATTGGAATATCAATTTGGAAGAGACGATGAAAGCGGGAGTTCATTTTGGTGATTTTATTTTCACATGTGCATTAGATCTGTTCCATGAAAAACATCAACAACTGTGGTTTTTCAAAATTTTATCTACTTTTCTATTCAATTGATTATAGATCTATGTTTATTTGATAATCACCTTCAAAACTGCAAGTAAGAAAGAGGGATCACGACCAATATTGGCTTCTCTTTGTCCGAAGTTTTTCTTTTTTAACTCTGGCATATGTTTTTTCTTTGTGAATACTTTATTTTTTCAAAAGTTTGGTTTATAATGGAAAGTTTCATAAATGGTCTCATAGCTCGTAGTATACTTCTCTGAAACCCAAATCTTCTTCCCAAAAAAGTTCAATATCCAATTAATTGGGCCTCTCTTGCAACCAGGCCCCCCTTAAGCCCAGATCCATTTGCCAGACATAGAAACGACAATGAAAAGGAATCGGCAAAGCGTGGCCGACCCAACGGCTATAATTGGGAATCGAAATCTCAAATTGGAATACAAATTGTCCACGTTCATGCTTCTCTCTCTCTCTCTCTTTCAATCCTAATCAAGTGTGTTTGGTTCAACATTTAAAAAAGCCCATAAAAAAATACAAAGCAGTTCAACCTAAAGGATTTTGAGTACATGCAAAGGCCATTTGATAAACTACACTTTAAAAAATAATTTTGAGAAAAATGTTATTTGGTAGAAAATATATTTGAAAAGCTATTTGGGTGATTCATATTAGTTTTTTAATTTTTATTTGTTTAAAATTGAAAAAAAAAATAATGTATGCAACTTTTAAAACATAAAAATTAACAATAATGCTAAAAAAACCAAATATATATATTATAAAAAGGACCAAAGCTTACGCCAAACGATCGCCGGTGAGCTGATTTGGCGACAGCGGCCGTCGGAGGTCACCCGACCTCAGGCGACCCTTGGTAAGGGACACATGACCAGGCAATGTGTGACCAAGGCGACCATTGCCTAGGTCTCGCAAGGGTCACTTGACTAACGGCTTGGGTCACACATTGCCTAGGTCATGCAACCTTCGTGCGACCCTCGCCAGGGTCGCACAATGGGCGACATTGACTAACGACAACTGTAGCTAGATCTAGTACACCGATAGCCATAGCTCTTCGCCAATTCAGTGAAGGGTTTGGTCATTTTTTAATTAAAAAAAAAAGTAACAAAGGACAAAATCGAAATTTTCAAGAATTGTTGAGAGTAATATTGGAAGAGAAAATGAGTTTCAATATTTAGTAAAATGCTGAAAGCCTAATGCTAGTAGGACTAATATTAAGTTTTCAGCATTTTCAATACTGACTTTTACTTGAAAGCTCCTTAAAAATAATTGCCAAACGATTCAATATTTCTCCAAGGGCTTGGCCGCCAAAATGCTGAATCAGATGCACCTTTTGAAAAAGGAATATTCCAAAGAGGCGTCAATGGTTCTTACCAAAAAAAAAAAAAGAGGCGTCAATGAGTCTTTGTGATCTCCTGAGGAATAGAATTTTCCGACCTTTCAACCCAGTTTGAATTAGCGGACTTAAGATTGGCCAGCAACACCTTGCAATCATCTACAATAGCAACGGAGATATAGGGCCCACGAGCTTTCTACTTTTCCAGCTTAGGAGCTCCGCTAGAAATCTACCGATGGTCTCTATCTCTACAAAAAGATTATTTGCTTTCTCCTTCTTTAAGCAGAGGTGTACACCAAAAACTGCCTGGACCACATTAGACCAACCGGTTTTGGGTAGTTTGGATTCGCTAGTTTTGGGCGGTTCCCATGGTTGGCGATCTGGTTCACAGTTCCTATTCTTGAAACCAGTGGCCGGTCGGTCCGATTTCTAGTTCCAAGGTCGGAAGAATGGATGGGACCGGACCAATTTATATTATATATTAAACTTATTGCATCTGAAATTGCAATTGAAGTAGCAACTTCTCATATGGTCAAAAGACCAACAAAATTCTTTTTGTGACTCTTTATTTATAGAGAAAACTTACTTGTTAGTTTATTCTTCTACCCAGTGTAGGACTAAGGCTCCAAGACACCTTCATTTCTCATGCTCACACACTCTCTCTTGCTCCCCTCACTTGCAAAAGACAAGGCATCCAAGCCTCCAAAAGTTCCACATCAACTAAGTACTTAAAGAATAAAAGAGAGATTGTCTATAAAGTCCAAGCCAAGCACAACCTCTAGTCATATTGCTCATGACTTTTATGGTTATGAGCAAGTGAAGTTTGAATTTTTTGCACGTAAAAACATGTGCGATTAGTATTAACAAATCGCCCGGGGATTGAATTTTAAAAAATAATGCTGGTTTTTTTGGACCAGACCACACCGATGGTTTGGTCTGGTTCCGGCAGTTCCCGGTTCCACAGGAACTGAGCACCCCTATCTTTAAGTGAAGAGCTCAGAAGGCAGCTAGGGTTTCGTTGGTCAACGCCGTATCGAGTTGAAATGTCCAGGAAGATGGACACGATGCGATTAGCAATCTGCCGAACTCGGTGCTCCTCCATGTTCTGTCCTTCCTACCCATGAGAGACGCCGTCAGGACAGTGATGGTCCCGGGGTTCCGTCACCCCTAGACTTCTACCCGCCACTTGTCTTTCGATCACTGTCCATACCACGACTGCAAAAAGTTGGAGACTCCTTTTGAAGTGGACGAAAGATTCGTGAATTTTACCAACCATGTGTTGACTTTGCACGAGAGCCCCACGATCGATTCGTTCCATCTTAATTTGAACCGTGCATCTGAGGTGCACCCCTATGATCCCGAATATGAGGACTATGCAACTCCAGAGAGAAGAGAACATGGAACAAACTGGATACGTGGATTCGTTTTGCAGCGAGGAGAAAGGTTAAGTTCCTCGATTTGGACTTCTTACGGTGTGCTTGGGAGTTCCGACATTGTCTTTACTTCCCACTTAATCGTTACGTGCTGCCCAGCATTGTCCTTAGGTGTAGCAGCTTAGTAGAGCTGAAGCTGGCTTCCTGTGTGGTCAGACCAGCGTCGGGACGAGTCCAACTAAGGTCGCATAGAAAATTGTTTATGAAAAAAATTGACTTCACTGACTACGAAATGGCTGACATATTATCTGGTAGCCCGTTGCTGAAAGAATAGTCTCTTGAAGATTGTTATGGTCTCCACGAGCCCAAATTCTGTTGTGGCCCATCTATTGAGGAGTCAAATTTGGAGAGATGCGGTGGTCTTGAAAAGCTTGATCTTACACGATCAGATATCACACATTTAATTGTTGATCACTATGAGGATCTGGAGCTATTTTGTCCCAATGTGAAGACTCTGGATATTGCTGGGTGTCTAGATTATGTCAAGGTGACTGATATGTTATCACTGGTTGATATATCCCTCTGCTTAGGTGATTATAAAATATATCCGCCTGGAGAATATTGTGAGTTCGGACTGCTGCTGGAAAAGCTCAGCTGTAGTCCTTATTTTATGCCATGCGATTGGTGCATACTGATATGGTTTCTCTGCTGTTGCTCTGACCTATTTTGTCTTGCTATGAGGTACTTTTGAATGATTTGGGTTCTGATCCTTCAGGTAAGGGCTATTAATATATGTTTGATAGGATATTCTCACGTTTCAACTGTCCTATATTTGTAGAATAGAAGTTGGGTAAACTGATTTTGGATGGGTCTTACTTGAAATGGACAGTGGCTGTGCCGTTTCTCTGCTTTGGCTTCGTTGTTCTGTTGCTTTTTTTATGCTTCAGTTCATCCGGTAATGTCCTAGATGAAGAGTAAAAGAAAATATTATTTACTCAGGCTGGGTTCTTTCATTTATGCCCACCTAAAGTTTTATAAGGTGGCCTTCCTTGCATCTGCTGGCCTATGAACTTTGAGCAATTGTAAACTATTATTATCCACAACCCACTCATGTAACCGAAAACTATAGTTTATTAGGTGTATGTCTTCCTTGTGTCCCCGTTTGTTTTCAATTTTAATGTGACATCTATTACTATTTTAAATGTGCATGTCCATGCTCGTGATTTGTCTTTGTAATATTCTACATAATCTGATGAATTTCATGACAAGACTCTGAATTCAACGGTATCATACTAATTCATTTCACAATGTATGTCCTGTACTAATTTTCATTTAATGTCAGTCCAGTTAATTCTTTTTAAATTAGGTATTGACTATGTGGGAGTTGACAAATCAACCATGCCCATCTTTCGCCTAGAAACATGTGACACTACAAATGCATCTCCGGCATTTGTAGCTAGTTGACGAACTCCCTAGCATTTGTAGCTTGTTAAAATTTTGTTGGAACTTTCAAAATTTTCTTGAGACGCTCACTGTCTATGTTTATCCTGGAAGAGATAACAATAAAGCCAAGGTATAAATGCTTGAACTGTAAAATTTTGTTGGAACCTTCAAATTTGGAAGTGATGGAGATTATGAAGTGGCTTTAAATTTCTAGCTTGCCGAAGTTGGGTGGAAGCTTGCATTTGAGTTCAATGGCTATAGTTACTGGAGTTCAGTGGACTGCACATCCGTTGACATGTACGGTGCCGTTTGGATTCACATATTTACATTGTTGATAAACAATGAAATCAATCGTGTTGTTTATTGTCTTCACCTTGATAGGTGAAGACAATGGGGTAAGGATTCATATATGGCTTGCTTGGGGTATGTATCAGAGCTGCTTGCTATTTTATCTTGAATTGAAGAGACCCAAAAGCAATTTATAGAAGTCCATCCCCGGCAATTTGTCTCTACTGACTCTTGAGAAGTGAACTTTGTGTACATGCGTGTATTTGAATATGTGAATATTACTGGCTAAGGGATGTTGACATCATTGATCATTATCAATAGATCTTAGACTAATCTGATTTCTAAAAATGTTTCTTGATCATCTATTCCTCAATTGGTGAACTATTGATTGAGCTAGCTAGGTGTTGCCACTAATTTGCTCATGAAACATTTCCTCTTTTTATTAGTCGCCTCAGTTCTTGTTGTGGCATTGGTGCAATGTAAAATTTAGGCTCTTAATATGAACCGTGGACCATATCACCTAATTAGAAATTACACCATAGCGGTTATACACATATAAGAAATGATTGATTGACATTCTTTAATTTATTGTGAGAATAATAATTTGTTCTTTGTTAAATTTTATAATACCACCATTAACTGTTCTAAAAACTTAAGCTCTTAAATAAATGAGTGGTTTAATATTTTAATTATGTCAATACTCCCTCTAAGTCTCGTTTTTGGACTTCATTTGAAGAGGTAAATGAAGTCTGAAAAGATTTGAATTTAGAACTTCCAGCTCTGATATCATATGAGAATTTCGTGGAAATACAGCCGACTATTTTAAAAGTTTAAGTTGTTAGATAAATGCATGTTTTATGATTTTAATTACACTAACAAACACCTCATGCTCTGATAGCAAATGAGATTTTGTACGACCACTGTGAGTTGTTTAAAAGTTAAACTATTAGATGAATGTCTATTTTAATATTTTAATATTCTAATATTCTAATACTATAGAGCTTGTTGATCAAAGAGAACCATCAAGATTGAATTTTTTTTCCTAGTTGAACATCAAGAAAGAAATGACTTGGTCGTTATTTTGGACAAGTAGTAAATTACCATGCATGGCTTGAGAGGTCAAACACGTATTCAAATTCAATTTTATATGGACAACTTCTTCTCGTAAAATTTTGATTAGGAAAACTGAACTTAATCGGTTCGCTAAACATCATTGTCCTAACTTGAAATCAGAAAGGAAGTTTAGGAGATGACTCTCAATGGCCAGTATCGAACACTTCTGCTAGAATTGGAAGGATAAAACCAACTTGCAAAGAAACAGGTGGTGTGAAAGTGTGTATACAAAAAAATAACGGACTCTTTGTTATCGATAAATGATGGGACATGATCGATTAATCAAAAGTGATACAAGAGGATATTTGAAGGACTTGAGTTAATCGACACCTACACCAAAGGGTAATCGATAACGAGCAGGGAATGATCGATGATTGAGAGAGGAGAAAAGAAAAGTTAAAGTACACTACCCTCGACTCTTCCTTCTACTCCCTCTTTGAACCTCGTTCTTTGGCTTTGATATCCTCTCTTGTACCATGGCTTAGCTACAAAGCAAAAGTGGTAACTCGTCATGAATTTTACCATGTGTTGGGTAAAGAGAATACACGAGAGTGCACATTTAAGTAAAATGCCGAATGACAACATCAGCATCAAGTGGCAGTTATCTCAGTGAGATGGAATATTATAATTGCTTATGGATATGGGTTATTCACGTATGGAAATAGAGACTAAAATATCAGAGAACGCAATTGTAGTTATTAGTAGGGATAGTAACCGCTTATATGTAATCATTACTTTGTAGATTATAAATAAATACCCATTGTATGTATTGTAATATCTCTCTCCGAACACCCTAACACCAAGTCAATTAAGGTTATTCGTTTGTTCACGGCAATTTCGTTTTGTTCTTCATGCATTTACTTTTTCTGCACCTTAAATTCATCTGCTCTAAAATTTCACGCCTAGTAATTCCTTGTTTAAGATTGACACGAAATCCATTTCACAAAAAATCAAGATCAATTTTTCAATGAAAGATATTTCGCTTCTCCGGTGAATTCCCATTCTCGGTGAAACAGGAAGTATTGCCTTTTAAGGTCCGGGAATATGAACACTCCCTGGGGGATTTTAATGCTTACTTTGATTTTCATGAAAATATCTGGATATAGGTGTTTTTTTTAGCAAAAAAAAAAAAAAAGGTGCGGCATCTCTTTTCCCACTCCCAGTACCATCTCTTTTCCCACTCCCAGTACTTTCTCCTTCTCTCGATTTCAATCCCAGCGCATTCGCATGCTCAAAGCATTTGCGTCTTTTGTTCTTGCTTTTCCCGAATAGATTTCCTAATTTTGTTCCCCCGTGGAGGATTCGGGCCAACTTTCGAACTGCACATGGGCGGATTGGGTCTGAAATGTCTGTCGCTGCGTTCGGTGCGCGGGGTATGCTTTAATGGGGAATGCCCGCGATCCATTGATTGAAGGACATTCTTGTGGAATGCATATATATGCCGCGGTTGATTCTGTTTTGCCCGTTCCGTGCTCTCTCGGTGGCATTTGTTCATCGATTTGATCAGAATCGGCCACGAGAGAGAGGGAAGGATTTAGAAGGAAATGACGGGAGGGAAGCTCCGTACATGGAGGTTCTACAATGAGTGCTCTCAGGCCAGGATCATCAGGACAGAGGCATGATGAGGCAACAGACATTCAGCTTTGCACCGAGAAAGTATGGGCGATGTTGGCTGTTGTTTTTCGCTGCAGTTCGATTTTTGGGTCGACAGATAAAATTTATTTCCATGTCTTCGTAGATGAGATGGGTTATTGCCATCAAAGAATCCCACTAAGGCTGATGTTGAGGAAGCACCATTCGTCGAGTTTTAACTGGCTTTCTATTGCTATAGGACTCAAGCTGCATATTTACTGCTTGTCCCGGCGAATGATGATTGGGTTTCCGTTGGTAACTTCTCAGCTCGGTTCAATAACAATTAGAGCATGCGAGTTCGGCCAATGGTGAGGGGTGCATAACTCTCCAGCGGTGTTCTACGGGTCTCAAAATGGGGTGCCTCCAAAAAGACCATCTAGTTTGCTGCGATTGTGAATGAGATACAGGTCGATTTTGTATGCTATGAGTTGATTTGACGCGTAGAATGGACTTTAGAAAGAAAGCATCTCTCCACGTGATTTGTCAATTAATAATCTCATGGGGATGGTCTATGATTTTCTTCTTGATATCTATTTATCTGTCATAGCCAATTCCAAGTTCCAGATTTTGCTTCTAACTCTTGATTGTTTCTATGAGTGTTGAGCAATAGACTGAATCAAAAGCCATAAGTAGAAGCAGGAAGTAATAAGGACAGGGTGGCGAAATGAGCGTTGTATGTAATGTCATGTAGTGTATAATAGCGCTAGTACTTGAAAGAAGCATTTGGTGACATTACTTGGAACTAAGTTTGGCTCGACCATTAATGAATTGCTTGTCATTTGGGTTTTTGAAATCTAAGTTTGGCTCGACCATTAATGAATTCTTTGCCAGGGTCTGCCTTGTCATTTATACTTTGATTTGGAGTTCCATAAGAGGGAAAATGCTGATAAAATGGAGACGAGATGGATGATCTTCTGATATTGGTTGTCTTGGAGGTATTGCTTGACAAGTAGTCAATCCAAGGAAACCAAGAATGGGTAGATTATAGGCTGACTTTGTGTCTTGCTACTTCTATTAACTGTCATTGCATCATTATGTCATGGGTGGTGTATGCAATACACACTCACATACTATGAGCTTCATCTTTATGCCGTTGGATATCTTTACATAAATTTGTGTAGAGACCCCATCAAGTGAAAGGCCATCTTGTTCTTTTTCATGGTCCATCTTTGTTTTGAGTACTGACTTACCTTAACATTTCATTTTTGAGGAATATTGCACTTAAAAGCAGTTATGAAGATGGAAATCAAAAAATGTTAGACTTTGAATGATGTACCTCTTTTGGAAGTCGAGACAATTTTGATTTCATGGATGGGACGGGGAACATATTGCATGTTGTGCTGATCTTAGATTGAGCTATTTAGGCAACATTATTCAATTGATCTTTTCCATTTCGGGGACGAGTTCAGTATGATACTTCTTTGAATGAGCATCAAGTATTGGAGCTGCATCAGACACTACCCAGATGCTTTCCTTGCCGCGATGACTTTCCATTTTTCCCCTCTTTGAAGCCAATTATCCTACCTCAAGTCACAATTTGCAGGCATAATGTCAAAGAGAAGGGGCAGCTGAAGACTGATTATAAATTCACAGTGCTGGGTCACTGGAAAGTACTGGTAGAGTGATGTTGATGGCACAGCTATGATGATTTATGCATAGTACACTAGAACTATGTATCAGATTTGACGTGAATTTGAAATTCAGGCAGGGAAGAATCTGCGACTCAATGAGCCAGCATGTGCGTTATGATTACTACATCTGCCTATTAATGAAACACTGGGAATATCTTATGTTATACCTTTTCTTCCCTTGCATATGTTAAATCTTTCCATGGAATATAGCCAGTTAACTATGATGTCAATAACAGCACTGCTTGTATGCAGAAAAATTTTCTCATCATTTGATACCAAAGACTGCTTTTAAGGACAACTCCCACGGGGGTGCATTAATTTCGGAGGTATGCTCTGACGAGAAGCTTTAGTTATTGTGTGGTAGAGACAATTGCAAATTCAATTATTCTGTGTAAATTTTATTATTGTGCCTTCCAAGTTAGCCATCTATTTTGAGATAGTTTATCTCTCAAGAATAACATATATCTTTGACTCCTGCATACTTCACTTTACAGCCATTCTCACAACTTTACTGAACTATTGGAACTGTGTGTGTGGGGGTTTTTTTTTATTTTTTATTTTTGGGTGGGTTGGGGTTGGGGTTCTGGTTGATATGTTCATGCATGCACACCTTTTTGGAGAAATATAACATTGCATGCAATCATGATGCTCTTATGATGAATTGACAGGTATGTTCACGGATTTCTAGTGCAAGGGAGACAGACAGAAGATATGAAAAGTTGTTTGTCAAGAAAGATTCCAGGCCATCGACAGGTCAGATATTTGTGGACACTGCTGTCTATTTAAGGAATCAATGCTTTTCTTTGGCTCTATCATCCAAGGCAGGCAAGAGTTCTGCCCTTCTGCCGATTTGGCATTTCAAATGCAAGGACATGGTACGTTACTCCTTGTAATTGAGGTCTAGAGACTGATGAGGCATCTTTGGAACATGGGAGTGATGAACTGTTCCTAGTTCACTCAAAATGTACCTCAAAACTACCAGCAGAGGGTTCTTTTATGCCTTTGTATCATTTTTTGTATCATTTGAGAAAGTAAGATTAACACAGGAGAAAATGTGCATGTGCACATTGAAGAGAATTTATTGCGACAGTGCTTGAAACAGTGGTGACTCTCTATCCCATTTACTCTTTAAAGGTTCATGTGCTCATTGACATTCAAAATGCACCTACTCTCTTCTGACAGCGTGAGGAAGACATGATCATGGCTTTTTTGATCTGCATTGTGGATTTTGATTGTCAGAAGCTCCTAGTCTGCAAATGGAGTTAGATTGTGGAAAGAAACTTCAGTTCAATACAAAGGTAGTTACAAATTTGAATCAGTTCTTGTATCGGGTCCCTTCATGAACTATATTCATATGACTTGCTGTACTTTTTATTATCAGCAAAAATATTAATCGTCTTGAGTTGGTGGAGCCAATTTCAGGAAACATCTTTGCATAGGTGGACTAGTGTGCTAGAACTGTGTGCGGTGTCTCATGTGATGGACTTTTTCTCCCCTACACAGGTTAATATTGATTTGGGAAGATACTCTCTTGCTTCGCAAGAACTTAATTTCAACTCTTTCATTAGTGATGGTTCGGTGAATTACTTCACTGGAAAGTCACCTTTCCCAATGTTGGATAAATTCATAGAATCTGTAGCCTCAATTGGAACCGTATCAGGTGATTGCTATAGTTTTTATTTTCAGATAAACAGAGTGATGAAACATTTCAAGTGCTTCATAGTTCATAGAATTCTACCTGAGACTGTAGGATATTGAAGTTGCTAACCTTACCTGAAAGAATTTTAATGGGACTGATATGTCCTATTTGAAAAGAAACTATTGATTGGTACTTTCCCCTTTCATGCAGAGTAGCGTCAAGAAAATGATCTGGTTTTAAAGGCCTATCGTTTCTTCTCCTTTTCTGCTGTAATGCTGATGAATATGTCACAGTATAGGTAAAATTCGAGGCTGGTACTGGTTCTCAGAGCGTGAACTCATGGTTTCTAGCATGTCAAGGAACAGGTTCTGTGAGCGGATAGGCAGAGAGCATAGAGCATTCATGGAATATGCTATGTCTTTTCAATGGGAAAATTCTTGTGTTGAACCGTACTCTCTGAGTCTACCTTTAGTAGACACCAGCTTATTTTTTTCTCCAATTTGACTGGCCTAGTTATCTATGTTGCGGACCTGATTCGGGCTGTATATTACCAGAATTGTCACGATCTTGATTGCAAAGGTACGGAAAATTTCTGCCCAACATTTATCCATTTTTTTTTCTTTTATGTGTGAAAATGAAGGTAAAGTGAGCTTAGGAATAGCCCAGGTCACTGCTCTTCGCTGCGTCTGATCCTGGAGGATACTGTGCTTGATTTATCAGCATCCTTTGCTTCTGGCAAATCCTCCTGATATAACTAATAACGTGGTTGACATTGATGAAAACACGACAAATTACTCCCCTTATGGATGCTTGGTGGCTTCAAGCCATAAGAGTCGCAAATACAATAGAAAACCGACAGGTCATGGAGTACGACCACCAGGCAAGTCATCCACTTGTTTGTACAAAAAAATTTTAGGGTCTTTCGACAGGTCGTGGGAGCTGAGGACAGGTGGGTAGATATAGAAATTAATACACCTTAGGTTGAGCTTTGGGATTGAGCTCAACCATTCGAACGGGGTTCATAGTTGCTGTAACAACCTCATCTTGTCCCACATCGCCTAGGGAGGGAGATTTTGGTTAACTTATAAGGCTTTGGTCCCTCTAACCTGTGTAACGCGTTTTAAAGCCGTGAGGGAAGAGACCGTGGCTGGGATGGCGGTGCGTCCGCGCCAGGGCGGGTGACCCAAAGCGGACAATATTACACAGTGGGGCCCGGGATGTTACAGTTGCAATAATATGGGAGGAAAGTTGATCCGGCTTAGTTCTTCAGCTTGCAGACTTGAACAAGGGTAGCACTTCATGGATCCTTAAAAGTCAATCGCATCAGAAAAAGAGCATCAGACTGAAAGTAATCGCCGTGAAGCTGTGGTTATCAGCCAAAGTACTCTGAGCTCCGATGTTTGGTTTGGAAATTACTTTTGCTCTGCAAACAGTAGTACTTTAGGAGAGCCATTTTATTCAAGACGAAACATCAGGCCGTGAATCCATTCCGATTGCTCACAGATGGCAAAAGCGTCATTTTATGGAAAATTCTTGGTTTATCAGGCCACGAAAGTTGGAACTTGAAGATTTTTCATTTCAGAAACCTCTCTGCTCTGGCTCACCACCTCAGGGTCACTTCACGCGACGATCATTGGTCTGAGCAGAGGCTCTTACTATTCAAGCTTTTCCATTTTGTGCCACATTTAATAAGGTGCCTTGATGCTTTTATCATGGCATTCATTTTAGGTACAAAGCAAAGTTCTCCAATTAGTGGTACATTTTCGCCCTTGCACCTCGCAAATTTGTTCTTTCTTTGAGGTTGATGGCTACCATCACTTTTTTGTATGCATTCATGCAGGGTGCTGCATCTGTTACAATGATAGCATCCAGTCCAATGCCAAAAATATTTTAAGAATAGGTAGAATGTATTCTAATGGGAGCGACGTGTATCAAACCGTGACCTAATTCCTTTGTACATATACCATTAATTGCAATTTAGGTGTTCCCAGTGCATAAGGCCCAATAGTGAAACGAGACATTGGACAACATAAATTATGGCCTAAGAACAATTGTTCACAAATATGAGGAGCGGTAATAACTCAAGTCAAGACAATGTACCCTAATCCAACAAGGAACAGTAATAGAAGTGGTAAGATGAGTGGCATGGTAGAAAAATGAGTATAACGTGAATTGCATTTCACAATACGAATAAAACTCACAAACATGCACAAAAGTACAACATACTCAAAGCGCATAGAGATAAACTCCAATCTTATTCTCAAAGTTCAATGAGGCTTTGGAACTGTGTTTCTTTCTAGAAAGATTCTTGTACTAACATGGCCATGGCAGGGTGCCTTGAGAGGATTTTCAGCTTGTTATCGGTGTGAAGTTGGATCGCAACTCGTAGTCTACCTAGCTCAGCTAATCTGGTGCATCAACATTTTATATTAATTCTATAAAAAAAAACACAAGATGCTATCATTTTATTATAAAAATTAGGAATAATTACATAAATGGTCCCTAAAATTAGCCTCAATATGCAATATGATTTCTGAATTTTAAATTTATTCAATGTGATTCTTGAAGCATAATACGTGATTTCCCTATGAAGTCTAAGAAGTGTTGCTCTTGCCCACATAGGTGCAATTAAGGGATGGAACGACCTTTGACAAAGTACCAAAGTTCTTTGTTAAATCATTGGCTTTTCTCAACCTAAAAAGAGAAACACTCGTTAGAGGGTGATAATAATAACAAATGATTTAAAGAGAATATCAATTGAATGAAACAAAGAGATAAGCACAAAAATCTTCATAAATGACCAATCAATTAAGGGTTGGGTGATTTGTAGAACAATGCGTTCGAGGTACTTTGTTGGTTATTCAATGATCATAAAGAAAAACAATGCTGACAAAATTTATATTCTATCCATGAAGTAGAGTCCAGTAAATTTAATGGAGAAAATTATCAAAAAAGTCATAAACCTATTACAATTATACTGACATGGACGCCGGCTGGTGTTGGCTGACAATTTTTTACTGATATTATTTTTTTTCAAATTTTTTAATTAATTTTTTATCTTTTATTTTTCCTTTTTTTATTTCTCTTTTTTCTTTCCTCCTCTATCCTCCTCGTCCCTTCTTGAGCAACCGCCAGAGGAGAGGGAGGAGGAGAAAAAAAAAGAGAGAAAGAAAAAAGGAAACAAAGAAAAAATTAATAAAAATTTTGAAAAAATAAATATTATTAAAAAATTATCCTTTGGCATCCATATTAGCATTAGCCGGCCAAATTTGACTAGATGAACTAAATTTGCATAATTCCAAAAGGTTTAGAACTCAATTGATTAAAAAAATAAGTTGAAGATTGAATCAATAGGTATTAGACTTTTTTGTTTTTTGGTAATTTTCCCAATTTAACGTGGTTGCACACTGTGTTTACTTAAAAAAAAAAGGAAATGCAAATCATGTGGTTAGCATCCAAAAGCAAACATAATCTAAGTTACTCTTGAAAATTTAAATAAATGTGTCTATTTAATTATACTGTTTAAAGAAAAGGTGTCTGCCTTTGGGTTCAAGTGTGTCGACCCACGAGTGGCGCTCTCCTTAGCTCTACAACCTTGTCCGATGACAGCACCCTTCTTAGCACCTCCACATCCCTCTACAACACCATCCCCATTAATCCCGCCACCTAGTTGTTGTTCCACACGTGATGGATCACTGATCCCATGAATGGAGGTAGTTAAAAGGGCAATAATTGAGGGAAGGGCAATTGATGTTGGTAGTTTATTTGTAAAACAAATTAAGAAGTATCTTGTACGATATTGAAAATATGTAAGAGTGCATGTGAACTAAATTTGACATTAATTCTCGATTATTATTATTATTATTATTATTATTATTATTATTATTATTATTATTATTATTATTATTATTATTATTATTATTATTATTATTATTATTATTATTATTATTATTATTATTATTATTATTATTATTATTATTATTATTATTATTATTATTATTATTATTATTATTATTATTATTATTATTATTATTATTATTATTATTATTATTATTATTATTATTATTATTATTATTATTATTATTATTATTATTATTATTATTATTATTATTATTATTATTATTATTATTATTATTATTATTATTATTATTATTATTATTATTATTATTATTATTATTATTATTATTATTATTATTATTATTATTATTATTATTATTATTATTATTATTATTATTATTATTATTATTATTATTATTATTATTATTATTATTATTATTATTATTATTATTATTATTATTATTATTATTATTATTATTATTATTATTATTATTATTATTATTATTATTATTATTATTATTATTATTATTATTATTATTATTATTATTATTATTATTATTATTATTATTATTATTATTATTATTATTATTATTATTATTATTATTATTATTATTATTATTATTATTATTATTATTATTATTATTATTATTATTATTATTATTATTATTATTATTATTATTATTATTATTATTATTATTATTATTATTATTATTATTATTATTATTATTATTATTATTATTATTAATTAAAATTCGAATTTATAGTTATAAAATAACCATTGTGTTCTATTGAAACAGCATGACTATTCATAATATAGTTACAATTATTTTTCATTATTTAATTTTCAATTTATTATTTTTTCCTAACGGTCATTAGGCGCTCTTACAATCTTTGAAAGGTTGTCTATTCTAACATAACTTCTTAACTTTTAGAAGGTTATATCTATTTGGACATAACTTCATCTTTGAAAGGTTGTATCCATTTGAATATATTTATGCAACATTCCTATTGAGTTCTTTGCATACTTTCAATTCTTCTTTCTAAGATATGTAGTCATTATTTTCAATTGTTTCCCTTTGAAAGTTCATGAAGAAATAGTAGAATTACTATTTAGTATTCTCATTCAAGATTTTATTATATCCTTGAGGATTTTTCACAGTAATCATTAGCGATGTTGTTGGGCAAATATTTCTTTAAAGAGAGTGATATTGCATTTCAAAGTCTATCTCCATTCTTCTTCTCCATTGATTTTTTCATAGCTTTTAGTACATGTTCAATGTGTGGAGCATGAACTTGAGAATAAAGCAAAAAGAAAAGAAAAGAAAAGAAATAAAAAAGATTTATAAAATTTCTCACATCAACATCATTGAGTAGAATTATACATGTCATATTTATAGTCATGTCACGTAGGACAGTTTATCTTAACTAGAACTCTATGTCAAAATTTTCCAATCTAAATTGGTTGAATAACTAACATTACAAAATCGTTCAAAAATTTAGGACTACATGGATCAAATTGGAAAGTTTATGACCAAATTGGCATATGTACATAGTTTTTTTAATCGAATGGTATTTGCACATTAGGTTTATAACTTTTTGGGTAATTTTTCTTAGAGAAACATACTTTTGTGCAAGTATACATTCTATTTTAAGAATAAGTAACACGTTTTTTGGTCAAACCCAAATACCATTTCTTTTCTTTTCTTTTTTGGTCTATAAATACAATTTCATTCATTCAAAGCAGTATACTACACGAGCGAAGTTGACAAGAATCAATACATAATAAATCCCAAAGAGGTAAGGGTTGCCTAGACATCCAATTTGAGGGAAGGGTCTCATTTCGGTGGGTTTTGGCAATAAGCTACAGAAACACCTACTAATTCGGCTAGTAGCGCATTGCATTCCTCAAAAAGAAATCTGAAAGCCCATGGGCTCAAACTCAGTTTAGCAGCGAATCTAACAGTGGATTCATTGTCTGACAGAACACTCATGCGCACCATAGATTCCTCCTTCAGCGCAGACGCCTCCTCCAGCCAGAGCAATGCTTCCTTCACCGCAAGGGCTTCGATTTTGAGTGGAGAAGAATTTCATATGAATGTATGATATGCGTAAAAAGATTATATGTTAAGGATTTGGCAATGAATGCATCTGCTAATATTTCATAGTTCATAACAAAAGTTCTATTTGATACTTAATAAAGGGTTTTCTTCTTTTCTCTCTCTGTTTTATGACATTTTCTTGCTTTATTATTTTTCCTTTACATGGATCTGAGCAAATTCCTTAAAAGGCTCAAGGAAAAGAAACAAGCGAGAGATCTACTCTGGGGTGGAAGAATTCATAATGTCACCCCAAATTCCCTCTCTCCAAAAAGAAAAACACAGTGGAGGGAATTGGGAGGCTAGGTATGCGGATATCAGCACGTTAAAATAAGGAATGCAGTCCTGTCAGCTTAATCAGAAAATTAGTCAAGTAGGGTGGCCCTAGCTCGGGTGGAAACACCCTGTTCTCTAGTGAGATAATCCTGTAACTAAACACCAATGATCCAAAGAATGCACCTAATTACAGGGTTGTAGGGTTCCTTTAACCTTCTCGTTCCCTTTTTAATTCTTCCGCACAGAACCCCCGTTTGCCTCTTGCTTTGCCCCTCGAAACGAATCAGAAAAGTTCAATGAAGATTACCAATTTTCAAACCACTCGAGAGTACAAAATTCGAGGAAAAGTGCCAAAAAAGTTATAAACCTTTTGTCTTTGTGCCGATTTAGTCATTTCCGGCCAATTTTGGCAGAATTTTCTTGTTGGATGTTGGTCGATTAACATGGCATGATTAGCGGCGACGTGGACAATTTTTAATAATATTTTAATATTTTTTTATTTTTTATTTATTTTATTATTATTTATTTTTATTTTTATTTTTATTTTTCTTCTCCTCTTCTTCCTCGCCTGGTCGCCGAACCTCGGGGACCGGCCAGAGGAGACGGTCGGTGAGGTCGACCTCAACCTCGCCGGCCACCTCGCCATTGGCTGCGAGGGCGAGCCTCGCCCGCCTGGCGCAAGGCCGCCCTCAAGGCACGGGGCGGCGGCGAGCCCGCCGGCTCGGCCGGATATGGTGGCGGGTTGACGAGCGGCGAGGCGGTGGATGGCATCGGGCAACAGCGTTGCGGCGGTGGTCTCGCGTGACCGGGTTTCCTCGGCTTGGGCGGGAGAGGTCTCTCTCTCTCTCTCTCTCCCAGATCGAACGCCCTCAAATCTTGAACCAAATCCTTGAAGAACAATCCAGGACATTCACAGCAAACAAAGGAAGGTCGGGGACGGAGCTTGTGCGACAGACGACCACGAGCTCCGGCCTAGCCGACCAACGCAAGGCACAAAAAAGGACCGAGGCCTACCGAAGCTTCGGCTCTTGAAACCGAGGCGCGGCCGTAGGCCGACGGCCGAGCTCAAGTGCGGTGGCGGCGGAGTCCCCTCCAACTCTCTCCCCGCTCGAACCCCTCACTCGCCAAATCCGAAAAGTGGCGGGGTTCAAGCCTCGCCCAGCAAGCTAGCGGGGCTCGCCTCGCCCGACCATGGGCGAGGCTCAACCTCGCCGATCCGACGAGGGCGAGCCTCGCCGCCCAGACCTCAAGAGCAGCATCACCGGCCATGGGCGAGGCTCGACCCTCGCCAGATTCGACGAGGGCAAGCCTTGCCGCCCAGGCCTCAAGGGCGGCCTCGCCGCCATGGGCGAGGCTCGACCCTTGCCAAATCTGGTGAGGGCAAGCCTTGCCGCCCCGTGCGAGGCCACCCTCGCGGCCACTGGCGAGGTTGAGCCTCGCCGCCATGGGCGAGGCTCGACCCTCGCCAAATCCGGCGAGGTCGACCTCAACCTCATCGGCCGTCGCCTCTGGCCGGTCACCAGAGAGGAAGAAGTGGAGAAGAAAAAAAGAAAAAAAATATTATTAAAAATTGTTCACGTCGCACCGATCAGCCACGTCAGTAGGTTAGCTTCCAAGTCAACAAAATCCGGGCAAAATTGGTAGGAAATGACTGAGTAAGATAACCTAAAAAGGTTTAGGGCCAAATCAAGAAAAAAAGATTTATGAAATCAAGACAAAAACAAATTGTTTTATTTTTTTTTAAGACTTTTCCTTATGAAATTCTGAAAAACCCTTGTTGGCATTTTGCCACATTGGAGGCAGATTTATTGATTTACAGGTCAAATCCAGCCATGGCTTTCTCTTCATCCCAAGTGCACTTCACTCGAAGTCCACAAACAAAAAACACGGTTTTGATCGAGCAAATACTAGAATTATTCGAGCACTCCTGTCTTCGTCACTGTCAGTTGCAAACCCTACGTATCTTTGGACTGGTGTGTCTCCTTTGCAAAGTGAGTTCCAGCTGTTCTTGCTCCACTTCTTTCAGGTTGGGCCGTGTGTGTGTGTGTGTGTATATAACATTATATATATATATATAAATTAATACTAGAAAAAAATTAAATTGATATATATATAATAAATTTATATTAAATTAATTTTTTATCACGGAAAATTCAAAATTAATACAATTAGTTTAAATCATGAAAAACTTAAATTAAGATACTTTTTGTGATAAATTTGCCAAAAATTAATTCTTGACTGCCAAAGACCCAAGCTAGCATATCCATAATAAATTTTATCAAAATTAATTTTTTAATAGCTAAAAATCTTAAACCAGATATTTGTGATAAATATATAATCCGTTAAATTGATTTGATATCTTTTCAACTATCACGCGACAAATATATATATTCATCCAACTTAATAATTTGATAATAAAATTTAACGAAAATTAACAAAAAAAGTAAATTTATCATTGATATATCAATTTGAAATTTTTAGTGGTGAAAAATTAATTTTATATAAATTTATCATAAATATATCAAATTAGAATTTTTCATGATAAAAAAATAATTTTGGATAAATTTATTATATATATTAATTTAAAATTCTTCGTGATATTAATCCCATATCTTAAGCTGAATTTTTGCACAGAAAATAATAGGTTCCATGCGGATCTCTCCACCGGTCAGATTTGAAGCCCGATCGAGCTTTAGCTACAGCAAATACTTGCTCCTTGCTTGTCAATATTGCTTTCATTTATCGTCCTTGTAACTGGTCATCCATCATGTGATGTCGTTAGTAGAATTTATGGTCGATCTTTATCATTTCGTACACAATAGATTTGTCCAATTTCTCCAAACCTAATTAATATACGTGGCCCATCCCTCCATTATTTGCGTACCTCCTCCACCTTTATGTGGGGTCATCAATAATGGTGGAATAGACTTGATCCATTCAATCGATACTTTTAAAAGCTCGATTATTGAATGACGACATCTCAATGTCATACTATCACGGATTGATTCTGACATCTATTCCCTGTTAGTGCATAGGCATATCCAAATCACATGCCTATGTCGGTGTAGCATCACATCCACGAGCCATGCATGTCATTTGGCTTTGCATTGCGTGACTTTGACTTGCTCCCGCTATCACCCACGCTCATGAAAATGTAAAAGAAGATCAAAGCAATTTCCCAAATATCATTAACTCATGATGAGACGAAGGGGCAAGCTTCTTGCAAGAATCGACTTCCCCCGCAAAAAGGCAAAACGAATTCAGAGAACCAAAGATAGAGAATTGGTCTTGCAAGAAATGAACTTCTATGAGACTCAGAGAGCAACACAAATTACACAACGGATGCGTCTACTTTTTATGTTATTGTTATCACCGGCATCGCTGCCACTACTAAGTTACTTGTTCAAAAATATCTTATAAACTACACTTTAATGTTACATTCAAAAAATTGCTTGTCAAAATAGTTTAACTTTCTAAGATTTTATTTTGCATTTGTATTGATACTACTAAATGATTCATTTCAAGATCACCCGTTAATCTAAAGTCTCATGTTTTATCAAAAATAATCTCGATTGCATAATTTTTTTTGTTTAATCTATTAGAGAATTTTGTGGGGGGTGGGGATGCCTGCATAGTTACGCGAGACAAGGGTGGGGATGGAAAATTTTCCGAGCGCGGATGCAGGGGCGGGACTGTGAACCCATTATGCCCCGCGCTGTTGTCTTCTCTAGTCGATCTAATCAAATCGGTGTCCTTCGTCTATATATTCCGACATCATTTCATGATATAATTAAGAGACCCTGATAAATAGAAAGTGAGAGAAATGAGTAGGACCTAGCAATGACCACCAAATAGACGCAATTGCTCAAAACAAAACAAGGCAAATCATCTGCATCATGCAAGTGTAGTTTTGGTGAATAAAAAATTGAGCACAGCTTAGTAACGAATAATACTATTAAGATCTGAACCTGACCGTAACAAAAACGATAACTTCAACCACGGTAGACATTATTATGATTTTTATATTAAAAAAAATGAAGTATTTCCCAAACGGAAACTAAAGGGATTTAATTGGAATAAATGGGATATTATCAAAAAAAAATCTGTTAAAAGGAATCAAATGATGCCAAGGGGTTTTGTGGTGGGCGTGGGTGGCTACTTAGGTCAATTTACGAGGATGGAGAGGAGGATAAGCCTGGTCTCCCTCTTTGACCACACGTCCCACTCGAAGGTTATCATCTTGAAACCTGTTTTTTTTTTTTTTGGCTCGTCTTTGGCTTTTAAATTAATTGTTGACATTTCATTTCTATATAATAAAAATCTGATAGGCTTTTGAATATATATTCCCATTTTCTCATTGTCTTTTATGATTGGAAAAATGATACAAATAATTTATAAATTTTGGTTCAATGTATAATGTCGTCCGTGAAATTTTAATATGTTCAATGTGGTTCATAAATTATTAATAAATATTCATTGTAGTTCTTCTGTTTTCTTAAATGATAAATCAAAATTTTTTTGATGATGTGCACTTTTGCCTCTCCAAGATTCCTGTGAAGAGTTTTTTGCTTTATGGCCAGTACTTTATAACCCCTCAAAAATTACGTTTCTTGCTCTTGCAACATGAGGTTCTTTATCTTGCATGCTCATTGGAAGAGATGGATTATATTTTACATTACTCAATTTTGTCAGCTCTTCAATTTTCTCATATCTTTGGAGCATCTCCATCTTGCCAATATTCTATAATTTGATGATAATTCACTACAAATATAATAGTTGAATGTACCACTGGGAACCTAGGACTACAATACTATTGGTATGAACTTGGTGCTTTCATCATTGTTTGTAGCTCTGAAAGGCCACTCTACTTGGATTTAATGGGTTTATTTGATTTGTTCGTTGAAATCATTTTGCTGAGTGCACTATTCTTGCTACACTACATGTGCCTTTGAATGCTAGGGCAAGAAGATAACAATATATTTTGACCCCTGAGCTATAGAGGAGCAGATGTCTGTCTTGGCTTTCTCTTTAGTTTTTCGAGCTAGCTACAAGTCATTTTATTATTTCCATAAGTTTCTTTTGCACTATGAAATGATTAAGTTTCAAGGTTCTGATGATCATATGATAGCCGGTGGAAGGAGGTTCTATCGTTGGAGGTGATGGTTTGTCAATTTTCTGCAACAGATTATGGATTGATAGTTAATACATTGTCATTTGCAATGGTTGCTTGTAATGGCCAATTGAGTATAGTACTAGTTCACTATCATATGTTGTTCATTGTGGGTGGCTAGCTCAGCATTATGTGTTGTTATTAGCCTGTTTAGTGTTGGACAAGGATATGATTGCTTTGCTATGTGCTATGCATTGTTGAATTTAATTTGCTATGTTTGAAGGCTTCTGTTTCACATAATTTGTAGTGTTTCCATTAAATCAACTTGTTTTGCTGTATGTTCTGATGTGCATTGTTTAATTTGAAGTTCCTGTCCAAAAGCAAGCACTATTAGAATTTGAATTGCTCGCTTGTATCAGGCATAATAATGATTGTTGTTTTGGCAAACGGATTGATTCGAAGTCCTCATTACATGGCAAAGAAGTGATGTTGAATTGATCGATAAGAAGAAAGCATTGGTAAATAGAATTGGAAGTGTGGAAGTTAGTTGAAAGTATCTAGGAGAAAGTCCACATTCTCAAAATGCAGCTAGAAAGGAGTAAGAGACACAACAACAAGATACAAGTGGAAGTGTCTCCAGTGGAAGCAAAGGTGAAGATATATTTTGGAAGCAAAAGAAAAATGATCTATTTGAGAGGCATAGTTGTACTAAAAGGATTGATGTGCCCAACCTTGATGTTGAATTTGGACCCAATAAATTAAAAAAAAAAAAAAACAACAGCAACATTTGTTTAGATTGAAATAATTTGGATTGGGGATGGTTGTGTTGTTTGTCTATCTTTTTTGCTCTTGGTATTGTAAGCAGAGGGTAGATGTGAGGCAAGACCAATGTTATGATGCAAAAAAAAAAAAATAAAGGATCTAGGTTCTTAAGATTTTAATAACTATGGTCATCCTAATTGGAAGGGGAGGGATTTGCTTGGAGATGAAGAAAATAAGAAATAGAGCCACCATACATCCACAAACAGAACAACTATCACCAATTATATGCTTCCAATGAGGTCTAAAAACCTCTCTTCACTTAGAACTTGGATGATTACAATAGGAAAAACCAAGTGAACAAGTTGGTATGTGGTTTAGAAAATAGGAAAAAGAGGAAATTACAACCAACTTAAATGATTACAACAGAAAAACAATATCTGGACATTAGCTACCAATTTATTATATGGTTTAGACAATAGAAAAAAGAGGAAATTTACAACCAACTTAAATGATCACAGCACATCCATCACAGAACAACCATCACGACCATATGTCGTTGTTCCATCAATCTTTAGGCCCCAAAACCAGTGACATCACTACTTCATATATGGGGACAAATTAATGTAGTTTTAAATGGTTTGTATCATGTATAGGTAAAAGCCTATGCATTTTAATCCAAAAGTATGTTGTTATAGATAAGGCCATTTATATTTAAAAGGTACACATGTGTTAACTTCATACGCCACGTATGGCTTAGCATGAACATATAAGCCTATGCATTCAATATAATGTCTTTTAGCCTATTGTGGTGCTCTATCATTCCTAAATGTTGACACCTAAATTTTGGTGACCCTTTTAATTATTAATCGCATTAAAAATTAGGGATTAATTTGAACCCCTAAAAAAAAATATTAGTTAATTAATTAATTGCATAACATATAGTTTTAGGTGCATTTATTTTAAATTGCATTTACATTGGTAGGTGACAAATGGGTTCAAATATGATTAAGAACTTTAAACTTGATGAGTCAGTTCCCCCACGAAGAAAAGAATCGCCCTGCCCATATCCCGGAGAGATTTTATGGATCTATCTTTGTAAGATTTCAATTGAAAAAGCAAATATTACGTTTGGAAAAAACAAATATTACGTTTCGAAAAGAAATCTTTGTGGAGATGAATTTGGAAAATTTTAAAACCCTAATTCGTGCCCTATAAATAGGTAAAAATACCTAGGGTTGAAAGGAGGCCACTCATCGAATACACGGCCGCACAAGAGGAGGTTCTATTTTTCGAGGCTTTTCCTTCGTTTTTTTTAAGTTCAAAATTCAATACAAAAGGGGGGGTTCTCGGTTGATGACTTCGTAGAGGGGGTTTTACTTTTGTTTTTTGGGTTTTCTTTTGGTCAAAGAAAACACAAAAGTTGGGCTTCTGCAGAAGGGTATAGCTGCAGAGAGGGACAGAGAGGAGACGTGAGAGTGACATGTGAGAGAGAAAAAAAAGGAAGAAAAAGAAAAGGAGAGGAAAAGGGCTGCATCGTCGTCTTCTTCGCGAGGGCCCTCTGGCCGCGCCAGCCCGAGCGGCGCCGTCCACCGTCGCGCCACCGCGACACCAGCCGCCTCCGCGACTCGCCACCTCGCCGCTCCGCTCGCGTCCGCCACCGCTGTTCCGCCAGTCTCCGCCGCTCGAGATCCGCCCGTGACGCCGCTGCTGCCCCTGCTCTGTCCGCGATCCGCTCAACCCGGCGCCTGCCGCATTCCCCCGGCGTTTCCTCCTTCTCGCTCGTTGCTGCCCGAGCCGCCGGCAATCGAAATCCTCGCCGCACCATCGCGATTTCGCCTTGCCTTTAACCTGCTCCGCCCTCTGCCGTCGTTGCGACCCGAGCGCCTCCTGCAGCAGATCTCCGCCCGCCTCTGCCCAGATCAGCCGTTCCCGCCTCGTCCGAGATCTGCGACCCGCAAATCTCGCGCCTGCATCCAGTAGCCAGGCCCGCGATCCTCCTCTGCTCCGACGTCCAGTAGACCCGCGACGCCCCCCTCACCGCTTCGCCAGCCGCCAACGCTCCCTGCTTCGCCGCCGGAGCTCCTCGCCGCACAACCCCTCTGCTCGCGAAGACCCAACGCCGCGACTCACTTGCTCCGCCAGTAGCTGCGCCCTTGCCGGAGTTCCTCGCCGGCGTCTTTCCCTTGCCGAAACCCTAGCCGGCGATTTCCCTTCGCCGGACCGGTCACCAGCTTTGTTTTTCTTTTTTTTTTTTAAAAAAAGAAAAGAAAAAGAAGAGAAATTTTTTTAGGTATTTTCTTTATCTTATTTTGTTATTTTTGCTATTTTATTTTATCTTTTAGTGTAACTATTCCTTTAATGTGAAATTGAAATTCCATGATATGAAATTGCTTGAAATTAGTGATTGTCGGTCCGATTTTTTGCTCGAAATCCGACTCGCAATTACTTAAAAAATCGCTAATCCGATCTCCCGCTCGAGATTCGATTCGTGATTTATGTGGACCGCCAACCCGATCTCACGCCGAGATATGGTTCGTCGATTTCAGTATCAATATGGGCTTGATTTCTTTGTGGTGTTCTTAAATTAGCTTTTCTTAAAAAAAAAAAAAAAAAAATCAAAAAAATGTAGTTTTAGGGTTTGCATGTTCATAATAGGTATTTTATTTCGAATTTTCAAAAAAATCAAATCAATTAATTTAGGTTGCTAGTTTTCTTTAAAACTTGGATTGCATGTTTAATTATTTGGCAGTCATTAATTTCGAAATTTAAAAAAAAAGGGAAAAAAGGAAAAACACAAAAAAGGTCATCATGCAAATGTCATGTAGAATTAGGGTACATTTTGCACGTCATTGCTTATTAGGATAGAAATTGCACTTAAGTTAATTTAGATAATTTCTTAATTTACTATAGGTTTAGGTATTTTATTAAATAGATTGCATTTCAGGATTATCTAGGTTAAGATAATATTTTAGTTTAAATTAGGATGTGGCTCAACCTAATTCCTAATATAAATTAAGTAGGATCTTAATCTAATTAGGTAATTTTCACATTTCACCTAATTTCGAATTTCATGAAAAATACAAAAAATGCCATAGGTTGATTTGGTTTTATTATTTAGGATAAAAAAATGCATTCTTTTAGGAAAAAGAAAAATTGTCATATGCACGTCATTAGGGTTTGATTAATTGAGATGCATGTTATTTAGTATTTTTGCTAGGCCCATTTATTTAAAAATTACATGTCATTAGAATTAGGTCATTTAATTAATATTGCATTGCATATTGCACGATTTCCATTAATTAAGTGAAAACAAAAAAAGAAATTGCGTGTTAATTAGAAATCATATTTAAATGTCGATGTGAATTTCGATTTAACATCGTAGACTTTTCGTTGCTTTTGAGGTAAGTTCCCGCAATTTATTCATTGCTTTCCTTGGATGTTAAATTGGTGGATTGCACATCCGTATGATCACCTCACATGTTAGGAAATAGATTTAAAATCAATCTCGCCCGCAAACCTTTTTTAAATAAAAGAAATGGTACCGAAAGGCGTTAGTAGAAATCTAAGCGTAATCAAGTCCCCGTATCCAAATCTCTGGGTTCGTAATATCCCGTTACTTTACTTGGGTTCTAATCGACCCACTAAAAATAGATTAGTGACGACTCCTAATTAAAAATCAATGCATGTTAAAAAACTTGAACCTAAAGTCGCGAATTGGTATGGGGCTTTGGGAGAGCCCGAGTTAAGTCTGAGCTTAACAATCCATTACCAAACCCAGGTGGTTCACACCCGAAAAAATTGGTCGCGACAGCTAAGGATACCAAGTGTATTCAAAAGTTGTTTGTGCTGATCTATATGGGCGGCTTGGTTTCTAGATCTGATGTCAGTTATGTGCGGTTATAAGATGCCCATTCTCTCCGAGCATCAGGCTTTCGCATGAATTTTGAACCCAAGAGAACATTACAGTTAAAAGAGTTAAAGTTGACATTGATGTCGCCAGGGAATGTAGCTCCCAAGTTTGGTCAACCAAAGAATTTCCTCCGTTTTCGCCCACAAGTTGTAGTAATTGAAGCCACATCTCCTTCGGTTTCTACTTTATAAAGCCTCCTTGTCATTTTCGCTTCTTAAGCTTCGAAGGAATCGGGCTTCGTAGTTGCGTTTTGCTGGTCGCATTTGGCTTAAGATGGCTGAGAAAGCCAATTCCTTCTTCTAAATCGAACATTAACATCCTAACAAGAAGCATCATCCCGTTGACGTCGGAAATTTTTCTAAATTGTTGAGCAAGTCATAAGCCCAAAAAAATGATAGCAATATTAATAATATTATGACAAGATTAGTTCATATATCGGCATGGATGAATGTAGTTTTGAGTGGGGTATATCATGTGGAGATAAAATTTTATGCATTTTAGTCTACAAGCATACGGTTATCAGTAAAAATAAAATATTTCCCTAAAAATAAATAAATATATTTAGAAGTTATGTATGTGCTGATTTTTTTAGCATCCTTTGGCTTATGGATAACTATTCTTAATGAGAAATTATCATATGTGGGAGTAGTACATATACTAAACTGAATTCTGATATGGAAATAATGATGAGTTCCACATGAATCTTGCTCCACTAGATCTCATCGATGTTGCTTTTATTTATCATGCTTGGAATTCAATTATTTATCCATTACGTGATATTTGTACTTGTTTGTGAAATTTGTGGTTCATCTTTATCATTTCATACACAGTGGACTTCCACTCCATCTCTTCCAAACCCAACGGATACATGTGATCCCTTCGTTCCATTATTTGTGTATCTCCTTCACTTTTTTGTGGGGCCATCGATAATGGTTGGCAAATGACTCATGAAATCGCAATGCTTGAGGATGTAATTCAGCTAATGTGAAAAAACTAAATGATTCGATTGATTGATTGTAGATCCATACTTTAAAAGCTTGATTGTTTAATGACGATGCTTTCAAGGATTGAATCGAGATTTACTTTGACTTGTGCATGGACATGTACGAATCACATTTCTATGTCAATACAGCTGCACATCACTGGCTGAAGAGAGAATCGAACCCAAAACGCGTGAAGGACGAGGTGGACACCCCGGAAGTAAATGAACAAAGGACGGGTTTCCCGAGTCATGCGTGTCATTGGCGTTGCATTGCTTGACCTTGACTTTGTTTACTCTTACTCTGTCAGCCACAGCCATTTAAATGTCTTATAAACTAGATTTTTATGTTTCATTTAAGAACTTTTTTCTCGTCAATGTTTGGAATAAAAGAGCGATGACCACTGAAATCAAAATTAAAGTGCAAATAAAGGAAAAAAATCACTAAAAAACTTCACTAAAATTAAAATATCCTCAGAGTTACAGACATGTTGTTGCTTTATTAGAAAAATTGAAATGAAAGCTACACTATTAGTCACAATGCACATGAAGAATAGCAAACTTTAAAACTAAAATTGAAATCGAAAGACTTTGGTTCAAAATGGAAAATGTTTCGGAAGAAAATTTGGCAATGTTTTGGCATAGCTTGATTGTCCCCTATTTCTCTGTTTTCCTTTTATTTATACTCCTGGGATTTCCTTCAACAATTATTGGAATTCTTATGTAATACCCCTCTCTAGCCACTCCATATTTCCATGATTCGTTCTATTTCCATGATTTTAGTAACTCCAAAGACAGTCCTGACTCCTGCAATGGACTGCCATTTCATTTATGATTTAATCTAATTTTGTAACCATTTAAGCTATTAACTCAAACAATTCGAGGTACCTTTTCCTTAATCTAATCGAAATGGTAACCAATACAACTTAGATCAAAATTTGGTGTCACAACCTTTAGGTGAAGTTAAATTAGATAAGCTTCCGATCAAAGTTGGGTTTAGTGTAACTTGACTTTTGAATACTTTGCTCAACTCTCCTAGCTGATGTTGATGGTCGAATCTCTCCTCAATGTCTGGGTCATAAATTTTCACCTCCAATGGGAGCTGCAGAATAATGTTGTGAAAATCTTGAAAGAGTTAGCATTTAAAAATTAAGAACACCAATGAGAATAATATGGGATAAGAACTATCATTTTTTTTCTATGTTTTTACTAACACTTCATCTTATAGCATTTCATATTATATTTCCACTGGACGAAATTGTTTCATCATTTTGATGGCCTGCATCACGCGCTCAGTAAAACTACTTTTGATCTTAAAGTGAGTTGATCAATAAAGACCAAGTTAGTCTTGATTGTCTTCACTTTTTTGCTGGCGAGGGGTGATCTATTCACTCTATTAGTTCATATTGAAAACCTTTGAGCTCTTTGCTAGAGCCACACCACATCCACCTTCTTCTTTAGGTTATTCAGAACCTTTTTTGTCATTCCCTTATTCTTCTTTTTGTCCCAGGACTGCTAAAAAAGATGCATAAATAAGAACTACTTTCACTTTCCACAAACAAAATGAGAGAAAGTGAATCAATTCCTACAATAATGCAATTGCGTACTGGAAAAAAAGAAAAAAAAGAAAAGAAATGCGGTCACTACATTGAGAATAGACGTGGAAATACTGTCATTTATGAGCTGGTCATCCAGCCCAGAAGCAATAAAAAGCGAAGAAAACTTACGAAACAAGTTGGGAAACATAATAATATTGACGGAGAAAATTAATAATTTGCACCCTATAATGTAAACATAATTACAGTTCCCATCCCACCACATTTCCCAAATTACTATTTACATTGTCGGACTAACTTCTTAACTTTTGTTTGTCAGTGTAATAATCAGCAACGCGTTGACTGAATTGACCACATCCATAAATAAGAGTAATAGCGATGGAGAGCGTGACCGAGAGAGTGCCAACAACTTCAGATAAGGATGATATAATTTTGTAGGGACGATAACTTCTCTAGATCGTGAAGTCATTGTGGTCACACGCCTCCTGTGTCTTGTCTCCATCCTCTTTTGACGCCAACATACTATTGAAGCCATTGAGATGTCCAAAAACATACCCAATCTGAACACGACCAAAACATTGAGTAGATATTTCGGATATTAATATTATTCAGATAACGATTATAAAATAAACAAATAAACATATTTTGAGTCGAATTAGGATCGGAACATTCTTCGGTCTCAGAACACATTATTGACTCTAGACAATAAAATAAACACGTTCTGTCGACGCGCCCAAACACTTCTCACCCAAAACTAAACGCATCAAACTTACCAAAAACTATTTTTCGACTACCAAAAACCCCAACCGATATATACCTTTGATAAATTTACTCCAAACGTGCGGGTTGGTTTGGCCCTAGAGACAAATTTAAATTTTTATGTATATATTATATTATATTATTTATAATTATTTTATATATTTAAGTAAAATGACTGTTATGTTATATTATATTATATTATATTATATTATATTAAGATATTTATCAATCACTAATAGTAATTTCAATTTAAAATTTTTGTTGAGTATAATTTTTTGTTTGTTTTTTTTTTGTTTAGAAGTTTAAGTGAATTAACAAGATGTGAAGTTATATTTATGATTTAATGAAGTATTTTGAACTTTTTATGGTTTAATTGTATTTTTTAATGAATTCGAATAAATTAATTTGTGTCAAATGGTAGAATTTTTAAATAGAGTAGTATTGCGATTCTTTATGGTGATTTTTTTATATGATCAAATGCAGGAAGACGCTGAGCTTTTGCATATGGTTTTATGAATATTAAAGATAGATATTACAAAGAAACGTGTCCCATATCTCGATAAACGGTTTGGGGTAAAATTTCTATTAAAAAATAATATGTATTGGTATTTAATTTAGTTCACAATAATTGTTGATGGATGTGTAATTTGAATGGGTTTCTTTTTTATAAAAATAAGATGAAAGTATTAACCCATAAAATAAACACGTTCTCTCGACGCGCCCAGACACTTCTCACCCAAAGCTAAACGCATCAGACCCTCACTCCGCCTTCTCCTCCCGACAACACCGCCGCCGTCCACGACTGCGCCTTCTCGTCGACTCCGCCGCCGCTCTCTTCTTTGCTCCTTGCATTCTAGGGTTTCGCTTCGCGGTAGGATTTCCGACGGAGCTTCCGTCGCCTGCGCTCACGACCGCCGGTTCGCCATCTGCGGCCACCGCTACGCTCCCTCTCTCCTCCGCCCGCGCCGATCCTCTGCCCACACCATCGTCGCCCGATCGTGGCCGCCCATCTCGGCTGGCGATAGGCGACTCGGTCTCGCGACTCGCAAGCTCGCGTTCGTCGCGAGAGTGGCCGATTCCACTCAGCCCGCGTCCGCTGGCAAGGCGATTATCCCCGACGACGAGTTCTCTCTAGCCAAGGTCTCGCCTTTTCCCCTTCCTCTTTGAATTTTCCATTTCGAGCTTCGATTTTGACTAATTTTCGAGCCGCATATGATTTGAGCTTCGTGGAATTGCAGGTTCGTTCGGCGTTATTGGATTGAGAGTTGGAGTTTCACTGTTTAAGGAAGTGGTTGAGGCTTCCGACCAGTCAAACCTCTCTGTACGAGTTGTCTTTGTTTTTGGTCTTGAGAAGAGACAGATTTCTTGGGTTTACACTGTTTCCTTTTGCGCTTCTACCTGATTTTCATGAGCTTCGCATTCTTGCGTGTGGAATGGTCTCGGGTTTCTTGTCTGTCCGAGGTCAAAGTTTGATTGTTTTCACGGTTGCTGACTTTCTTACACGCCGGATGTCTTCTCTCTATTCTACTTTTTTCTCGTCTGGGTTTCCAGATTCTTGGGTTGTCTATGGTTTTTAATGTTGTCTGGTTTGCAATGCAGATTAAGGTGGACTCGTAATTGGTTGCCCCGAGTATTGGGGAGGTCGAGCAATTCCATTCCTTGCTCGTTGTGACTGACATTCTGGTTAAATGCTTATGTTTTCCTGTGTTTTCTTGTGTCGTGATGATTCCTGAACTGGTTTGCTTCATTTGGTGTTCTTTTTTCTTGAATGATATTGTTGGTGGTTCCATGTTGTTTCACTCGGTGCATCTTGTGGGTTGTTGGGTATCCAGGAAGTTGAGACTGGGCTTGTTGCGTGCCTCTCTGGTACTGACTGATTACTTAGAATGGGTTCTGAACCTTTAGTTTAATCTTATGGAATTTGATTTGTCTATAGTGGAGAAAAGAGCATTCTATTGTCTGTGATTATCTTTATGGCAGAGAATCAGTTCCTCCCATATTAAACAAGTAGAAGAGGAATACTAAATGGGATGACTAAATTGAAATATATCGAAGTTCCAAACAAGTGCTAAATCTAGAAAATAAAAAAGACCCGTTCAGTAATATTTACTCTGGTTCACCTCTATGAACTGTGCTTCCCAGGAGATGATTAGCTTAGGATGTCTTGTTGTCCCTTGTAAAAGTTAGTCTAATGTATGTTTCGTTCAAGTGTGCTCTGTTTGTTTATCTAGTTAGTGACTTTCTCAGTTCTACTCTTTATTGTTCTTTTAAGTGCTAGATGCATCTCTTCACTTTTACAATGCCGTTGTCATGTTGACTTTGTAGTATGTTGCTACTTTAAGAGAACAGCTGGAGCAGCTGGCTGAGGAGAGAACCCCAGATGGGTTACCAAGGTCCTTCACATGTCCTTTGGAACTCTCTATCATGTACTGTTGTTGTTGAATGAGATGAGCATTTCATCTTGGATTTTTCATTTTTGAACATCGGACTGCTTGTTCAACATTTTTCATATGAGTTTTCTGGTTATGGACCCTACAGCATGGTCTTGTTGACTGGATCACAGACTGCTTGTTGTTGCCTCTTATATTTGCTTGGTAGGACTAGCAGGAAGAAGACTTTCACCATCGACTGTTTAACCAATCTAATATTGCAAGCTATGGGAAGCTTTCTAATCTGTCCAAATCATAGGCTACTAGAATGACAGTTGTAGTCACGCTTATTTATGGTTCCAGAGTTATTGGTTCTCAGTTTAGCAGCTTTCATCTGAAGCTGCAAGCTAAAACTGTAGTTCATATAAGGCATGTTTCAAATAAATGGATTCAATCTGTCCCATGATGTTTGCTGTTGAAAACTGAAACTCTTCCTTATTCACAGGACATTTGTTCTCTGCTCTTGATCGCTACTAATCTAGACTTGCAAACTCTCTAGCATTACTGTGGCTGGAGGTAAGAGTTAATATTTGACTCAATGGAGCAATATCTTCAATCTGCTTTTACATAAAGAACCATCTGCTTTTGTTTAAAGTAGTAGTTATGGATCTTCCTTGAAGACACTTTGATATGTATGGTTTCTTATCTAGCTTCCTAGCTGATAGTAGCCCTTTGAGGTTTGTTTTGGGATATGGTCCTCTGACTAAGAAGGATTAGTCCCTACTGATAAATGGCAGAAGACATTTAGAATTGTGGCTGTGATGTGCAGCATAGACTATCGATGAATTCCAATCTTTTTGTGTTTTATACCACATGGAAAACAGTCTTTGCACTTTATCACCTGCAGCATCTAAGGCATCCATCAAAATTGATGTTTGATCTTCAAGTTAATGAATTTTGTGCTCTTTGCACGTTTTTACTTCTACAATACCACCAAGTTTGCACAGCTCTGTTTCATCGATATATCTTATCCATTATTGTATGACAGTACCTCACCATATAGCAATGATCTTTTTACCAAATTCCAATGGCGTTCAATCAGTTGTGTTCCGATCGCATAGCCTGAATTTCAAGACTCAAGCTTATCTAGTATTGTATCGTGATGCTTTAAAATTTGGTTGAGCTGATCTCTTAAGACTAGCAGAGGAACCCAATGGAAAATTCATTGGGCGACGAAGAAGAGGTGAGAGAAAGAAAGAAAGAAAGAAAAGAAAAGAAAAAGTAAACCCAAAAGCCAACCTGGACCCGAATGATTGCTTCGGGTATTATGCTTTTAGTGTCGGGTTGGGTTGGGTCGGAACACACTGCCTTATAATTTGGGTGGGTCAGGTAATGTTAAGACCCGACCCGACCCATTGACAGCCCTAGAAGCCATGACCATCCCCACCGCCAACCATCACTAGCATTTTAGGCGTATTTAGTAGGGTGTTATTCACATCGAGCCTATGGTGTTGGAATGTTTTCTCGTTTTACCTGGTTTATTCTGATTGATGTAGATCCTTTCGCATTATTTTCTTTTATCATGATTTTTTTCGAAGTAAACACACCATTAACGAACAATTTTATTGACTTTTTCTCTTCTCTTTAGTGCTTTTTACTAGAAAAATAGTCATATTTAGCCACCGCATGATGAATATAAGGTACGCACTAATCATCACATTCAAAGGATTGAAATGCTCTCTATTGACTCACACCTACAAAAAGATTGTCATCCACCTACGGACTGCAAAAGCGCGCTGTTTCTGTGATTTCCTTTACTTCCATAATTTTAATAACTCCAAAAGCAATCGTGTATCCCGCAATAACTGCCTCTTTATTCATGATTTAATTTAATTCTGTGACAGTCGAACTCTTAACTCAGACACAGGTAACCTTTCATTATTCTGATCGAAATGGTCAGCCACACACCTCACATAGAATTTAGGTCACACGACCTCCAGGCGAAGTTAAACCGGATAAGGTCCGGATCAAAATTTGTGCTTACCATAACTTCACTGATTGCACTTGGCTCAGCTTCCTAGGTCATAATAACAATTGAATCTTTCCTCCATATATGGGCCATCATTTTTCACCAGCAACTGAATAATGTCGTGAAAATCCATAAAAAAGGTAGTGATAAAAAATTAAGGGGACCAATGAGGGTAATATGATATGAACTACCATTCTCATTCTCCTTTTGTTAATACTTTATCTTCCCACATTTCATATTATATAAGATATGCTTAATGTGGCATAATTGGCACAAATTGAGGTAGAATTTTAAATTAATTTGAACCTTATATTATATGCGTGTTGTTTCGAAGAGATAACTTGTCTCTCGAAAGAGATACTTGTTTGATTTCCTTTTATGGATAAAAGAATGGGAACGAAGACTAGTGCAAGTGCCATTCATGGGGATTACCATAAGTCTCCAGCATCGGTAACGTTCAGTTTGAGTGTTAAAAATCATCCACTAGGATTACGAAGATTCAAGGTTGACAAACCTATAATCGCAATCCGGGCTACATAACAATAAATACACAGTAAAATACTCATTAGAGGTGCAAATTTTTTAATTGACATATTATCGAGATTACTGCAGACTAGCCTTTTCTTGAGGAAAAAATTATTAAAATTATATTGATATACAACCGGTTGTTTTAAATGTATGGTTTTTTTTATTCATCTTTTTGATGTTTGATCTTCTTTTTGTTTCTAATATGCGTTTCATTTAAGGTTATAACCGCACAGCCCCAATCTTTTTGGCAAGCCGTTATATAAGTCATCCGGTTTATGAGGAATAATTTTGTGATTGAAATCTGTCTGTCTCTTAATGATGAAGATGCCTGGATATTACAGGGGGCGAACGACGAAGATCAAGTTAGTCTTGGTTGTCTTCACTTTTTTGCTGGTGAGGGTGTGGACACATTCACTTGGTTAGTTTATATTAAAAACCTCAGCTCAGTCATTAGCTAGAGAGACACACACCATTCCTTTTCTTTAGAGAGAGATTTGGAAGAATCTTCCTAGCCATGGCAAATTCAGAGGCCGGAACAAGTAGTGATGTTGCACGAGCATTAGAAGGTGAATACCAAGTGTTCTTGAGTTTTAGAGGACCCGACACCTGTCATAATTTCACCGACTTCCTCTACCACGACTTGAAAGAAGCCGGAGTCCGCGTATTCAGGGACGAAAATGATCTCCGGGAAGGTGATGTGATTGGTGACAACCTTCTTTATGCCATCAACAACTCTATACTTTACATACCCATCTTCTCTCAAAATTATGCTTCTAGTAAGTGGTGCCTTCGTGAGCTTGCGCACATAGTAAATAATGTGTCCGAATCAGAGGGTAAAAAATGTATCCTTCCCATTTTTTTCAACGTGGAACCGGAGGATGTTAAACTTGAAACTCCACCAAATAGTGCCGCTTTATTGGAACATGAGATGAAGTGTCCCAACGAAGTCAAGGAATGGAGAAAGGCTCTTGAAGTGGTAGATAAAATCAAGGGATGGATCGTGAAAAAGAACCAAAGGTAAAACTCTTTTAAGATCCCTAGCTATCTCTTCTTCTTCCTTTTGTAGGGAATACAACTTACCTAGTCAAATGATTTCTTAAATATTTTCTTTTTAATGGAAAATATTGAAAACCACTTCCAATTTTTCCCCATAATGTCAATGACCTCAGTGACATGGACCTGCATGTTCCTTTTAACTATTTTTCCTCTTCACTCTTGTCACGCTGCGAAAATATACAAAAGAACTCATTTGCATTTATTATTTCGGATGAGTACCAAAATCAACTACGGATTTTGCATAGACATTGATCTGTATCCTCACAAATTTAGATCCAAAAAATCTATTTGCTCCCGTGATAAGAATATCAGTTTCCAGCTTCCATTTAGGGGGAAAAATGAAAAAAAATAAAATAAAATCGGAGATCAATGCCAACTTTATTTTACACATTTGAGTGCTCCTCGAGAAAAACTAATTACCCAAGGAAACTAAGAATCAGTGAAGAAAAATCTAGTCTAAATATTCAATTGAAGCGAGAGCATCCCGAGATCATGTAAAGAATGACATGACTGTTGTCTTGAGGCCTTGAGCTCTGCAGAGCTCGCTAGATGTCCAAATCGAGGCCGGGCAAACTCAATATGGACTAGGCCAGAGGCGACGACCTATGTCGACCTCTGATCTGAGGTCGGCGACAGAGCCAAGGACTCTTGAGTGGTGTGGAGGGAGGGAGGGAGGGAGGGAGGGAGGTGTAGGGGCTGCCGAAACTTCACGTCAGTGCAGCGGTTGAAGGTCAATTGTCACAGATTGAGGAGAGTGGCGAGGATAATTTTGATAAGAAAATGGCAATTGTATTAATAGGTTACTGCAACAGATGCAATTTGAAAAACATGTCAATTTTATATAATGAAATGTGTTGATGGGGTTAATACGTGTGGAAAATGGTTTTTGCAATTTCTCCTTGGCATTATCCTTTTGACCTTTCTTCACTGTTGTCTTCACTCTTTGGCAAACTAAAAAGCCTTGATAGAGTAATCACTGGTCTAATTCAATCCAAAGTAATAAAGGTGGAAATGAATAGTGGGTCACATGAGCTATGGATGAGTTGGGGCGCAACCTGGCATTGACGTGGCCCCCCATGGCATTGACAATTTAATATGCTTATCATCATTCATCAATAACATCACATAATTCGGCTATCAATAGGTAAATTTAGAATTAACTCCTAGTATGCATTTGTGGGCGTCCATTAGCTTCTCCATCGCAAATGAGCTGCTTTGCATAATTTATTAGAGTTGGCAATCTCTTATGCTTTTGGGTTATTCAATATGACTAATATGCCCTTAATAATTTTTGGATTTTTTGTTTTTAACCTGAGGATGGAGTTATCGGAAAGCAAGCTAACAAGACTCTATATTTTGTCTTTGTATTGTCAACGAAGTCCACCCTAAATAAATAAACTCCGAAATTATAACTCTTATATTAATTTTTTGCGCCAGGTAAGGTTCAAGCCGAAGCCTAAGTAAGTGGTCCAAACATCGGAATGTATTTACTTGATGGTATGGAGAATCAAACATGTGTTGTGTTTTCAATACACACATATCTTCATTCCTTAACCACCAAGTTAAATCAATGGGAGTCAGGTCTCTCGATTTTCAATCCCGAACCAATATTAATGGGGCACGGCTTTTTAAATGCCATTATACTCGACATAATCAGATCCATAGAAGACTTACATGCATAAGTTAAGCCAATATAGATATTTTGTGCTCTCTTTTTTTTTTTTTTTTTTTTTGGGATTGTATTTTCCTCACCAAACTGTAGTGTTTAATGGATGACGTAGCAATTTGGTAACTTTTGGCCCTGTAATCCATTACTATAGTTTCTGAAATTTCTATAATCGTTAATGTATAGCATATCAAGTGAATTCTACTCATTTAGCCTGTATTGATTGCTTAGTGTAATTATATATCTGTCGTATGTACTTCAATCTTTCCATGTTAAAATGTCGACAATCCCACTTGTAATGCATGGCCATGAAATTAATCTAGTCAACTAATGAAAGCACTTTTGTACATGGCAGCCAAGTAACGATTGTCGAATGTGGGTTGTTAAAAGGGTATTGGAGATGCTAGAGATCAAAAAAACAAAGATTATTGACTGAAAATTTAATTGGACTTGATGAGCAGGAACAAGACTTGATAAAGTTATTAGATGTCAACCATTGTGATGTGCGACTCATTGCAATTTACGGAATGGGTGGGATCGGTAAAACAACTATTGCAAAGTTCGTCTTCAATCAACTATGTTCCCACTTTGGAAAGTATTGTATCTTCCTTGAGGACGTCCGTGAAAGCTCATTGACTAAGGAGGGCATTAACCGGCTAGAGAAGAAATTACTATTTGATATTGCTGGTTCAGCATCTGCAGATTCCATCATGGATAGTGAACAAGGAATGAAGAGGATTGGAGAAGCACTTCGCACTAAGAAAGTCCTTGTGGTTCTGGATGATGTTGCCGAAAAACAGCAAATTGAGAATCTAATAGGAAATTATCCATTATGTTTGGGAACTCGCATAATCATTACAACGAGAGACATAACTGTTCTGCCTAATGAGGGATTTAATGGTGAAATTCGACCATATGAAGTGCTAAAGATGGATGATGCTCATGCGTGTCAGCTTTTTTGTTGGCATGCCTTTAGTAGAGACTTTCCTTTGGACAATTATTGTGGGCTTTCAAGTGAAATTGTCTCAAGTACGGGAGGGCTTCCTTTGGCTATCAAAGTGATAGGTTCGTTACTTAAGGGGAAAAACAAAGAATTTTGGGAAGATATGTTGGCCAAGTTAAAGGAAGAACCTGAGGATGAGATTCTAAAGAAGCTGAGGATTAGCTATGATAATTTGAACTATAATCAGAAACAAAATTTTCTGGATATAGTATGCTTCTCTTTCAATGAGAAGAAGACCGAGGCATTTTACATGTGGGAAGATGGTTCATTTTATCCCAAAATAGAAATTCCTGTCCTTACCAGTAGGTGCTTGATAAAGATATTAGACAACGATAAGTTATGGATGCATGATCAACTTATAGCATTGGGAAGGCAAATTGTCAGTGAAGAAAGTCGAGATAAACTTGGAAAGCGAAGTAGGTTGTGGAATACAGAGGATGCCCTTCAAATCATAGGAACTGAAAAGGTTAGAATGAATTTCCTTTTTGTTTAGGACCTTTCACAAATTTTTCCCTCCTATTCAGGTTGTAAAACATAGTGGTTGGAAGTTGACAAACTTCTTCACGTCATTGCAAAATTTCGCTTGCAGACGAAGCATGAGATTCAAGCGCTTGAGATATCTAGCGAATTTCTTTTTGTTTAGGATCTTCATCATTTTTTTTTCTGCCCATTCGAGTTGTAAAAATGGTGGTTGGGTGTTGACAAATATCTTCAAATTATTGTAAAAATACCACTTGCAGAGGAAGGACAAGGTTCAAGTGCTACAGATAATGGGACCATCTTACAACATAGAGATCACAAATGAAGAGTTTGAAAGGTTACAAAACCTAAGATGCCTCTGGTTAAACAAGGGAACTTATGTTGGGGACTTTGCAAGGTGTCAGTCGAATTTGAGATGGTTTTCTTGGCATTCTCCTAAAGTGATGAATTTTAGGGCAAAAAATTTGTATATGGATCATCTTGTTGTTTGTGAACTTGATGATCTTAACTTCAAGGATGATTCAAAAGCATGGGACTTGATCAAGGTAAATTTCATGTTTTAATTACAGTTTGATAGTTCCCGTGTATACTATGCGATGGTTCTTACACTTGACATATGATTTACTTTTACAGAGGTCACAAAATTTAAAAGTTCTATCCATTACTTCGTGTTATGGCATAACAACAATCCCAGACATCTCTAGATGCTCAGCTTTAGAGAGATTGACTCTTGCAAATTGCTGGAATCTAAAGAAAATTGAAAGCTTCATTGGAAATCTACACTCGTTGATTGAGTTAAAGATTGAAAAGTGCAGTAATGTTACAGATTTGCCAGAAGAAGTGGGGGCGCTAGTGAAGCTGAAGCATTTCTCCTTGTGGGGATGTGAAGGATTAAGAGAACTTCCAGATTCACTTGGTAATTTAATCTCATTGACAGAGTTAGACTTATCAGGTACGAGCATTGACAAACTTCCAAACTCCCTTGAAGGACTAGTGAAACTTGAGTCTTTTCTTTTGAGAAAGACGAGGATTAGAGAAATTCCCGACTTCATTGGAAAGTTGAAGTCATTACGTGTGTTGCGATTGTCAAGAAACGCATCATATTTTGGCCAGTTATCTAATGACAGTATCAGGCGAAGAAATCTTGGAGACATATCATATATTCTGGAGGCTAAGGTTAATGCTTGGCCGTTACCTAGTGGTATTGGCATGTTGAAATATCTTAAAGAGCTGGGTTTCCATGGGAGTGATGAAATTCAGGGTGAAATTCTTGTTGAAATTGGAGAATTGTCATGTTTAAGGAATCAAAATCTAAAGGAAACCTATATTTGCAGAATTCCAAGGACAATCAATAAGCTTCATCACCTCCAAAGGCTCAATTTATGGAATTGTCATGTGATTAAAGGGTTGCCGAAGCTTCCCTCAAGTTTGATCCATCTTGCTCTTAAATCTGAATCATTGCTCTCAGTCCCTTATCTGTCGAACCTTACTAATTTGGTTGAACTAGAATTAAGTGATGGCTCTCGTAATATAGGCACATCAAACCTAATCACAGTACGCAATTTCAGGGGGATTGGGAGTTTATCTAAACTGAAAATGTTGTATTTAGATCTGCTAAGTACCTCTGCACCACCAAAATTTGCTTCTCTTTCTCATCTGGAAGAGCTTGATTTGTATGGCCTAGACTTAAGACCCATAGGGAAGCTTCCATCCTCTAGCTGGAATTGGAGAAATTTGTTGACTTTAAATTTACATCGGTGTGAATTGGAAGACATTCCACTTGGACTTCCACGACTGGAGAATTTAATAGTTAGTAAATCTACAGAGCTTCGAAGATTATCTATTCCTTCGGAATTAAGCAAGCTACGGAAAGTGCATCTGGAAGATTGTCCGGAGCTTGTTGAGATAAAAGTTGTGGGTCTTTCGCATTCATTGAAATCCTTGGGGGTCCGTATCTGCAAATCTTTGAAAAAAATAGGCGGATTATCATACTTGAAGAACCTGAAGAACTTGCAAATCAGTATATGCTACGTACTTACTGATGTCGAGGGCCTAAATGAGCTAGAGTCTCTGCAAGTCTTGTCGGTCAGCATATGCCCCTTATTGACAAGCTTGATTGATGCATCTGGCACAAATATACCAGTTGATTGCTACGTCCAAATACACATGTGTGGATACGCTGCTGAATATCTCAAAGTGCGTGAATGGATTGTTTTGGGTTACCCATGCAAGGTGCGACATCTTCTTAATCAATATACGGTTGTCGTGTATGAATGCACGAATATGAAGACTGATTGGTTATAATTTTAGTTTGATAATAAAATTCGGTAAAACAACACAAATTGCAAAAATTTAAATATTATTCTGAAATTTAAACAGACGAAATTATATTTGCTAACCAAATGATGAATATTTATTAGAGATGATACTTAAATAATTTCAAGTACATTATTGTTCCTTCTATATGTTCTTTTTAATTTGAAATGTTCTTTTGTATCAATTAAACAAATATACAAATAAAAGCTTATAAAATTTTAATTTTTAAATTTGTTACACAATTGAGTGTTGGATATTAAGTAATATGATATGTGTTTATTTTCATGTCATACATGTATAACAATAATTTGCCTCCTGAATTTTGGCATTATTACGCAATAGCCAACAACCTTTTCTTTCCCCTCAAGAAAACTTTTAATTTATGTTGCATCCATTAGCTTTTCAGTCTGCATTGCCATGAAGGTCTACCTAAATTGACTAACTATTTTTTCTTTACCCATTTTCTCCAATAATTTTGTTAATCATGCTTCATTCTCTATTTTCTTAACTTTATAAATCATGTAGCATATGTTATTCTAGTCAAATTAGACGGCCATACAAACGGAAGAGGTGATTGCTGAAACAAAAATAAAAGTGAGTTCAGTTATCTATACATTTTCAAAGTTTGCATGCCACTGGGAAGATGTGCTAAAGTTCAGGAAAGCAATATGATATTTTGCAAAGTGTGGAGCTATTGTGGAAGGGGCTAAAGTTCAAGGGGGTTTTAAGTTACCCATAATGGCTAATATAAGAACGTCCATAGTAGATAATATTCAGAAATTTATTAGATAAATGAGGACTTTATTTAATTTAAACTTCCATTAAATCTTTTTACGCATTACTCTCCGTATTAGATAACCTAATATTTTAGGTTAAGCAGTCCAAATTCTTCAAAGAGCTAGAAACAGTTATGTAAATACTTTTAACTGAGAAACTTCTTTAATGAACAGTAAAAATGTATGTCGAAGATGCATTTTTGTATTTTGTTAGTATCTAAATACGCAAAGCACATATTGTTGTGTTACCCTCTTACTTGCTGCTTTGCCGGTGTATGCATATGTAGGGGGCTTGACTCGTTTGGACTTCATTAGTTGACCATGCTCTTCTAGTACTATAGCAGATTGCCACCAAGGGATTCACGTCTTTTAATACTACTTCACCTTTTCAAAGTAAATTAAAGGACATATGGCTTTATGTCACGATACAACTTCTATGCAAGTGATCATATTATTTCTCAAAAAAGTGTAACTTATGACGAAAAGAGACACTAATTCATTTTGAAGCGTCTTACTTTAGATCAAGAAAGAATACAACAAAATACAGACCTTAATAAACTGAATTGAAACAATGTGTCCATGGTTGTGGATTTTTCATTCAAATAGTAGAAAATAAAACTCTTTTTTGGTTCCAACATGCAAAACAATTGATTTTATGTTAGTATGATAATAGAAATAAATAATGAAACTGAAGTACGACAAAATTATCCAGAAAGAAAAGATTAATTTAATTAAAATGAAAATAAGATGAAGAGCTAAACTTTACTAATATATTAACATAAAAAAATAGAAAGAGAAAGGGAATTGGATACGGAATTAAAGTAGCGACGCTCTTACTTATTATTTTCCTTTACTTGGTCGGCATGGAACAATTAGCGGAAATGATGATAAATCTTAAAAATACATTAGTAAGTCAATCTAATAACTAAACCAACAAGGTTGTACTGGAACAAACCATGTTGAGCGATGAGCACCTTCATTCCTATATATCTACCCTTCCATGAGTGTTTGCAAGGTGTTTCCTACATTTTTAAATTGTCGGAATAAACCCTCTCCATGGAACAATAAAGTACCATTTTCTCCGCTAATCAATCAAATAACTTCAACCCTATAATGACCCGAAAATGTCATTGCCTTAAGTTTGTAAATGATTAATTTCAATAAAATAAAGAGGAAACTCCCATAATTAAAAGAAAAAAATTCATTGAGATTTGACCTGAATAAAGTAATTTAGATGTAGGACCGGCCAAATCTTTCATAAATGCCACAACCGTTGGTTTTGCTATCTAATAGGAATTGATTGCTGAGTTAGTCTGAAATAATAATAATAATCCGCGTATTTAGCTTTCATTGGTTAATTTTGGACAAGTTTACGTCCTTCTCGTGCATCTTAAGCATTGATCTCTTGGCCATTCAACAGATCAGGTTAATTGGCAGCAAATTAGGTCAAGTTAAATAAAGGACAAATCTAGATTAAAGTATCATCCACTGATATTGTCTAAGAGGAATAACTAGTATTTTTGCTGCAACACCATCTTCAAAATTGTTTAGCACCTGATTAACGAACTCAGAGAAACAGACTAAAGATCATCCTTCTTAACTGGTCCATACCCTAGACCCCCTTGAAGCCAACTGTCTGCTTTGATTCGAATCTGCTTTCCATTCCGAATCATCCACCTAACAAAGAGAGAAATGTAATCTCTGCCCATAGAAGACTTGCCATTCTAAAGATGCCCGATGCCCTTTTTGCTACACAAAGTATTAGGACAGGAAGCTATTCTCCAAGATTGCTTGGCAAGCATAGCTCTGTTAAAGCTCAATAGATATTCAACCCCATTTCCCCTTCCTTTTTCTCCAACATACTCTAGTTCAATTTTAGAATTTTTCCCAAAAAAAAAAAAAGATTCTATTTTTTCGCTCAATTGCCCCGCAAATAAAGTCCAAGATTTTAAATATTAAGATAGCATAGGTTACTTTAATAAGTACTCCCTTCCTAGCTCTTAATTGTAACTTTTCCTTCTGCCCTTCAAGTTTCATGCTAACTCTAGCTAGGATCTAGGCGAGCAATTGTTTCTTTGAAAACTCCCAATCGTAAGGAATGCTCCAATACTTCTCTTTTGTGCAATCTGTGAAGCTAAGCATTGGATATGTTTCCACATATGTTGACATCTAAATTTTTTCTCAAAGGTCATGAAACATTTTTCAAAAAATTTGGAATTTCCTTCAAATTTATTGATTAATTTTTCTATTCTTGCATTTTAGATTCTTTAGGAGGTAGGCATCTAGTAACGTAGAAGAGCATTATTTGTCTTTATAATAAGATATGACAAAATCAATGATAGTAATTGCAAGACACCAAGAATAGTTGCTGCAAGGCGTTTATAAAGATGATGAACCCACATCTCTACTGTTCTCTCTCTCTCTCTCTCTCTCTCTCTATATATATATATATTTTGGTAAAGTTGTCTCTTCCGATATTTGGTCAACGCTAACTTCAACAAGATCTCATGCTTATAGACCTTGACTTTTTATTTGCCTTTTTGTATTGACTAACATTGTGATTCATGTCTTTACATTTTGGGATTTGTAGATTCAACCCTTTATATCTAGATTATCTTTTTTAACAAATTCAGAGTAAAAATTTCTACTCTATTAACGCATTCATTTCATGTTTCCAAGGGATTGTCTATTGAGCATGGACTATAGACAAACAAAATAATAATTCAAAAACTAACCAATACCCATTCATCCACAAAAAAATGCAATATGTTGACCCGTGTGCGGTGAACGTGTTCCAAATATTTGTCTAATAGAATGGACAGGCATAAGAGTCCACTACTAACTTTGTCCTTCGAGTCACACTTTGATTGGACAGGCATAAAAATCCAGTCCCAATTATGTCCTTCAAGTGTCTACCATATTATTTCAAACAAATTTTTACCATGATTTAGATTTAGAGCTGACATGTAAACGATTCAGTTATCAAATCATGAATTATCATTTGTTCGTTCTATAGATTGTTTCTCAAATCTTCTTATCTTATTAATGAAACTGAATACTTGAAAAAATATGCCATAAGGAAGACCTCCTACGATAAGAGATAGAGCGCCATAAGCCAAAAAGTATCTTTAAAACAACAAAGTTTAAAGGGGATATCTATTAATAATTATCTATGGCTTTGTTTGGTTCGGCTTTGGGGAAATATCTTTGCAAAAATGCAAATACCTTTGGGTGAAAGGAGTTTTCCGAAATACAAATAGCGTTTGGTGAATTGTAATTCTAAAGTGTATTGAGAAACAACCTTTGGCAAAATACTATTTGGTAAATATTGCATTTGTAAAGGACTTTTATTAAATTAAAAAAAAAAAAAAAAAAGTTGTATTTTTTTTTTTTTTTTGAAATCTCGGCCATCGACTAGCCGGATCTCGGCCGCCGGATCCGGATCTGGTGTGGCCGGATTGCCGATCGCGGACGGTCGATCTAGCCCCGGATGTCGTCGCTTGAGGTCGTGCGACGCCGCAGGTCGGGTCAGTGACCCCGGGCGGCCGCCACCCGAGGTCACGCGACCCGGGCGACCGCCGAACCTATGCGGGCGACGCTTGGGCAGTTCGGTCGTCGCGTGACCCCTGTGCATCGCCCGCCCGGGTTTGGCCGTTGCACAGGGCAGCCCGACCCGGCGATTGTCACCTAGGGTCGCGCGACCTCATGCGGTCGCCTAGGTTGCACGATTCGGGTTATCGGTCGCTTGGGCTACGCGACACAAACGTCGCCTGAGGTCTGGCGACGGTTGTCGGGGTCGAGCAACCCTCAGGTGGCGGTCGTCGGCGCGCGCGACCCTTAGCCGATCGTTGGCCTTCGATCAACTTTTCCGTGCAGCATTTGGAGAAAATGAACAAGAACTAAAGCTTGCATTCGAAAATATAACTTTCCAAAGTACCTCGGGACCTGTTTTGGGCTAAAGGCCTTTAGAGTCCTTTGGAGATGCAATTGTATTTTCCCAAAGTTGAGTAAAAACATGAACCAAATGCATTTGCATTTGGCCAATGGACTTTATAGTCCCAAAGCTCATTTCAAATGCCGAACCAAACAAGGCCTATATTATTACATAAAGTAAAGAAAACCTAGTACTTTTAAAGTGCCACAAATCATTTTTACCATCCCAAAATATACTTAATTAGTTTATTTATTTATTTTATAAATATTCAATCAACGGAAAAATTTTGTAAATTGATATTGTATTTTATCTCTCGCATATTTCAATTTTAAAACTTGAATGTTTCTATCTCATAAACAACATTTTCAAAATAATTTCATATCTGAAAATGCTTTTCATTTTCCACATATATGTTCCAATCTCTTTATACTGTGTTGATAATATTTTTTTCTTCAATTCCTTAACTATTCAAATCTTTCACAATAAGGCAATTCTGTGAAATCTTTTGAATGTTAGTTTTTTACATACACGTGATGCGTGCATATTTACAAGGATTAGAAATAAAATGCCCTATTGGAGCAACATACCAATAAACGAAATTTTTAAATATTGAGGCCAATTAAAATGTTACAAAACATTTGAAAAATATTATAATATATTCGATAACATGACTAGCTTTTTAAGAATTACATTACTAAGTTTTATGAATTATGAGAAACTAAATTTTTATTTGCCAACCCAACTAAACCTAACATAGGTAATATATAGATTTTATGTTCATATCAGCAAATATAACATGTATTGGGAAAAAAAATTATAGAGACTTATGAAATGATAGAATTAATCGATTAAATCTTATAGAAAAATCTTTAATAAGTGTAAGAAGTAGTGTATGATTACCTACCATCATAAAATTTTTACTAGGAGATTAATTGTCAATCATCAAATTAGATAAAGATTCACTGCCATATACAATATATGTATGACTATATGTTTTCAACAAAATGCATGCGATTATTTTAACATCGCAAAAGACATTATTATCAAAAGTTAAGTTGATAATATTGTCTCAAATTAACCATTATTAATAAAATTTTGTATTTTCATACAAGCATATGCGAGCAGCCATTTTTTTCTTTCCAATAACGAGATTAATGGTTCTCTTTTGCGTCAAAACATCATAAATTTGCAATCATAGATAAATGTTCAGAACTATATAACCATATATTACAAATTTTTCACTTGAGAAAATTATCAACATGTGGATAGAAGAGGGATTGAAATTGAGTAGAGTAATTGATAAGGAGGTACAAGTGAGAAAGAAACAGCGTAATCCTTTCAAGTCGTTGTGTATAAAGCTAGAAATAAATTGTCAGTAACTTTTTGCTCATTGGTGCTAGTAACAATAAGCATATATGATGAAAGATAATTTTGGAAATATAAAAAGAATTTAGAAAAAGAGAAATGATTGGATAACAGTCTTTAATCTACTGTGAGAATAATAATCTATTTAGGATTACAAAAAACTAAATAACAAATAATTATAAATTATTATAAGATAAAACATCTTTAAGAATTTGTAACTTATAACAAACTGTTATTCTCACAATAACTCAAAATCATTATACTAGTAAAGCCCAGGAAAAGAAAAAAAAAGGGCTCTTTTTCGTGTTTCTACAAGTGGTTAGAAGATGACTACATTAGGAAGGGAAATTTACATGCAAGGTAATGTACAAATAGGAATAATAAAGAAAAAGAAATAGCTCTAGACTAGTATTAGCAAACTAAAAATAAGTACATTACTTCACTAAATCTAGGATTCATGTACAAAAGACGATCTTTTGACATCAATTGTACAGTCTATTCAGTTACAAAAAAATTGTATACATAAATTGCAAAAGACTCTCATGTGTTGGGCAGTTTAGGAAAATTTACTTGCTGTTCGACCTTGATTACAATTTTTCAATGTTAGCAAGGTAAACATTGCAATATACACTTTACCAAAAAAAAACATTGCAATATACAAAGTAATCTCAGATGCTACACCTATCAAGACGTGGATAAAGCTTTATTTGAAGAGTGGAGATGTGTACCAATAAGAATTAATCAAGATAAAAGATAGCACTATAATATTCAAATATTTTTTGTAAAAAGGTTTCTATTGATCCGATTTTCCTGTAACTATAACAGTATAAAGACAATGTTTCTCAAGGGACCTAATATGTCCTGATTTGATAGGAGAGTTTTATTTGCACTAAGTAATATTAGTGAGATAGTACCCCGAGTTAGATAATAATCTAACTTATTTGATGTTTAATTAAGAATTACATCACATACTTATTAAAATTTCAATTATAGTTAATGAAGTAAAAATCCAAATAAGTATTATTGATATTTCATTTGACAGCTGATTACAAGATTTGCCTCTAACTATTAAATGATGTCTCTGCCGATTGGATTTTGGGTAAAAATGCAAACAGGTCTGATAAATATGTCCCATACATATGTTGTTTGGCTCTGACACCGAACTTGTTACATCACAGATGGAACATCCCTTCACGATCATATTCGTCCTTGGGGCAAAGAAGAAGAGCGAGGGGTTTGGGTTTGCTGGTGGAATAAAGTGGATGAAGGAAAATGTGACTTCAGGTTTAGTGACATATGGAGAATTGATTGCTGACGTCAAAGGTTGCGGCTTTCGTATGGAGAGAATGTGGTATGTGGCTCCTGGTAAAGACCACGTGTTGCTCATAGAGATCGAGGGCGATGAGCAAGTGAACGGAATGGTGCAAGCAGCATCTCAAACAGGGTTCATCGATTTGTACGTCGAGGTCGGGACTGACATTCGTTCGCAAGGAGCAATAATTTGGGCCAGCCATCGAGACTGCTCCGTACATTTGTTCTTTCTCATTTGTGCCCTTTTCCTGAGTCTCTTGCTTTCGCGGGTTTTCCCTGGAAAGCCGCATTTTCTCACTTTTTTCTCAGGCTATTATTTGGAATGCGTGTTGATCTTGTTGGGATTTTCGGTGGATCGTTGTTTCAGTCCTGGTTCTCCATGAAAAGACGCTATATGATTTATGGGGATAGTGGTTATTTTTTCTATACTTTATCTCTTTTGTTTGGGTTCAAATAATTTGGGATGAGTTTTGTTGTGATCGGATGGGATGAGTTTTGTTATGACTGGATGAACCTGGACAACACAGGCAACCTTTTTTCTTTTTTTGGTTAAGTTGAGAAAATCATTCACAATCAGAAAAAACTTTAGAATGCCAAATGAACCTTTGGAGGTTTGCGAGCATCATGTCAATTGTTGATGTGGCGCCTTGATGGACATGTATTCGCTGAGTTGGACTTATAAAGTTAAAAATCTAAATTTTCTCCTCTCTCCTCCACCCACTTTTTTCCCACAGACCTAGCCGTCGTCCATGGCCATGGCGCCGCGTTCAGGCATCTTTTTGGCCACCTCTTGATATCTGGCCGTCCATGGCCACCGGCGTCAAACAAGCCGTCGTTGCTTATGGCCATGAGTTTCTGATCTGGAGACATGGCCGCGAGCATGACCGCTCTAGTCTAGAAGTTCGGCCAAGCAAAAAACAGAGAAAAGGAAAAGGTTTGTCCATGATGGCGACGGGCACAAGAAAGGTTCGGCCATGAGTTCCAATAGTGAAGTTTTTCTTTGTTTTCATTTTCTCCGGGCACAAGAAAGGAAACTTCCCTTCATATTTGGCCATGCTGGCTCGTCCATGGCTATGGCGTGACTTCCAGTTATGCAACCATGCTCCAGCGCTCGTTCGTGGTTGCGAGCGACGGTAGCCAACTTAATATTTCCAACTCTGTCCCCATGAACGTTGCAAAGACAACGTAGAGGGTTGGACGCCTGGCAGTCGTCACCTTACACACGGCGCTGTCAACTCTGCTGGTGGTGAGTGTTGGATGTATGCCCTAAAGCTACTATGTAATGGTTACATATTAGGGATTTTGGTTGTATTTTCATTATTATTATTTAATTAATGGCAATGACGTATTCATTCATTTGTCCAATTATTTTATATTGATGAATGATTCCATGAGATCGTTGCAACTAGACCTATTCTTGAGACGTCGAGAATATATGTGACGGGTTCATAGTTAGACTGAATCTTTAAATCGTTCCCGGTCGATGGATTATTGAGTGGATATTAATAATCCTGTTGAGACCGGCGTGTTTTTAACTTTGCCATTAAGTATTGGATACTTAAGGGAATGATAAGTCACATGTCATTGGGTATTATGATGCCTGAGTTAGAACACAGGTGTTTGTATTAGACAAATTCACTGAACGTGACGCATATGGAACGATTAGCGACATGGAAGCTTTTAGCGTGGTCAATGTCTAATTGTTCATGCTTTGGTCTTGTGTAAATAATCCTTAGACCTGAGGCACAGTGTTAACTTGTGTATCGAACAACTATGGTTCACGGGTGCACATAATGCCGGGTCGTCGATCCGTCTTTATACCTGATGGTCATAGTTTGTTCATATACGAAGTTACACGTGTGCGCAATATGAAATCTGTCTCCTTGTTATATGCAAGGTATGATAATGATGTCCTATGTGATCTAATTGTGACACTGTATTAAAATCCTCGGCCGGGGTTGTAATTGAGAATAAATTGTTTATGTCTCGAATAAAATGCATGTCAATTAGATTTGTGCATATGATCGAATTAATGACTTGACTAATATTCCATGGTCTTTGTTTGATCGGGACATAGTAAGACAGATGGATTGAATTACACTGTAGCCAAAGATGACAGGTTCATTATGTTCTTAAAATATCCACACTATCTGGGTAGCCATGACATATTGCTAGATGTCAATCATGGCTTGTAAGACCCAAAAATTAATAGGGACAATTAATTCTTGTGGGAGTACTAATGTGTTAGTACAAGTCTTACTACTAGTTTAGTGATGAACCTAGGGATGTCACACACCATAAACAATTAGGATAATATGGAATAAGAGAAAAATATAATTGCAAATGTGTTTGCAATTACTGCAATCGAATTGTGTCGATTTGATATTAAATTAAATGAGATTTAATTTAATTTGTATTATAGTCACGAGCCTATTTGCATATGATGCACACGCATGCCCGAAGTGGATACATGTTAATGTATTCCATTTGTACATATAAGGATTATGTTATTTTTATTTTTTTAAGGGAATTGATTAATTATTAATTAATTGATTGATTAATTAAAGTGGAAATGGTCAGCAATTTTTGCTGACCACTTCACACGAATACGTGCACATGCACGCACGAATTCGTGCATGATGGTCAGCAACCGCTGACCATCTGACCATCATGCACGAAATCGTGCATAAACGGTCAGCGGTTGCTGACCGTTCCGTTCATGCACGATCGTGCTCGATCGTGCATGAGAATGAGGATCAGCAACGGTTGCTGATCCCACGATCGGCAACCGTTGCTGATTCGTGTATAAATATTAAAAAGAAAGGCCGCAAAAAGGTTGCAAAGTAGAGAGATTTTCTGTGGGCGTGCGTCTTGTGTTTTTAGAGACATACGAGTGATGCTTTGCTGAAAACATAGAGCAAATTGTGTGCGTGTTCTTGTGTCTTTGAGACGCAAGAAAGAAGAGCGTTATCTCGTTTGGGCCGTGACTATTATACATCAAGAATACGACGGATTGTTTCCACATGATTGCTAGCACGATCATCGTGGTGAATATCCGAAAGTTCTCTCTTCCGTTCGACGTTCATTGTTGGTGTGTCTGAACTAGAGGTCCGACGCTTGTGGGACTCGAACTGTAGAACATCCGAACCGACTTGTTTTAAAGCGCGCTTCGAGAGGTATTTCGTTCAACTCCCTTTTATGTTTAGATTTTTGATTAAAACGCATGAACAACGCCTTAGGAGAATCATGTGTAAAATATATCTTTGTTTCCGCTCCGTTCATTACGTTAATTTTTCTTATACATGATCCATGAAACCCCAACAGTGAGGATGGAGGAGGAGGCGATCGACTTGAACCAAATGGAGGACGAGGAAGTGTAGATGGAAGAGGAGAAAGCCCGGGAACACCTCCTCCAACGGTGGAAACCCTAGATGGAGGAGGAAAAGTGAGGTGGGTGGTTCTTTTTTGTTTTGCTCATCTAATTCATATGTGTTAATTTATGATTGGTTCGAAGTAAAGGAATCATGCCACGTCAACTATTGACGTGGCACTCACAAATCACTGAATATTATTTCCTAAACCTGCCGTTCAATCCATTGCAAAAAAGAAAAGCCAACAATAGCATCTATTGGAAATTAGAGTTTGTTCGTTGGATTTCATGGTTGCGAGCGACGGTGGCTGACTTCAGATTTGCAACTCTGTCCCCATGAACGTTGCAAAGACAACGTAGAGAGTTGGACGCCTGTCGCGACCTTTCCAAAGGTGAATTATTCAAAGAAGACTAATGTATTACTAAGTCCGAAAATTGAGCACAGACCCTCCCAAGTCTTACCAATTGCGACTTGATACTACGAAATTAACCCATTTAAATATGTAATTATACTTAATTTGGAGCCGCCACTAACCAATTAGGGTTGATTATAAACCCAAGTAAAGTATGGGAGAATACTTCATTTTTGTGAACTAGAGATTTAATAGGTCCAGGGACATGGTTACGCTAGATTAATCTAACGTCCTTTTGGTACCTTTTCATTTTAATTTCAAAAATATTTTGCAGGCAGTCTTGAACACGATCTTATTAAACTACAATCTTATTAAATTCTATTCTCTAAAAAAACTTACAAAAATGCTAATAAAAATGCATGTCCTAAACACGATTTCTAAATGACATGACACCTAATTTTTTTTTCAATATTAATTATATGCAATCTTATTTAAATTTAATATGCATGATTTTTACTCTAATGACATGTGAGATGCAATTCAAATAACATAACTTGAACCATCACAATATGTGTTCAATTTAATTTACATAATCCTAATATATGCATGTGCTACATAATACGGGATGGATGATGTGGTAATTCTATATGCATGTTCTTTTTATGATTTTTCTTTTTTTAAAATAATACAACCCTGATAAATTATATATATTTTTTATATATATGCAACCTACACTAAATAACAATGACATGAAATGAGATTAATTATGAATTAACCCTATTGACTAACCAAGCAAATGACCTTTGTGTTTTCTTTTTCTTTTTTAATAAAAAAATGACTTAATAATTTTTATTGAAAAGAAAGCAACATAATGATGCAACGCTAATCTTTTGGCATTTTTTTATTAAAAAAACTACATGATGGGAATACTAAGACATTAAATCTAAAACGTATGACTCAGTAACTAAAGCGCAACATATGGTGTGCATATTATGAAATCTATATGACTTAAATAAGATTTTTTGTTCTTTTTTGGTTTTATTAAAAGAAAATTATTTTGACATTTTTCGAATCTTAAAAATCAAGGTGCGTTGCTTTAAACATGAAATATGTATGGGCCTAAATTCTAGATATGACATATGACGCATGATATGTGATGTGCACGTAATGATGAAGCATCGAAATATATGTCCTATTGATAATCCACCAGTACAAATTAATGACATATTATCTTAATGCGAATCAATTACGCAAAGCAATCCGTAAATTTGTCATGAAAGGTCGAAATAATAAAAAATCTAACTGAATTTAGCCTAAAGATTTTACCTAGTCCAAGGCACGGCTTTCTTGAGGGGCGGTGGCAAGGCTTGCGGATCGACAAATGAAGTATTACCAAGACTTCACGGGTGCTTGGTGAGTAACCGGTGATTAAAAGTTGGTGGTCTAATGACGATTCCACCACCGTGAGGCCTAGCCAATGAATCCAAAAACCTGTGAAAATAAAAGACTTCCGAGTGATGGAGGGTTGGCGCTCAGTGATGATGAACCTCACTATGTGATGCTCGACAGTGGCGTTTGTCGGGCAACCTGTGAAACAGAAAATAATCGCGGTGTAACTTGGCAAAGGCGCCTCAAGAACGTCAATGGGAAGACCACAGCAGTGTTGGGTAACCAGCAATGCCGTCAAGAATTCACTATTTCTCGGCTCGCGGACAGAAGTAGAACACCAGCAGGTTCAAGTAGGCGATGTTGAGGAATAGCAGCAACTCGACGTCGGGGCTCGGAAAGGGATATGCTGCTCATCACAATGTCGATGTTGTTGGAATTCGCTAGAGGACAAAAACCGGATGGTGACAAGGGGCATCGAGTTTTAGCGTCCCACCACGTGAGAAGCAGTTTCGGAATAGGCGTGTGATGGCAACACAAATGCGAGGGCAACCATGGAGCATGGGGGCTACCGTCAGCAAATCACAGAAGAAAAGAAAATATTTTCTATGGCTTTTCCCTCTCTCAAGAATTCTTTCCCCCCCACTGTGAACGAAGCCTTGCACTCCTATTTATAGAGGAAAAAAATCAAGTTTGTTTTGCAAGTGAAGATTTTCCAATATGATTGCATATATTCACTCAACTGCCCAAGATCATCTTTCGAAAAGAGGGGATGCGCTCAACAAGAAAATGGCTCCAAAAATCTAAAATCTTTTGTAAAGATTTTTCAAGATAATTTACACAATCGCTAACAATCGTCTTTTGAAACGAGGGGATACGCACAACAAGAAAAATGCTCAATTATCACAAAATCCAAAATCTTTCAAAATCTCCCTCCACGACCAAATGCTTTATTTCATATGTTATTTCTTATCCTCTTTTTTTTTTCTCTTTTAAAAAAAAAAAAAGTTAAGCTTGATCCTAAATATTATTGTTAGCTAAATGCAATGCTATGAAATGCTTAATGTAATTTTTATATAATGAACAAGTAAGTAGCATGGTCAAAATTAGGTGTTAACAGTTGCCCATATTTGAAGAGAAACTTGTAGAGATTTCCTTCAAAGATAAATGAAACCTAAATTTAAACCATGCAAAATGAATGCAAAATGAATATGCAAATGTTAATTGCAACGACTCTTTTTTTTTTTTTTTTTTTTTAAGGAGTGGACTCAAATGAGTTTAATCCTTTTCTTTTGAAATGCAAGGTCATGCAATAATGAATGCAATTTAAATGCAATGATTTGGTAACAAAGATCTCAATGTGTCTATGCCCAATTTAGAATGAAATGCAAATGCAAAGAAGAATACGTACCTATCGAACTTATTTGGAGATTCAAGAAAGCATAATTGGGTATGAAATGATTCCCATGAGACTCAACAAACATCTAGAACTCTCTTCAGATAGTTGAAAGGCTCAAAGATTATTTTGAAAAATTCTTCAAGGATCTGGAATTCTCATAAGATCCCAAAAGAAATCAAGAACCTGGAAGTTACATCAAGTATATGAAGTTTCAAAAAATCTGATTTTCATGTTAGACATTTGAAAACATTTACTAAACATCCAGAAGTCACATCAGATGTTTGAAAAGATAAACACTTGAAAGTCACATCAATTGTTTTAAGGTTCAAATATCTGGAATCCACACTAGACATTTGAAAACATTTTATAAATGGGTACTTGGAATTATTATCAAGTATTTGGAAAATTCAAAAATGACTAAACAAACTTGGGGCTTCAAAGACAAATCCTTTGGTCTTTGAGGAAAAATTCATTCTTTAAAATTCAATGAAGGTCCATGCATGATGGCTTTATCAAATTTCCACTGGGAAAAATTATCATTAAGACAATTTTCACTTATAGCATGAACTTCTTGAACATGCTAAATAAGACACTTTTAGTGTGAAAAGGCTTTTCACTCGCCCTCATTTAGGAGGGGTTATTTGTCTCGACCATTGATGCGGGAATATAAATCACTCAATCTTATCATCATCCCATCGACAAGAGTTTTTGTTACGCCCCGAACCTCGAGCGCATGCTCATCCCTCGGTGGTCGATAAAATTGCGATGTCTCAGAACGCGTCGCCGACCCATTCATTTTAATGCACATGCGAAAGAGAACGATTACCCCTGACAGCAACTAATACGGGATAGAAAAGCAAGAAACAATTTCACAACCAAAACAATTTTATAAACACCCTGGTTTATATACAACACTAGTCTATAGACAAAAGTCTACAAAAGCGGACAAGCCTACAAGTCCTCTAGGCACTCGAATCCCCTACTGAAAACTCCGAGGTCTCTTAGGGACCCGAGTCCAGCATTGCACCACCAGGAGGGTCAGCTATACCCTCGCCAAAAGCTACGTCTATTACCAAAGCTGGGACATCAGACTCCTGTAAGGGACCCACTCTGTATCCATTGAGCCCGTGACGATACCATGCTCTAAATCGATGGGGTACCCTCTAAGGTAGGCCCACATCGACCCAGATGCTGGTCTTCACGAGTTCACAAACCCAGGCCTCGTGGCCCCCGGGAACAGGGATATCAGTGACCTGCTCGGTAACCCTCATAGGCCGACCAAAACGTTCCGAAGAAACCGCCATCTAAGGACCTGAAAAGTTAAAGCCCATGATGGGGTGAGACAATATCTTAGCAAGTTCATCCCCTAAACTCCGACTAAGAAGGAAATACGCCTAGAGGCAGTCTATGCACACAAGACAGAGGACTTATCTCGCCCCAGTTTCCTTCTGCAAGTCAATACAATTCATATACCCAATCGATCAATTCAATTCAATCAATCACATGTTTCACTTCAATTATTGCTCGCACAAGCATGAACTACTGATGAAGTGATGCTCGCATATGAAGTGATGCTTGCACAAGCTGATATGAAGTGATGCTCACACAAGCTGATATGAAGTGATGCTCACACAAGCTGATATGAATGCTGCTCACACAAGCTGATATGAATTGCTCACACAAGCTGAAACACCGACTCACATTTGGAATGGGTTCACTTAACCATCACACGATCACTTAATACTAGCCAAGGACATTGTGCTTTGTACACAAACTCCTCAATTAAAATAATGGACTTGGCCTATTATCATCGTGTTAAAAATACCCGATAAAAATAATCGTGTGTGGGTACACGGTCAGATTGAATCCGAAAAATTGATATGCACACTTTTAAAATCCCATGATTTGATATAGTCCTTAAAACCATTTTCAGTGTCAAAACCTGACACTCGGGATTTTTCTAATTAGATATTAAAATTTCACAATTTTGGAATAAATAACCAAAATCACAATTATCACTCAAATTGCATAATTTAGCATTCAATTGAATAAACTAAGCACACAATTGCAATCAGCACAAAATTCCGGTCGCCGGCTATCCTAATCTAATTTCCAGAAAATAATAAATAATTAAATAAATACCATAAATAATTAAATAAATGCAATTAAATACCAAAAATATCAACTTAGGCTGGAAATGCTAAATTAACCACCTAAATGGCCTTAGAAAATTTTCAAACCTACCTAGATAAATGGTACAACTTATCTAATCTTTAATTAAACCGTTCTAACCACCTAACATGCACAAATAAATAATTAAATCGTTAATCTGTTCTAACTAAACACCTAAATCTTAATTAGCCTAAACTAATCACCCCCTAAGCATCATTAACTCTATAAGCAGAGTTTAGCAAGTAAACTCATCGGTTTAGCGATCCGGTGAGTCCACGACGACGGCAACGGGGAGACGGGCGACAAACAACCTTGCGATGGCACCAAACGGAGACCGGACAGGCTTGAAAATAGGCCACGGAGTCCAAAACTCCTTGCTGGCCTTTGGTTATGCTTTGGGTCAAAAGAGATGGAACCAATGGCTGAAACAGCGAGTAAGGGCTGGCGGAGGCTGCAGCGGGCGACGATGGGCTATAGTGGCGGTTTCGGTGGCCTAAACAGTGGCCTGAGGAGGTCGACGGTGGCTTGAGGTGGCTTGGGGACACAACTAGACACGAGACAGGTAGGATGAGCGGACCTGGCTCGTGGGCGTGAGCGAGTGGCTCCGGCGGGCGTGCGACGGTGGCAGGGGGCTCCGGCAGTGGTCGATGGGCTAGGGGGAGGGTTGCCAGTTCCTCTCTAGTTTCTCTAAGCTTTTTCAAGGCGACAACAATGGATAAAGCAGCTCAAGCAAGAAGAAGAAGCTAGCTAAAGAGAGGGGGTCCCATTTTGCCTGAAAAATCTATGCCTTCTATCCATTTCACCCTTGGCAAGGCCCCTCCATGCATGGATATCTTCCAAGGCCAATTTGCAACAGCCAAAGCATCCTCAACAAGCCTCTAAGTGGTTCAAAATGTTGTCTCCCCATTGGCCTACGAATTTTGTACATTGGCCACTCAAATTAATCCAATTCCCCTCCAATTGAACTCAATTTGATGTCTATAAAATCAACCAAGGTGTCCACACTTGAATTCACATTTTTCCTCGCCAAGTTGTCCAACTTGAATCCGAAAATTGTGATCGAAACGCCCTCTAATTTTCCCGGTAAAAAACGGCCCTACTTTGAATTTTCGCCAAAAATCTCGGTTTGCAAAAAAATCTTCGGAGGATGAGTCGAAGTTTCTAAAACGAATCATGACATGACATAACTAAATTGGGTTTAAATTCGCGGTTAATTTCAATCTGGCGCGATTTTAGCATGACTTAGCCTACTGGGCAGCTTTTAGGAATTTTTAGTGCAATTGACCCATGGTCGATTGTTTTCGAGCCACATTGTACATCTTCAACACATTGGCGACTCTCGGTTATCATGAAAATCTTGAGGTTTCAAATATGGTTACAGGGTATAGAAATGACAGAAAAATTAGTCTAACGTCATTCAACAGAAATTTTGCAATTAGGTGAAATCACCCACACACTAATCATATATCTCAATCAAATCGACCTATCTCTGATCTCTGATCGATTTTGACAATGCCGTAATGACCCTTGCAGATTAGCACGGTCGAGCAGTTGATTCCTGGTCAAATTCTCAAGTTTATTGTGTTAAAATCCCTTAACGACTTCACCCGATAGACTAATTATCCCGTAAGTGATCAGTTCTGGGAATAGAACTATAAACGCGTCGATGAAAAGCCCGACTCATTCAATTAAAAACAGAACTTGAAATTTAGGATGTCACAATTTTCTCGTAAACAAGTACAATATACCAATTTGAGGGGTCTTTACCAAGATTGTAATGTGAACTTGGTCAACGGCTCAGCAAAGGAAGATTTGACGGCTCAGAAAGGAATATTTTATGATTATTATATTTGGGTTTACAAGTCAAGAACTCTGTAAAATTAGATAGAAAAAACCTTGCTCGCACTTCTTCAAGCGAGTATTATAAACATATGAAGTCCTACGTTAATTTAAATGCCTTGACATGAAGAGACTTTTCAAGGGACGTAACGTAAGCTAGGTTCATGAGTTCAGAAACAAAATGATTCATCAGGCGCAAAGATGTGTATAGATGGGGTGAGAGTTGGTGATCATTCAGACCTTGTCACTGGTCTTTTTCTTCGCCATGGATTGTCTTCTTGACAAATTCCCTCATTAGCTCAAGAGTTCATCACTTGATGCCAAAGATTATTCTACTGGGGATCTTTTCTCAACATTTTTCAAAGTTCTTTTCTTTGATGATGGGCATCGGCCTTGCTTTTACTAGGCACATTGTTTTTTCATGCCCCCCAATTCATTAGTCATTTTTCTCTTCTTTTTTTTTTTTTTTAAAGAAATTTTGTGCTCAGAGGTCTTTATCTTCCATTGGCACTCCATATTAGCTGCTCAAATAGTCATCTTGCCCTAATGTGGGGTATGATCACCTGTTGGGTTCATATGAAATGAAACTGCAGGCTCAAGTGGGCTATACAATGGATATAAGTATGTAAGAGAAAGAAATGCTCTTCATCATCCCGAGGCACTTAAATTTCGTATGGGTTCATTTGAAATAATAACACATGAAGATTGATGCAAGTGAGAACAAGAAATTTTTTTATCAATTTCCCTCACCTCTAATGTCGACTTTCCTCCATTTGCCCCAATGTGGGGTGGTCCTTGACAGGGGTAATATGATAGAATTTCTTCAAGTATTTAGGCTCAAAAAGGGTTAAACAAAGGTTCGCTCGTAGAGAAATGAACTGTCTCTCGTCATTTTAGTTGTCGTACCTTTTGCGAGAAAATTCTTCACCTTGCGGACACGAAAATTTTCCATACTCACCTCACAATGTATAGACAAGGGACTGTGTATGGGATAAGGCTTGCCTTTCACGCCTCATTTAGCATGTTCAAGTAACTTGACATCATTAATTGAATTATCCATTTTGATCAATTTCAAGTGGAATTGGTGAATTGCACAATATCATGTGAAAGCATTCCATAATGATAAAGAGGCCATGCTCTGTTCTTGCACATTGGATCATAAAGTCAAAGTTGTTAGGTGTCCATGTCTTGCCCTCTTTTTGTAAGGGAGCTCATAGAGGTTCCTTACAAAGATAGAAGACACCGTCGTTCACATCCATTTTTTGCCCCTACAAAAATAAAACATGCATCATTATAAACTAGAGATTTGATCAACTTTGAGCGAGGGAAAGGCTTTTACGAGCCCCTTTTATTCATGGATAGCATTTCTTTACAGCATTAGGATTTATAGGATTCATGAATTCCCATCCATCCATTTCTACTAAGATTAAAGCACCTCCAGGAAGTACTTTCTTCACAATGTATGGCCCACTGTATTTTGGAGTGAACTTGCCCCGAGGATCAAGGTTAATTGGTAGCATCTTGCGTAGCACCAAATCATAAACCTTGAAATGTCTTGGGTGAACCTTTCAATTGAAAGACTTGGCCACCCGTTGTTGATAACACTAACCATGACATACGGCCTTCAATCGTTTTTCATCGGTCATATTGAGCTGGTCATACCTCTATTGTGCCCATTCAGCTTCCGTTAGTTTAGATTGAGACAATACTCTTAGAGAAGGGATTTCTACTTCAACTGGTAGGATTGCTTCCATGCTGTACACCAGAGAAAAAGGGGTTGCCCCAGTAGAGGTGCACGTTGAAGTCCTATATGTCATTAGAGCATAAGGAAGTCTTTCGTGCCAATAACGATAATTATTAGTTGTCTTTGCCAGAATTTTCTTGATGTTCTTATTTGCTACTTCAACAGCACCATTCATCTGGGGGCGATAAGGCGATGAATTCAAATGAAAAATTTTAAACTCCTTGAACAGATCATTGACAAGCTTGTTGTTTAGGTTCATCCCGTTGTCTGTGATGATAGCTTCAGGGATGCCATAACGGGCAATAATATCACATTGCACAAACTTCACGACATTCTTTACAGTAACAATTGCATAGGATGTTGCCTCTATCCATTTTGTGAAATAATCGATGGTGACAAGGAAGAAACGATGATTATTCAAGGCTTTTGGGTTAATTGGGCCAATTACATCGATGCCCCACATTGAAAAAGGTCATGGTTCCGACAATTGATGTAGCTCATTTAAAGGGACATTTATCTTGTCTCCATAAATCTGGCAACGGTGGCAACTCTGGACATGTTGAATGCAATCAATCTCCAAGGTCAACTTGAAGTAACCTAGCCTCATAATTTTCTTTGCTAACATGTGGCTGCTCATGTGAGGACAACACACTCCTTCATGTGTTTCTTCCATCAACTGAGTGGCTTCCTTAGCATTAACGCATCTAAGTAGGACGGAGTCAAAGGACCGTTTGTATAATGTATCCCCACAAAAAAAGAACTTGGAGGCAAGTTTCATAAGATGCTTTCGGTCAGTTGGATTGCTGCCTTTTGGGAACTCTTGCCTTTGAATAGGTCATGATGTCATGGTACCATGGTTTTCCATCCGATTCTTCTGTCACTACTATGCAGTAGGCTAGCTTCGTAAGCACTTCAATCTTTATAGGTTCAATTTCTAATCCTTCTGTAACTTTGAGCATAGACGACAAAGTTGCAAGTGCATCTGCAAACTGATTGTGAGATCTTGTCAAATATTCGAATGATATTTCGTTAAACTCCTTTACAAGGTCTCCCAGGTAATCATGGTAAGGGACTAGTTTGGCATCTCTAGTCCTCCATTTTCCGATAGTCTGGAGGATAATAAGTGCGGAATCACCAAACACCAACTTGCTAACTTCCATTTCAATGGCCACTTGAATGCCAAGAATGCATGCTTCATATTCACCTATGTTGTTAGAGCAAGAAAATACCAACTTTGTAGCTATAGGATAGTGTTGACCATCAGGAGAGATTAGAACTGCTCAAGTACCAAACCTAGACAGGTTAACTGCCTCGTCGAAGAACATGCTCCACGACTCCTTTTCCATTGTCAAAATGCGATCATCCAGGGAATCATATTCGTTTTCATCTTGCATCCTCATAGTGCCGTTTGCTAACATGTCCGTAATTACTCAACCTTTAACTGATTTGTGTGGTACACTTTGCATGTCAAACTCGAAAATCAGGATTTGCCATTTCGCTAATTTCCCCACCAAAGCTGGTTGCTCTAACAAGTACTTGATAGGGTCATTCTCATAGACTAGAAACGTCTAGTAATGCAAGGTGTATTGCTGTAGTCTATGTGGCATCCGTATTTTGCCGACCTCGGAAAAATAACGATATGTCGCGAATTGACGAAATTATTATCGGATTTCATCATCGGCACCGATTTTGGATCCCATCGTACCATCAACAAGTGTGAACCCCGAGCCGTCTCACCAATTTACTAAGTCGAAGACCTCGATTTTATACACGACGTCACCACCACCCTCCCCTTAGACGGCCACACGAACGGCCATGCAGCCTTGTTGAACGCCCTTGCCCATGCAACAAATGGAGACTTGAAAACTATTGATTTGCATGGCCATATTCACGTCCATTTGGCCGGTCAAACGATGGAAGGGATGGTTGACCCATGCAACAAATAAGGACACGTTTGTGCATGGGGAAGGGAAATTGATGGCCAGAGTTCGGTGGAAGCCACGTCCCTCTTTTGCTAGTCAACGGAAGAGAGAAAAATTGACCGAGAGAGAGAGCCCACGATAGCTCATCGTGCGCTGGCAAAGGAAGGCCGAATGAAGGCCACGAAGTCTCCACCAGTCATCGCCTCCTTCTCTCCTTCGGCCAGCACGATGAAGACGTGAGCAAGGACAGCCACGTCCCTTCCACCCGTCGTTTTCTCCTTCTGCCACCGAAGCTTTCCTTTTTGTTGACTTGTTTTTGTCAACCAAACCAGTGACGGAAAGAATTAACCGAGAGAGAGAGAGAGAACGAGCGGGCGAGAGAGTGAAAGAGAGAGAGTGAACGAGCGAGTGCGCGAGAGGGAGCAGCGGGGGAAGAGGGGAGGGACCGCCCCTCCGCTGTGTGCTCGGATGCCGTTCCTGTTGCACCAAAGCCGCTGTTTCACTCGAGCCGCAGCTGCCGCACCACCGCACCGAACCTTTCGCCGTTAGCACCGTAGGACTTGAGGCAAGTTGAACTCTACTAATCTATGTTGTGTAGTGCTGTTACTGTCTTCGAAAGTGCATTGATAGGCTGGATTGTTGGATTTTGATGCTCAATGACGATTTATTGAATGACCGAGATTGTTTTGAGGCTAAAGGGTTGAGGAAATGTTCGGATTTTTCATATCTGGTTTTGATTTCTTTGGACTTCATCCAAAACAGATTTTTATGACTATGAAATCTTGAAGAATTTGGCCATTGATTTGATTTGAGAAAGAAAAACCTCCCGATCCGTATTTGAAGTTTTACTTACTATGGTATTGGCCTCAATTATTTTAAGAAAATGTACGATGCTTTCATATTTGAAATTCTGTATCAATTCTTTTAAAACCATTAGAGATCGGGTTGACATTTCGGACTTGCTCTACAAGTTTTAAACTCATTTATTGTTTTGAACAAAAACCTGGCCGTAGTCTAATTTGGAAAACCTCCCGACTCTTGCTGAAATTTTACTTACCGAGGCACCATTCATCAATGATTCAAAAAGGAAAAGAAAATATTTTTGGTGCCTTCGAAATTACAAATCTTTGCACAAACCAATCTTTGAAAATCTTGAAGTCAGGAGTGTGGCTTCGAATTCCCAATGTGCTGAATTCAATCTATTTGTGTTTGATAACTCTTTTGGAATTTGGCCGTGAGGCACAAGTACAACCCAAGATTTTACACGTGGATTTTTGAAATGCTTTGAAGGTGAAACGTAAAAATGGATTTATGAACTGATATTATGTTGCTGAAATGTTGTGAATGGATTTCTTTGACGTAGAAATGGCATATGATTTCAAAGCCTGCTATTGTTGCATTGAAAGTGTTTTGGTATTGAAATAAATTAAGATGTTAATGCTACCGTTGGACCCTTGGGTCAACGATGCCCCAGGAGTCAGGATGCCCAAAGGTTCGAATGAATCGATGCCCTTTGGATGTTTGAGGTTCGCAGAGTCTCAGAGGTTCCCCGGGAGTGTTGGGATGCCCGGTGGTATGTCGGTACGTAATTCTGGATGGCAGGGTCAACCATTTTCATGACAAACCCCGGAGGTTTCTCGTGATGCCAGGTAGGGTGCGAGATGCCTAGAGGTGTGACGTAAACACGCTCTGGATGCCTGGTGGCCTAGTGGCGTAATGCCGGAGGACTTCGCGACGCCAGGATTGAGCGCGAATGCCCAGAAGGACGCAAACACTGGTCCTCTAGGGAGTGAAACATTTTGAATATTAAAACTGATGGCTCTACTAAGTGTGTGTGTGTGGTCTGGTTATAGGACTGAATTGTATGGCATGGAATGGGACGTGTCATAACAATTTGGCCCTATAATTGGGACTTGTATGACTGAAATGATACATTTTGGTTTTGAAATTGCATTGCCATTGCTTTTCAAAAGTCTTATCGATCTGATGCATACTCATTTTTTGATTACCTGTTTTATCTATCTTGCATGGACTTGGATTGTGATTGCTTGCATAGTATAGCTTGGTAGATCTTCAACTGCTGGGTGGTTGTACTCACCCTTTTGGGGACTAACATTTCAGACTAGACAAGATGCCTATGTTGCTCGTTCCTCCCGGCACATTTTATGGAATCTCGATCGACCTGCAAGTGGAAAGGAGTATCTTATTGTCTTCGTCCGTCGAGATAGATGCACGCTGGGGCCGCTATCACCGCCGCCAGCAGACGGACTGGACGGATGGGTGTGACCACGAGCGAGGGTTAGCAGAGCCAGCATTTTTGGACGCCGACACTGAGTGATGGACTTTTGTGGGTGACTATTGGAAAAGAAGTCGGTTATCTTTTGAAAAGTAGCCAGGTATAGAAACTTGGCATTTTGATGTATCGACCCGTGATGTCCATCTAGTTATGTGAATAAAAGTGTTTGGCTTTAACTTATAAAATGTTTAGTTGGTGTGCATCGTTTCTGAATATAGGGAAGGGAGTTGTTGGATACGCTTCTGCCATACTTTTGCGCAGGGACCAATCAAGTATATGAAAGAACCCCCATATGACTTCTCGGAAGTCCATTGATAAAGAAAAGGGATATCCAGGTAGAGGAAACACTGTGGTGACCCTAACGGATCGGGGGTCGTTCAGGGGGTGCCATAGTCTATGTAAAACCCATACTAAAGCAGCACACATCTTCTCAACATTAGAGTAGTTCATTTATGTTGTTGAGAACTTCTTGCTTAAGTAGTAAATGGCACATAGAGAATTGCTCCCAATGATTCTCTATTAATTGTGAGATAGAGAATTAAATGTTGCCTTGGTGTTGGAGGAACAAGTATTGGCGGATTCATCAAGTATCGCTTCAACTCTTCAAATGCTTCATAGCATTCATCATCCCATTTAACCTGAGCGTTCTTCTTAAGAAGCTTGAAGAAAGGCCTAATAGTTTCAGAGAGTTGGGAGATGAATCGAGCTATATAGTTCAACCTCCCCAAAAGGCTTCAGACTTCTTTCACTGTGGTTGGAGGGTGCAAATCATAAATTGATTTGGCTTTTGAGGGATCAATCTCAATACCCCTACTACTAACTATGAAACCTAATAATTTGCCAAAAGTTGCTCCAAACATACACTTTGCTGGATTAAGACGTAACTTAAACTCACATAGTCGCTCAAATAGCTTTTTTAAAGTCTTAACATGATCTTCAATCATATCATCAACATATATTTCCATCTCTTTGTGCATCATATCATGGAAAAGTGTTACCATAGCCCGTTGATATGTTACCCCGGCATTCTTAAGGCTAAAAGGCATGACCCTATAGCAGAAAGTTCCCCATGGAGTGATGAATGTCGTTTTCTCCTTGTCTTTTTCATTCATCCTGATTTGGTTATATCCTAAGAATCCATCCATAAAGAAAAAGAGCTCAAAGCTAGCAGTACTATCCACAAGAACATTAATGTGAGGCAGCGGGAAATCATCTTTGGCGCTGGCTTTGTTCAAGTCTCTATAGTTGACGTAGACTCTAATGCAACCATCTTTTTTTAGCACTGGCACTATGTTTGCTATCCACTCGGGATATTGTGATACCTCAATGAATTTTATGTGAAGGAGTTTCATGACTTCCTCCTCTGTTTTCTTTGAGAATTCTGGCTTAATTCTCCGTTGTTTTTGCTTCTTGGGAGGTATATCGGGATTAGTTGGGAGACAATGTTCAATGATGGATGGATTTAGACCTGGCATATCAGCATAAGACCAAGCAAAGACATTTTGGTTTTCCTTCAGTAACTAGGTCAAGCATTTAGCTTCGGATTTGGTCAAGTCTACCCCAGTTTTGACCTCCTTGGTGCCTTCTGTGTCACTAAGATTTATGGTGACAGTCTATCCAATGGTGATTGGTTTCGAATTTTCTTGTTTTTCCCAACTACATTGAATATCCGTTGAATCATCTTGCTCCTCATAACTTGAACTTAACGCTTCATCTTCATTAAAGCAAATGTGCACGGGATTGCACCTGAAACATAAAGTAGATAATTAAAAGAGACAAACAAGGTAAATTAGAAGCATGCTGGAAAATTGTTTTATTTTGAAAATTTTTCAAAGGGGACATGAAGAAGCTCAGCCTTCAGAATTAGCTCCTTGCCGTTTTCTTTTAGTAGGATTTCATCACAGGGCTAGTTCGGTGTACTTCAACATGCCCTTAAAACATGAAAATCTTCATGTATTTTATTAGATAAAAAGCAAATTACATTATTAAAATGAAAGAAATCCTAGAATTGAAAATGCAAATAAGGAAAGCAATAAAAAACTTCCGCGCAAAGGAATGTGCAAACAATTAAAATTCTCCTACTCTCGAGCTTTGTCGATGGCAAGCACTAAATTCTCTTCGAATAATTCAGTCATTCCTTCGAGTGCGTCATCTTTTCCAGTGGATCGAACTATGTCTGCAATTGGCTTGTCTACCTCTCCCCATCCAACAGGAATAACATTATAAACATCAATGTCAGCACTTGGAGGCTTGGAATATTGAACACAAGTATCAATCGCCCTTTTTTCCTCATGCATCATCTTCGCAGGCCTAGGGAATGTGGACCTAATATGGGGTATAGTAAAGCTAGTTCGTCCTTGTCCTCTTCCTCTGCAGGATCATCCACCTTTACCACGATAGCCCAATCTAGTCGTGTCTGATTTCTGCCCGGCTTCAATTGGTTGGCGAGTGCCTTGACCATGTCAACCTAAACCATTACCCGAGGCAAAACCACTCCCCACCATGATCTTGCCTACCATGACCGCCGACTTTGATACTTCTAGAGTGGGTAGGTAGTGCCCTAAGAGACGTGAATGGTTGAAACCAACTCAAATGCTTGAAAATTGGATTCCTCTTTACAATATGGTTCAATATAAGGGATAACTGTCTCATGATAAATCTTGAACTTATATTCTCCTCGGACTGTAATAAGTTTTCCTTTCATCACGAACTTCACTTTCTGATGGAGACTTGAGGGAACTGCCCTAGCTGCATGTATCCATGGATGTCCTAACAAAAAGTTGAATGATGTAGATATGTCCAGGACCTGAGAAACTACATTGAATAGCACTAGCACTATTTGCAAGTCTAACTCAACTTCCCCAACTGCTTCTTTTTTGGTTCCATCAAATGCTCGAACAGAGGTCTTAGCAGTGCGAATTTTCCCCAAATCATACCCAAGGCGCTTTAGAGTTGCTAGAGGGCATATGTTTAAAGCCGATCCATTTTCAATGAGTACATGAGACATCAGGGTATTTTGACACTTGACTAAGATATAAAGGGCTTTGCTGTGTCCTCTTCCTTCGTCTGGGAATTCCTCATTTGAGAAAGCAATATGGTCCTTTAACAAAATGGCCCCCACAAATTCCTCTAACTTCTCAAGTTCAACAGACTCTGGGACATGTACTTCGTAAAGGACTTTCATTAGGGACTTTTGATGTTTCTCCGATGTCAAAAGCAACTCTAATAGGGAGATTTGTGCTGGCATTTTACAAAGTTGGTCCACTACATTATATTCACTTGGCTTAATTACAGCTAAGAATTCTTTAGCCTCCTCATCAGTGACTGGCTCGACAGGTTGTGAGTTGGCCTGAGCATAAGTGCGTCCCGATTGAGTGATCACATCTATCTCCACATCATAACGCGATGGTACCGCTTTATCATTAGTATATGCATAAGGTTGCGTAACATCGAGAATTAATTCTTCATCATCAGACGGTGGCACATCATTAATGATTAACCCATCCTCATCTAACGCATCTTCCAATGGTGGCATGTTAAGAGCTAGGGAATCGTTAGCTTCAATATTCAAGCCAGTAAACTCATCCTCAAAATCAGAAAACCCGTCCTCCAAATCAATAATGATTGGAGTGATAGTTGAAACTATGCTGGTATGATCTGTGTAAACAATCATCCCCTTCTTGGACATTGTCTTAACTCTCTGCATCTTTTGAAACATGGTGGGCTCTTCTGAATCTGAATAATGTCCAGCTCAAACTAAACCATTATAAACATCGTCTACATGTACTTTCAAGCTCTTCTTTCTACTGGCATCAAAACTGAAAATGACATTCACAACTTTTGGGTGGTCAGGGAGTGGGTTATTCTGGATGTTCAGTTGTGCATTGTGGAATGAGACCACCTTGGCATCCAAAAGATTTTGGATTTTGTGTCACAATTTATAGCAATCATCAACAGAATGCCCTACCTCCCTCATATGGTAAGCACATGTCTTGGACGGATCATAGTTGGGGAAACGCTCAGGATTAGATCGCTTAGGCTCCTTAGCGAATAATCCTTTCTTTCGAAGGGTTGGCAAGATCTTGGACAAGGGCTTAGGAAGTGGCGTAAATTGACGCCTGGAAGAGTTCTTCTGCTGGCTAAAGAATGGTCATGCTCCTCCCTGTTTGATGTTCGGGGTAGGGCGAGGTGGTTGAACATAAGTTGCATTAACCTTCGCTATAGGTTCCTTATCCTTCTTGGTTGAGACTCTCCTATATGAGCTGATTTGATCAGACGCCTATCCATCACGCAAGGCTACTTCAGTTCGCTCGCTGACAGGGATTAGCTAATTGAATGACTCGGCAGTTGAACCCAGCATTCGATTTCGATATTTAGGCGGGAGTGTCTTTGTGAACAAATCCATTAGCTCCTTTTCCATCGGCTCCGGAGTTGAGCAGCTACGGTCCTCCATTTCATGACATATGCCTTGAAAGATTCCGTCTTCTTCTTCTCAGTGCGAAGTAAACCTTCTCAAGATGGAGTGACATCAATATTATACTTATATTACTTGAAGAAGGCGTAGTCAAATCCTCCCAAGTCTCTAGGAGATTAATTTTCTTCATGATGTACCATTGTAGCACCGGTCCTGTCAGGCTTGCTTGAAATTGTTGAATCATCAAGGATATGTTATCAAGATATTGGGTCATCTTGACCACATAAGTCTGTAGATGGATATTTGGGCAAGAGGTGCCATCATACTTTTCAAAGTCTGGCATTTTGAACTTCTTTGGTATCTTGACCTTTGCATAATAGGAGAGATCAATTGGGCCTTGGCTAAATGAACCTTGCAGCTGCTTAAGTTTCTCGATTTTTGTCAAGCATTTTTCTTGCTTAGTTTTCGGTATAGCCAAATGTATCACTTGTACCTCATCATCAGCAACGATTTGATGTGCGTCAGTGATTTTAACCATGGAGGCGTCATCAGAGGTTGATGGGCCACTTGCGGACGTATTCTTGCCTTTATCTCTCGGATCAGCCATGGGAGCATGTTGTGGTAACACCACTTCAACTTGCGGAGCTAGTGGGACAGTGTTTGTTCAGATAGAATCAATTTGTTTAGAGAGCTGCTTAAAAACATTTATGACTTGCTTCATCTCCGATTCGAGGACAACAATGCGAGTTTGTTCAGCAACACGCATTTATTCGGTGTTATCGGCCATTGTTGTTCTAGAACGAGTACAAATTGGCGATTTTGGGCGAGCCGTGTTGTATCAATGTTACCTAGTAATGGAAAAGTACAATAAGCATCATAACAAATGAGATTGGTCCATGACAATGGTCAATTGCTTATTTTATCAAATTCCAAAGATATCAACCCAAGAAATTAAAACAACTCCCTAGGAAATTAAATTCCTAAAACATCAATCTAAGAAATTGAAATAACACCCTAAAACTAGAATTAAACTCCTAAATCTAATGACTCTTTTCCATATACAATTGGGAGATCATTGTCTTTTGAACCTTTTTGTTCTATCGAACCAACTCAGAGATACGAGCTTCATTCTTTTCCACCGTTTCTTCAAGATGTTCAATTTGTGCTTTACGAGTGGGCTTTATAATCACTTCAGGTATCGTGGGAAGTAGAGCTAGAGGGATTTTGTGCTAGTGGATATAATAATCCAAGGTGTGAAAAGTCCTCTCTTCTCCCTTCAACCTTCTAGGCACCACTATCTTTTCTGGATGGCATTCCTTCCATGCACTTTCAAGGCGTTCGATCTCATTGAGGTATTTGTGATCCTTGCGCACAAAGCGAGCTTGAAATAGGTCCATTCGGAGAGGAGGTGGGATATCTTGGAGTACTCGATACTGGCAGGCCATTCTATAAGGATAGTAAGATGTTGCGCCAGTGATTCCCATCAGTGGAACTGGATTATCTGTCTTGTGAGAAAAACGAGCCACACTAACATGGAACCATTTGGCATACCATAGGAAACCCCTGGGATCTGGATCTTTTAGAAAAGTTACTCAAGCGGAAAATGACTTTCCGGTATACTTTTTCTCTAAGATTGAAAATCTCTTTATTGGGTGATTAGAATCATCAATTTGACCTCGACGCATGAAATGGCCAAACTCATTCATGTGAGAAAGAAACCAAATTTGTAAAAGTTCAGGAGAGGCATTCATGATTTTTCCTCCATTTTGTTTAAAACAATTGAGGGATAAAAATGTCTCAGCTAAAATCATGTTTGTAAAATTCATGCCAGCACATACTTGTTTGACCACCCATGCAATCAAATGATTAATAGCATTTTTTCGATGAGGAAAGATTATAAATCCAAAGAATGCTAAGATGAATATCCTACCTTTTTGGTGCATTGAAGATTGATTTAAAAAATGATCAGCCAAAAAGGAGAATGGGCATGCATTACAATTAGCTTTCAAAACTTTCTTAACCTCATCAGTTTTAATTCTTAGAAATTGAGATAAGATTGATGTGGGCTCCATACCAAGAGGTGGCCTAACAAGTTCAGTCTCAAGGGGCATTCTTATGATAACGCTATACTCTTTCAGTGTTGGAGTTAGCTCATTTTTACCAAAAAAAAAAAAGTAGTCATCTCGGGACACCAAAAGTGTGATATAACTTGCAAAATACCACTATGGACTCCAATATCCAAAAGGGGGATGAGCCGTCCCAGTATCGACTCCACATAATCTTGACATTCTTTACTTAGTTTATTCCACCACCCCGAGCTCGATCTTGGGAGTTGGAGCAATTGAACATCGGATCTTCCCATTGTATATAGATTAAGACCCACGATCGACCTCTTTGTCATGGACCAAAAGAAAGTGCGATAAAGTAAATAGATTGCATAATATAAGGTAAGAATACTTACTTTACAAAGGAAAGAAGGCAACCACATAGACAGGCGCGTGAGATGTGAGGCTTGACACCTAAACTACAAGGCTTAGCAAGTTAGAGCCAAGAGGATAGGTCGACTAGTTACAGTCTTGCGTACAAAGGTCGGGTCCTCTTAGCTCTAGCTCAGTCAAAAGGAAATCCTATGATCACAAAGTTTTGCGGACAAGGATAAACATTTTGGCACCAAGAAAAATTTCCAAGGCTGAGAAAGGCAACCTCTGCATCGTGGTCTCGCATTCAAGGTTGGTTCATATCTTAACACCATCCTAGAATCCTTAAATGCGGTCCAGATCCGACGGCAGGTTGTGTGTGCAATGTGTAGTGCTAAAACAATTTTAAAATCATGCACAACAATTAATAATACAAGCAGCACTTCAATACATAAGAAAAACATTCAATCTTAACACCTTCCTATAAAACAAAGAGTCAGCAAGCACTACTCCCCTTATACCTCATTTCTATAAAAACATTTAACACTTCATGTTAGGAGCGTACCTTGTTTCTATGCTACCAAACAAAAATATTTTTGAAAAGAAATAGGCCTATGTCCACTATGAGTTTTAATTCTGTCCCCAGCGGAGTCGTCAAGCTATCACAACCTTCTTGAAGGTGAATTACTCAAAGAACGCTAATGGATTACTAAGTCCTATGACTTGGCACGAACCCTCACAAGTCCTACCAATCGTGACTTGATACTAAGAAATTAACCCATTTAAACATGCAATTATTGTCAATTTGGAGCCGCCACTAACCAATTATGGTTGATTAGAAACCCAAGTAAAGTATGGGATAATACTTTACTTTTGTGAATCAGAGATTCAATAGGTTTGGGGACATGGTTACGTTAGATTAATCTAACGCCCTTTCGGTACCTTTTCATTTTAATTTCAAAAATATTTTGCAGGTAGTCTTGATTAATTTTAACCTAAGCTACTAACATGCAAATGGTGGTTATGCGGGTGCACAATCAATAGAATAACATTCAATAAACCGAATAGATTGTAAGAAATTATAAACTACAACCTTATTAAAGTCTATTCTCTAAAAAAACTTACAAAAATGCTAATAAAAATGCATGCCCTAAACATGCATGCCACCTAATTTTTTCTTTTTTTTTAATATTAATTATATGCAATCTTAATTTAAATTTAATATGCATGATTTTTACTCTAATGACATGTGAGATGCAATTCATATGACATAACTTGAACCATCACAATATGTGTGCAATCTAATTTACATAATCCTAAATATGCATGTGCTACATGATACGGGATGGATGATGTGGTAATTCTATATGCATGTTCTTTTTATGATTTTTCTTTTTTTAATATAATGCAACCCTAATAAATTATAGTATATATATATGCAACCTACACTAAATAACAATGACATGAAATGGGATTAATTATGAATTAACCCTATTGACTAACCAAGCAAATGACATTTGTGTTTTCCTTCTTTTTAAAATATGACTTAATAATTTTTATTGAAAAGAAAGCAACATAATGATGCAACGCTAATCTTTTGGCATTTTTTATTAAAAAAAACTACATGATGGGAATACTAAGACATTAAATCTAAAACGTATGACTCACTAACTAAAGTGCAACATATGGTGTGCATATTATGAAATCTATATGACCTAAATAACATTTTTTGTTCTTTTCTCGGTTTTATTAAAAGAAAATTATCTTGACATTATTCGAATCTTAAAAATCGAGTTGCATTGCTTTAAACATGAAATATGTATGGACCTAAATTCTAGATATGACATATGATGCATAATATGTTATGTGCACGTAACGATGAAGCATCGAAATATATGTCCTATTGATAATCCACCAGTATAAATCAATGACATATTATCTTAATGCGAACTAATTATGCAAAGCAATCTGTAAATTTGTCATGAAAAGTCGAAATAATAAAAAATCTAACCCGACATCTCGCAGCTCAATATTTATTATTATTATGACTTAATATGACAAATTTCCTAATTGGATAACGATTATGTATGACAAAACAAATCAAGTCAGGATCACAAGCTAAGAATCCGAATATTTGAACTGAATTTAGCCTAAAGATTTTACCTAGTCCAGGGCACGGCTTTCTTGAGGGGCGGTGGCAAGGCTTGCGGATCGACAAATGAGGTATTATCAAGACTTCATGGGTGCTTGGTGAGTAACCGGTGATTAAAAGTTGGTGGTCTAATGACAATTCCACCACCGTGAGGCCCAGCCAATGAATTTAAAAACCTGCAAAAATAAAAGACTTCCAAGTGATGGAGGGTTGGCACTCAGTGATGATGAACCTCACTATGTGACGCTCGACAGTAGCATTCGTCAGGCAACCTGTGAAACAGAAAATAATCGCGGCATAACTTGGCAAAGGCGCCTCAAGAACATCAATGGGAAGACCATAACAGCATTGGGTAACCAGCAATGCCGTCAAGAATTCACTATTTCTCGGATCGCGGACAGAATTAGAACACCAATAGGTTCAAGTGGGCTGTTACAAATCGCAAGTCGATTCCAGAAAAATAACGCTCGCAAACAATTCACCAAGTAGAATATAATAATAAAAGAACAGAATTAAAAGAACACGCCAGAAAATTTGTTAACGAAGTTGACCCAAACCTGGGTTACGTCTTCATGTAGAGGCACTCTGTGAATCCACTAGACTTTTAAAAAAGTTGGAATACAACGATGATCTTTTCTTAAGATCATGAGACAAAGAGATTGAGAACCCTCGTTAAAAAAGAAAAAAAAAACTCACTTTTTTCTTCTATTTTTTTCTTGCCTCTCTATTTTCTTTTTCAGCGTCTTGACGGCTAGCGTCTTGCCATCGCTAAAATAAAGGTATCACTTTTAACTTAAAAGCAAATCTGATAGAAAAGACAAAAAAGCTCTTAAAGATATTTGGCTTCATCTATAACAATCTCCCACTTGAAGACAAATAAACCCAAGCACCAAGCAACTTTGCATCCATCTTTTTTAAAAAACTAGTACTTGAAAAACTTGTGCCTCTGCGATACTCCTCATCAATCACCATGGAGTAATACCAATGGTAGTAGTATAGAAAATATGCTTCTCTTTCTCTACTGCCTTGGTCAACATGTCAGCTGGATTCTTCAAGCCATCAATCTTTTGTAGCTTTAACTCATTATCTTTCAATGTTGATCTGATAAAGTGATAAACGCTTCTTGATATATCTAGTCCTTGAGTGATAAGCTGCATTCTTTGCTAAGTACACTGCACTTTGACTATTACTCCATAGTGTACTGACTGACTGTTTTCGATGTAGCTCCTTTATATAATCTTATAACTACATGATTTCCTTAGAGGCTTCTGCGATCGCCACGTATTATGTCTCCGTCGTCGATAAAGCCACTAATTTTTGTAGTTGAGATATCCAACTCACTGTTGTACTTGCAACTGTAAAGACATATCCAATGGTACTCTTACTACTTTCTTGATCACTCAAATAATCTGCATCTACATAACCCTACAACTCTAGAGATGTACCACCATAACAAAGTGAGTAATTGAAAGTACCTGCTAGATATCTTAATATCCATTTCACTGCATTCAAATGCTCTTTGCTTGGGTTCTGCATATATCGACTCACAACTCCCACTGCCTATGCAATGTCTGGTCTTGCGCTCACCATGGTATACATCAAACTCCCCATTGTTGATGCATATGGAACTACCACCATCTCATCTTTCAAAGCCTGAGTTCTCAGACACATATCATTAGAAAGTTTGAAGCGACTCGCTAGAGGAGTTGCAACCAGTTTTACATTGTCCATGTCAAATCTCTTTAACACATTGTTCACATAGTCTTCCTATGACAGCTATAATTTCTTATTTTTCCTATCCCTGATGATTTTCATGCCTAAAATATTATTGGCTTCTCCGAAGTCTTTCATAGCAAACTGTGATGATAACATCTTCTTCACTTCTACAATTCTCTTCATATTGGAACTAACCACCAGCATGTCATCCACATATAAAGAGAGATACACAATGTCACCATCATCATACTTGCGAAAATAAACACAATGATCAGACTCATAGTGTGCAAATCCTTTTTTCTTTCATGAAACCATCAAATTTTAGGTACCATTGTCGTGGAGCTTGTTTCAAGCCATACAAGTTTTTCTTCAAGCAACATACCATGTGTTCCTTACCTTTGACTTCAAAACCCTTAGGTTGTGCCATATATAGTTCTTCATCTAAGTCACCGTGTAAAAACGTTGTTGTTACGTCTAATTGCTCAAGATGAAGATCCTCCACTACAACTATACTCAACAAAACTCTAATTGATGTCATTTTCACTATAAGTGAAAATATCTCGGAGTAGTCGATCCATTTTTTTTTATAGAAAAGCTCTTGACTACAAGTCTCGCATTGTATCTAATACTGCCATTTGCTTCATTCTTAATCATGTACACCCATTTGTTTAATAAAGTTTTTTTTATCTGTGGGCAACTTGGTCAACTCGCAAGTTTTGTTCTGAAGTAACGAGCTTATCTCGTCTTTCATAGCAAACTCCTACTGTAAGTGAGACGTGTTTACCTTTACCTCATCATAAGTCTCTAGTTCCCTGAATTTGTATATAAGACATGGCTCATAACAGTATTAGCAGATGAATAAAAAATTACATTTAGCTTTCTCACACATGTAAACCTCCTAAATACAGGTAATTCAAGGTTGTTAGTTTGCTCTGAATCACTGCATTCCTCTTGACCTACCTCTTCACTGATAATAGGCTCATCTTGAACCTCTCTTTCAAGTGCACTTTGATCTACTGGAAACATCTTCATGGGAATTATGTCTAATTCAACATATTTTGGTTGTACTACCTTCTCATGCTCTATTTGAAGATCCTTATACATCTTTTCTTCATGGAATACCACATTCCGACGGCGGATGACTTTGTTATTCTTATAATCCCAAAGCCTATAGCCATACTCGTCGCCACCGTATCCGATAAAGACGCACTTCTTTGACTTAGCATCAAGCTTTTTCTTATCCTCCCTATCAATCAAAGCATATGCAATACAACCAAACACATTTAGATGTGAATAATTAATCTTTTTACCTGACCACCGTTATTGTGGTATTTCTCCATCGAACGCACTAGATGGACTTCTGTTGATAAGATAAATAGCTGCATCAACTGTGGCAGCCCATAAGTGTAGCGGGAGACCCGCGTGTAGCCTCATGCATTTCGCATGTTCTAGAATAGTCATATTCATCATTTCAGCCATACTGTTCTCTTAAGGAGTTTTAGGAACAGTCTTTAACCCGTGTATGTCTTCTCGACTCAAATATTCTGCAAATTCTTTACTCGTGTATTCACCACCATTATCAGACTTCGGAACTTTAATTTGATAACCTGTATCTTTTTCTACCATGGTCTTCCACATTCTGAACATCCTGAATACTTCTTATTTTTCTCTAAGAGCATAGACCCAAGTCTTCCTTGTTGCATCATCAATGAAGGTGACAAAATATCTTTTACCACCATAAGAGAGTTCTTAAGCTAGTCCCCATACATCATATGAACCAACTTTAGTTTCTAGCCTTTATTTTGTCGTCCATTCAATTGAAAACTAACAACTTTATGTTTTCCATAAATGCAACTCTTACAAAAATCTAACTCAACTTTTTGCAAACCTATAAGTAATTTCCTCGAGTGTAACTACTTTACACATTTTTCACCAAGATGTCCCAAATGATAATGTCAAAGAGTAGATAAATTACCTGTAACCATTGTAGTTGCAACCATATCACTAATATTGTCTCCTTGGAGAATGTAAAGTGTACCCGTACGATTTCCCTTTGTTACTCTTGCCCCTGAAGTTATCTTCCACTCTCCGCATCCAAAGGTAGTTACCAAACCTTCCTGGTCAAGTTTACTAGTTGAAATCAGATTTTTCTTTAATTTTGAAATATGTCTAGTTTTACGCAAAACTAGACGTCCTCCACCTGTGATGTTCAAAGTCACAGTTCCTTTTCCAACAATGGGACACATGTGGCTGTTTTCCACAACCACTTGTCCAAAATCTCCACTGGCATAATCATTAAATATGTCTCTTTGCGAGGTGCCAAAAAAAAAAAAAAAAAACACCAGAATCAATAAACCATTTATCCGTCATCAAGTCAAACCATGCAGACAAATACAAATTATCTAGCAGAGATTCATCGCTAACCACATTAGCTCTTTAATTCTCATCTCGCTACTTCCTTTTGTAGGCTTCACATTGAAACCTCCGGTGTCCAGTTAGGTGACAAAATCAACACTCATCTTTTGTAACCTGTCTCTTACCCCTTGATTGTGATATGTCACGCTTGTTGGATTTACCTCTACTTTTACTTCTTCCACGTTCTCCACTGCGAGTGCCGTTAAAGATGTAGATGCAGAAAAATTATCTCCATCTGAGACTTTCCTTCGCATCTCTTCATCTATGATACTACTCACAGCATTATCAAGAGTTAAATCATCATTCATAGTGCTCGAAATTCCCTACACTACGGTATTGTGGCTTTTTGGAAGAAAACATATAAATAATAAAGCTTGACGCTTCATATCTAAACTTATGCCTACAAATTCCAATTGACCCGTGACCTGCGTAAAACTATTAGTATAATCTGCCACATAACTTCTATCAAATAACTTAATATTAACCAGTTTCTACAGCAAAAATACCTGATTTGATGTGGACGGTTTCTCATAAATATTCATTAGAATATCTATGGCTTCTTTTGCAGTATTTGCTTTTGCGATGTGGTATCCTATCTTTTTCGTCAACCCTAAAAGAATCGCACCTAATGCCTTTCGATCAAGAATTTTCCATCCGACTTCTACTGTTGGATCCACTTCCGCCATCTCAGGTTTCTAACCCTCAAGTGGTGTATAGAGATATTTTTGATAAAGATAATCCTCGATTTGTAGTTTCCACCATCCGAAATCCTGCCCATCAAACTTATCGATTCTGATTTTATCTTCCGTCATACTGTTTGCTTTCAATCGAACGTCACCGAAAAATCCTCGATATGCTCGATTAGCCAACCTAGGCTCTGATACCAATTGTTACGAAATCGCACGTCGATTCCAAAAAAAAAAAAACGCTCGCAAACAATTCACATAGTAGAATATAATAATAAAATAACAGAATCAGAAGAACACGCTAGAAAATTTGTTAACGAAATTCACCCAAATCTGGGTTATTTCTCCGTGTAGAGGCACTCTGCGAATTCACTAGACTTAAAAAAAAAAGTTGAAATACAACGATGATCTTCTTTCAAGATTAGGGCACAAAGAGATTGAAAACCCTCATAAAGAAAAAACTCACTTTTTTCTTCTCTCATTTTCTTGCCTCACTATTTTTTATTTCAGTGTCTTGACGGCCAGCAGCGTCTTGCCATCGCTAATATAAAGGTATCACTTTTAACTTAAAAGCAAATCTGATGGAAAAGACCGAAAAACCCCTTAAAGATATTTGGCTTCATCTATAACATGGGTGACGTTGAGGAATAGTGGCAACTCTTCGACGTCGAGGCTCGGAAAGGGATATGCTACTAGTCACAATGTCGATGTTGTTGGAATTCGCTAGAGGACTAAAACCGGATGGTGACAAGGGGCATCGAGTTTTAGCGTCCCACCACGTGAGAAGCAGCTTCGGAATAGGCGTGTGATGGCAACACAAATGCAAGAGCAACCATGGAGCATGGGGGCTACCATCAGCAAATCACAAAAGAAAAGAAAAGTTTTCCTATGGTTTTTCCCTCTCTCATTCTTCTCTCTTTCACAAATACACAAGTATTCTCTCGAGAATTCTTTCCCCCCAGCCTCTGTGAATGAAGCCTTGCACTCTCTATTTATAGAGGAAAAAAAATCAAGTTTGTTTTGCAAGTGAAGATTTTCCAATATGATTGCATATATTCACTCAACCACCCAAGATTATCTTTCAAAAAGAGGGGATGCGCTCAACAAGAAAATGGCTCCTAAAATCTAAAATTTTTGTGAAGATTTTCCAAGATAATTCACACAACCGCTAACAATCGTTTTTTGAAACGAGGGGATACGCTCAACAAAAAAAATGCTCCATTATCACAAAATCCAAAATATTTCAAAATCTCCCTCCACAAACATATGCTTTATTTTATATGTTATTTCTTATCCTCTCTTTTTTATTTTCTCTATTTAAAAAAAAAAAAAGATAAGCTTGATTGTAAATGTTATTGTTACCTAAACACAATGCATGGTCAAAATTAGGTGTAAACAACGCCTGGCAGTCGTCACCTTAGACGCCAACTCCATTAGTGGTGAGGATGGAGGAGGAGGCGATCAACTTGAACCAAATGGAGGACGAGGAAGTGTAGATGGAAGAGGAGAAAGCCCGAGAAGACCTCCTCCAACTGTGACATCCTGAAATTTCATTCTACTTTCAATTAAATTAATCGGGCTTTTCATTGACGCGCCTATAGTGTTATTCTCAGAGCTGATCACTCTTATGATAACTAGACTAACTGGGGAAGTCATTAAGGAATTTTAATGCAATAGACTTGAGGATTCGACCAGGAATTAACTATTCAACCATGCTCATCTGCAGAGATTATTATGACACAGTAAGATCGATTAGAAATCAGATATAGGTCGGTTTGACTGAGATATGTGGCTAAACGTGGGTGATTCCACTAAATTGTGAAATTCTCGTCGATCGGTACTAAACTGATTTTTCTATCGTTTTGGTACCCTATGTCTGTAATCGAAACCTCAAGATTTTCACGACGATTGAGAGTCGCCAATGTGTATAATAAGTTCATTGTGGCTCGAAGGAAATCGACAACAGGTCATTTGCATTAAAAATTCCCGAAAGCTACCGAGTCGCCTAGGTTCATGCTAAAATCGTGCTAGATGGAAATTAATCACGAATTTGAATCCGATTTCATAAATTGAAAGTTCTGTCATGTCACAAGTCATTTTAGGAATGTCAACTCAGTCTCCGAACATTTTTCTGCGAACCAAGACTTTTTGGGAAAAGTCGAGGTAGGGTTGTTTTGTCCAAAAAATCAGATGACCGTTTTTTATTTACAAAATTGGGAAGCAAGTAGGTTCCGTTGGCGAGGAAAAATGCCAATTTGATTAAGGACTCAACGATTGAATTTTTAGGAACCAAATTAAGTCTGTTCAAGAAGGATCTGAGGAGAAATTGAAGGAATTGCACCAAAATTCGTGTGCCCCCATGGCCATGACTTGTGGATCATCTTAAAGCCTTCTAGAAGGGGCATTAAGGTCTGGAAAATTGCTGTGGACACCAGCTGTGGAGGTGGGCCAAGCAAGGGGACAAGAAGATGAGGATGAGGCCATTGGTGACCCCCTCCATGCAAACCGGCCCCCCTCTCCCTCCTTCAGCCGTCGAAGCCCCCTTCTCCCTCCATTCTAGCCACCAAAACCTCCCGGCAAGACCAAAGGAATGAGCCAGCAAGCCCCTCACCGTCGCAACCACCCGTCGGACGCCACTCGCACCACTTTTGCGCCCCGGAGCCGTCCACTTTGCCCACCTACTCGCGAGCCAAACCAACGCCTCCCAAGCTGTTGTTCCGCCTCAATCATGAGTCCAAGACATCCCTAGAGCTAGTCGCAAGCTGCCCCCGTCGCCTGAGCCGCCATGGACTGCCGTTCGGCCACCACTTGCCCTCGCCAAGCCCTTTGCCTCGCCTTCACTGTTTTCTGCCTCAACCAGCCAACCGACCTTCCTCTCTCGGCCAAGATTACTCCAGGCCACGAAGTCGAAACCGGTGGGTTTCTCGGCACTATTCAGCCCGTTTTCGGGTCGTTCCCGATCCCGGTTGGCGATCCTGGTTGGCAAGCCCGCTTTGGAGTTTCTCGTCCCTCGTCACGTCCCCATCATTTTGATCCGAGTGGATCATTAATCAAGTGAGTTTAACTCACTAATCCCTACTTAGTAAGTTAATGACACTTAAGAGTTGTTTAGTTTAGACTAAGTATGGATTATGTGGATAGTTAGATTATATTAGTAATTTAATTAACCGTTATTGCATGTTAGGTGGTTAGAGTAGTGTAATTAGAGCCTAGACAAGCTCTAGTATTTATTTGGAGTAGTTCAGAAATTTTCCGGGCCCATCTCGACTTTTAATTAGGATTTACGGGCCTAAGTCCTATTTATTTGCAGTTAATAATTAATTTTCGTAATTATTTAATTATTTATTTATTTTTCGAAAATTAGACCGTGATAGTCGGTGACCAGAATTTCGTGCTGATTTCAATGGTGTGATCCATTTATTTAATTGACTGTTATTTGTGCAAATTGACTGTGATTAGTGATTGTGGGTAATTATCCCAAAAATTGATAATTTTGGTAATTAATCAGAAAATTACCGGGTGTCGGTTTACAGTGCCAAAAAAATGTTTTTATCGACTATATAAATGGTTGGAGTTTTGAATGTAAAGATATTATATTTTTGGCTGAGGCCGACCATATACCCACACACGATTATTTTACTAGGTATCTTTAACCCGAGGAAAATAGGTCAAGGTGTTATGTTAATTGAGGAATTTAATTATGAAGTTCAATGTTGTTGGCCATGGGTGGATAACCGTGGGATGTTATGAGTTAGATCAAGAAAACTGCTAGAGTATGGCTGTGTTCGCTGGGCCGTAATTTACCACATAACCAAGGTTGTGCCCATGGGGCCGTAATTAATCACCTTATCGAGGTTGTGCTCATTGAACCGTAATCAACCGCCGAAGTATGGCTATGCTCGTTGAGCCATAATTAACCGCCAAAATATGGCTATGCCCATTGGGCCGTAATCCACCGTCTAACTTGGAACAGGCTGTGCTCGTTGGGCCGTAATTTCACCGCTGAAGATTTAGTAGGCCGTGCCCATTGTGTCGTAATTATTAGTTGGACTGAGTAGTTGAAATGACCGTGTGATGGTAGTGATGACATGTAATCGACTGAGTCGATTGATCAATGATTCAATCTGATGTGATTGATTGATGTGGTTTGTGAGCATTTGAATTATATTGACTTGCAGGAAGAATATGAGGCAAAGGTAAGTCCTATATCTCGTGTTTGTACTTAGGCAGCCTGTGGGGCATATTTTCTTCCTAATTTGGGCTTAGGGGGTGGAACTCGTTGAGACGTCATCTCACCCCATTGTGGAATAACATTTTCAAGTCCCTAGATGCTGGTCGTGGAGAACTTGAAGCCCCGGAGTTTGGGAAGGTGGAAGAACCTAAATCGGCAAACGTGTTTGACTAGTGGGTCATAGGACAGTTTCCTTTTGTTGAGCCGATATTTTTGTAAACAGCCTGGTATTGTATATAAACTTGTTTGTTTATAAAATGCTTGTTTTGGTTTGAAAATTTGTGGCTCTACTTTTCTATCCCATATGTTGTTGTCTGGGGATTATATAATTGCTTCCGCATGCGCATATTAAAATTAATGGGTCGGCGGCGCGTCTTGAGACATCACTATTTAATCGACCGCAAAGGGATGGACACATGCTCGGAGGATCGGGGCGTGACACCAACGGTGGAAGCCCTAGATGGAGGAAAAGTGAGGTGGATGGTTCCTTTTTGTTTTGCTCATCTAATTTATACATGTTAATTTGTGATTAGTTCAAAGTAAAGGAATCATGCCACATCAACTGTTGACATGGCACTCACAAATCACTTAATATTATTTCCTACACTTGATATTCAATACATTGCAAAAAAGAAAAGACTAACAATAGCATCTATTGGAAATTAGAGTTTTTTAGTTGGATAAAAAAAAGTGTCCATTCCTTCATTATTGGTTAAATTATCACATAATCTAACTGTTGACACCAAGTATTATTCTTAATTGACATGATGGCTATATATACGGAGTTAAAGTTATCGATGAATTACTGAAGGCAATGTCGATTACCGACAATTGACGAAATCCTAATACAATTTCGGTATCAACTATGTTATCGACAAGCTGTTGATGGCCAAGAAACTGGTCATGATTATGGACTACCATAACAGCGATTGATATACCATGGCGGTCGGTTGACACCAAAAGTTGGAGAAGTGTTGAATATAGAAGACCAAGCAAAGAGTGAGGGAGATATCGATTGACAGTAAGCCAGTAATATTTGAAGAGTTGCAACCGCTTATAGAGAAGGATATGTGATCATGAGGGCGATTATGAAGCCTAAAACAATGTGATGTAGTTGTAACATGCAATTCAAATGCCGTGTCAAATTATTGTGAAGGATTCGCAATTCTCAATACTTGTGTCTTTTCCATTCCAGTTTATCGATTTATCAATTTCTTGTACTTGTGTCTTACTTTACTTTAGAATTTGTCATCCTTATTGCACGAATTACTTCCTGTCCAAATCGCTGCTGAACCTGATCCAATAAAAATTAGAGATTGACCTTTGGTGAAAGATATTTCGCTAGTTGGGTTAATTCTTGGTGAAACACTAATCAATTCCTAGATTTTCAATTTTATATTTCATTTTTTGACCCAAAAAAAAAAAATTCAAATTTCATTCATGCCATAGAAAGGATTGATTACTGATATGAAAAGTTTCAGCTTGTCTTTGAAGAGAATGTGGTACAAGACTCCTGGTGAATACCTCGATCAGCTCGGAAAGATCAAGAGTGTGATGAGGAAGTGAAGAGACTGGTGCAACTAGCATCTAAAAGAACATTTATTCATTTGTTTGTCCAGGGAGGGGTTGAAAGTGAGTGAGTGGAAGAATACGAGGACAAGATGATGGAGAGGAATTGACAATGAAGACCGACAAGTACTTCGATTAGGATGGGACGGAGAGGGACGTTTTAGGTCCTAATAAAATTTGAAACCATGCATTTGTGGGTGAAAGCGAAATTGATGGCACCTCCTCCATTGATGATGGTCAGTCATACCCAGGAAATGCACTATCGTGGCCATGGGAAATAGGAGGCAAATGAGATAAGGAAGGATAAGAACAAGTATATAAAATAGGAAGAAGAACAAAGATGAGATCTATGAAATTTTATAAGATCACTATCAATTGTTAAAAGTTTAAGTTGTTAGGTAACGTCCCATCACGTTTAGTTTGGTCTTTTTTTTTTAGTACTAAGCGTGGAAAAATTTAATTGAAGAAGCAAATGGAGTCTAGAAATATTTGAACTCGAGGCATACAGCTCCAAATATCGTGTGAGATTTTGTAAGATTATTACCGACTATTCTAAAAGCTTAACATATTCTAATATTATTGAACCTGCCAACCAAAAATGTTGTTGTCTGATCGATGGTGGTGTCCATGAAACTTATGTCAAATTTCAACGTGGTCCAGGTGAAAAGGAATAGAACTGTGGAGACTGACCCTGGAAGTGGGACCACATGCGCTTCAAGATACGAATGGATCTTGCAAAATGGGGCAGTGTCGAATGGCTTCAAGCTCGAGAAATGATAAGCTTCGAGGTCAGGTAGGACAGTGGCTTCTATTTCAGTGAAGCGCACGACATCAAATTTGAGCTCAGGAAGGGGCAGAAGTTCAACTTCAGAACAAAAACGGAGTCGTTGCGAAAAGCTTACTAAAACGACAAGCGCTATATCAGTAGACCTTACGAACCCTACTTCTTCAGCGCATTTATTTTAAACCGTACGCATCTTGCTTACACTCAAGCACCATGCCAACTGTCGGTACATTCTAGAAATTTAAAAGGGTTAAAATAAGTTAAGTTGACCCACATTTTGAAATGTATCAATGAAATATGAGAGATGAATCAAGGACTTATACTCATACATACTCATACTGTTAAAAAATTTCTCGAGTTTGAACCCAAAAGAAAAATAAAAGTTTCCTAATTCCATCTTAATTTGAACAAGTTTCTTAATTGAATGATTTCCTAGTTAAAGAAGATTTGCCATATTAGATGCAATTATTGCCTATATATAAGAAGTGGAGGCTCCACCTGCATCAACGACGCTCCAGGCCGGAACCCCTTGTTGCCAAGATCCTACTAACGGCCGTGACGACTGCTGCTCTCCATCACAGCAGCAACTCGAGTCCCTACCGGTGAACTTTCGACAGCGTTTTTTGGTGCTTCCCGTGAGCATGAACGCACATACGTGACGGCAACTCCCAGGCGAAGCCTGGCTACCCTCCTCAACGCCGTTCCAGCAACTGAGCTTTCGCTGTTGCCTCTTGACTACAGGGACGTGCCGGATCTCGCGCAATTGAGATTGGTCCTACGAATTGCTTTTCTCTGCAGGTTTTCCGACCAGTCTTCATTCATGCCTTTGCTTCCCGGAAAACTCAGTCTTTTTCCGGTGCAGCCTCGGTTTTCTTTGGTCGTTGATCAGGTATTTCGCTGTCGCTGCAAGCTGCCGCCCCGGTGCAGATTTTTTGGGCATCTTTTTGGCCTCCCAACACATACCAGTGAACGTTGATTGTCGCTCCAAGTCCGGCTGAGTCCCACGGGTTGTCTTGGCTGCTGCTGCACCTCCTTGCTGTGTGATAGCCGTCCCCGATGAGCACAAGTCTTTAATAGTGCTTGCTCGTCCGTCGCTGGCCATCGTGAAATCTCGCCGCCGGTCTCAACTTGGGAATGAACACTCCAAATTAGGTAATGATTCTAAACCGATTTCGGTTGCCATAATTCGTTGCCTAATTAGTGATGTTTGAAAAATATCATATCCAACTTGATTTGATTGATTTTAGGCCTTACCCAATTAGGGGATTTTCGTATATAAAAAAAATCATAATAATCATTAAGTTGAGCCGAAAGATGTCGGAATCATTTTTTTATTAGTATGATTTTTTAGGATCGTGGTGAATATTTTAATGTGGATGTGGGTTTATTGTTTATATGTTTTTGACTTAAGGGAAAATTCTATATAAGATTTTAAAGTGTCATCGTTTTTTTAAATTAGGACATGAAATAAATATTATTTCAAATAAAGCCTTAAATGTCATCGGTTTCTTAGATAAGAACTTGAAGTGGACTTTATTCAAATAAGAACATAAAGTACCATGTCCGTCTCAATGAAAGACCTAACTTCATCAACTGATTGAGGAAATTTTCATCACTTATTATTATTTTTTTTTTTTTTACTTTTGTTCCTTTTTGTTCCTTTTTCTTTTTTTCTTTTCATAAAAAACTCAAAAAAGAAAAAAAGTTAAAAAAAATTTTAAAAAATAATAATGATAAAATAAAAGAAGGTGCGAAGGTTGGGGCTAGCCCTCTTGCCTGTGGCTGCTACCCCATCGCTTGCGGGTTGATGACCATGGCCGACGGGGTCGCTAGCAACCCTCGCCAGAATCGGGAGAGGGTGACCCTCTCTAGATCTAGGCGAGGGCCGCTACCGTCCCTTAGGAAATACTAGGTAATTAGAAAATTATGTAATTGAAAACGGGATTTAATAAAAATTACTTCCTAAGCTGAATTAGGTAATCACGTTTTTTTTTTAAAGTCATTTGATAACTAAACTTTAAAAGAAAATCACAAAAATGACATACATATATCATATTGGATTAATTGCATAAATTCCATTCATGTCATTGCCATATCATTTCCCTGTCATCATCTTCCCATGTCATTGCAATGTCATTGTTGTCGCCATGTCATCACCTCTGCCACGCCATCGATGCCATCATGTTTAAGGTCATATAAATCAAATTGCATATTATGTTATAATAGTCATATTAATTTTAATGGTCATTAAATTTAGGTCATATAGATTGCATATTACATGTCATTTTAAAATAGCATCACGTAGCCATAATTTAGAATTAAAATTGCATCCCATGCATTGCATATAGTTTATTTCATTAAAAAGAAAATTCCAAAAATAATTTATTATCTTTGCATTAAATACCATATTCAGGTTAGAGATGCATTTGTTAATTTACACAGTGGAGATCGTTGGAAATTGACGAGGTTATGCTTTGTTTGCTTGAGGTATATAAGTCCTTGTCATAATCTAACAATTTATTTATTACTTTGGTTTATTGAGTGTCAAATTATTTATTGCACACCAGCATTATAACTCTTGCATAATGATGGTTTAGGCTTAATACCAACCAAGACAGCTTGCAAATATTTTTGAAATAAAGAGAAGAGGTATGAAAGGGCATTAAATTAATCTAGTGTAATCAAATTTCATATTCATGAATCTCTGGTTCACGAAAGTTAAGTGCTCTGCCATACTTTACTTAGGTGTCTAATTGATCTATCAATAGTTGATTAATTGCGACTCATGAATAAATTGATTTGCATGTTGAACTGATTAAATTGAGTACCAAGTTAGCATTAGTAGAGTTTGGGAGAGTTCGCACTGAGTTTTTAGGTTTAGTAATCCATTAACTTCAGTTTAGTGGTTCACTGTGGGAAGGTCATGACATGTGTAAAAAGGGGTGCGGGCTCCTAAGAGCAAAATGTGCTGTAGAAAATGTTATTACTTTGATCTAAATAACAAAGGAAATTAAAGTGCTTGAAATGTAAAGCGCAAAGATTGACATTGAAGGAAATCGAAAGGAAAGTGTTGGAATGAAAGGAATATTAAGGGAAATTAGATGGATGAACACTGAAATGATAATGAAAGTGCAAATATAGGAATCAAAATCACTAAGAAATAAACTTTATTGAAATTGAAACATCTTCAAAATTACAGATACATTTATCCTCCAATGGATGAATTGGAATGAAAGTTACACTGTTACTCACAAAGCACGTAAAAGGATAACAAACTTTCAAGGGCACACACTACCAAAAACTCTAAATTATGCCCAATGTGATACAAGTATTCTTAATATTATTTTTTCTTTTTGTAAAATATTCTTAATTTTGTTTGTATTACCCAAAACCCTAAACTTATCTATTGAAACATAATTATCCCTAACATCTTTTTTGTGTCATTAAAAAGCTCAAACTTATGAATGTGTTTATATACCGTCTGTTACAATTCCATCTGGGTATTTTTATCACACTAGTATGAATTCGGGGTTTTTATGACACAAAAATAAGTTTGGGGTATTTGTATTAAAATGGGCAAGTTTAAGGATTTTAGTGACAAAAAATAATTTGGGATTTTGTTTTACAATGAGCATATTTTGGAGTTTTTCATGGTATTAATTTAATTTTTTCAAACTATAAACTGCAATGAAAAGACATTTGTTCAAATAGAAAATGATTAGGACGAAAATTTAGCAAAGGTTTGGCACTACTAGACCGTTCCCTCTTTCTGTGTTCTTTCTATTTATATTCCTAGGATTTATTTCGATGGTTATTGGAATTCGTGCATGATCAGTTAACGGACAAAAATTTCTTCAAATTAATTTTCTAGACTTTCACTGGTTTGGTCTATTGAAAATGATCAGATAATGAAAATTATTCATGGTGAAAGAAAACATACATATTTAAAGGTTGGAAAATGAATTTCTTATCTTGAAAAGGAGACAACATTTTCTTAGAAAATGATTTCCTTCAAAGTAATTTTCTTTTAATATGAAGATTTTTTGAAACAAATACATCCTCAACATGACTTGACTCCTTATACTGTCTCCTCAAAATCTGCGCCATAAATGTTCGGCACCAATAGGGGCTAAAGGATAATTGAGAGCACCGACGAGAGAAGTATGATATGAACTATCATTTTCATCTTTCATTTTATTATTACCTATTTTTTTGGTCGAAATTTTACCATTACCCTGCCTCACTGCATTTCATGTCGTATTTCCACCCGACGTAAATGTTTCATCATCTCCGTGCCGAGCATCACGCGATCGATAAAGCTGCTTTGATCATGAAGTAATCGGACCAACAGAAGACCAAGTTAGTCTTGGTCGTCTTCACCTTTTTGGCTGGTGAGCGGTGTTCACTTGGGTAATTGATATTGAAAACCTCAGCTCACTTCTTAGCTAAAGCCACAAACATCCACTTTTTTCTTTATATAGAGAGACATCTGAAAGTAATAAGCTTCCTAGCTATGGCAAATTCAGAGGCTGGAACGAGGAGTGATGTTGCACGCGGATTAGGAGGTGGGTACCAAACGTACCTGAAAATCAGGAGATGGAGCCTCGAAGTTAAAAGTGGTAAAGCGGAAGGATGAATGAAGAAGCGAATGAAGTCTCTGTGTCAAATCCTAGAGCACTGCCAGACAATTATGCAACGGACCTACACTTGCGAATTCGCAACGACATTAACACATAAGACATACAGCTAAAACCATTGTAGAGCGGAGCACCAAAGCTTAATCAAACTCCCACAAAGAGTCTCCACGCGCTCCTCCTCCTCTTCCTTCGGTTGCACTGCCTTTGAGTACTTCGTTTGAGATTCTGATTCTTTCTGCATTCGACGGGTACTATTTTAAGTTTAAGGCGCAAAATGGCGAAGGATTAGATAAATCACTGTGCTCCATATTACGCATCGTGGAGCGAGAGACGATGTTCAGTGCACAGTAGCTGTTTGTGAATATTCCTAGGTGAACATTGGAAGTGAATACCTGTAGGATGGTAAGCCTAAACACTGCAAACTATAGAACATGGAAAGTCAAGATGCGTGATTTGCTTTATTGCAAGGAAATGCATGGTCCCATAGAGAGTGACGAGCTAAGCCTAATTACACTGGTCAACAATGGGAGTTGCTACATAGGCAATGTGTAGGCTTCATTAGGTAATGGTAGGGGGTCAATTTTTTTTATCACCATCTAGAGAATGAAACTTCAGCAGAAACACTATGGAAGAAAGTTGAAGTGTTGTATGAGAGGAATTGGCAAATTTCAAGCTTTATTGCATCAAGAAGCTGGTCATTTGAAATATGAAGAGGACACTCCAACGGCGGATCACTTGAATGAGTTGCAAAGCTTGATAAATGATGAGCTACAAGCATTGTTCTTCTGTAGCTTGCTCCCAGATAGTTATGGGATATTGGTGAAAACTCTCATCCCATCAGCATCTCAAAATGAAGTTGGATGCGGCGAAGTCTAGTTTGCTTGAGTATGAGACGTAGAAGAAACGTGTCTTGACTTCTCTGGAACACAACTTGCTGTCTCAGAGCATAAAGCATGGAGTACATCTCGAGACTCCTACAACCGGGATAGATTCGAAGGAAGATCCAAGACATTCAAGGGCATGTATTGTTATAATTGTGGTAGTCCTGGTCACATTACACAACCGCGGGAATTTCCCATGAAGACTTTTTTGTTTGTCTACTTGCGATGATGATTGTTGTGCGGTTGGGAGTTGGACTGGGTCACAATAGATCGCGGTTCCTCATGTCATGCACCCCATGTGCTGTGGGGACGTCTTGGAAAGCTGGTCCAAAGGGGGGATTAAGAAGCTTGTCAAGGAATCGCTCATTCTAGCAAGGAGGGGGAAGTGCTGTGCTCTTTTCTGCTTATGTGCTTAGGTGTGCGAGGACCAAATTCCTGTTCTAGGAGAAGCAACGACACCTGATCTACGGCGCGTGAGACTCAACCATATGAGCGAGAAAAGCTACTTAAATCGTGCAAAGAAGGAAAATTACTGTATTTAGTGGAAAGTCATGAACAATAGGATCTCCAACTTTGCAAGAAAATAAGAAAACTTGCTATTATTTAAGGAAAATTACAAATAGAAAAAGAAATGTACAATGAATGGGGCAGACAAATCACAATAGCTATAAAATTTTCATCATTGGAAGAACGTTACAATGTACAACAGAAAATTAGGATCAATGATAAATAGGAGAAAGAAACTTGCAAATCCCTAGGAAAATTACATGAAAATAATGATAATGATTGCTAACGAATCACGTTGTATATAGAAGTTGCTTTGAAAAAAGAAATCCGCAGCAACTTCGATGACCGTAAATATATCATTGTTCGTAAGTAATGTGCCATCAGGATCTATATAATTTTGTTGATAATCAATTAAATGAACTTCAATTTCAGGTTTGAGGCGTAATTTTGTATTCCATGATCTTTGCCGTCCATATGAATGCTGTTAAATTGCCAACTTGTCGCAAAAAAGTGACATCGGTGCCTATCTGCTAATAAATGGAGAACTTGAAATGAAAAAAAAGAAAAAGAAAAAAAGAAACGTTGTTTCATGGATCAGCACATGCAATAGCTTTTATGGAGCGAAACAAAACCGTCATTTAGATTATTGGGTTCGCTTGCCATTGCTTCTGCTAGGCTATGCTTATGAATAACAGAAAATTTTTAAAAAAATTCCCAAGGGCATATATATGAAAATTGTCTAATGGGTGCAGAAGTACACCTGTTCTTTCATGTGCCTTTCCTCGGGACGTTTTGGAAAATATTTTACCAGAGATATTCATTTTTTTGGAGGATATTGTTGCCAAAGTTTTCCCTCTGGAAAAAGCTTGTGCCATTTTTTGGAAGCTTACTAGTCTAGGTAAAGAGAGAGTTCAATCGTTATGTCGTTTTTGCTTTCTTCTTCGGGCTCCCAAAGACACTACTACATCTTGATTACCCTCTAATTCCTTCGATCGAAAACAAACCATGTCCGCGGGATTCACCTTATTCTCCTCCGTGCAGCGACTGAACTATAGTGACGAACATGGAGGTCCACTTGATTTTCCAAAGCATTCAGGGTTGAAGTTGTACGCCACTCGCTCGCAACGTCAAAAACAACGCTTTCAATCTTCTGCCACTACATCCATTTGCCTTTAGGTACTTGAATGACCGTCCTTGTTACCGGCCATTGGTTTGTTGATATGTTCCACACCAACCGTCTGTCCAAATTACTTTGGGGGGCGGGCTTTCGTCCAATATGCTTAGAGGGTCCTGCAAGAGAACAACTACGGCGGGCGATGATATCTCCATGGAAACTAGCAACTTTTGTTTTTGTTTTTTGTCGAAAAAGATGGTCATTCATTCATTCACCAAGTAAAATCAGAACAAAACATAGAAAAGTTTCTGGACAAAGGATATTCCAAAGAGGCCCCTGTGGGTTAGCGATCGAGTAGGGAAGACTTAAAAGAATTTTCCGCCGATAAGCTTTGGCAACCCAGTTTGAATTAGCGGACTTCAGCTTGGCCAGCGGCATCTTGCGATCATCCACAACAGGATATAGGGCCCACGGGCTTTCTACTTTTCCGGCTTAAAAGCTCCGCTACAAATCTACTGTCGGTCTCTATCTCTACAAAAAGCTGATCCGCTTTCTCCTTCTTCAAGTACAGAAGAGCTCGGAAAACGGCTACGGTTTCGTTGGTCAACGCCGTATCGAGTTGAAACATCCAGGAAGATGGACAGAGACGACGGACGCGATGCGATTGGCAATCTGCCCGAGTCGGTTCTCCTCCATATTCTGTCCTTCCTGCCCACGAGAGACGCCGTCAGGACAGTGATGGTCCCAGGGTTCCGTTACCTCTGGACCTCTACCCGCCACTTATCTTTCGATCACTGTCCTTAGCACGACTGCCAAAAGTTGTAGACTGCTTTTGAAGTCGACGACAGATTCGTGAATTTTACCGACCACGTGCTGACTCTGCATGAGAGCCCCACGATCGATTCGTTTCGTCTTAATTTAAACTGTGCATCTGTGGTGGACCCCTATGTTCTGAAAATGAGGACTATGTAACTCCAGAGAGGAGAAGAATGTGGAACAAACTGGATATATGGATTCGTTTTGTAGCGAGAAGAAAGGTTAAGTTCCTTGATTTGGACTTCTTGCGATGTGCTAGGGAGGAGCTCCCACGTATTCTTTAATTCCTACTTAATCTTTACGCGCTGCCCAACATTGTTCTTAGGTGTAGCAGCCTAGTAGAGCTGAAGCTGGCTTCCTGTGTGGTCAGACCGGTGGCGGGACGAGTCCAACGAAGGTCGCTTAGAAAATTGTTTATGAAGAAAATTGACTTAACCAACAACAAAATGACCGACATATTATCTGATAGCCCGTTACTGAAAGAATTGTCTCTCGAAGATTGTTATTGCCTCCACGAGCCCAAATTCTGTTGTGGCCCATCTATTGAAGAGTTAAATTTGGAGAGGTGTGGAGGTCTTGAAAAGCTTGATCTTACACGATCAGATATCAAACATTTAATTATTGATCACTACAAGGATCTGGAGCTAATTTGTCTTAATCTGAATATTCTGGATATTGCTGGGTGTCTAGATTATCTGATTATGTCAAGGTGACTGATATGTTATCACTGGTTGATATATCCCTCTGCTTTGGTGATTATAAAATATTTTTGCCTGGAGAATATTGTGAGTTCAGAATGCTGCTGGAAAAGCTCAGCTCTAGTACTTATTTTATGCCATGCGATTAGTGCATACTGGTATGGTTTCTCTGCTATTGCTCTGACCTATTTTGTCTTGCTATGAGGTACTTTTGAATGATTTGGGTGCTTATCCTTCAGGTAAGGAGTATTACTATTTGTTTTATAGGATATTCTCACATTTCAACTGTCCTAAATTTGTAGAATAGAAGTTGGGTAAATTGATTTTGGATGGGTCTTACTTGAAATGGACAGGGGCTGTGCCGTTCCTCTGCTTTGGCTTCTTTGTTCTGTTGCTTTTTTTATGCTTCAGTTCATCGGGTAATGTCCTAGATGAAGAGTAAAAGAAAATATCATTTACTCAGGCTGGGTTCTTTTGTTTATGCCCACCTAAACTTTTATAAGGTGGCCTTCCTTGCATCTGCTGGCCTATGAACTTTGAGCAATTGTAAACTATTATTATCCACAACCCACTCATGTAACCGAAAACTACAGTTTATTAGGTGCCTGTCTTCCTTGTGTCCCTGTTTCTTTTCAATTTTAATGTGACATTTATCACTATTTTACATGTGCATGTCCATGCTCTTGTGATTTGTCTTTCTAATATTCTACATAATCTGATGAATTTCCCGACAATCCTCTGAATTCAATGGTATCATACCAATTCATTTCAGTCAGTCTATACATACACGTGCTCTTGAGCATCCACAATGTATGTCCAGTACTAATTTCATCTAATGTCGGCCCAATTAATTCTTTTTAAATTAGGTATTAACTATGTGGGAGTTGACAAATCAGCCATGCCCATCTTTCGCCTGGAAACATGTGACACTACAAATGCATCTGAGAGAGTAGTACGTCCCTGGCATTTGTAGCTTGCTGAGGAGCTCTCATTTTCTTGAGACACTCACTATCTTTTTTATCCTGGAAGAGATGATGATAAAGCAAAGGTAGAAATGCTTGAACAGTAAAATTTTATTGGAATTTTCAAATTTGGAAGTGACGGAGATTAAAAAGTTGCTTTAAATTTCTAGCTTACCGAAAGAGGGTGGAAGCTTGCATTTGAGTTCAATGGCTATAGTTACTGGAGTTCAGTGGACGGCACATTTCCCTGCCTCGAGCACTAGCTTAAGCATGTTAAGATACATGGTTATGTACTGGAGCCTGATGTGATTGAGCTCATTGAATTTCTACTCAAGAGTGCACAGGTCCAGGAGAAAATGGAGATTTCTACCGAGAAGACCCTGCAGTGAGTAGGTAGTAAGTACATGTTCTCTAGTTATATTGGCCGTCCATCAAAGGATTATTGTACATCGGATGCGCTACTAGAGTTTTCACAGAAGTTAGTTTTCCAAGGGCCTCAACACGTGCAGTATTTACACCTGGGTTAGATACTGGTATTGGAATTGTGTTCACCCCATCCTTTTGGACAACCCTTGATGTTTCTATGTCAGGCCTGTCTCACATCTGTTAGACTTTACAAAAGTAGTCGACCTTTATGATGATTTCGCACTTTTGCCTCAGGTCTACGAATTTGCCACATCCATGACTCGGTACAGGCAGCTTCATGAATAGTTTGATGGTGGATGTGCCCTTTTTTTCAAAGAATGTTTCTCATAACAGCTTTTCTTTTCATATTCCCAGCGCTTGCAAATAGTTTAAAATTTTTGCAGTATAGACATACTTGAACAATCTATTGACACCAGTTACAAGCTGTTCGTTAGTAGCCTTCGCTCTTGCGGCTGCTGTCTCTCTCTTGTTTTTTTCATTTTAGTGGGTGCCATTTTTTTGTTGTTTCACTTTTCAGTTTTACCTACCATTTCCTTATCTTGAAACTAAGTCGACGCAGTTCAAGATTCTCGAGTGCTGCCCCCGAATGATTAGTATATCGACACCATTATCAATACAATCCTAATCTACAGTGCACCATAAAATATTGAGTTGTGCAGTCCTCCAAGTTCGTATCTTTTCTTAATGTCTACCCAAAAATTGCTATTATATGTGCTCCTCTTGCTAATTAACAAGATCATTTTGTCCCTTATTAAACGCGTGAGAGTTCCTTTTTCTTTATAAATAACATGAGTATCCAACTTTGTATCTTAAGGTAGTTTGGTGATCAATCCCTTATATCCTTATACTGTGAATTTCGTGAAATCAGTCCAACTTTGTATCTACTTCATCCCCTCTTGACATAGGTTTCCAAGGAGACTTTTCATAGTGACATGTTCGTAGAGCATCTATTGGTATACACACTTCCTTTGCCCCAATTCCACGATAATAAGTGGTGTTCTAATATGAGATTTTACAAAATGAGCACTCCCACATTGTTTTCTGAAAACCTGACAGGAACAATGCCAAATTTGACCAAAGTGCAACTGAATGGAATTTGATTTCTAAACCAAATAGAGAGTTTTAACTTGATCGGGCTGTCTCGATTCGGTTAAACGTTTGAACAGAACTTTTCCCGCTTGATCTATTTCATCGTAGTCCGAGTTGCTTCTTCACACTCCTCCCCTTACTTTCCTTGAATTGGTAATCACAATTTCATGGGAGCTCACATATTGGCCATGTCCATCTTTAAGGCTTCAACTGCTTCTGATCAAAGCGGCATGTCTCTGGTATTTCTAGCTCGTATGGGAATTCTTATTGTCTCGAGACCCTCACTATTTATGCTCATCCCGGATCTCATTGTATATTTATGTATGAATTTCCATTCAATATATCATGAGTGCTGGAGATGAAAGAACGGCTTGCATTCAAATTTCAGCTCGCTAAAACAGGCTTGATGCAAGCACATGACATCGACGGTGAAAACCAGTGCTTCAACCAATAGCTTAAGCAAGTGAAGATATAGGGATATGTCATTGAGCTCATCTAGTTTCTACTTGAGAATGCACTATTCTTGGAGAAGATGGAGAAAATAGTAATTTAAGTTTCTAAAATAGTTGAAAAAAATGAAATACAATTAAATTGTGAAAGCTACAGAATCTTTTCAATTAAGTTAAATTAAAGTTAATAACAATTTCTGCTCTTTTTTTCCCATGAGTTAACTGAACCATCCATGTTATCGGCTACTTTTTACCATTCTTGCTCCTCTTTGATTTCCCCAAACCAAAGACAATTCACATTTGAATCATTTGAGCACTCTACCGTGGGCTGAAATGGAACTGAAAACGTTTGACAAGGGGAAGACGAATCATCCATGTTCCCGGCACACAACATCACTTGGATTTTTTCTTGTTGCATTCTAGGTGTTTTCGTACAATGTCCCGACTGGGTTCAAACTTTCAACCCCGTTTGTAATATATTTATGTTTAGCCCCGAATTTTTCTATCAGATCCATTTCTTGCTTACTGCAGCGGTTTTGATCACATTTTGGTGGTGTACAATGCATAGACTCTTTTATCTGTATCTTCTGAAATCCTTTTTTCTGTTATGTATGTATGATTCGCGGTGTGTCATGGAGTAGGTAACCTACGGAGGGCAATAATGTGGTCGTGGAAAGCAGTAACACAAACAGTCTGAATAAAAAATGCGTATCCCACATACTTTATCTTTGTCTAAAAGACTTCGTCTATAATACAAAATTATGTTTATTGACCAAACAAAACACTGAAATTAAAATGAGAGTGCAAGCATAGGAGTCAAAATCGCTAAAAAATAAACTTTACCCAAAGTTGTAATATCCTCAAAATTACAGACACACTGATGCTCTGGAACAAAAGCTACATTGGTATTCACAATGCTCATCAAGAATAACAAACTATAAGATTAAAACTACAATGAAAAGACATTGGCTCAAAAAGAAAATGCTTCGGAATGAAAATTTAGTGGAGGTTTGGCACGACTTGACCATCCCCTCAGTCTTTGCGTTCTTTCTATTTATACTCCTGGGATTTCTTTCCACGGTGGTTGGAATTCGCACAGGATCCCCACTCTAGTCGCTCCACATTTCCTGGATTCCACAACGTTAGAAACTCCCAAAGCAATCGTGCGTCCTGCAATCACTTCCCCTCCTTACTCTAAATTTAATAAAAAAGGTCACCGATGCACCTCATATTGAAGTCAAGTCACACAACCCTCAAGTGAAATTAAACTGGATAAGCTCTAGATTGAAGATGGGCTTAAGATGTGTTTGTTTGAGTGAAAGAATTTTCTGCGACTTAGTTTTCTAGACTTTCATGCATTTGGTTTGCTACAAAATGATCAATTGACGGAAAAACCATTTACAGTAAAAAAAAAAATTATTAAGAAAATGAATTCCTTATCTTGAAAAGGAGACAACTTTTTCTTAGGAAATGATTTCCGAAAAGTGATTTATTTTATCATGAAGTTTTCTAGGAACAAACCCACTTTTAGTGCAACTTGACTCCTTATGCCGTCTCCTTTATATTTGGGCCATAAATGTCACGCCCCCGATCCTCAGGCACGCACACATCCGTCTGACTTGGTCGATTTTATAATGCGATATCCCAGGACAATGTATCGCCGACCCTTTCATTTTTTAAGCACATGCGGAAGCGATTAAAATCCCTGAGACAATAAAACGATGGGATAGAAAAGCGAGGGTCATATTTTTCATATTGAAATTTATAACCAAACTTTTGTACATGACATCAACTAGAGAACTTCATAACTATTCACATCAATTGGAGTTCACAAAAGAAGATGGAATCTCAATCCCTTCAGGTCATACTCAAAATCTCTCTCGGTATTATCTTCTTCTTCCAAAAATCCTTCTACTCAGGTTTCACCTCCGAGTTCTCCTTCTCAGATTCCTCCTCAGCTCCTCAACGGGGTCCTGAAATGTTTTTCCCCAAACTGGGATGAGACTACGTCTCAGCGAGTTCTACCCCACTAAGCCCAATTAGTAAACCATTATACTATAGGCTGCCTATTCACGCACAGGGCAGAAGACGTACCTTGGCCTCATATCCCACCTGCAAGTCAGTACAATTCATAATAGGCACCCAAGCAATCATATCACTGATCGAAGCATCGATCAAATCGACCTAGTCAATTACACGTCAATAAGACCACTCACGGTCATTTCCACTACTCCAACCAATTTACAACATCAATTCAAGGCAATGATCAATCGACCTAGTCGATTACGTCTCAATCAACCATTCACCGATCATTCCATTCAATCAATCAATCCACAACATCAAATCAAGACAACGATCAATCGACCTAATCGATTACATATCAACAAGACCACTTCCGGTCATTTCAACTATTCCAATTCAATTCCCAATTATGAATCACGGTCCTCAGATCACATCTTAAGCAAAGGTGGAAAACACAGTCCACCACTCGACAACATTCAGTAATTAATGGCTTTACGGTCCCACTCGACCACTTTCGATACTCAATGGCTTTACGGTCCCACTCGACCACTTTCAATACTCAATACTCAACGATTTCTCAATGAAATAATTAACCGCAACCATTTAGGAATATATCCTAAATTCCACATTCAATTCAATTTGGCACAATTCAAAGCTCAAATAAATAAACAGAATGCGCCACGACAATCAGCACGAGATTTCGGTCATCGGCCATCTCAATCTTAATTTCCGAAAAATAATTAATTATTAATTAATTTCGAAAATTAATTATTAAACATTAAAAATTCCGTTTAGCTCAAAATAAGGCCCAATTAAATAAACGGACTGTATCACGATCACCAGCATAAATTTCCGGTCATGGGCCATCCCAGTTGAATTTTCGGAAAATAAATAAATAATTAATTAATTTCGAAAATTAAATAATTAATATTAAAAATTCAATTTAGCTCAAAATAAAGCCCGATTAAATAAACGGACTTCACCACAGTCATCCGCATAATATTCCGGTTCCGGACCATCTCCCTTGAATTTTCGGAAAATAAATAATTATTTAATTTAATTCCGAAAATTAATATTTAAATGCCCAAAAATCTCACTTAGGCCCGAATCGCCAAATTGAAGCCCAATTAGGGGTCGGAAAATTCCCGAGATGCTTCCAATAAATAGTAGACCACGTCCACTTGTTAATTGCACAATCAATTTATCTAAATCGCATCACAATTGACTAATAATTGCTAATTTATTCTAATATAACAACCTAAACACAATTAATTAAAACTAAACCAACCTTAAGCATAATTAGCCAACTAATCCAGGATTAGTGAGATTACTCACCAAATCGCGCGCAAATCGGATCAATCCGACGGGGACGACGCGAGGAACAACAAACTCCAAAGCGGGTCTCGGGTTCGGGGCCAAACGCCCACGAGTGAGCCGGAAACCCACTCGTTGGGTTCTTTGGACGGGCTGGCTTCTGGATCGGATCGGCTAGGACGGCGAGGGGAGGCGGCGGAGGGTGAGGGGGAGCTCGGCGGGTCCGAGCGGTGGTCGGACGGAGTTGGGTGGCGGCCGGAGGCGTCGGGCCGAACGGACGGCGGGCTGGAATCGCACGGGGGAGGATTGGGTGCGAGGGGACGGACGCGGGGCGCGCGGGCGGCGAGCGCGCGCACGGGCGCGGGCGCGGGCGTGCGGCGCGGCGGCGGCGGGTGGCGCGGCGACGGAGCCAGCCGAGCGGCCGGGTTTCTCGGTTTTCGGTGTTAAAACTTCGCTCGAGCAGTGAGGGAGAGAGAGCGTCGAGCGTGAGAGAGAAAAAGAGATAAGAGAGAGAAGAGAGAGAGAAGATAAGGGTTTGGGAGTTTGACTAGTCAAAAGGGAGAAGAGAAAGCCAATTTGAATTTGCAAGAGTGTTCGGTGGGGTGCTCGCACGAAGGGGGAGGGGAGAGGAGAGAGAGAGAAAGAAAAGAAGAGAAAAGGGAGAGAGAGAAAAGAAATTAAATAATAACATTATTCCTATTTTTCTTTTCTCTTTCCCTTTCTATTTTCTTTTGGTCTTCAATTCTTCCTCCGATAATTTCTTTATTGAAATTTCGGACTCGTCAATAAATTGACGAACGATGAGACAAGGTCCTAAAAAGGAATTATGACGCGCTTAAAATTCGATTCCCGAAATCGAGTTCAATTTCGTGGTTAAAAATCGATCAGACGTGATTTTAGTCCAATCCAACAAATTGAGTAGCTTTTAGGGATTTTACTGCAGATACACCCTTAACGGCTTCACTCAATAGGTTAGTTAACTCGTGAGTGATCAGTTCAGAGAAAAAGGACCGTAAACACGTCGACGAAATGCCCATTTCACTTTATCGAAACAGGGTCGAATTTCAGGATGTCACAACTCTTCCCCTCTTATAAAAATTTCGTCCTCGAAATTTAAGCCATTACACACTTTGATCAAAAAGGCGGGGGTACAACTGTCTCATCGATTCTTCCGTCTCCTAAGTCGCTCCTTCAATACCGTGGTGTTGCAAGACCACTTTGACCAACGGAATGGTCTTTGTACGCAGAACTTGCTCTTTACGATCGATAATCTGAACCGGGCTTTCCACGTATGACACACAATCATCCACGTCCAATTCCTCGAAATTGAGCACGTGGGTCGGGTCAGGCTCGAACTTCCTTAACATCGACACGTGAAAGACGCCATGCACTTGCGCCAATCTGGGCGGCAATGCAAGACGATACGCTAGGTTTCCGATTCTTTCAAGAATCTCAAACGGACCTATGTACCTCGGACTCAGTTTGTCTTTCTTACCAAAGCGCGAAGTTCCCCTCATTGGTGACACTTTCAGAAAAACGTGATCACCAACTTGGAATTCCAAAGACCTTCGACGCTTTACGCATAACTCTTCCGCCCGCTCTCGCGTCTTTAATCTATCTTTGATCTGCGTCGGCGATCACGGCTACCGATCGCCGAACCAACTCTGGGCTTGATATCTTCCTTTCTCCAACTTCATCCCAACACACTGGAGTTCTGCACGCTCTGCCATACAACGCTTCAAATGAAGCCATCTTGATACTCTGCTGGTGACTGCTGTTGTAGGCGAATTCCACCAGATGAAGCTGATCTTCCCAACTTCCTTTGAAATCTATTACACACGCTCTCATCATGTCTTCAAGAGTCTAAATTGTCCTTTCAAACTGGCCATCCGTCCGAGGATGATATGCTTCTTATCGCACGAAGCTTTGTACCTAAAGCACTCTGCAAGCTCTTCCAAAAAGCAGCAGTAAACCTCAGGGTCTCTATCGGATGTTATCGTGAATCGCGGCACTCCATGCATACGAACCACCCGACGCACATATAGGTCTGGTCCGCGTGTCTATCCGGACTGAGTCCTTTCAAACCGCAATGAAGTGAGCCGACTTTGTCACTGTCGACTACTACCCAAATCGAATCATTCCCTCTCGACTCCTTGGTAGTCCAGTCACGAAGTCCATCGTGATATGCTCACATTTCCACTCTGGGATCGCGAGAGGTTGCAGAAGCCCTTCCGGCTTGCAATGCTAGGCTTTTACTTGCCGACAAGTTAAACGCTTGGCGACATGCTTGGCAATGTCCGCCTTCATACCTGACCACTAGTAGTGTTGACGCAGATTCTGATACATTTTAGTGCTTCTAGGATGAATGTTGTAACTACTACGATGTGCCTCAAATAAAATTTCTTCTCTAAGCTCTACATCGTCAGGTACAACCAAACGTCCACGAAACCTCAGTACCCCATCATCTGAAACTTGAAAATCAGTCTTTCTTTTATCGGTATCCTCTTGAAGAATTCCTTGTACGTCTGGATCTGTCGATTGAAGTTCTTTAATTCTGACCTGGACACCTGGTTCAATTCTGAGGGTGGCCATAAAACTTGAAAGGTGGCCTACCTCAAATTTGAATTCTGAATCCCGAGCTCTCTCGATTAAGTTTCACTCCTTAACCAAGATCCGTGCCACTGAAGACTTCCGACTCAATGCATCGGCAACCTTGTTCGCCTTTCCCGGGTGATATAGAATGTCACAGTCGTAATCCTTTAGCAATTCCATCAATCGGCGCTGTCTCATGTTCAACTCATTCTGAGAGAACAAATACTTGAGACTCTGAAGGTCTATGAAGATCTGAAACTTTTCTCCGCACAAGTAGTGCCTCCAAATATTCAACGCAAATATGATGGTGCGAGTTCTAAGTCATGCGTCGGATAATTCAATTCATGAGATCTCAATCGCGGGAAGCATATGCAACAACTCGCCATGTTGCATCGGCACGTAACCCAATCCCCGAATGACGCATCACTATAGATCTCGAATCCTCCAGGGACCAGATGGAATCGTCAGCACAGGTGCGGTATTCAGCTTTTCCTTCAGCTCTTGGAAACTACGCTCGCACTTGTCTGACCATATGAACTTCTCATTTTTCTTCTTGAGCTTTGTCAGAGGCGATGCTATCGATGAGAACCCTTCCACAAACCGTTTATAATAACCTGCTAACCCCAGAAAACTTCTGATTTCTGTCACTGTTGTCGATCTCGGCCACTTGATCACGGCTTCTATCTTGCTTGGGTCGACGGAGATTCCTTCTACAGAAATCACATGACCTAAGAACGCAACACGAGTCAACCAAAACTCGCATTTGCTAAACTTAGCATACAGCTGATGAGTTCTTAAGGTCTGGAGTACTACTCTCAGATGATTCTCATGCTCTTCATCACTTCTCGAATAGACCAAGATATTATCGATGAACACGATCATAAACTGATCCAGATATTCCTTGAACATTCTACTTGTCAAATCTATGACAGCAACTGGAGTGTTCACTAGGCCAAATGATCTTATAATACTCTCGTAAAGACCATATCAAGTACGAACAGTTGTCTTTTGTACAACCTCATTCCTGGTTCGTAATTGACGACTTCATCATCTCAAGTCGACCTTTAAAACATCGATACTCTTTATAACTAGTCACACCATTCATGGATCTTTGGCAAAGAACACTTGTCCTTGATCTTCACCTAATTGAGTTGACGACTGTCGATGCAGACTCGCAACAAACCATCTTTCTTCTTCTCACAAACAAAACTGATGTTTCCCAAAAGTGATGCACTGATATACACGAATTCCTCATTCATCAATCTTCACATCTGCATCTTCAATTCTACCAATTCAGACAACAACTGATAAGAAGCCTTCGAGAGTAGCTCTATCCTGGTGCTAGCTCGATCGTACTTTCTATCTCTTCCTCTGACGGCGGTCTGACAGTTATTGTGACAACACATCTAGAAGTTCTTAGACCATTGAGATGTCCTCCATCTTTAGTTCTTCAATCTGTCCTACCCAAGACAATCACCAAGCAACCTTGGCAACCTCCATCTAACAAACAAGTTGCCTTCAGCCAGCGAGATTAATGAAATCGAAGATTCTTTTCGACTCCCAATAACCTCGACACTTTCACATGTTAATAAACTAAACTGGATTACTCAATGACCATGATTCATTATCACAAGATGCTCCATAAGCCCACACTATTCATGTGGCATCAAATTCACACTTCAGCAACTAATCAAGCACAACTATTGCTAATGATTTCTCCTCTGTCACTTTTACTTCAACAATTTAAGTTCTACCAACTCAAACAAAACTCGCTACGTTACGCTACGATAAGATGATAAACATTCACCTCCAACACATTCTTTCTTTGATCGGTGCAAGATCAATTCTACTCTCATTCCTTTCGCCATCCTAGTGGCGGTTTAGTCGCAGTAGCGATGTCTATGCTACCTTAGACTTCCACTGACAATCCTTCACCTGATGGCCATGCTGGTCATCATCACAACATGTTCTAGTCATACTCGGACACTAGATTTATCCATGCTTCCTTCTACAATTCTGACACCTATCTGGTGCGTCTTTTATCTTCTATCAGGTGAAAGTATGCACTTTTTCTAGTTGCCCCATCAGTCTGCTAGGACCACTCCTGACCAGATATCCCTGTCGGTTATACTCCAAACAATTTCGCGTCCTAAGAAGGACATAAGACCGATCTCCATCATCACGTTCGGAAGCAACCTAATCTATTTGACTCGGTGCCGACTTGATTACCCCACCCTTCCTCGCGAGTGGAATAGAATACTTTTCTCTCGACCTCGGTCTTTTCCCTGACCGATTTCCATTTCTGCCTGAACTGGATCTATACCTCGGCTCGAATGCAATGACTTGCTCCGGATCACATCTCCACTCTGGATCTCAGCAGGTGAGGCGACAAAGGCGGTTGCAACACTGACGGCGGTTCGATCCTGAGCCTCCTAGCTCATCCAATTCCCAAGGAACACTAGCATCAAAACGATCCTATCGAACTTAGGATCATTCGACGCTGCTACACTAGTACCAACCTGCGGTGGTACTCTTACGCTCGAGGCGGCGGAGCCGACACTCGCCACAACCACCTCGGGTACCGACCTTTGTCGTGCATCATCCCGAGTCACGAGAGGATATTGTCCTCTTACTAGGAGTTCTCGGCTCCCGCTCGCTCATGGTTCGTCTTTACACCAAAACCCGTCTTCCAAACCCACATTGGATTAGAAGGTGAGCGATCCACACACAACAAACAATTCTAGCATTCAGCTAACACAGACATGCACCAGCATGAATTTAAAGGCCTTTCCTACTAACTATCCCATGGTCAACGCTCCTTATCACTCCAATCTTGAACTTCGCTCTGATACCACTTAAGCTGGATGTCACGCCCCCGATCCTCAGGCACGCACACATCCGTCTGACTTGGTCGATTTTATAATGCGATATCCCAGGACAATGTATCGCCGACCCTTTCATTTTTTAAGCACATGCGGAAGCAGTTAAAATCCATAGACAATAAAACGATGGGATAAAAAAGCAAGGCCATATTTTTCATATTAAAATTTATAACCAAACTTTTGTACATGACATCAACTAGAGAACTTCATAACTATTCACATCAATTGGAGTTCACAAAAGAAGATGGAATCTCAATCCCATTCAGTCATACTCAAAATCTCTCTCGGATTATCTTCTTCTTCCAAAAATCCTTCTACTCAGGTTTCACCTCCGAGTTTTCCTTCTCAGATTCCTCCTCAGCTCCTCAACGGGGTCCTGAAATGTTTTTCCCCAAACTGGGATGAGACTACGTCTCAGCGAGTTCTACCCCACTAAGCCCAATTAGTAAACCATTATACTATAGGCTGCCTATTCACGCACAGGGCGTAAGACGTACCTTGGCCTCATCCCATCCCCTGCAAGTCAGCACAATTCATAATAGGCAATGCCAATCAATCATATCACATGATCGAAGATCGATCAAATCGACCTAGTCAATTACACGCCAACAAGACCACTCACGGTCATTTCCATTATTCCAACCAATTTACAACATCAATTCAAGGCAATGATCAATCGACCTAGTCGATTACGTCTCAATCAACCATTCACCGATCATTCCATTCAATCAATCAATCCACAACATCAAATCAAGACAACGATCAATCGACCTAATCGATTACATATCCATCCTCATTTCAACTATTCCAATTCAATTCCCAATTATGAATCACGATCCTCGATCACATCTTAAGCAAAGGTGGAAAACACAGTCCACCACTCGACAACATTCGGTAATTAATGGCTTTACTGGCCCCACTCGACCACCAATGGCTTTACGATCCCACTCGACCACTTTCGATACTCAATGGCTTTACGGTCCCACTCGACCACTTTCGAAACTCAATGGCTTTATGGTCCCACTCGACCACTTTCGATATTCATGGCTTTACTGGCCCCACTCGACCACTTTCGAAACTCACCCGCTTTACGGTCCCACTCGACCACTTTCGAAACTCACCCGCTTTACGGTCCCACTCGACCACTTTCGATTTCATGGCTTTTGGGCCTCATCGACCACTTTCGAAATTCAATACTCAACGATTTCTCAATGAAATAATTAACCGCAACCATTTAGGAATATATCCTAAATTCCACATTCAATTCAATTTGGCACAATTCAAAGCTCAAATAAATAAACAGAATGCGCCACGACAATCAGCACGAGATTTCGGTCGTCGGCCATCTCAATCTTAATTTCCGAAAAATAATTAATTATTAATTAATTTCGAAAATTAATTATTAAACATTAAAAATTCCGTTTAGCTCAAAATAAAGGCCCAATTAAATAAACGGACTGTATCACGATCACCAGCATAAATTTCCGGTCATGGGCCATCCCAGTTGAATTTTCGGAAAATAAATAAATAATTAATTAATTTCGAAAATTAAATAATTAATATTAAAAATTCAATTTAATTTCAAAATAAAGTTCGATTAAATAAACGGACTTCACCACAGTCATCCGCATAATATTCCGGTTCCGGACCATCTCCCTTGAATTTTCGGAAAATAAATAATTATTTAATTTAATTCCGAAAATTAATATTTAAATGCCAAAAATCCCACTTAGGCCCGAATCGCCAAATTGAAGCCCGATTAGGGGTCGGAAAATTCCCGAGATGCTTCCAATAAATAGTAGACCACGTCTACTTGTTAATTGCACAATCAATTTATCTAAATCGCATCACAATTGACTAATAATTGCTAATTTATTCTAATCTAACAACCTAAACATAATTAATTAAAACTAAACCAACCTTAAGCATAATTAGCCAACTAATCCAGGATTAGTGAGATTACTCACCAAATCGCGCGCAAATCGGATCAATCCGACGGGGACGACGCGAGGAACAACAAACTCCAAAGCGGGTCTCGGGTTCGGGGCCCAGAAACGGCCCACGAGTGAGCTGGAAACCCACTCGTTGGGTTGCTGGACAGGGCTTGCCGAGGCTGGATCGGCGGCTAGGACGGCGAGGGGAGGCCGGCGGAGGGTGAGGGGAGCTCCGGCGGGTCCGAACGGTGGCCGGACGGAGTTGGGTGGCGACCGGAGGCGTCGGGCCGAACGGGACAGCAGCTGGAATCGCACGGGGGAGGATTGGGTGCGAGGGGACGGACGCGGGGGCGCGCGGCGGCGAGCGACGCGCGCACGGGCGCGGGCGCGGGCGTGCGGCGCGGCGGCGGGACGAGCGGCGACGGAGCAGACAGCGAGCTGCAGCTTCTGGTTTTCGGTGTTCCGCTTCTGCTCGAACAGTGAGGGAGAGAGAGCGTCGAGCGTGGAGAAAAAGAGATAAGAGAGAGAAGAGAGAGAGAAGATAAGGGTTTGGGAGTTTGACTAGTCAAAAGGGAGAAGAGAAAGCCAATTTGAATTTGCAAGAGTGTTCGGGGGGTGCTCGCACGAAGGGGGAGGGGAGAGGAGAGAGAGAGAAAGAAAAGAGAGAAAAGGAGAGAGAAAAAGAAATTAAATAATAACATTATTCCTATTTTCTTTTCTCTTTCCCTTTCTATTTTCTTTTGGTCTTCAATTCTTCCTCCGATAATTTCTTTATTGAAATTTCGGACTCGTCAATAAATTGACGAACGATGAGACAATCCTAAAAGGAATTATGACGCGCTTAAAATTCGATTCCCGAAATCGAGTTCAATTTCGTGGTTAAAAATCGGTCAGACGTGATTTTAGTCCAATCCAACAAATTGAGTAGCTTTTAGGGATTTTACTGCAGATACACCCTTAACGGCTTCACTCAATAGGTTAGTTAACTCGTGAGTGATCAGCTCAGAGAAAAAGGACCGTAAACACGTCGACAAAATGCCCATTTCACTTTATCGAAACGGGGTCGAATTTCAGGATGTCACAATAAATGTTCACCACCAACAGGAGCTAAAGAATAATTAAGAGCAGCAAGAGGTAATATGATACGAACTATCATTTTCATCTCTCAATTTACTAATACTCTATCTTACTGCATTTCATGTCATATTTTTGCCAACGAAATTGTTTCATAGTCTTCATCCTGTGCATTACGCAATGGATAAAGTTGCTTTGATTTTGAAGTCAGCTGACCAACAAAGGTCAAGTTAGTCTTGGTCGTCTTCACTTTTTTTTTTTTGTGGTGCGGGGGGACGCATTCACTTGGCTAATTCATATCGAAACCTCAGCTTTGTTCTAATCTAAAGCTATACACAGGAACCTTTTTCTTTATAGAGAGAGAGTAGTTATGTTGCACGAGCATTTTGAAGAAGCCAATGACGTCTGTGGCAAATCCTTGAGCAGTGCCAGACAATCAGACAACGGACTTACACTTGCCAATTCACAATGGCACTAGTCCAGAATGTATATAGAAGTTGCTTTAAAGAAACAAACTTGCAGCAACTTCAATGACATTAAATATTTCGTTGTTGATATGTACGGTGCCGTTTGGATTCACATATTTAATTTTTTGATAATCAATGAAATCAATCGTCTTGTTTATTTATTTATATATTTATTTGACCTTGATAGGTGAAGATAATGGGATAAGGATTCATATATAGCTTGATTGGGTTATGTATCAAAGCTGCTTGCTATTTTATCTAGAATTGAAAAGACCCAAAAGCAATTTATAGAAGTCTATCCCCGGAAATTTGTCTCGACTGACTCTTGAGAAGTGAACTTCGTGTGTGTACTGCGTGCATATATATGAATATGTGAATATTTCTAGCTAGGGATGTTGATAGCATTAATCATTATCGACAGATCTTAGACTAATTTGATTTCCAGAAATGTTTTCTGATCATCTATTCCTCAATTGGTGAACTATTGATTGAGCTAGCTAGGTGTTGCCATTAAATTGCTCATGAAATATTTCCTCTATTTATTAGTCGCCTTAGTTCTTATTTTGGCATTTGTGCAATTTAATTAATTTAGGCTTTGAGTATGAACTGTGGACCATATCACCTAATTAGCAATTACACCATAGTGGTTGTACATATATGAGAAATGATTGGTTGACAATTTTTAATCTATTGTGAGAATAATAATTTGTTATTTGTTAATTTTATGGGACTGCAGCCAACTATTCTAAAAACTTAAGCTGTTAAATGAATGCGTGATTTAATATTTTAATTACACTAATACTCCCCCTCACGCTTAATCTGACCTTTTGGACATATTTAATTGGGGAAGTAAATGGAGTCTAAAAAGATTTGAACTAAAGTCGTGATTTAATATTTTAATTATGCTAACAAACATCTCATGCTCTAATAGCAAGTGAGATTTTATGTGACTACTGTCAATTATTTAAAAGTTTAAACTGTTAGATGAATATATATTTTAATATTTAAACATTCTAATAATATAGAGCCTATTGGTCAAAGAGAACCCATCAAGATTGAATTTGTTTTCCTAGTTGGACGTCAAGAAAGAAATGACTTGGTCATTATTCTGGACAAGTAGTAAATTGCCATGCATGGCTTGAGAGGTCAAACACGTATTCAAATTCAATTTTATACGGACAATTTCTTATCATAAAATTTTGATAAGGAAAAGTGAACTTAATCGGTTCGCTAAACATCATCGTTCTAACTTGGAATCAGAAATGGAGTTTAGGAGATGACTATCAATGGCCAGTAGCTAAATATCGAACACTTCTACTAGAATTGGAAGGATAAAACCAACTTCCTAAGAAAAAGGCGGTGAGAAAAGTGTGTATACAAAAGAATAACCAACTCTTTGTTAACAATAAATGATGGGACATGATCGGTTAATCAAGAGTGATACAAGAGGATAACTGAAGGACACGAGTTAATCGACGGTTACACCACAGGGTAATTAGTAACGAGTGGGGAATGATCAACAAGTATCATGGCTCAGCGACAAAGCAAAGGAGTGGTAAGTTGTCATGAATTTTAACGGTACCAGTATCAACTGGTAGTTATCTCAATAAGATGGAAAATTATAACTACTCATGGATGTGGGTTATTCACGTGTGAAAATAGAGCCTAAAATCTCGGAGAACGCAATCGTGGTTATTAGTGAGGTAGTAACCATTGATACGTAACCGTTACTTTGTAGATTATAAATAAATACCCATTCTATGTATTGTAATATCTCTCCTTGAACACCCTTACGTCAAGTCAATTAAGGTTATTCGTTTATTCACGCCAATTTCGTTTTGTTCTTCATGCATTTACTTTTTCCGAACCTTAAATTCACTGACCTTTCATTTACTTTAAAATTTCAAGCCTAGTAATTCCTTGTTCAAGATCCATATGAAACCCATTTCACAAAAAACCGAGATCAATTTTTCGATGAAAGATAGTTCGCTGCTCGGGTAAATTTTCATTTTCGGTGGAACAGAAAGTATTGCCATTTATTATTATCTAGGAATATGAACTCTGAACGCTCAGTTTGATTTTCATGAAAATATCTGGATATAGTTTTTTCTTTTTTTAGCAAAAAATTAAAAAGTGCGGCATCTCTCCTCCCGTTGCTTTCTCCTTCTCTCGATTTCATTCCCAGCGCATTCGCATGCTCAAAGCATTTGCGTCTTTTGTTCTTGCTTTTCCCGATTAGATTTCCTAATTTCGTTGCCCGGTGGAGGATTCGGGCGAACTTTCGAACTGCACATGGGCGGATTGCGTCTGAAATGCCTGTCGCTGCGTTCGGTGCGCGGGGTATGCTTTAATGGGGAACGCCGGCGATCCATCGATTGAAGGACATTCTCGTGGAATGCATATATATGCTGCGGTTGATTCTGTTTTGCCCGTTCCGTGCTCTCGCCGTGGCATTTGTTCATCGATTTGATCAGAATCGGCCACGAGAGAGAGGAAAGGATTTAGAAGCAAATGGCGGGAGGGAAGCTCCATGCATGGAGGTTCTACAATGAGTGCTCCCAGGCCAGGATCATCAGGACAGAGGCATGATGAGGCAACAGACATTCAGCTTTGCACCCAGAAAGTATGGGCGATGTTGGCTGTTGTTTTTCGCTGCAGTTCGATTTTCGGGTCGGCAGATAAAATTTATTTCCGTGTCTTCGTGGATGAGATGGGTTATTGCCATCAAAGAATCCCACTAAGGCTGATGCTGAGGAAGCACAATTCGTCGAGTTTTAACCAGCTTTCTATTGCTATAGGACTCGAGCTGCATACTTAGTGCTTGTCCCGGTGAATGCCGATTGGGTTTCCGTTGGTAACTTCTCAGCTTGGTTCAATAACAATTAGAGCATGCGAGTTCGGCCAATGGCGAGGGGTGCACAAGTCTCCGGTGGTGTTCTACGGGTCTCCAAATGGGGTGCCTCCAAATAGACCATCTAGCTTGCTGCGATGGCTGAATGAGATACAGGTTGATTTTGTATGCTGTGATTTCATTTTCACGCGTAGAATGGACTTTAGAAAGAAAGCATCTCTCCACGTGATTTGTCAGTTAATAGTCTCATGGGGGTGGTTTATGATTTTCTTCTTGATATCTATTTATCTGTTATAGCCAATTCCAAGTTCCAGCTTTTGCTTCTAACTCTTGATTATTTCTGAGTGTCAAGCAATAGACTGAATTAAGCCAAAAGTAGAAGTAGGAAGTAAAAAGGACGGTGGCGAAACGAGTGTTGTTTGTAATGTCATGTAGTGCATAATAGCGCTAGTACTTGAAAAGCATTTGGTGACATTACTTAGAACTTCTGTCTAACGCTTAATGTAACAGTATTTGCTTGTCATTTGGGTTTTTGAAATCTAAGTTTGGCTTGACCATCAATGAATTCTTTGCCAGGGTCTGCTTTGTCACTTATACTTTGATTTGGAGTTCCATAAGAGGGAAAATGCAGATAAAATGGAGACGAGATGGATGATCTTCTGATATTGGTTGTCTTGGAGGTGTTGCTTGACAAGTACTCATTCCAAGGAAACCAAGAATGGGTAGTGAAGCTTGATTCTTCAACTGAAGGTAGGCTGACTTTGTATCTCGCCACTTCTATTAACTATCATTGCATCAGTAGTCACGGGTGGTGTATGCAATACACACTCACAGACTATGAGCTTCATCTTTATGCCGTTGGATATAAATTTTTGTAGATACCCCATCAAGTGAAAGGCCATCTTGTTCTTTTTCACAGTGCCTCCTTCCAGCTACAAATTTCCATTGTTCTTTTTGAGACCTTTCACATTTGATGCAAGAGAACTGTATTAGGTTTATTGAAGAAAAGCAGCCTTAAATGAGGTCTCTGACACTTGTGTGGTCCATCTTTGTTTGAGTGGTGACTTACCTTAACATTTCATTTTTGAGGAATATTGCACTTAAAAGCAGTGATGAAGATGGATTAAAAAAATGTTATAACTTTGAATGATGTACCTCTTTTGGAAGTCGAGACAACTTTGATTTCATGGATAGGATTGAGGGAAACATATTGCATGTTGTGCTTATCTTAGATTGGGCTATCAAGGCAACATTATTCAATTGATCTTCCATTTAGGGGATGAGTTTAGTATGATACTTCTTTTGAATGAGCATCAAGTATTGGAGCTGCATTGAACACTACCCAGATGCTTTCCTTGCTGCGATGATTTTCTCTTTTTCCCCTCTTTGAAGCCAATTATCCTACCTCAAGTCCCAATTTCCAGGCATAAAGTCAGAGAGAAGGGGCAGCTGAAGACTGGTTATAATTTCACAGTGCCGGGTCACTGGAAAGTACTGGTTGAGTGATGCTAATGGCACAGCTAAGATGATTTACGCATGGTACACTAGAACTATGTGTCAGATTTGAAGTGAATTTGAGATTCAGGCAGGGAAGAATCTGCAACTTGATGAGTCAGCATGTGCCTTATGATTACTACATCTGCCTATTAAAACACTAGCAATATCTCGTGTTATACATTTTTTTCCCTTGTCTATGTTAAATCTTTCCATGGAATATAACAAGATTTTTCTAATGTCAATAGCAGCATTGCTTGTATGCAGGAAAATTTTCTCATCATTTGATACCAAAGGCTGCTTTTAAGGACTACTCCCATGTGGGTGCATTAATTTCGGAGGTATGCTCTGATGAGAAGCTTTAGTTATTGTGTGGTAGAGACAATTGCAAATTCAATTATTCTGTGTAAATATTGTTATTGTGCCTTCCAAGTTAGCCACCTGTTTGAGATAGTTTATCCATCTCTCAAGATTAACATATATCTTCGACTCCTGCATACTTCACTTTACAGCAGCCATTCTCACAACTTTACTGAACTATTGGAACTGCATGTGCGTTGGCCGTTTCTGTTTTTTCTTCTTCTTTTTTTTTTTTTTTTTTTTCTTCCTATTTTTCTTTCTTTTTTTTGGTGGGGGGGGGTTTGGTTCTGGTTGATATGTTCATGCATGCACACCTTTTTGGAGAAATATAACATTGCATGCAACCATGATGTTCTTATGATGAATTGACCGGTACGTTTACGGATTTCTAGTGCAAGGGAGACAAACAGAAGATATGAAAAGTTGTCTGTCAAGAAAGATTCCATCACATTGACAGGTCAGATATTTGTGGACACTGCTGTCTATATAAGGAATTGATGCTTTTCTTTGGCTCTATCATCCAAGGCAGGCAAGAGTTCTGTCCTTCTGCCGATTGGGCTTTTCAAATGCAAGGACCTGGTACATTACTCCTTGTAATTGAGGTCTAGAGATTCATGAAACATCTTTGGAACATGAGTGTGATGAACTGTTCCTAGTTCGCTCAAAATGTTCCTCAAAACTACTAGCAAAGGGTTCTTTTATGCCTTTGTATCATTTGAGAAGGTTAGATTAACACATGAGAAAATGTGCATATGCACACTGAGAAGAGAATTTATTGCAATAGTGCTTGAAACAGTAGTGACTCTCTATCCCAGTTGCTCCTTAAAGGTTCATGTGCTCATTGACGCTCAAAATGAGCTTACTTTCTCCTGATAGCGTGAGGAAGACATGATCATGGCTTCTTTGATCTGCATTGTGGATTTTGATTGTCACAAGCTCCTAGTCTGCAAATGGAGTTAGATTGTGGAAAGAAACTTCAATTCGATACAGAGGTAGTTACAAATTTGAATCAGTTCTTGTATTCGGATCTCTTCATGAACTGTATTCATATGATTTGCTGTACATTTTATTATCAGCACAAATATTATTTGTCTTTTGTTGGTGGAGCTAATTTCAGGAAAAATCTTTGCATAGTGGACGAGTGTGCTAGAACTCGGCTTGGTCTCTCATGTTTTGGTTTTTTCTCCTCTACGCAGGTTAATATTGATTTGGGAAGGCACTGTCTTGTTTCGCAAGAACTTAATTTCAACTCTTTCATTAGTGATAGTTCAGTGAATTACTTCACTCGAAAGTCGCCTTTCCCAATGTTGGATAAATTCATAGAATCTGTAGCCTCAGTTGGAACTGTATCAGGTAATCACTGTAGTTTTATTTTTAGATAAACAGAGTGATGAATCATTTCAATTGCTTCATAGTTCATAGAATTCTACCTGACACTGTGTAGGATATTAAAGTTAGCGACCTGAAAGAATTTTAATGGGACTGATATGTCTTATTTGAAAAGAAGCTATTGATTGGCACTTTCCCCTTTCATGTGGAGTAGCGTCAAGAAAATGATCTGGTTTAAAAGCCCTATCGTTACTTCTTCTTTTCCCCTGTAATGCTGATGAATCTGTCACAGTATAGGTAAAATTCGAAGCTGGTACTGGTTCTCACGGCATGAACTCATGGTTTCGAGCATGTCAAGGAACAGGTTCTGTGAGCCTATAGGCACAGAGCACAGAGCATTCATGGATTATGCTATGTCTTTTCAATGGGAAATTATTTGTGTTGAATCGTACTCTGAGTCTTACCTTTAGTAAAGACACCAGCTTATTTTCTTTCCCATTTTGACTGGCCTAGTTGTCTATGTTGCTGACCTGATTCGGGCTGTATATTACCAGTAACGTCACGATCTTGATTGCAAAGATACAGAAAATTTCTGCTCAACATTTATCCATTTGAAACCTTTTCTCTTTTATGTGTGAAAATGAAGGTAAAGTGAGCTTAGTAATAGCCCAGCTTACTGCTCTCCGCTGTGTCTGATCCTGGAGGATATTGTGCCCAATTTATCAGCATTCTTTGATTCTGGCAAATCCTCCTGATATAACTAATAACGTGGTAGACATTGATGCGGTTGACATTGATGAAAACACGACAAATTGCTCCCCTATGGATGCTTGGTGGCTTGAAGCCATATGAGTCGCAAATGCTATAGAAAACCAACAGGTCATGGAGTACGACCACAAGGCAAGTCATCCACTTTACTTATTTGTGCAAAAATCTTTTAGGATGTTTCGACAGGTCATGGAAGACGAGGACAGGTGGGTAGACGTAGAAATTAAAACAACTTAGGTTGAGCTGAGCTTGAGCTCAACCATTCAAACGGGGCTCATAGTTGCAACCATTCAGCTTGCAGACTTGAACAAGGGTAGCACTTCGTGGATCCTTTCAATTCAATCACATCAGGAAAAGAGCAACAGACTGAAAGAAATTGCCGAGAAGATGTGATTATCAACCAAAGTACTCTGAGCTCCGATGTTTGGTTTGAAAATTACTTTTGCTTCGCTGGCGGTTCTTCAGAAGAGCTATGTTATTCAAGACGAAACATCAGGTTGCGACTGCTCACAGATGGCAAGAGTTTCATTTTAAGAAAAATTCAAGGTTGATTCAGCCACGAAAGTAGGAACTTTAAGATTTTTCATTTCAGAAATCTCTGTTCTTGCTCACTACTTCGGGTTCACTTCATGCGATGATCATTGGTTTGAGCAGAAGCTCTTACTATTTAAGTTTTTCCATTTTGTGCCATATTTAATTAGGTGCCTTGATGCTTTTATCATGGTACTTATTTTTGGTACAAAGCAAAGTTCTCCGATTAGTGGTACATTTTCGCCCTTGCACCTCACGAATTTGTTCTTTCTTTGAGGTTGATGGCTACAATAACCTTTTTGTATAAACTCATTCAGGGCGCTGCATCTGTTACAGGTATAGCATCCAGTCCAATGCCAAAAACATTTTAAGAATAGGTAGAATGTATTCTAATGGAAACAACATATATTGAACCGTAATCTAATTCCTTTGTAAATATACCATTAATTGCGATTTAGGCGTTCCCAGTACATAGGGCCCAATAGTCAACCGAGCCTAAAGACAGGCGTTCACAAATATGAGGACTGATAATAACGCGGTCAATACATCGTACCCTAATCCAACAATGAACAGTAATAGAAGTGGTAAGATGATCCAACAATGAACAGTAATAGAAGTGGTAAGATGAGTGGTTTATTAGAAAAATGAGCATAACGTGAATCGCAATTCACAACACGAGCAAAACTTACAAACATGCACAAAAGTACAACATACTCAAAGCGCACAGAGATAAACTCCAATCTTATTCTCTTTGAAACTTTGTTTCTTCAATGAAACCAGTGTTCTTTCGAGAAAGATTCTCACACTAACGTGGCCATGGCAGGGTGCCTTGAGGGGATTTTCAGCTTGTTATTAGTGTGAAACTGGACTGCAGCTCGTAGTCTACCTAAGCTCAGCTAATCTGGCGCATCAACATTTTATATTAATTCTCTAAAAAAAGTACCAAATACTATCTTGCTATTATAAAAATAATGGATAATTGCATAAATGGTTCATAAACTGAGCCTCAATATAAAATATAATCTCTTAACTTTAAATTTATTCAATGTGATTCTTGAAGCACAATGTGCGATTTCCTTATGAAGTCAAGGAGTGTTGATCTTACCCACATAGGTGCAATTATGAGGTGAAACCTGAATGACCTTGGATAAAGTACAACGATTAGTTGTCTACCCACTTCTTCATCAAATCATTGGCTTTTCTCAACCAGAAAAGAGAGACACTCGTTAGAGGGTGATAATAATAACAAATAAATTAAGAGAATATCAACTAAAATGAAACAAAGAGATAAGTACAAAAATCTTAATAATTGACTAATCAATTAAGGGTTGGATGATTCATAGAACAATACATTTTAGGTAGTTTGTTGGTTATTAAATGATAATAGTATGATTCAAATATAAAGAAAAACAATGTTGACAAAATTTCTATTCTATCCATGAAGTAGGGTCCAGTAAATTTAAAGTGGTTGCACAATGTGTTTAGTTTTAAAACGAAGAAAAAAAATGCAAATCACGTGGTAAACATACCATCCAAAAGCAAACATATTCTAAATTGCTATTGAAAAGTTAGATAAATGTATCTATTCAATCATACTATTTAAAGAAGAGGTGTCTGCATTTGGGTTCGAGCGTATCTCAACCTTGAGTGGCGCTCTCCTCAGCTCTACGACCTTGTCCGATGACAGCACCCTTCTCAGCCCCTCCACATCCCCCTGCAGCATCGCCGCCATCGGTGCCCCCACCTGGTTGTCGCTTCACATGTGATGCATCGTTAATCTCGTGCATGGAGGTAGTGAAAAGGGCAGTGATTGAGGGAAGGGCACTCATCGTTGGTAGTTTATTTGTAAAATAAATTAAGAGGTGTCTTGTATCACATTGAAAAAATACATGAACTAAATTGGCATTAATTCTCAAATATAATTTTTATTTTCATTTATTAAAATATGAATTTATAATTATAATGAAACCAATGTGTCCTATTGAAACAACTTGATTATTCATAATAGAGTTACGCTTATTTTGTTATTATTTAATTTCGAATTTATTATTTTTGTTTAATGGTTATTAGGCACTCTCGCAACTTTTGAAAGTTTGTGTTTATTCAGACATAATTTCTTAATCTTTAGAAGGTTATATTTGTGCAAACATAACTTCTTCATCTTTGAAAGGTTGTATCGGTTCAAATATATTTATTCAACATTTCTATTGAATACTTTTCATAATTTTCAATTATCCTTTCTATGATATATAGTCATTGTTTTTAATTGTTTCCCTTTGAGAGTTCCTGGAAAAATACCAGAATGGCTATCTAGTATTCTTATATAAGACTTTGTTGTATCTGGAGGATTTTTGCCAGTAATCATTAACAATATTGTGGGGCAAATAATTCTTTAAAGAGGGTGTTATCATACCTCAAAGATTGACTCCATTTTTCTTCCCATTGATTTTTCCCCAACATTCAGTGCATGTTCACTGTGTGGAACATGAACCTGAGAGAAGAAAAAGAAAGAAAAAAAAAGAAAAGAAATCAAAATAAGTTATAGAATTTTTCGCATTGACGTCATTTTGAGTGAAATCGTACATATCGGATTGATGGTCATGCCATGTAGGATAGCCTGTGTTGACCGGAATTCTACATCAAATTTTTCCAATCTAAATTGGCTGACCAAATAACATTAGAAAATCATTAAAATATTTATGACTGTATGGGTCAAATTGAAAAGTTCATGACTAAATTGGGATCCGCACATTAGGTTTATGACTTTTTTGGTAATTTTTCTTACAAAAGCATATCTTCGTGAAAGTACACATTCTATTTTAAAAATAAGTAAAGCTATACCCCTTTTTTTTTTTTTTTTTTTTTTTTGTCAAATACAAATACCATTTCATTCATTCAAAAACAATAACTACACGAGTGAAGTTAACAAGAATCAATACATGATAAATCCCAAAGAGGTAGGGGATTGCCTTGACATCCAATTGAAGGGGAGAGTCCCTTTTCGATGGGTTTTGGTAATTCAATTTGTGACTTGGTTAGTTTCCTGTGGGCATTGGGATAGGGGAACACCTTCTAATTGGGTTAGTAGTGCATTGCATTCCTCAAAGAGACATCTCAAAGCCCATGGGCTCAAACTCAGTTCAGCAGTGAATCTATCAATAGACTGATTGTCAGATAGAACACATGTTAGACATAAATTAGTGATTCTAATCACGCATCAAAGAACAAAATTCAAGTGTTGATTAGAATCATATGTGGAAAAACCGGATAAAAAATAAAACTACCCTCCAGCTATTGTTCGAATTTGTGCTCGTCGGAAATTCACTTAAATTCGATGATATCATGGGCACACTTTACTAACCTAATCCCCTCGCGTACTGATGGTGTATTTTCGAATGAGAGGGTTTGTGTTAGATCTTGTGATTGCCCTTACAAAATGAACGATCAAAGTGGTTATCAAATGAGTGGTTGTCACAAAGAGGTACGAAACGTGCAAAACCGCATGTGAAATAACTGTTACTTAAAAAGAGAAAACGTGGGTCAAACCCAATGGATAAGTTTTTATTTCAAAAACTATATACCTATATGTGGGATCACATTATAGATAACAGCACCCACATGCACCACAGATTCCTCCTTCAGCTCAGACGCCTCCTGCAACCAGAGCAATGCTTCCTTCATTGCAAGGGCTTTGATTTCGAGTGGAGAAGAATTTCATATGAATAAATGATAGGCGTAGAGAGATTATTTGTTAAGGATTTGGCAATAAATGCATATGCTACCGTTTCATTTTTCATAACAAAAGTTCCATTTGATACTTAATAAAGGATTCTCTTCTTTTCTCTCGTCTTGTGACATTTTCTTGTTCTATAATTTTTCCTTTGCATGTCCTTTAACGTTTTTTTTTACCTTTTTAATTCTTCCGCGCAGAGCTCCCGTTTACCTCTTGCTTTGCCCTGCGAAGCGAGTCAGAAAAGCTCAGTTAAGATTACCAATTTTCAAACCACTCGAGAGTATGAAATTCTGCAAAAACTTGTTGGCATTTTGCCACATCAGAGGCAGATTAATTGATTAAAAGGTCAAATCCAGCCATGGCTTTCTCTTCATCCCAAGTGCACTTCACTCGAAGTCCAAAAACTGAAAACACAGTTTTGATCGAGCAAATGCTACAATTATTCGAGCACACGGAGGCCCCTTTTACCCGTCTTCGTCACTGTCAGCTCGAGACCCTAAATATCTTTGGACTAGTGCGTCTCTTTTGCAAATTGAGTTCCAGCTGTTCTTGTTCCAATTCTTCCAGGTTGGGCCGTGTGTTTCGTAAGAAAATACAGTATAAGAAAACCACTTAAATTTAAAAAAAAAAAAAAAAAAATACGACGATTACATATACATAGTGGAGCTTATATTTCTAGACTAAGCGTTCATGCCATAAATGAACGACACGTGTTAAGTGGCGATACTTGATATAATGATGGTATGTTATTATTGGGGTTGCGGTCGCAATATGACTAGGAGTAATTAGGACTATGTACATGCATATTCACCTTTTCTATTTCTTTTTTTGTTTTCCTTGTGTCCCTTTCCCACGTTCTAGGACAATTGAAGACTAATCATTTACTCATTATTTGTTTCACATTCTTTCTATTTCCTTCGACATTACATTCATACGCGGCGGAAGAAGGGAGAGTTAACTAACCCTAAATGATTGTAGAAAGTTACAATGAGGTAGGCTTGTTCGGTTTGGATCTTTGCATATGTACAAGTTTTTCACAAAATATTTCGTGTGTCCAACATATTTTAATCAAGATGTCTTACCAATGACCTTCGGTAGTGTTTACAGGTAGTCATTAAAGCTTCAAAGTTTTAGGAAAATATCATTCCTGAAATAATTGTCGATAATCTCGTGCATTACACAAGCTATTGATCTTATGTAAGTTGATCGACAAGTCTTGTCATGCACATACAAAATATATAAAAAAAGAATAGAGATGTTGGAGCCCCTAAACTGTTGCAAAATGTGTAATTAGGCCTTCAACTAATATTCAATCAAACAAACTAGTCCCTGAATTGCCGCGGCTGCTGACTACGCAATCGGATGTTGCAGGGGATGAACTCAACAGGGTGGTGAGTGAGGCATGGAGGCGGAAGAAGAAGATGATATGCACAGAGTGATTGACGGTCGTGAGGTCATAAGAGCTTGTGAAGGCATATGTTATCCCCATGAACACTGTTGATGGTGCATTTGTTTGGAAGGAGAAATAATAAGGGCTAGCCCATGGGGCCGCAAGTCCTAAAACTTGTCACAAAAGTGCAGTTGAGTCTAAAAACTTGTCACAAAAATATAATTGAGTCATAAAAATTTCAAAAAGTTCAATCGAATTCTAAAACTTCCAAAAAGTGCTAAAACTTGTTATGAAGGTCCAACCAAAGTTTTATGACTTTTAATACACTTATCCCTACTTTTTTTTTTTTGTAAACTTAGGGGCCGGAGTTACCAATTTGAGATAGAGCTTTAATTAAAGTAGATGGACATGACGTTGTACGTGCATCAAGGAGATTAGTCGAGTTGTATATCTGAATACCCCATATTATCGAAAAGAGAACTTCCGGAAAGTTTTCCCAATCCTTCTTCTAAAACAGAATTCCGTAATGAGATAGAGCGATTCTTTTACTTTGGTTACTCCTCCGCAGAGTTACAAAGTGAGACCTCCTAGTCCTATATAGATAATTGTTTAGGCTGACTGATCTTTAATTTAACTTTCCATCACATGATTCTTAAAATGTCGGCACTTGGGTACATAAGAAAACCACATAACTGTAAATCCCATTCGACGCAGCTCTTCCAGTGTTCAGTTCTAGATCTGTCTTTGCAACTAATGATTGTGCCATATCATGACTATTTACTATTAGGGGTGATCGGGTCCAGGGTGAGTAGGGTCTAGACCTGGACCCTATTCCCGACCCTGTTATAACCGGTTCTCTTTTTTTGGACCCTATACCCGACCCTGTTTGCATTGGACCCTGTTCCCGACCCACCCTGTTTTTTCGGTCTGAGAACAGGGTTAACCCTGTTTATATTAGAACTTGTTTTGCATACAAACAAACATCAAAATTTGAAGAGCAGCAATTTAATTTAATCCTTTCCTCCAGCCAATTTTGGCTGCTTATCCTGCCTCTTCACCAAATACAAGACCGGTATTGAATTTTGAACCAATTGGCTGCAACGCTATTCTTACATAAATCCATTTACATCTATTAGAGGAAATCAAACACAAATAAACAGATTAGTTTTCATAGTAAATCAAATCTCTCAACCATTGGTGGTGGCAAAACAGGAGCCTCAACGACAGCAAGTTCCTTTCTCACCAACATTCCAAAGAGAAATCAAACACAAATAAAGTCTATTTACTTACCACAAAATCAGAGTTTCCACAAAATAAAGTTTATTTTTCAATGATAATGTCACTCGCCGAAGCTGTACGTTTAATAGTTGAGACAAGTGATCATTTTAAGATATAATTTTGCTTTAATATTAAAAGGAAGAGGCGAGTTTGGGTTTATAAGAGTATATTGAAGAAGAAAACCAGCAGAACAGCCTTCGCTCTCTTGCCTCTCTATCACACACACCCACCCGCACAAGTATCGTCTTCCTTGTGTTGTGCGTGACCAAGAAGTTGAAAATGAAATTCCTTCCTTATTAGGTAGGATTAATGAATACTGTGACAGCAACAAGTTAGCAAAACCAACTTAATAATTGTTGTATAATCTATCGATGAAACTCGAAAGGTAAATGATTTACACACCATAACAGTTTCATAATCAATACAAAATCAATCGGTGAAACGTGAAAGACAACGCAACCATTTTAAAATTGGAATCCATTGGTGAAACCGGAAAAGTAAAATATTTAAGAATGAGAGTGCGACTATTATTGCTCATTCATATAACTAATCAATGAATCTAATAATTTCTAATTACCAAACATCATTGACCGGCGGCGAGCGGAGCAGAAGTAGCGTCAGGGTCATCACGCGGTGAGGACAAGGATAGCGGTGGAGCTAGGCTGTCGGCGGCGGGTGCGTCGCTCGGGAGTAGGCTCGGAGTATATCTGTTGGGTGTCGGAGCATATCTGTCGAGTGTCAAGCACAGGAAGACCTAGCAGCAGGGGCAGCAGCGGCTTCGCAAGGGAGGGCAGCGCCCTCGAGGCGCCGCAGCGGGGGGCTCGGCGGGACGCGGCGACGTCAGGTCGACGCGGATTAGCATAGCAACAGCTTCGACGGGCTACTGGTATTGCGGCTGGTGAGGGCGGCAAGGATCGATGCGGCTTCGGTGGGCGTCGGCGAGGGGGCTAGGCCAAATCGCGAGCAGAGCAGGGGGCGTTGTTTGGGCGGCGGTAGATCGGCAGCAGGGGAGCTCAGGAAACAGCGCGTGGTGAGAATAGGATTGGCAGGGGGCTACTGTGGGTTGCTCCAAGATGCGACAAGGTGGGCTTGCGGATGCGAGATCTGTGGGCTAGGGGTGTCGGCGAGGCAACAGCAGCAGGTGGAACGGTGAGATCGAATGGAGGCGGCGTCGGCGCTCGGGTGCGAGCTCGGCGAGGGTCAGCAGCTTTGTAGGCACCAGTGGAGCGAAGCTTCAGATGACCGGCGGAACGGTGGCGGTGGTGCGACCGCGAGGGGTGCGACGAGAGCGGCAGAGGCGGTGTTGGCTTCGCGATTTCGGGAGGGGAGCTTGGAGCAAGGTTGGCGAGCGGAACCAAGATCGGCGGACGGGCGGAGGTTGCGAGCTCGGGGAAGTCTGCCATCTGAGGTAAAGATAGAAAGTGATTAGGGTTTTGCGTATTGGTTTTTTTGGGGGTGGCTTACAAACTGGTTCTCCAACTGGTTCCTAAACCGGTCCGGTCAATCCGGTTCTCGGGTGGGAAATCCCTCAGAATTGGTTCCCGGACCAGTTTCAATCGGAACCGGTTCCCGACCTTGTTTTCCGGGTGGGCCGATCTGGGAACTAGGTTGACTCGGTCCGGTTGCACACCCCTATTTACTATATAAGGTTTTTGGGTGATTGCATAGACAATATACGAAGGTGATCAAGAGACAGAGAATGTTCCTGCAAATAGAAATATAGGAGGCGCGACTAGAGTTGCTTCAAGCTCAGGGAGGGAATTAAGGAAATGGCACGACTTTCAGCTCAAGAAGCGGTTCACAAAATTCAAGATTCCAGCGCGCTTTAAAAAATCGTGAACGGAATCATCCACAACCACAGGAGTCATCAGAGGAGCAATTTTAGGACCAACTGCATCAGCTACCGCCATACTGTCACTATGCATTTTATGACTAGCTGTTCTCTTTCTTGGTAAACATTGATTGTGCGGATGGCCACAGGTAACAAATAGTGATAGCAGCTCCATTTTGCTTAGGAAGAAATTTCCTCTCCCTTGCTAGTATTCTGAGGTTGTCGACTGCCTTTAGCAGCAGGCGTATCACATGCCCCAAAAGAATCAAAACCATCAATATATCAAGTACTGTGATAGACATATATATATATATATATACCTTGAATCTATGAGTTTGGACATAAATTGTCAAGTGGAAAGAAACATAATTTATTCAATGATATGCACCATATGAGCATCATTTATTAAACTTGCAGGTAATTATACATTCTTATATAAGGTGCATTTATTATCCTGTAAATCAATTAATTGAGAAACATTTTTTCAAAATTGATCGTTTGTATCACTTATAAAAATAAAAATAGTAATGTTAAGTTAGCGAAATATTAATGCATAGATTGTGGATAAAATCGAAAATATTTTCCATTGCCTAATTTTTCTTGGCAATCAACAATTATTTTAGGATAATTCTTTTCCAAATCATTGATTTCCAGTGAAATAAATGCATCTTTATTTATTCTAAAAACTCCCCCTATTGGAAATAAACTCCCCTAATTACAGTACTGAAATTTATTTGCATGTTCCGGAATAATGAACTCAAGAAATTGAGCATAATGGAGGGAAAAAAAAATGAACCTCCCATGCAAACTGCAAGAAGTTGCTTGAGTGACAACAAGTCTCATCATCTTAGCATAGGATTCTTGGAAGTGAAAATTGTGCCTTGGGTTCTTTATCTCTAAAGTTGCGTATTATTTGCGCACTTGAAAAGCACTCTTGGAGACTTTATTTAAAGCAAATGTAAAGATAGAGGAGCAAGTCTCAGCTACATTGGTGCATGCGAGCCCAACTCATATGCAATGTCAAATCAGGCGGGTCCTACATAGAGTTCATCTTCTCTGACGGTGCATGCTAATTGGCCTCACATGTACCAACAAAGAATTTATTCCAATAAAGAGGATTGTTATTGATATGCATCATTAGGTAAACCACCCGAGGAAAGTGTAGTGAAATTGGCAAATAGAATTGCTTTTCAAGTCATAAGTGCGTATTATATATATATTCATCGTACTTAATGTATGGAATTTATATAAAAAGATAAGAAAAATCGAAATCAATCATTGTTTGGATTTTCGGTTTGATGCTATGTATTTTTAGCTATGGCAATTTAGGAAGCTATTACATTGCATAAAATTGTCCGAAATTATTTTCTAAAAGGCCAAATGTCCCGATCCATTGCGCATGGAAGGTAAATGTTTGCAATTGGAATGTTGGGCAAACATATAGTAATTATGAATATCTTTTTGATACCTATAAAATGTCTAGTTTGCTATGATATGCACATGTCTTGAGATTTTCTTTTAGAATCTAAAACACACAGCAAAATATAATTTTCCTTCTACATTTTTTTCAATATTGTAATATATTATTTTTCATAATTTAATTAATGTAAGCCAATAATCACTGATATAAAAAGTGTTAGTTAACAGCATTTTGTCTATCTACTAGATGTTAAATGCAAAAACTTATTTGATTGCTCATATAATATATATATATATATATAATATACCGATTATGTAAATTTATTTTTTGATTTTTAATATTATTAATGTGATATATCTATGGGAAACGCAACCCTGAATCCGTGAGTTTGGACATAAATTGTCAAGCGGAAAGAAATATGATTTATTTGATGATGTGCATCATATGAGCATCATTTATTAAACTTGTAGGTAATTTTACATTCTTATATAAGGTGCATTTAGTATCCTGTAAATCAATTAATTGAAAAACATTTTTTCAAAATTGATCGTTGTATCACTTATAAAAAAAAAGTAACGTTAAGTTAGCGAAATATTTATGCATATATTATGGATAAAAACGAAAATATTTTCCATTGCCTAATTTTTCTCGGAATTTTTCCATTGCCTATTTTTTCTCAGAATCAAACAATTATTTTTAGGATAATTCTTTTCCAAATAATTGATTTCCAGTGAAATAAATGCATCTTTTTTTTATTCTAAAAACTCCCCCCCGTTGGAAATAACTCCCCTAATTACAGTACTGGAATTTATTAGCATGTTCTGAAATGATGAACTCAGAAGAAATTGAGCATAATGGAGGGGGAAAAAATGAACCTCTCGTGTAAACTGCAAGGAGGTGCTTGGATGAGAACAAGTCTCATCATCTCAGCATAGGATTCTTGGAAGTGAAAATTGTGCCTTGGGTTCTTTATCTCTAAAGTTGCGTACTATTTGCACTCTTGAAAAGCACTCTTAGAAACTTTATCTAAAGCAAACGTAAAGATAGAGGAGCAAGTCTGGGCTGCATTGATGCATGCAAGCCCAACTCATACGCACTATCAAATCAAACGGGTCCTACATAGAGTTCATCTTCTCTGATGGTGCATGCAAATAGGCCTCACATTTACTGAGTGTAACCAAGAATTTTTTCCGGTAAAGAGGATTGTTATTGATATGCATCATTAGGTAAACCATTCGAGGAAAGTGCTACAAAATTGGCAAGTAGAAATGCTTTTCATAGTCATAAGTGTGTACTTTATATATATTTTTTCATTGTGCGGAAAAAAAGAAAAGGGAAAAGAAAAGAAAAATTAACAAAAAAATCAAAAAAAATATCTAAAAATTAAATTAAAAAATTTGGTCAGCACTAACCGTGTCACATAGAATGGTTGACGTTTACGTCAGTAATTTCTGACCTAAATTAGCCAACAAATTGAATTGGTACTAATATAAAAAGGTTTAAGACTAAATTGATGTCAAATCAACATGTTTATGAGTTTTTTGGTACTTTTCCCCCATAAGTCTCCCAATTCTGTAATGTTTAATTCAAGTAGTAAAAATCATACACTAGGATTGCAAAGGTTCAAGGTTGACAAACTTGTAATGACAATCTAAACTACATAACAATAAATTCACAACAAAATGCTCATTAAAGGTGTGTATTTTTCACTTGACACATTCTCAAGATTTCGGCAGGTAAGATAGGTCTTTACATTGTCCTAGCCTTTTTAGCGTTTCTTAGGAAGAAAAAAACCATTAAAATTACGTTGATGGGTAACCGGTTATTTTCCTTTTATGCGTTTTTTTTTCTTTTCATCTTTTTGATCTTTGATCTAGTTTTTTGCACTAATTGCGTTTCATTTAAGGTCATAGCCGCGCAGCCCCAATCTTCTTTGCAACCCGTTACAAGTTATCCAGTTTTTGAGGATATTTTACGATTAATATCGGTCTGTTACTTTTCGATGAAGCTACCTTGATATTGAAGTGAGCTGACCGACAAAGACCAAGGAAGTCTTGGTCGTCTCCCCTTTTTTGCTGGTGAGCAGTGACACATTCACTTGGCTAGTTTATATCGAAAGCCTCAGCTCAGATAGACACACACACCATTCTTTTTCTTTAGAGAGAGATCTGGAAGAATCTTCCTAGCCATGGCAAACTTAGAGGCTGGAACAAGTAGTGATGTTGCACGAACATCAGGAGGTGTGTACCAAGTGTTCCTGAGTTTTAGAGGACCAGACACTCGGCATGGATTTACAGATTTCCTCTATCACAACTTGGTAGATGTTGGAGTCCGTGTATTCAGGGACGACGATGAACTCCGCGTCGGTGAAGTGATTGGTAAGAATTTGCTAAGTGCTATCAACAACTCCATAATCTACATACCCATCTTCTCTCGGACTTATGCTTCTAGTAAATGGTGTCTTTGGGAGCTTGCACATCTAGTGGACACTGTGTCTAAATCAGAGGATGAAAAGAGTATCCTTCCCGTTTTTTTCGATGTGGAACCTGATGATGTTAAACTTAAAACGCCAATATATAGCAAAGCTTTATCGGAGCACGAGAAGAAGTTTCACAACGAAGTCGAGGCATGGAGAGTGGCTCTTGCAAAGGTAGGTGGAATCAAGGGATGGAACGTGAAATCAAGGTAAAAATCCTTTAAGATCCCTAATTCTGTTTTTTTTTTTTTTTTTTTTAAGAAGATGGAAGGTTGCCCTGTCAAATGATTTCTTTTATTCTTTTTGTTGATGGAAAATACTGAAAACTAACTCCAATTGCTGCTCTCCTTCAACTGTACATGGACCCTGTATTTTTCCTTTTAACCATTTTTTCCTCTTCACTGTCTCCTAAGGCTAGCAAATATTCAAGAGCACCCTTTTACATTTATTGTTTGGGATGAATACCAAAATCAACGACAGATTTTGCATCCATATTGATCTGCCTCGAGCTCTGCAGAGCTCGCTGGAGGTCTTAATCGAGGCCGGGCACCACGCTGGTATGAGCATCAGACAAGTAGACAGCGGTCGTGAATAGGCGGTTGAAGGTCGAGTGTCACGGATTGAGAAAAGTGCTGAGGGTAATCTTGATAAGAAAATGGCAATTGAATTAATAAGTTATGGCGACAAATGCAATTTGAAAAACATTTGAAAATTGGGAAGTCAATTTGTAATATGACGAAATGTGGAGATAGAGAGAAGCTGACGTGTGGAAAATGGTTTTTGCAATTTCTCCTTAGCATTATCCTTTCGACCTTTCTTCAGGGTTGTCTTAACTCTTAGGCAAACTATGGATGAGTTGGGGCGCAACATGACAGTGACACAGCCCCACATGACATTTCTGTCTTGTTTTGGGGCTCATCGAATGGCATTTACATTAACAATTTAATATGCTTATCATCATTCATCAATAACACCTTATATCGCATAATTTGGCTATCAATCAATGAATTTAGAATTAACACCTAGTTTGCATTTGGGGGTGCCCATTAGCTTCTCCAATGCAAATGAGCTGTTTTTGCATAATTACTGGCAATCTCTTATGGTGTTGGGTTATGTAGTCAATATGACCAATGTGCCGCTGAGAATTTTAGAGTTTTGTTTTTGACCTGAAGATGGAGTTGTCGGAAAGCAAACTGACAGGCCTCTCTATTATGTTTCATATTAATAAGGAAGTTTAAGAAGAATTCCGAAACTATATCTTATCTTAGTTAAGGTGCAAGCCAAAGCCCAAGTAGATGGTCCAAACTTTGGAATGTATGTACTTGATGGTCTGGAAAATCAAGCCTGTGTTATATGCTGCCAATCTACACACATATCTTCATTCCTTAACCACCAAGTTAACCTCATGGGAGTCAGGCCTCTCGATATTCTATTTTGAACCATTAGTGTGACACAGCTCTTTAAATGCCATTATACTTGACATAATCAAATCCATAAAAGACATACATGCATAAGTTAAGCCAATACGGATGTTTTGTGCTCTCTTTTTTTTTTTTTTTTTTGTTGGGGGGGGGGGGATAAGATAATATTTTCCTCAACAAACTGTAGTGTCTAATGGATGACGTTGCCATTTGGTAACTTTTGTCCGTGTAAGCCATTGCTATTATCTTCAGAAATTTCTATAATCAATAATGCACAACATATCAAGTGAATTCTACTAAATTAGCATGTATTGATTGTTCAATGTCATTATATATCTGTCCAATGTGCTTCAATCTTTTTCATGTTAAAATGTTGACAATCCCATGTGTAATGCATGGGTATAAAATCAATCTAGTCAACTAATGAAAGTGCTTTTGTACATGGCAGCCAAGCAGAGATTGTCAAATCGATCGTTGAAAAAGTATTGGAGAAGCTAAAGATAAAACAAAAATTGGTGACTGAAAATTTAGTTGGACTTGATGATCGAATAAAATACTTGATAGAGTTATTAGATGTCAACTCTTATGATGTGCGGCTCATTGCAATTTATGGAATGGGCGGAATTGATAAAACAACTATTGCTAAGGTCATCTTCAATCAATTATCTTCCCACTTTGGAAAATGTTGTAGCTTTCTTGAGGATGTTCGAGAAAGCTTGTTGACCAAGGAGGCCATGGTCGAGTTGCAAAAGAAATTACTGTCTGACATTGTTGGTTCCAGATCTGTAGAACAAATCAAGGATAGTGAAGAGGGAATGTTGAGGATTGGAGTCACACTCAGCACGAAGAAAGTCCTTGTGGTTTTGGATGATATTGATAATAAAGAGCACATTAAGAAACTAATAGGAAATTCTACATTACATTCAGGATCTAGGATAATTATTACATCGAGAAACATAGCTGTTATGCATGTTGAGGAATTTGAAGGTAAAATTCTCGACTATGAGATGCTAAAGATGGATAATGGTCCTGCACTTGAGCTTTTTTATCAACATGCCTTTCATGGAGACTTTCCTTTGGATGGTTATCGTAGACTTTCAAGACAAATTGTCTCAAGCACGGGAGGGCTCCCCTTGGCTATTGAAGTGATGGGTTCATTGCTTCATGGGAAAGACCAAGAAATTTGGGAAGAGACATTGGAAAAGTTAAAGAAAGTACCTGAGAAAAAGATTCTGGATAAGTTGAGAATTAGCTATGATGACCTAGACGAACATCATAAACAAATTTTTCTCGATATAGCATGCTTCCTTTTCAATGAGAATAAGACCGATGCAATGTACATGTGGACCAATTGTCAATTTTATCCCAAAGGAGGAATTAAAGTCCTTATCGATAGGTGCTTGGTAAAGATATTGGATAATGATATGTTCTGGATGCATGATCAACTTATATCATTGGGAAGGCAAATTGTCCATGAAGAAAGTCCAAATGACCCTGATAAGCGAGTAGGTTGTGGAATGCAGAAGAAGCCCTTCAAATCATGGCCACTAAAGAGGTTAGTAAGGACGCGTTTGGTAATATTTATGTTCCAACGAACAATTTTTGAACAGAAATATATATATATATATATTTTTTTTGTTTCTGTTCCGGGAACAATTTCGAGTATAAGAACGCGCTTGGTAACTATAAAAAAAATTATATTCTAGGAATAGAAATGCATTTTGTAAATTTGTATAATTTTGTAGTTTCTTTTAATTTTTCAATATTTTTATTATATTTATCCTTTTTTTCTTTTTTTCTTTTTTTTTCCTTCTTTCTCCTTTGTGGCCGGTTGCCGGCCACAATGGTGGCCGACAATCGATTGGGTGAGGTCCGATGAGCTTGCTGGAGCCTCGTTAGGCCACCAACGAGGCTCAACCTCGCCCAAGCGGCACGAGGTCGACCTCACCAAATCTAGGCGAGCTCGAGCTCACCCAGCCACGGCGAGGCTCGGTGTCACCGGGGGTCGGTGACGCTCTGGCGAGGTCGCCGGCCAAAAGGAAGAAGAAGGAAAGAAAAGAGAAGAAGAAAAAAGAGAAGAAAAAAGAAGAGAGAGAAAAATTATTTCTCAGAATTGTTCCAAGGAACAAGAAGTAAATTTTTTCTATTTCTTGTTTCTGTTTCAATTCTATTCTCGGGAACAAAAAAATTAGATTTTTTGCTTCTGGGAATAAAAGTTTTACCAAACACGTTTCTGTTATTTTTTTGTTCCCCATAACAAAAGAACAAAAATTTTTGTTTCAAGGAACATAAACACTTTTTAACAAACAAGGCCTAAGAATTCCCTTTTTGTTTAGGACCTTTATCATTTTTTCCTACCCATTCGAGTTTTAAAACATAGAGGTTGGAAGTTGACAAACTTCTTCACATCATTGCAAAATTTTGCTTGCAGAGGAAGGACAAGGTTCAAGGGCTTGAGATCCGTCAACCATTTGAGATTACAAATGAAGAATTTGAAGGGCTACCAAAACTAAGATTCCTCAATTTACACAAAGGAACTTTTGCTGGGGACTTCACAAGGTGTCGTTCAAAATTGAGATGGTTCTCTTGGCATTGTCCTTTAGAGAAGGATTTTAGGGCTGATAATTTTTATTTGGACCAACTTGTTATTTGTAAACTTCACCGAATTGACTTCAAGGATGATTCAAAGGCATGGGACTTGATCAAGGTAAATTACATGTTTTAAAATCTTGTTCGATAGCTCCCTTGTGTATAATGCAATGGTTCTTACACTTGACATGTCATCCATTTTTACAGAGAGCACATAATTTGAAAGTTTTATCTATTACTTTCTGTAATGGCATAACGACAATCCCAAACATCTCTAGATGCTTGGCTTTAGAGAGATTGATTCTTGCTGAATGCTCCAGTCTAAAGAGAATTGAAAGCTTCATTGGAGATCTACAATCGTTGATTGAGTTAGAGATCAAACAATGCAATATTACAGATTTGCCGAAAGAAGTGGGGGCACTAGTGAAGCTTAAGCATTTCTCATTATTTGGATGTCGAAGTTTGAGAAAACTTCCAGACTCAATTGGGAATTTGACCTCATTGACGAAGTTAGACTTATCAGGTACGAGCATTGCCAAATTTCCAAATTGCATTGGAAACTTAAAATCCAAATATTTGTAGTCTGAAATTTGATAATTTTTCTTTTGACAGGGACGATAATAAGAGAACTCCCCAACTCCATCGGAAAGTTAAAATCATTACGTGTCTTTCATTTTTTACCAATAAATAGACTTGATTATAGGGAAGATCATAGGGAAGCTCATGATTGGCAATTACCTAGTAGTTTTGGTTTAGTAAATCTTGAAGAGCTGAATCTCTCCGGGCATTATAAATTGACAGGTGAAATTCCGATAGGAATTGGAGAATCGTCATCTTTAAGAATCCTAAATTTAATGGGCACCCGTATTAGCAGAATTCCAAGGACAATAAACATGCTTCATCACCTCCAAACACTAAACTTAACAGAATGTCATAAAATTCAAGAGTTGCCGGAGCTTCCCGCAAGTTTGACTAGTCTACTTCTTGAATCTTACTCATTGCTCTCAGTCCCCAAACTGTCAAACCTTACCAATTTGGTTGAACTGCAACTGAGTAAAGGCTATTTGATGAGAAATGAATCAAATAAAATCTCAGGATGCAACATACGGGGGGTTGGGAGGTTATTTAGACTACAAAAGTTGGCTATAATACTGCCAAATGTCCCTGCACCTCCAGAGTTGGCTTTTATTTCTCATCTAGAAGAGCTTACTTTGGCTCGCCTAGACCAAGAATCCTTCGTGCATCTTCCATCCTCTCTGCGAAGATTGAATTTGGAATTCTTTAACATTAGGTGGGCAGAGTTACTTCCCTCTCGCTTGAGATTGGGAAATTTGTCAACTTTAGAGTTTTGTGATGTTGAAGTAGAAGACATTCCACTCGATGGACTTCCACAACTAGAGAACTTAACTATTAAACGTTGCGAATTGCTTCAGAGATTATCTTTGGAATTAAGGGAGCTACAAGAAGTGCACGTGTCATCTTGTCCAGAGCTAGCTGAGATACAATTTGTGGGTCTTTCGAGATCATTGAGATCCTTCACTGTTATATATTGCATATCTTTGAGAAGACTGGGTGGGTTATCATACTTGAAGAACCTTAAAATTTTGACAATCAATTGGTGCATCGTACTTTCTAATGTTGAGGGCCTTCACGAGCTAAAGTCTCTGAATTTCTTGGAGGTGACACAATGCCCCTCATTGAGAAGGTCGAATAGATTGAATGCTTCTACAAACATTCCACATCATTGCCACATCAAAATTAAGGATTGTGGTGACTTTATCGAAGATTTTACTTTTGGCTACTTTGGAAGCTCTTTGAAGCATCATAGAGAGAAAAACTTCCTGGATGCATCACATCTCAAGTCCAAGCTTGCTAAGGTGCGACGTCTTCTGCATCAATTTATAGTATATGTGTATTGACACCTAAATTTTGGTGACCCACTTAATCAATCATTAATTATATAGAAAATTATGGATTAATTTTTAACTCCTAGCAAAAATAATTTTCATTAAATTACATGACATATAGACATTAAGAGCATTTGCATTAATAGTCATAGAATTTTAGAAAAATAATAAAAAGGAAAGAAAGAGAGAAAAAATTAATTAAAGAAATTATTTAAAAAATGGAAAAAGAAAAGAAAATGGGAAAAGCTAGACCGGGACGGGGGCAGGCCGGCCCGGCCTCTTTCTCTTTACTTTTCTTTTTCTTTCTCTTCACCTGGGCCGGCCCACTTTTCCTTCCTCTTCTCAAGACCGGCCCAGCCTTTTTCCTCTCCCTCTCTTTCGCTCACGCGTTCTGTAGAACAGAGCACGACGTAAGCGAACGAAAGGACGGTGAGACAAGGCAAAGCGGAAGAAGTCGCGCGAGACGTCTGGTGGGGGCTAGGCCGGCAATCGCAGCTGGCAAGGCAAGAAGCCACGCGGACCAGCCGATGCTTAAAAGGGACAGAGGGGGCATGTGTAGAAAGGGGGATTTTTTATTTTGGGGGGGGGGATTATTGGGTCTGGAGAGTGACATTGGACACTGAGAGAGGGAGGCCGTGAGCGAGAGGGTGAGGCCGAGAGTGAGTGAGTGTCTTCCGGCAACGGACACGCTTGAGTCCCGGCCGGCAACCCCGTCGACGTTCCCCTCTTCCTCGCGTCGAGCACACGGTAAGACCCGATCGTTTTTTTTTTTTTTTCCTTATTTGGAGTCGACTTCCCGAGGATCCCGGCCCGGAGACGTCGCAAGGCGGGTGGCCTTAGTTCGATTTGTCTCGAACTCGCTTGCCGTCTCCGAGCCGAATAGGGATTTTCGCGGACAAAACTCATTCCCTTGCACCACTGTTGTCTGGCCCCGTTTTGGCACAATCACGAGACTCTTGCTATTTCTAGTCAATATGCGTGTTGGGTTTGAACGAGCCATTATCTGTTGATTTCGAGCCTTATTTGTCGATTCCCTTTGAATCGTTGGTGTGAGTTCTAGTTCAGGAACGGTCTGTACTGTTTCCTCAATCTTTGCTCACAAAATGTTTGTTAAAATGCCCAGCATATGGTTCGACCTGGTTCTGGTCTGTTTTGAGCATTTATGGGCACGTGTGTCTTCTTGGAAGGAGCCATCTATTGGTCGAAGGATTTACGATTTCAGTTAAAACCTTTCCTGTTGAACTCAAATCGGCACATTGTCTTTTGTATTTGTTTCCCGGTTGCTATTTTGTTGGATGTGCCCGTTGGAAGTTTGAGTTTTGTTTGATGTTTGGCTGAGAGCGTTGGCCTTGAGCGAGTAGTGGTGTAGATGGACGGCTGGCCGGTGGTTGGAAGTCGCTTGCTATGGCGGTCCGGTGAGGGTCGTACCGGTCAACGACGAGAAGAGTTTCTTCACGGTCTAGTGTGGTGAGTCTCTTCAGTTTGTACTGAGTACTGAGCAAGAGCAAGAAGGGGGCGTGGAGAAAAGCAGAGAAGACATGGGCTTAATTGGTCTAATAAGATTCGGGCTTATTTAGGCTGGTGAACTTGGACTTCTTCGGTCTAGTTGGTACGGGCTAGGCTTAGTAGTAAGGTTCGGATTGGGCTTGTTTGTTAGTACGTTGGGGTTTAGAGAATTAGGTTTAGGTGTATTTTAGGGCTTTGGTCGGACCGGGCTTGGTATAAGAGCCTGCCACGCGTTTTGAGACCCGGGTCGAGTCCTGACCCGGACCAGATTCGGAGACCCGACTTGGGTCCCATTTTAGGATTAAAAATTAAAAAATTCGAAAAAAATTATTTTTTCTAAAAGTCATGAAAAAATTGAGAAATTAGATTTTAAGAAGTATTACTAAATTTTAGTATTAATTCCAGTTTAGAACTAATTTTTCATAAAAAAATGTGAAAAATCTTTTGATAAAAATTGTGTTCAAAATTGAACAAACTTTTAAGGCTTTATGATAGGATTTTAATGTTTCCTTTTTGGAGACAAATGCTCTTGATTGTGCACTTTTAATATATTGATTATGGTTTCTCTTTAGCCAAGTTAGGAATGATATGTTCCTTATCTTGTAGCTTTAGATCCTTATTTTCCCTTATAATTTATTTAATGCTTTCTTGGTTGTTGATTGTTATTTTAATTATTGCATGCCTGCATGATCACCTTAGATAATAGTTGATAGGTTTAAAATCAATCCAGACTCTCGATAAGCATCTTTTAAAATGAACAAGATTAGGTACCAAAAATGAACTGGTTGATCAATTAGTGTAATCAAGTCCTTAGTTCTAAATTCTGTAGTTGCGTAGGAAGTAAATTATATTACTATGCCTCATTTGATTTCTAGTTGACCCCAATAGGCTAGTAGCCACTCCTCCTTAGAAAATTCTTATAACGTCAATTTGAATACCCCAATATCACTCGAGGTATGAACTTAAGAGAGTTCACGTTTAAAACAAGGGCCATAGGCCTGCTTTTTGGGCAATACTTCTAATCCTATATCTTTTCCCCTCCATATGGAATAGGTAGGTCGTGACAATTTGCATGGATGTGTGGGTTTGAAAAATTAATTTGTTATTATTTTGGTTTGATGCTATAATCAAATTGTCAAAAGTTAAATATTATTTTGAAATCTACATGGAGAAAAAAAATATTTTTTAATCAAACACGAAAATTTATTTGAGATGATCTGTAAATAATTTCAAGTACATTACTGTCTGTTCAACATGTTCTTGTCAATTTGAAATGTTGTACAAATAAAATAAATTCACAAATAAAATGATCTTTCTAATGTTGAGGGCCTTCACGAGCTAAAGCCTATAAAATTCTTGGGGTTGAGATGGTGCCCATCGTTAGGAAGGTTGATTGATGCATCTTCAACAAATATTCCAGATGATTGCTTCGTCATAATAATGGGGTGTGGTGTAGATTATACTACCCATCTAGAAGCTTTTTGAAGCGTTACAATACATCACAGTTTGAATCTAACTTAGCCAAGTTGCGACATCTTCTTCATCAATTTATAGTAGACGTCCATGAATGTGCTGGTTTGAAAATGATTTGTTCTTATTTTCGTTTGATGCTATAATTCGGTAAAAACTACACAGATTGTAAAAAGTTAAATATTTTTGAAATCTACATGGACAAAATTATATTTTTTAATCCAACACGAAAATTTATCTGAGATGTCTTTAAATAACATCAAATACATTAGTGTCCCCTCAACATGTTCTTGTTAATTTGAAATGTCGTATAAAAAAAATAAATTCATAGATAAAAAATAATGGAGTGTTGGATATTACGTAATCCGATATGTTTAGTTTGATGTAGTGATGTTTAGCAATAATTGCCTTCTTGAACTTTGACATAGTTGCGCAATAGCCTACAAATTTTGTGAAGTTATGGATTATGGTTGAGCATGGCCTTAAGGTAGAATCTGGAATTTGAGAACCTGACCTGGTGGAAATCTGTCCGATCCTAGGTTCCAAAGTACGTAGGGTAAGTTCTATGTTCCAAAATTGGAGAATATGTTTTGACAGGTAGGTTCTAGGTTTTAGGTTAGTGGAACCTAGAAACTGTAATCTAGAATCTGGAATAAGTTTTTGTGTTTTCCTTTATCTATGTCTTCACTTAGTCTTGAGGTATTCTATGGTATATGATGATGAGTGTATAATTTGAAACCACTAATCCGAGTTTTCATTTTAGTACTAAGACTTTTACTTTATTAATGTTTTCATATTTTTCATGTGTTTAACTATATGTTATGGTCAATCATGTGTAGTGGTAAGTAGTGGTTATTTAATGTGATAATTAATTGCAATCTTTTATTTAATAATAAAAGTAGAATATGGGTGGACTTTGGAACCTATAACAAGATAGATTGTAGGTTCCAAAATATGTAAGGTAGGTTCTAGGTTTCAGAAAATAATGAACCCATATTCATAGGTAAGTTCCAGGTTCCACTAAGAAACCTAAAACCGCTCATCCTATTATGGATTATCCCATCATCGCCCCCACCCAAAAAATTAAAAAAAAAAACTTTGATTTATATTGCATCAATTAATTTTTCAATCTACATAACTATTAAGTTGGGGTGGCAAAATGGGTCCATGATCCACTTTCTGAGTCATATTTATTATTAATGAGCTATATGTGGATTATAAAGATATAAATGTCTAGTTAAAATGGATCCAAAAGGTTTTAAGCTAAATTTATATGGGTCAAAAATGGGTTAGAATTGAAAATTGGTTAGACATTCTAACCCATTTTTGACCCATTTTCGACTTAGGTGGGTAACCTAAAAAACAAATTGCAAGAGACTATTTCATGTGTCGGGCAGTTTTTGAAATTTTACTTATTTTGCCACCTTGCAAGATGTAAAGTAATCTTGGGAGAGACACTTGGCAAGACCCAGATAAAGCCTTATTTTGAGTACGTAGAGGCGGTAGTTTATGTGTATCAATGGGAATTAGTCAATCCAAATGCTAGCACTATAATATTCATAGAATACGTTTTCTATTGATGCCGTTATGAAGTAATTATAGCAATATATGATGTTTAATTTGAATGTACATCACATACTTATTTAAAGTTTAAAATTACTTAATAAAAAAAAATTCAAATAAGTATTATTCATGTTCGACTGGACATTTGAGTGTTTAATCCTAAATCTTTCTCTCACTAATTAATGATATCTGTGTCGTACTGTATTTGGGCAAATATGCAATAAGAAGTAAAAATATATCCAATCGGTCCTTTGGCTTTCTCATTGAACTTTTTACATCGCAGATTTCCTTCACCATCAGATTCCACCTAGGAGTAAAGAAGTCCAGTGATGGGTTTGGGTTTGTTGGTGGAGTAAAAAGGGAAAAAGAAAATGTCACCTCTAATTCAGTGACATATGAAGGATTGGTTGCTGATGTGAAAAATTTTGGCTTTCGTTTAAAGAGAATTTGGTACGAGACTCCTTGTGTATACAGTGATTTGCTCAGAGATCAAAAGTGATGAGCAAGTGAAGGGACTAGTTCAACTAGCATCTACAAGAGGATTGATTTATTTGTACGTTGAGGGTGGAGTTGACAGTGAGTGGGAGGGAGAATACGATGACAAGATGATGGAGATAGTAACAGAGGAATGGAGAATGAAGAGTGATGTGAACTCCGATGACGATGAGACTAAGTGGGAAGTTTCGAATCCTAATGAAGACTTAGACTCTGCATCTACGGGTGAAAGCGGAACTCATGGCACCTTCTCTATTGATGATTTCCAGTCAGAGCTGGGCAGTATTGAATGTTTTGAGGCCACATAATCAATCATAAGAAAAGATCTGGATGGTGTTTAACTTCGTAGACAACCTAGATACGAGGAAAGTGCTGGAGATGCAATTGTTGAATGTAGATGTGTAGATTGATGATTGGGGGCAGCTAAGAAAGTGTTGGGTACGGAGAGACAGTGGTTGTTGTGAGTGGCTTGTGGGAGTTAAGTCAAGAAAGCGCATCGAAATGCATCAATATTCTGCTGGTCAGATCTATAAGTAGAAGTACCTCCTTTGTTGCATGTTATAAAATCAACTAGGTTGTCACGATGCACTGGTCTAGAGGTGGAGCATTTAATCTGTGCCTCACATGTTGTACTATTGAGTGTTGATATAATAATGAGCCTGGTCTTTCAGATATTATTGGAAGAATGTATATGACTAATCCTGGTATGTATTGCGATGCTGTGAAATTGATCTTTCAGGTTTTGTTGGCAACAACATTGGGTTATGTTTTAAAGAAGATCCAAGTGTGTGAGACTTTTCGAGTGTAATTGAAGTCTTGAAAAACACTTGAGAGTTGTGTATTTTGAGTGACTATAGTCCCCTCTTGTTGATTTTAGTGGAACATCCCGTTGATATCTCCCTGTGAAGTAGATATGCCTAGTCAAATAACATAAATCCTCAATGTCAAGTTTATTTTCTGCTTTTACTTCTCACTTGATTGTTTGCACTTGTTTAATGCTTCCACCTTTTCGGCTAACATTAGCTTTTAAATGGATTTTCCATTTAAGAATAACTGTTTATTTAAATTTAATCAAACGGCACAGTAGTTTATTAAAAAAAAATCAAATATAACAAGATAATGACAGTTGCCTTTCATCGGTCCTATCTCGTTAATTTTATCTGGTGCATTGAAGCCGATCACAATGCCACTTTTAGTGCCCACCCAACTGAGAAAACTGACGGGACCAGAAAAATTTTCTAACTAATTGTAATAAGGTGGTTTAGCAAGTTTGAATAGGTAGAGTGAAGACATTCATAAAAGCAACATAAGTAGAGACAAAAGCTCAATAATCCCACCTTCAATTTTGACCATATTCCTTCACTTAAAATGATCCCTCGCCCTAGTTACGGGCTATGTAGCACCGACACTCTCTGGGAGCCTTTGTGTTGTGTCCGACACTCCGACACATATCCGACAAGCTCCGACACGTCCCGACACACTCCAACACGCGGTCAACGAGTGTAAAAAAATCCGACACGTGGTCAACTCTCTCCGACACGCTCCGACACGCTAGTCCATAATTCCGACACGTGATTCCGACACGCACAAGGTCAATTTTAAAAATTTATAATACTTGAGGGGTCAAAATATAAATATATAAAAAGAAGTAATAAAAGAAGTAATAAAAAATGCTATAAATATACACGCACGGGGTCAATTTTTTTTTTTTTTTTTCAATTTTGTTTTTTTAGAATTGTTTTAGGTTTTTTAAAAGTCTTTTACTATGAAAGAAGTAATAAAAAATGCTATATATAATAAATAAATAAATTTTAAAATATCATTTCAGCATTTTTCTTTAAAACAATGTTTTTTCCTCTAAGTTTTATGTATTATTGTAACAAATTAAAATAATGAATGATATTATTTAATATTTTTCATGTAAATTAATTCTAGGCTATTTTTATTATTTATTTATGTATTTATATATAAAAATATATTTAATATATAACGTGTCGAAACGTGTTAGAATTATCTTTTTTTGGTAAAGAAACGTGTTAGAATTATCTATTTTTAAAAATGACGTGTCGGCGTGTCGCATGTACGTGTCGGTCTGCTACATAGGTTATGGGAGCACATTAGTGGTGCCTCAACATTGCACCTGCCTAGGACAAGCTGCTAAACCTTAAACCTGCAAGTCCCGGCCCATGTTTGTGGTGACTATGTAGACTCATTTTATACGAGATGATATATGACGAAAATAAACTTAAACATCTTAATGACTCGTTTTTTTTTTTTATAATGATCGGCATAGCCTCTCGATGTAATATGTTGATGTGATAGAATATGTGTAAACAATACTAAACACCTCACTTGAATCCATTTCTCTCCCTCTTGGAGGGAGGAGAAAAATAAAACACCTCTCTCTCTCTCTCTCAAGGATCATAAATCTCCCAACCCCTTTCTATGTGAACGTCTTGCGTTTCAGGAACTCCTCAATTTATTGTGTAATCCTTCTTTTTTATTCCAACCATTAGAGCAACTCTGGTCCATTTCTACACTACATATTCTTTTAGTCCATTGTTTGTCATCACTTCCTCTTCCAATTAAACTCTAATTTTTTCCCTCTATCTTCATATAAGTTTTTGGTAGATCTCAATCTACTTGACAAAGGGAATTCTTGTGTTGTTTAATCCATAGATGTGGAATTGGGATCAGTTCACAGTCATCCGGACTTGAGATTAATTTGAAGTTATACAATTAAAACATAACACAGAGGAATTATACACCATTTGCTGATAATTTTTGTGAGAATTATGAAATCACAACCAACTGTTTTAAAAACTTAAATTCTTAGATAAATGCATAATTTAAACATTAAGTAAAGCATTTATATAGCATTTTATACCAATCATAGGTCCTAGGATTTAATTCTTGACCACGCTAAGAAAATAGCTATTCATGCATCACAAGGGCGTAATTGGAATAAAGAAAATATGCAAACAGCAATCCAACATTTGCTTACAATGATTTAAATACAATCTCTTTTTTTGTTTTCTTTTAAAGATTTTCACATATCTTATGGAAAAACTACTCCAAGGCTATTTTAAAGATTTTTATGATATCTTTGGAAAAAGAATTCTGGGATTTTTTAATATTCTTTTAAAAATATATATTTTTATTTTTAAAATATAAAAAATAATATATATTATATTATATAAACAAGGGGATCCAGGTCGGGTCTCCTCATCTAGTCCGGTCCGAGACCGACCCGGACTCGCCAGCCCAGGTCTCGGGACTTGAGGCCTTGACCGGGCTGGGCTCAGCAAGTTGGGCCCAATTCGGCCTGAAGAAAAATATTAAAAGGCAAGCGGAAGCAGCCCAACCCGAGAAAATTCCAAACCAGAATTAAACTAATTCAGCCCAAGCGTCATCTCTTTTCCTAGGCCCACTACGCCTAGTCCCAATAACCGAACAAAAGCCAATTCATTAAATCCACACAAACCTCCCCAAGCCCACTCTTTTCCTTTTTCAGCCAGCTCAAGAACACTTAAAACCTATACAAGCCCAGCACGCCGCTCTTGGTTTTGCATGCTCGGGGATGACCAGAGACGAGCAGCCTTGAGCTGGTTCGTCCCCGACCGCGCCCCGGCCGCTATACCGGCGCCGCCGCTCCGTCATTTGCTCACGCCGACCCGCGAGACCAACTCTCCACCCCCCTTCTGCGATTAGCCGCGAAAGCCGTTGATCCCCAGAGAACTCGTCGTGGGCCATCAACGAATAAGCGCTATCGAAGCAACACGCACAGGAGTATGCGAAAGAAATGGCCATGACAGCCCCGATCAACGAGATAAGGTCTCGCCCAGGACAAACTCAGTAACTGAAGATCAAAATAATGCTACGTGAGCTTCGGGTAAGGCAACAACAGCGGCTATTCTTACGGAACCATCTCGAGGACATTTTATCGAACACTTAATACACGCAAACTGAGGGGCGAGGAGCGAGGACGACCGAGCCCGAGCCCGAGCTCGAGCCGGGATTCCGAATGAACTACATACCAGTCCCCCAAAACCGCAATGTGCACACAAATGAGGCTAGAACTCGCGCGAACCGGACAACGTCATCTTGGTCCGGCGAGCCCGAAATAGAGCACAAAAAGGGGTACGAGCATTCGGATGAAGGAGCCCTACCCGGCTCAGCGGCGTCGGATGGTGGGCAAGCTCGATAGATAGGGCTACGCTCGTCCGCCTCGCACGTCTCCAAGCAGGGATCCTCGGGAAATCGACGCCCGAAAGAAACGCGAACGAAACCGAACCAAAACCTACCGTGAGCTCGGCTCGGGGAGAGGGGTAACGTCGGTGGGTCGTCGGCCCGGTTTCGAGTGTGTTTGTCGACGGAGAGCCCTCGCTCAATCAGTCTCTCGCTCGGCTCTCTCCGCTCAAGGTCTCCCTCTCGCTCGGACCTCTCCTCCCTCCCTCCCCCTTCTTTTGCCTTTCTTCTTTTTATTAGGGGCCAAAATGAAATTGCTGGACCTTATCTCTTTGTTAATTCTGTGGAGCTTGCAGTGATTCGAGTTTGACGAGACTTTCTTCATGAAAGTTGTGCAAGGCATCTTGATGTAAAACATACTTTAATTTTAGATTTTTTTGAGGTGATATGGTTGGTTCGAAAGCCTAGTCATTTATTGTGTATGATCTGCCAAGTGCAGTAAGAACAGTAACCCAATTGTCTTTCTGAATTTTTATAAAATTTTCCCTTTTGATTTTGAACTTGTTTCTTCATAAAAGTTGTATAGGACATTTTGATTTATAACATATCCAAATTTCAAAATTTTTTGACATGTTTAGGGCTATTAGATGATTATATCTTTAACATCAGTTGCTCTATTCCAGTGAACCAGATTCTTCTTTATAGTGTGCATTTTACTGCTCTTTATACAAATTGTTTTGGACTTAGTTTCCTCATGAAAATTGTTTGTTGGTCTTCTCTATAACATATTAAAATTTTAGAAAATTTCGAGTTCATTTACTATGGATTTAGCTTTGATTCCTTTGACTGTGCAAATCTGTTCGTTTTTGCCTTTGATCCAAATTGCATTAAATTCTTTAGGAAGGTGATGGAATCTTTGCTTGGTGAATGGTGACCTATTGATGACAGTAACGGCATTTGATAGACTTTCAAATGGTGCATTTTGATTGCCATGCGGTACCATTTACTTGTAGAAATTGGGTTTAAAACATAAGAGGACAGAATTTGGAATTTTGGATTATATGTGGTTGAGTGTACCATGAGGTTGCGTTTGGTCGTCGGGATAATAATCAGGATAGAATAGGATAAAGTAGGATATTAAATCCTCTGGATAATAAAGGCGGACATATCTAATCCTATCAAGTGTTTGGCGCACTTCGGGATAAGATTAAAAATAAATATGATATTCAATTAAATTATAAAATTAAAAAAATAGAAAATTCAATTAATTAAAGGCCATGAAAAACCCTAGATCTAGGAATTGTGGCCACCTTTGCAGTGGCCACCATTGAAAACGGCGAGCACCAACATCGCCGTGCAACGGCAATGCAAATCGGTAAATCTTAGACTACAACAGAGAGTGGGGTGGGGGAATTTTAGGCAACCACCGAAGTAGTCTTTGCATTGCCTCAAATCAATCGAGATCCCAAATTGTCAATGATACCAAAGATTTATAGCTGCTTCATCACCATCACCATCTTCCCCTCTTCCTTTGAGATGTCCAACGTACTTGGTCATCAGATTCAGCAAGTCCATGATCCAAAGGAAGGGGCACCCAATTGCTGGCGTACGAGAAGCGAAGATGGGAGAAGAAGTGGAAGAAGAGGGTTGACAAATGACACGGAGAGGCGGAGGCATCCATTTGACGTAGATGCTTATGATATCTTCTCTTTATATTAAGTTCTTTCTTTCCTTAAAAAAAAAAAAAAATTATCCAATCCGGGCATATCCCACCCCCTCCCCTGGATTTTTTATCCGGCGTTTTATTCGGATGTATCCGGGTTTGTCCGATCTGGTGGACATTCCCAAACATCGGATAGGATAACAAATTATCCTATCCAGACTCAAATCCGGACTACCAAACGCAGCCTGAAGGTAGTAAATCATGCGTGGTGGCATACTGCCCATCCTAGTGTCACGCATGCTGAATAGGATGCATTTTATAATGCGCAAATGCCATGTCACTACTTGGAAATGAATCCCCTCGTGGGGGTCACTACATGAGTGCGCTCCATGCCCATGCGATGCATGAGATGGATTAGGACCGACCAAAAAAAGAAAAAACATGAGTGCGCTAAGCCAGCGATGCATGAGATGGATTGTGATATATGATGCCCAAGGTTGGCAAACCTTGGATGCCCGATGATGGCCTAGAGTGAATGTCGAAGGTGAATGCCTTGGCTAACAACCAAGATGCCCTGGTTGTAGTAGGGATGTTTAGGCTGGTGACAAACCTCGGAAGTCTTGATGATCAACTCAAAAACTCAACAATGGCCCAAAGTGGATGTCGGAAGTGAATGCTTTACCTAACAACCAAGACGCCCTGGAGTAGGGATGCTTGCACTATGGAACCATGAATGCTTGGTTAGTGAACCAGAGGTCATTGCATGAGCCACCTACATGGACTGGTTGAGCAGTGAAATAGGGATGGACCCCAATGATATTGTGCATGATAAATGTGAAGTGTGATGCACCCATTGCATAGTAGTGTGATCCATGTGATTGTATGTGATGCATGTTGCATTAAATGCATGCCGGCACTACTTGTGTGATTGGAAATGGTCTATGATATTTCGTGTGCTCATAATTGGGTGCTTACTTGCTTGGATATTAGTTGTTTCCTAGGAATCGAGTGTCAATTAGATCAAGTGGTTTTATGATCTTGCTGTTTCTCTTGTTGAGTGTCAACTCACTCTTGTTGTTGATTTAGCTATGTCTTTTTTTTTTTTTTTTTTTTTTTCAGATTGATATCTATGTCTTCGCTCCCAGCATCCCCCATCTCTCGTTATGGAGCACCCGTTGCGCTAGAGGGCAAGCATCACAAATTCACGAACCCGGACTTTCCGGGCATGATGTTTGTTCAATACACGATTGTCTTACTAGTGGACACAGGATAGCTTGATCTAATTTCCTACCGTTTGTTGCTATATTTTTGCTAGTGGACGGTCGCCTGTTAGGACCGATTCCATCCCCTGATGCTCCTGGTGTAGCTGGTGATGGAGGGACGTGGAGGATTAGGAGCTGGAGTAGGACGGAGTGCAGAGGGATCGTGCTTGTATTTTGGCACGATCGTAACTTTTCGGGACGCGGGATTATGTAGTCGGGACGGTCGGATAAACTGGAACTTTATTTTATTTCTCCCAGCTTAGGTTTTTCCTTTTGATGTATAATCTGCCACCCGATGTACAATTAAGTATGGTAAATAATTGAAGCATGATTCCCTTTACTATTGGTATTCTTAGAGGCACGTGTATAGTTCATGTTATAAATGCTAACCTTTAGAAAAGACTTCCATTTGCGTGATAACCTAAAGTAAATAAAGAACAGGGATTAGTAAGTGGCGGATTGGGACGCCATAGTTCGACCATGGACATAGTGAGCAAGAGGGAGCAACTTCAAATGTCCGATCAAGCTATGGCTAGATATCTAAACTAGACCGAATTTTCCCGAGAAGATTTTTGATGGCCGAAAGCAGGATTTATACTAAATGCGGGTTTTGACCTAATTTTGCACTGATATCAAGCCTGACTTAGTGAGAGCTCAGGGAATCGTCAACGAACGTAAGTGTGTGAATAAAACTTTGTATCTCTTTGATTTGATTATGCGAGACTTTTTTTAGTATAATTGGAAACTGGAAAACGTTTGAGAATTGTATATTTCGAGTGAATGTAATTTCCTCTTATTGATTATAATAAAATATCTTGTCGATCTCTTCCTATGGAATAGGCACACTAGATCAAATAATGTAAATCCTCTGTGTCAATTTTTTTTTCTACGATGGTTTCTTGCTTGATTGTGCTTGTTTGATGCTTCCACCATTTTTGAGTAATAAAATCGTATCAGAGTTTTACGTTGTTGATGACAAGCAATGGTTGTCATTTCGCTAATTAGAAAAATGGCCAAAATCAGCTCATTTGAATCAAGTATAGAAAACTTAGAAAAATGACAAGCATTGTATGAACAAAATTTCATCGAAACCGACTTCTTCAACAATGTATAGCATAAATGCATAAATCTTAGGCATCTTGTTCATTCTTGAATACCAACCAACTGTCGGTTGCCCCCCTCCCCCTTCTCTCAATGACCTAGAAATTTAAAATGGCCAAAATCAGCTCATTTGAATCAAATTTTGAAAATGTATCAATGCAAAATGAGAGCCAAATTAGAAATATTCTACATAGTTGTTCTAGATGATAAAAATGATGTAGTGTTCACTCCTAGTTTTTAATCCAACCACAGGAGGATGACTGGATCTTTGGGGTTTTCCATATACCATAATATAAGTTATTTAAATAATTTTCTACGTCATTTATACTTCCTTGTTTTAATCTATGTGGAATTTCAGATTTACTTTCTTTTTGTTATTTCTACGTATCATTCTTCTTGGCAAACCTCTCTTTCTCTTGCAGTGTATATTTCTGCAGACTATTTTCTTTGGTTTTCATTTTCTTCTGAAAGGAAATCTTCTTTTAAGGTTTTGCAGTCTATTTTAATGGAAGTGCTAATAAGTTTATTTCGAAATCTGAAAGCATGAGCCAGGTACATTTGCTAGGATGAATAGTCGTAGATGCTTTTTTCTAGCAATGTAGGATCAATCCTATGAGTAGGACATACTACTTGTTCTTCCGTTTTTTCTAATTCCATTGCAAACTATTCCCTCGATTTCTTTTTCTGGGATAAGTGAGCCTGATGACCTAGAAGATATATCATATGAAATTCTTGTCCGAATTATTTCTTTATTTAGCTTTTCTACATTCAATTTCATCGATCTACTTTTATTAAACTTAATTTCTATTTCTCAATCTTTATATTTACTAGAAAAATACCATACAAATTTTTAAAATATGTTCATTGTGACTCCAACACCTTCAAATTTCTTTTAAGATCTTCAAAAACCCCAAATTTATACTTGCTTGACACATGTCCTCTTCGATTCTGGTCAAAGGTCATCCTGAAAAATCCTACTACTTACGTGGACAACAGAATGCAAGAGAAGTTGATGTGGCGCCATGAAAACAACGACGTCAGAATGGGCCGGTGGCTAACGTGGACTACAAGGGCGCCGTTTTGCGCTCTCTTAATCTCGGTTGCCGAAGTCAATTTGGGTCAAATTTCTAGGGTTCGTGGTTCGTGTTTGCCCTCCCTCTCGGCACCTTGCCAAATCCGTGGCTTTTTAGCCAAGATATATCCAAATCAAGCTTCGATTCAACTTGGGTGACTGATTACGAGTTCACATTGCTCCAAATTCGTGGTGTTTTTCTGATTCTGGGTTTCGCCACCTTTTCTTGCTCCTTGGTTATGTCATTACCAGAGTTTGTGCATTTTCTTTGCCTTGTGCATTTTCTTTGCCTCTTCAAGATTCCTGTGAAGAGTTTTTGCTTCATGTCCAGCACTTTATAACCCCTCAAAATTGCGTTTCTTAATCCGGCAACATGAGGTTCTTTATCTTACATACTCATTGGAAGAGATGGATTATATATTTGCATTACTCAATTTTGTCAGCTCTTTAATTTTCTCATATTTTTGGTGCATCTACATCTTACCAATATTATGTAAGTTGATCAGGATTATATACCACTAAGATTTGATAATTCAGTGCAAAGATAGTAGTTGAATGTACCATTAGGAACCTGGATTGAGACATTGCTGGTGTGAACTTGGTGCTCTCATCATTGTTTAAAGCTCTGAAGGCCACCCTACTTGGATTTAATGGGCTTATTGGATTTGGTCGTTGGAATCATTTTGCTAAGTGCATTGTTCTTGTTGCGCTGCATATGCTTTTGAATGCTAGGGCCAGAAGATAACATTATATTATGACCCCTGAGCTATAGAGGAGCAGATGTCTGTCTTGGCTTTCTTTGTAAGTATACGAGCTAGCTATGAGTCACTTTGTTATTTGCATCAGTTTTCATTGCACTATGCAATGGTTAAGTTTCGAGATTCTAATGATCATATGTTGTCTAGTGGAAGGAGGTTCTATTGCTGGAGGTGATGGTTTGTCAATTTTCTACAACACACTAGAAATTGATGAGTTAGTACATTGTCATTTGAATTGGTTGCTTGTAATGGCTAGTTGAGTATAGGACCAGTTCATTGTCATAGGTTGTTCATTGTGGGTGGCTAGCTCAACGTTATGTGCTATGTATTGGCTAGTTTAGTGTTAGACATGGATATGGTTGCTTTGCTATGTGCTGTGCATTGTTGAATTTAATTTGATGTGCTGTGTTTGAAGGCCTCTGTTTCACATAATTTCTAGTGTTTCCATTAAATCAACCTATTTGCTATATGTTCTGCTGTGCATTGTTTAATTTGAAGTTCCCATGCAAAAGCGTGCACTATTGGAATTTGAATTGATTGCTTGTATCAGGCAAGTTGATGATTGCAGTTTTTTTTTTTTTTTTTTTTTTCAAATGGATTGATCCTAAGTCCTCATTTCATGACAGAGAAGTGACTTTGGATTGATCAGTGAAAAGAAAGCACTAGTAAATAGAATTGGAAGTGTGGAAGTTAGTTGAAAGTATCTGAGGAAAAAAGTCCACATTCTCAAAATGCAACTAGAAAAGAGTAAGCAACAAGACAACAAGATAAAAGTAGAAGTGTCTCCATTAAAAACAATGGTAAAAATCTATTTTGGAAGCAAAGGGAAAATGATCTCTGTCCTGAAAAACGTAGTGTCTCCATTGGAAACAATGGTAAAAATCTATTTTGGAAGCAAAGGGAAAATGATCAATTTGAGAGGCATAGTTGTATTGAAAGGATTGATGTGCCAACCCTAATGTTGAAGTTGGACTCAAAAAATAAAAATAAAAACAACATTTTTTTAGATTAACAACAATGTTATATTAGGGATGGTTGTGTTGTTTGTCTATCTTTTTTGCTTCTTGGTAGTGTAAGTGGAGGCTAGATGTGAGGCAAGACCAAGGTTATGATGCAAAAAAAAAATGAAAGTGTGTTAAGTTGTATTAGCAAATCCAAGTTCAACTGTGTTCAATGTATTAGCCTATCCACATTCAACTGTGTTCAATTGTTTGTAGAGAAAGATGTCATGTTCCCTATACTGCATATTTACTTCAGATTCCTATAGTAATACTGTCATATTATCATGTCGCACAGACTAAAAAGGTAAAGGATTTAGGTCCTCAAGCATTTAATAACTATGGTCGTCCTAATTGGAAGGGGAAGGATTTGCTTGGAGATGAAGAAAATAAGAAACGGAGCCACTATGCATCCACAAACAGAACAACTATCGCCAATTATACGCTTCCAATGAGGTCTAAAAACCTCTTTTTGCTTAGAACTTGGATGATTACAATAGGAAAACCCAAGTGGACAAGTTGGTATGTGGTTAAGAAAACAGGAATAAGAGGAAATCACAACCAACTTAAACAATGACAATAGAAAAACACCAACTGGACATTAGCTACCAAGATGGTATATGGTTCGGACAACAAAAAAAAGAGGAAATTTACGACCAACTCAAATCATCACAGTAGATCCATCACAGAACAACCATCATAGCCACATGTTGTTGCTCCATTAGTCTTTGTAGTGGCTGCCATACCAAGTCCTTCCTTCTTATCTCTGTGCTACAAAGAGATTAGAAGAAGATCAGCATACTCAATCTTGGAATCATCGGTAAGAGCATTCCACAAGAATTAGTTTCCCAAATACTTGCAAACCAATATCATGTCGAAATTGAGAAACTTTACACAATGAATTCCTCAGAAAAAGCTTCACTAGATAACTGTGATTTTAAAAGCATTATCTAGGAATTCTTAGAGTCCAAAAACACTTTTTTTTTTTTTTTTTTTTTTTAATTTCTAAGTTTTTAACCAGGCCATTTGGTAATGTGCGTCAAAAATTAGCTTGAAGGACTATATTGGTAAATTGTTAAAATTATTATGACTAAATTTTGCCAAATTGAAAAATTTATAATTGAACTAAAATCCATATCTCCTTTGTCAACAAGACAGTGATATGGATATAACAACATTTGTTTAGATTAACTACACAGTGAAAAGTGAATATAACAGCTCGTGCTCCAAGACCACAAAACAAGACAACAACATTGCAAGGACTTTCTACCAGCCACCCCTGAAGTTATGGAATAGAATTTGGGATCTACCTACGCCAAAAAAAAAAAACTGAAAATCTTCCTATGGAGCTTATGTCAAGATACAATACCGACAAAGGAAAATCTGTTCAAGAGAAGAATATTACTCGACCCTTTATGCCCTCTATGCTCAAAACATCCAGAGACCGTCGAACACCTGCTTTTCTTCTACAAATGGACTTGAAATGTTTGGTCAAACCCACACCTCAACCTCAACAACAACACAAGGATAGTAACTAGAATGGACAAGTGGTTGGCAAATTTTTTTGAAGCAAGACCGAACTCACCAAAAGAGGGATTAGTGACGGAAGTGCTCTGGCATATCTGGAAAAATCAGAACAATTAGGTCTTCCATGGTAAGCCTCGCCAACCGGACGGCATTGTCGAAGCAGCCCAAGCACGAAGCCAGAGTTTCAGTCGATGGAATCCACGCACACGAAAAGGAAAAGCTAAGATGCGGCATCTACTTGCAAGATGGGAGGCACCGGACAGCCAATCTTTGAAGCTAAACATCGACTACTCGTGGGTGGACAGAGAGATGCCAAGCTCAGTCGCAGGGATCTTGCACAATTCAAACGGCGCGATCGTTGATGGCTTTGCCAAGGAGATCCATGCTTCCTCACCGCTGCAAGCAGAAACCCTCGCTTTGTTGCACGGTTTGCAGCTGCTGAACTAGAGAGAAGAAGTTCACATGGGGGTTGGAATATAGAGTGTGAAAGTGACAGTCTTCTGTTGGTGGAGTTAGTCATGGGCCGAATAGAGGAGTCTTGGGCTATGAAGGAATTAATTCAGGAGTGCAACAACTTGTGTAAATTTACCCATTGTCCTAGCGAAGCAAACCAAGCTGCCGATTAGGTTGCAGAAGCCCACCGACTCAAAACACTTCCCCCAACCTGGATGTTCGATCCCCCATGGTGCCTTTGGAACATTTTATGTTCGGAAACCTATCTATTATCTTTTTGTAATCCTCATTTTAATGAATGAATGAACACACTATTTTAGACAAAAAATAAAAATAAATTAGGATCCATATGATAGGTTTCAATTTTGTTTTTCTGATAATTATCCCATTGTAAAGTCAAATCCTCCAAAAACCGTTCACTTCATGTTGTCAAGAGCTCTTTATGTGGGATTGGATTGGACTCCAATCTTGGGCTTGCATAGTACAAGATGCACCAAGCCCCAATAGTGTGTTGAAGCACGTCATGCGTCCGTAATTCAAGATACATTCAAATAATTCTTTTAATATGGCCAATTTTTTTCTAAATATTTTGACAATTTGCTAATGTAGTCCATTTAGCCAACTTTTACCGGAAATAATTGACACGGTCATCAAGCATCTTATGCAGCATGGCTGACACCCAACTAAAGCTGATGTGGACAATTTGTGCAATTTTTGAATATTATATCTTAATTTTTTTCCTTTTTCCATATATCTTCTTTAATTTCTTTTATTTTTTAAATGAGATTGTGGATATCAAGCGAGGACATCGTGACCTTTGCCCAAGCCCTTCCCAAGATCTAGGCAAGGACTCCGGGCCCTCATTTAGGGTTGGTTGGCAACCTCGCCCACCCAAAGTTAGAGGAAAAATGAAAGAAAAGAAGAAAAAATTTCAAAAAAGTTCAAAAGATTGCAAAACTTCACCACATTAACACCAATCGTCCTACATATCGATCGTGTCATGTAGTATAATTGGCACTGACTAGACCATCATATTAGTGATTTTCAACAAAAAATTGCTGAAATGACTAAATTGGCAAATCGTAAAAAAGTATAGGATTAAATCGGCACAATCTTTGATTAAAAACATTGGCGCAATTGAAAGGTTTATGACTACATTGGCTGCCGTACAATAAATTCAAGATTTTTCGGACAATTATTTTGAGAAAAATTTGACAAAGTTTTGGCATTTTTTTTTTTGTTGGTGTTTTGGCATAGTTTGAGTGTCCCCTCTTTCTCCATGTTCTTTCTATATATACTATCAGTATTTCCATTAACAATCATTGCAACTCATGTGTGATCCCCACTCTAATTGCGCCACATTTCCATGATTTCCTCTATTTCCATGATTAAAGTTACTTCTAAGGTAATTTTGTGTCATGCAATAACTGCCCCTTCATTCAAGATTCATCTATTCTGTAATTGTTCTAGCGCTTAAGAGGTACCCTTTCCTTATTATAATCGAAATGGCTAGCAACGCACCTCATATCAAAGTCATGCCACACCACCTCTAGGTGAAGTTAAACTAGATAAGCTCCAGATTGAAGTTGGGCCTATTATAACTAGAATTCTTATACTTCATTGATAGTTGAAAACTCTCCTCAATATCTCGGCCATAAATGTTCATCATCAACCGGAGCTAAATAATAATGTTGTGAAAATCTCTAAAAGGGCAATAATAATAAAGTAAGAGTACCAATGATAATTGTACGATAAGAACGGCAATTTTCATCTCTCATTTTACTAGTACTTTATCTTTCATTTCCTATCATGCTTCCACTGAAGAAATATTTCATCATTTTGACGCCGTACATCCCATAATTGATAAAGCTACTTTTGATTTTTAAAGTGAGCCAACCAACAAAGACTAAGTTAGTATAGGTCGTCTTCACTTTTTGCTAGCAAGGGTTCACATATTATTAGTTCATAACGAAAATTGTTAAGAATTATCACTTTCATTTCTCTACTTTTATTAAATACTTTATCTTACTGCATTTGATATCATATTTTCACCGTTAAAGTTGTTTCATGATGTTGATGGCACACATCATGCATTTTGATAGAGCTACTTGTGATCTTAAAGTGAACTAACAACAAAGACCAAGTTAGTCTTGGTTGTCTTCACTTTTTTGTTGGTGAGGGTTCACACATTATTCATTCATATTTAAAAATGTTAACTATCATTTTCATTTCTCTGCTTTACTAACACTTTATCCTATTGCATTTCATATCATTTTTCCATCAATGAAATTGTTTCATCATTTTGATGGCATTCATCACAAGATTGATATAGCTACTTTTTATCTTTAAAGTGAGCCGACCAACAAAGACAAAGCTCATCTTGGTCGTCTTCATCTTTTTTTGCTAGTGAGGGTTTGTCACGCCCCAATCCTCGAGCGCGTGCCCATCCCTAAGTGGTCGATAAAATTTTGTGACTTCCCAAGACAAGTCGCCAACCCTTTCTTTTTATTGCACATGCAGAAGCGAATAACAAATCCCTTAACAGTAACCATCTCGGGATAAACAAGCAGGACAACATATTCTCAAACAAAACATACTTTTAAATACACACTGAGTCAGGTACAAAAGTCTACAACCAAAAGACTTCAAAAGACTGACTCTCCAAAAGAAACGATTCTATCTGATCTACACTTCAGATCACCTCAGTTCGACTCTAGGTTCTCCACTCTACGATCCTGAAAAATTAAGCCTACAACGGGATGAGATATAAATATCAGCAAGTTCACACTCTAAACCCCGATTAGGAGGGTAATATGCCTAGAGCGTCCTAACCGCACGATCATACAACCACAGAGACTTACCTTGTCTTAGACCCTCCCTACAAGTCAGTACAGTTCATATTCCACCCATATCCATATAGCAAATCCACACATCAATTGAACAATTAAATCAATCACTGCTCACACAAGCAAAAATTACCAACACATATCGGTCCATCAATTTCACTCAACATGCGCTCCAATTAATTATTACTACCGCACAAGCAATTTTACTCGACACACGCCGGTCCTCTATCCACCGACACACACCGAGGATAGGTAACGTCCACCGACACACACTAGAGATAGGTTACATCCACCGACACATGCCGGGGATAGGTAATATCCACACATGCCGGGAATAGGTAATATCCACCGACACACGCCGGGGATGGGTTCTCTTAACCAACACACGATAATTCAATTTCGGCCAAAGACATTGTGCTTTGCACTCACATGCCTCTATTAAGGTAACGACCTTGGCCCATTTTCTTCTTATTAAAAACATCCAGTGAAAATATCGTGTGTGGGTACATGGTCAGATCGAACCCGAAAAATTGATATCCTCCTTTTTAAAATCCCACTGTTTTATATAGTATATAAAAGCCATTTTCGATATTAAAACCCGACACTTGGGATTTTCTGAATAATTATTGGAAATTCACAATTTTTGGGATAAATGACCAAAAATCCACTCGGCACTCAATTTGCACAATTTAACACTCAATTGCAGAAATTAACCACACCATTGCAATCAATACAAAATTCCAGTCATCGGCTATCCCGGTCTAATTTCCGGAAAATAATTAATAATTAAATAATTATCGAAATTAATTAAATAATACAACTAAATGCTATAAATAGGAACTTAGGCAGGAAAAAGCCTAATTAAATATCGAGACGGGCCCGGAAAATTCCCGAACCAATCTAGATAATTAATACAACCTATTTAGTCTCTAATTAATCTAATCTAACCCCCTAACATGCAAAATTGGATAATTAAATCACTAATCTAATCTAATTAACCACATAATCCATAATTAACTTAAACTAATCATCCCTAAACGTCATTAGCCTACTAAGTAGAGTTTAGTGCATAAACTCACCAGTTTAGCGTGAAAACCGATTCACCGCGACGGCGGCCGAAACCCGAACTTTTGGCGGCATCAACGGACACTTGGATCAGGCCAAAAAGGCCTTGCAAGCCACAGCAAACTGCTGGGCTTGGCTGAACTTGTGGCAGGAGAATTCAACTAGACTGGGCTGCTGCACTCGGTTTAATGGGCTGGAAGATTGCGGGCTGAATTGGAGCTCAAAGTCGTGGCCTTCGCTGGGAATTTGACTCGATGGATGAAGAGAGCTGCTCGGCCCGACGCTCGGTGGGAGTTCTGTGAGTCGCTGCTGGGCCGAACAAGCAAAAATGAAGGAGCTGCTGGCGTTGATTCGGTCGTTACTGCTGGAGGTTGACCGAATGTGTGGCAGAGATGGATGGACGATGCAGGCGTGGCAGCGTGGAGAGGAGATCAGTGGTGAGACCAAAGATGGTGGGGCTGCTGCGTGGCTGCTACAGAGTTCCGTCGTTGCTAGGGGGAAAATTTGACCCGCTAAAGTTTGACTGGAGGGTGAGCTGGCGGTCAAAGATGGGGCAGGGAGATGGAGCTGCTTCAGCGGCTTGTCTTCGTGCAACTGGATGAAGACACGAAGAAGGAAAAAGAACGAAGGGGCAGAAGGCTTCGGTGGTGATGGCGGTCAGCTGCAGAGAAGAAATGAAAGCGAAGCAGAAGACCGAAGGAGCTGCACGCTCCTTCGAAGAAAGTGAGAGAGACAGAGGCTGTGAAGGAGGGAGACAGCCACGGGAGGGCCAGCTGGTTTTTCTTGATCAAAAAGATTGGAACAAGGGCAAAGTCAACAAAATTTATCCCCTCCAATGAATGCTTTGTCCCCTATTTCTTTCTTGAAATAATGTCCCACAATAATCTAATTTGAAGCCAAAAATTCCAGCCCCTTGCCTAGCTCCGAATTCTTCAAATTTGGACTTCATTCCTTCGCGAAATTCCCCTATTCGACATCCAATTTTGATGAAGAAAAAGCCCACACATAATTTTTATAATTTCCTTTCACCAAGTAGCTCGGTAAGGAGGCTAAAAATTCCTTCGATTTGGCCCGTCCGAATTTCCGTTATTTTCCAAATCGTCCAAAACGATTTTCCGTAAAAATCTCGAACTCGCCGAAAATTCTTCGGATGATAAGTCGACGTTCCTAAAATAAATCGTGACATGACAAAACTTTCAATTTTGAAATCGGGTTTAAATTCCGGTTAATTTTAATCTAATGCGATTTTAGCGTGACCTAACCTACTAGGTAGCTTTTAGGAATTTTTAGTGCAATTGACCCGTGTTCAATTATTTTCGAGCCACATCGTGCATCTTCGACACATCGGCGACTCTCAGTTGTCGTGAAAATCTCATGATTTCAAATACGGGCACAAGGTACCCAAAACGACAGAAAAATCGATCTAGTGCCGATCGACGAGAATTTTGCAATCAGGTGGAATCACCCACACTTAATCACACACTTTTGTCGAATCGATCTATCTTTGGTCTCTGATCGATTTTTAATTGTGCCATAATGACCTTTATAGACTAGCACGGTCGAGCAGTCGATTTTGGTCGAATTCTCAAGTCTTTTGCGTTTAGATTCCTTAATTACTTCTCCAGATAGTCTAATTATCTCATGAGTGATAAGCTCAGATAATAGCACTATAGGCACGCCGATGAAAAGCCCGATTCATTAAATTGAAAATAGGACTGAAATTCCAAGATGTCACAGGGTTCATGCATTCATATTAGAAAAAGTTGACAACCATCATTTTCATTTATATGATTTACTAACACTTCATTTTACTACATTTCATACCATATTTCTACTGATGCAATTGTTTCATCATTTTGATGGCATGCATCACACAATTGATAAAGCTACTTTTGACCTTTAAAGTGAGCTGATCGACAAAGACCAAGTTAGTCTTGGTCGTCTTCACTTTATTGCTGGCAAATTCGTACATTATTGGTTCATATTGAAAACCTTCCGCTCAGTTCCAGCCACACGGTCATAGACCTAGACCCATCTTTTTCTTGAGAGAGAGAGAGAGAGAGAGAGAGAGAGAGAGAGACTTTTCTTTGTGAAAATGTTCATCATCAACCGGAGCTAAAGAATAATGTTGTGAAAATCTCTAAAAGGGCAATAATAAAAAAGTAAGAGTACCAATGATAATTGTACGATAAGAATGGTAATTTTCATCTCTCATTTTACTAGTACTTTATCTTTCATTTCATATCATGCTTCCACTGAAGAAATTATTTCATCATTTTGACGTCGTGCATCCCATGATTGATAAAGCTACTTTTGATTTTTAAAGTGAGCCAACCAACAAAGACTAAGTTAGTCTAGGTCGTCTTCACTTTTTGCTAGCGAGGGTTCACACATTATTAGTTCATAACGAAAATTGTTAAGAACTATCACTTTCATTTCTCTTCTTTTATTAAATACTTTATCTTACTGCATTTCATATCATATTTCCACCGTTGAAGTTGTTTCATGATGTTGATGGCACGCATCATGCATTTTGAAAGAGCTACTTGTGATCTTAAAGTGAATTGACAACAAAGACCAAGTTAGTCTTGGTTGTCTTCACTTTTTTGTTGGTGAGGGTTCACACATTATTCATTCATATTTAAACATGTTAACTATCATTTTTCATTTCTTTGCTTTACTAACACTTGATCATATCGCATTTCATATCATTTTTCCATCGATGAAATTGTTTCATCATTTTGATGGCATGCATCACAAGATTGATATAGCTACTTTTTATCTTTAAAGTGAGCCAACCAACAAAGACAAAGCTCGTCTTGGTCGTCTTCACCTTTTTTTGCTAGTGAGGGTTCATGCATTCATATTGGAAAAAGTTGACAACCATCATTTTCATTTATATGATTTACTAACACTTCATTTTACTACATTTCATACCATATTTCTACTGATGCAATTGTTTCATCATTTTGATGGCATGCATCACACAATTGATAAAGCTACTTTTGACCTTTAAAGTGAGTTGACCGACAAAGACCAAGTTAGTCTTGGTCGTCTTCACTTTATTGCTGGCAAGTTCGTACATTATTGGTTCATATTGAAAACCTCCACTCAGTTCCAGCCACACGGTCATAGACCTAGACCCATCTTTTTCTTGAGAGAGAAAGAGACTTTTCTTTTTGGGTCTCACTCAATCTCTATCTATCGTGTACAGTGGGTGCACGGTTTTGCCACATGCATAAAAGATAACAAAGTAGAAATTTGCACCCCCTAATATAGAGATAATTACATATCCCATCAGCCCAACTTACTCTTTACATCCTAAGTCTCACGTCTTTACATTTGTCTGTCATGGTGACCACCTACCATACTTTTGCTGAGTTGAAGACATCCGTAGATAAGAGCAACAAAGATAAAGTAATAAATAGAGCGTGTGACTGAGAGAGTGCTAACGATCTCATAATAGTGACAATATAATTTGATAGAGATTATAAGTTCTCTAGACCATAAAGCCATTGTTATCACACGACTTAACACTATTTACACATCTCTCCTCTCAGTTGTATAGTGTCTTGTCACTACCCTCTAGTGATGCCAAGCGATTGTTGAATCCATGAGATAACCACCACCACTAGTCACGAGGTTGGATCAACCGCTCATCCTCAATCTCTCGCTTGCACATGCTTCTGGTTGACAAATCCATTAAAATCCTGTATTTCGGCACATTTTTATTTATTTATTTTGCTTTTGATAAAGTATATGATTTTTTTCCAATATTGAGCGAAATGTCAATTGCTACTTCATTTTTTTCTTTTTGTGAATAATGCCAGCTTTTACATGTTACAGTGGACAACACGCGGAAATAAGAAAGGAACAAAATTATCCTTCCCATATTTATGACAATTTTAAGCTTAAGACTTGGCTTTATAGAGATGCGTTTCTAATGCATGAGAAGCAATTTCGCTATGAAGTCAAGGTGGGACAAGATGCTCTTACCCAAATAGGTGCAATTAAATGATGGAACCTAAATGACCAAGGAGTGGCGAGATACTCTACCAAGTCATTCCTGAAATCATTGGCTTTTCTCCAGATGAAAAGAGAAAAATTCAGTAGAGAGAGATAATAGTTAACAAAAAAATGAAAGAAAATATATCAACACAATGAAACAAAAAGATAAGTGCATAAACGTTAAGCATCGACAAATTAATAAAGGTTTGTATGATTTGTAGAGTAATACATGTGAGGTAGTTTGTTGATTATTCATTGATTTAGTAGTAGGATTCAGACATAAAGAATAGATATGTTGACAGAATTTTTATTTGGTCTACTGTCAATATTAAAAATTATTTACGCTTTAATGTATAATTAACATGTTGAAAGTTTCTACTACATAGCTATCTTGAAACACACATGTCACATGTTCAATGTTAAATCCGTTAGAAAAAATTACATTGGTATTAAAATAATTATAATCCTTAGCGAATTAGGCATATGCTCATTCAACATTGATATATATAAAATATGAATGGAAATGAGAATGTCGTGAACTCAATTCGTCTTAATCAAGAAAAGAACTTTCGTGTATGAGAGATCATTCTATACATGAAGTAGAGCTTAGTAAAATTTAATGTGATTGCAGGATTTATTCAATTTTAAAAAGAAGAGGAAATGCAAAATACTTACTAGACATACTATTTAATAACAAATACCATCTAAATTACTACCGCAATACAAAGAAATGTGTCTATTAGAATATACTATCTTGAGAAGAGGTGTCTGCATTTATTTTATTTAAAAAAAGACGTTCATGTTCATCTCTACGGTGCTTGTTTCCTATATTTGTCAAATTATATTTGGTGGTTGGTGCTACTAGAGGGTGAGATGAAAAGAGAACATATGAGAAAGAATCTTTGTTACACTTCTAACAATTTATTCATGCTTATCTTTAATTGTGTTTCTTTTGCAATTAGCAAAGAGTACTAAAAATTGCTGTTTTTGTGATGAAGGTCTTTCTAGTTCACCCCTTGTTTATGTTGTCTGAGGTGCTCCGTCACGCAATAGATAACATATCTGAATTCTGCATTATGCCATCCGAGAGATCTTATATTGGGCAGGCTTATCCTCTTGTCGATATTCCTCATGCTAGGATGCTTCTGCCTCTTAACCTGGCAACGGCAGAAGGGCCCATTCATGTAAATGCTAGGCAGTATCACGAGATTTCAAGACGAAGACAAGCACGTGCTAAGCTTGAAAAGCAAAAATCAAAGTTAGAAAAGTGAATTGCCTTTTTTATGCATGTTGATTTGGAAGCTCCTTCCGGACTTTGCCGGTTATAAAAATTAATTATAAAGCTTTTTTTTATTTTTTTATTTGAAGGTGTTCCGCTTGTGTTTGCTTCCATAGCCACATGCTATACTGTCATTAGATGCTATTTTTAGGAAATTCTATTTTGTGGGAAATAGTCTGACTGTATGCTTCATCTTCGTTACAGCTTTTGCAGCTATCTCAGCATCTAATTCATTGGGGATAAACTTAATTGATATCTTTTCTTTGCTCGTTCTCTGATATGGTGTCATTCCTCTCTCTTGTCTTGGTTTAATTGGATCTACAGCCGTATCTTCATGAGTCGCGGCACCAACATGCCATGAGAAGAGCCAGAGGAAGTGGAGGGCGGTTTCTTGATCCAAGTAAAATCAATGCTTCGAATGATGCAGCTGAAGAGAAGGGCACAAATTTTGCTCCTGCTCCATCTCCCAATCTGCCAGTTCATTGGGCTCTGTTTGGCACATGTCTCCTCTGAAATCTAGAATTCATCTAGTAGTCACATGGCTGGAAGGTCGGTGGTGTCAATAGTTCAATGTGATTTAAGTTTTCAAGAAATCTGAATTGAACCAAATTATAGGTGTGAGCGGCTAAATCAAACCAAATCGCAATTTGAACTAAATAAATCAAACCAAATCGCAAGTAAATCACCTGGAACTAAATACGACCCAAATGAAAACCTAATTCAATTTGGTTTAGTTTTAGTTGAGCCACCGCGGCGGGTGGTGATTTCTTAGTTTTTCTTTTTTTTTTTTTTTTTAATGAGAAAAATGTTGACAGGAATGCATTTTAGTCTATAAGCGAGCAATTACCATTAAAAATAATTTTTTCCCTCAAAAAAATGAATATATGTAAAAGCTATGTGTGTGCTTCTTCTTTTTTCTAGTTTCCTCTGGCTCATGAATTACTTTTCTTAACAAGAAATTTTCATACATGATAGTAGTATATATACTAGACTGAATTTTGGTATGGAAATAAATATGAGTTACACATGAATCTTGCTCCACTAAATCTAACAGCCCGATTGACCTTTAGCAAATGTATTAGCCACTTGAAATACTTGCTCATGTTGGTCCATGCTGCTTTTATTTACCGTCTTTGGAATTCCATCATTTATGCATCACGTGAAGTTTGTACTCATTTGTGAAATTTATAGTTCATCTTTATCATTCCGTACACAGTGGACTAGTCCACTCTTAACTTTTCCAAAACCTAATGAATATGTGGCCCCTTCCTCCATTATTTGTGTACCTCCTCCACTTTTTTATGGGGCCATCGACAATGATCGGTAGATAACATACAAAATCCAAATGCTTGAGGATGTAACTCAACTAATATCAAGATAAGGACCAAGACCAAATGAATCTTCGTTTGACAGATCAATCAAATCAGTACTTTAAAAGTTCGACAAATCGATCAAATCAGTACTTTAAAAGCTCGATTGTTTAATGACCGTGCTACGAAGGACTGACTCAACATTTACTCTTAATTCGTGCATAGACATGTACGAATCACGTGTCTGCATCAGTATAGCTGCACATCACTCGTCAACGAGAGAGCCAACCCCAGAAAACGCGTGAAGGACGAGGGGGACCCCTGGAAGTAAATGAATAAAGAGGAAGGTTCGTCACTGCGTCGCATTGCTTGACCTTGACCTGCTCACGCTATCATCCACGGCCATTTAAATGTGTTATAAACTAAATTTTTATGTTGCATTTAAGAAATTTTCTTTTCGTCAATGTTTGCGATAGGAACGGTGCACAAATCGGTAGTAATTTATATTATCTTTTTGATACCTATAAAAAGTCTAGTTTCCTACGATATGCACGCAACTTGAGATTTTCTTTCGAAATATAGAAGACACATCGAAATAGGAGTTTCCTCCTTCATCTTCACTTCGATATTCTACTATATTCTTTTTCATATTTTAATTAACTCAAGCCAATAAGTCATTGATACGTTACGGGTTAGTTAAAAGTAATTTACTTGACTATTTAGCTATAGTGATGGATGGTGACAATTGATTAAGTGACACTTTTCATCAATCAAATGTGATTTTGTATTTCATCAGCAATCGCCGAGGACTTCATGGCCATTGCCTAGTGGTCGGCGAGCCTCACTAGAGCCTCACTGGCCATTGTGGAGGAAAAAAGCAAAAGAAGGAAAGAAAATTCAAAAAAATATATCATTAAAAATTGTCAATGTCAATGCCGGCCGGCGTAAATTGGCTGGATGGACCGAACTAGCACAATTACAAAATATTTGGAATTGAATTGGCAAAGACAAACGTTTAGGATTCAATTGGTATAATTATAATAGGTTTAGAATTTTTTCAGTAATTTTCCCAAAAAATAGGCTCTCTTGTCTCTCTGTCCCCTCATCACTGAAAATAAAAATAAAACAATGCCAAGAGTTCAGAATAATTTATGCAGTATGATCCAAAGCATTAGCAAATTAATTAGAGTATTTTAAAGCAAAAATCATTTTAGTTTTCTTCAATCCAAGTGCATGGGACACAACGTCTTCCATTGTGGAAGCAAAAAAACATGCCATGTGATTCACGTTCATCTTCTACTTTTTTTCTGGAGGGCCAACAATATTCCCAAGTGCTGTTATGGATGGCTTGCGCAAATAAAGCATTGGGCTTGTTCCACGATGTACCTAACTCGAGAAAAATGAAAGTGATTTTTGCTTCAACAACGAGAGAGATACGACACTCCAACGTCGCACCATGATTAAAGAAATTAAAAAGCAATCACTTTCGCTTTAATAAAAGTGAGCTTTGCTTTCATTTTCTAGATTGAAAAGATGCCAACACCCATTTCATTAGTCAAAAACAAAGAATCATGATTGTCGTAGGATAAATTAGTCCGATGATTTTGCCATTCAAAAAGATATTTTTGCTGTGAAAAGCGGTTTTTCTTCTCAAAAAGGAGAGGGAAAAAAAGTTGGAACACGAGAGCTGGGTCATCGAAAGTTGTTTCATTTGAGACAACGATTTGATTTTTGTGTTCATCTTGATAGAGCAAAAATTATTAAACTAATACTTACCCCAAAAAATTATTGAATGGATATAACTCTGCTTCCAGGTGTTAAAAATTATCGAGCAGAATCTTTTTTTTTCTTTGCTCAGTTTTAATGTGTTTAAAGGGATCTACAACAAAAGATCTTGAAGAGTCACCCATCTCGATAATGTTCCCAGTGTTTCTCATGAGAAAAATGATGACTAAATTATCTAACAAACAATTGGAGAAGTCACAATTGGCTACTTTAATTAGTGTTCTCCACCTATGAAGCTTTGACATTTCTGTTCTTAAGGAAAGGCGGACAAGAAGTCCAAAATCTTGTATATGGAACACAATCAAGTCCTAAATTCAATTAAGTCCCAAACCTTCTTCAAAAGTGCAATTGAATCTTTTTGATGAACAATATCTAAAATTGTTTCATGTCACTCAAAAAGTGTTTATAAATTGCACTTTTCAACATAATTTTATAATGTAATTGCATTTTTCAATAAAAGGTAGAGGAATTAATTCAATTAGTTTAAAAGTAAAGTACTTAAATTGCATTGTTTACTAAAGGTTTAGGACTTGATTGAATCAATTTAAAAGTTTAGGATTGAATTACGTCCATATAAGATTTCGGACATTTAAGACTTGTAATGCAATTTTTTTCCCTAAGGGAAACATCTCAGAGATATTAAGAAGTAACAAATGGAATAAAGTTATGCGTACGGTACATGAGAATTTTCCCTTTTTCCACTTCAACAAGAATATAAAGGGACTCCGCCCATACCTGCTTTCTCCATTAATTTTTGGTCCATGCACTTACGGAAGTTGAAAATCATGTCGACCTCAGTGTTTCAAATTCTTCTGCTTCTGGTTTCCCTCAAGTTGCAAGCATTAGGTGCTGCATCTGGACTTGCGAAGCCTAACTGTCCTGAAAAATGCGGGAACGTCACCATTCCCTTCCCCTTCGGAATAGGAGCCGGGTGTTTCTTGGAGGAATGGTACCAGATCGTCTGCCAACAAAACAACACGGTTCCCATTCTGAAGAAGATTGAATTGCGAGTTCTTGACATTTCACTACCTGATCGATACGTGGATGGCATGATTAACATTAGCCTTCCTGTAATTTACTCAAATGCAAGCTGCGGGGGTGACGGACGTGCTGCGGGGGTAAGCTTGGAAGGAAGTCAATTTGTCTTCTCCCAGACAAGGAATGTCTTTACATTGGTCGGTTGCAACACCCTGGCCACAGTGGATACCACAAAATCAGCTTTTGTCGGTTGCAGCTCGAGATGTGCTGGAACCAACACCAGCATTAGCTGGAATACTGCTTGTTCCGGGAGGGATGGCTGCTGCCAGACTATGCTTCCCCTTAACCTTCAGCGCTTTAGTGTGGATTTCAAAGAAGAAGGTGGACATCAGGGGTGCAAGTACGCTTTCTTGAGGTCTGACTTTACAGGTTTATATGATTTGAAATTGAATGAGACGGTTCCAGTGGTGCTGGAATGGGGGATTGCGAACAATACTGGCTATGGACGCAAGCTTTTCCAGCAGTCGGAGACTGCTTATCCTTCTATATGTCGCACACAAAGCGTTGACGGCAGTGAAATGCTATTTACAAGGTGCTATTGCCTGTGGGGGCATGGTCTTAACCCATATCTTATGGAAGGATGCGAAGGTAACACACTCCACGCTATCACGTTCCTTTTTTTTTTTTATTTTGATAGATAATACGGAATGTGCTGTCACATTCCGTATTTAGGGGGATCATGCAGTGAAGTGGTTTGTTCATTTCCAGATTTTTCTCTGAGAAGAACGCATTCACACTATATAATGATTGTATGCATGCCTTTCTACCTTCTTTTTGTTAGTTTTTCTGCCCAAGATTACACAAAGTGAATGCACTTTCAAACAAAATTGATTAAATTATATTGATAATAATTTACTGGAATTACTGGGGAACAGGACAGTCCTTTAGTTACAAGTACAATATTTTAGCCATGGAATTAACAATTTATGAGGAAATGCGACCTACTAGTTTTGGTAATTTTACTCAAGGAGATCGGTTTTGCTGTTAAAATTGATTTGCTTTTGGTTTCACAACCATCAGGAGCTGCACTTCGACCATTAGGAGCTGCACCGTGTGCTGAAACATGCGGGAGCGTCACCATTCCCTTCCCCTTCAGAATAAAAGCCAGGTGTTTCTTGAATGACTGGTACCAGATCACCTGCCAACAAAACAACATGGTTCCCATCCTGAAGAAGATTGGATTGCAAGTTCTCAACATTTCACTCCCTGATGAAGACATGGATGGCATGATTGAAGTTAGTCTTCCTGTAATTTACTCAAATGCAAGCTATGGGGGTGACGGACGTGGTGCAATGGTAAGCTTAAAAGGAACTCCATTTGTCTTCTCCCAGAGAAGGAACATCTTTACAGTAGTCGGTTGCAACACTCTAGTTACAGTAAAAAGTACAGAATCAGCTGTTTTCGGATGCCAGTCGAAATGTGCCGGAACCAACTTCACCATTAGCAAGTATAGTGCTTGTTCCGGGAGGGACGGATGCTGCCAGAGTTTGCTCCCCTTTAACCTGCAGGGCTTTGGTGTGGATTTCATAGAAGAAGGTGGACATGAGGGGTGCAAGTACGCCTTCTTGAGTTCTAATTTTACGGGTGTTTATGATTTGAGATTGATTGATACGGTTCCAGTGGCGTTGGAGTGGGGGATTGCAAACAATACCAACTATGCACTTCGCCTTATCCTGCAAGGATACTATGACCATGATGAATCTTTCTCCTGTACAAGATTTAAAAGTTTGAGTAGTGAAGGAGAAGGAAGTATACATAGCTATAGAAGCTCCAGCGTCGATAGTGGTGAAACAGTATTTATGCAGTGCTATTGCAGTAAGGGGTATCGTGGTAATGCCTATCTTATTGGAGGATGCAAAGGTAACATATTTCATGCTATCACATTGAGAATTTAAGTGCACCATGCGGCGAAGTGGTTTGTTCATTCCCAGATTTTTCTCTGAAAAGAATTCATTCACGCTGTTTAATGATTACATATATGATTTTTTTCCCCGAGAATGCACAAAGCGAATGCACTTTTAAACATATTTGAACTTATTATATTGATAAAAATTACTGGAAATAAAGGGGAACAGGATAGTCCTTTTGTTACAAGCACAATATTTTAGCCCTGGAATTAGCAATTTATGAGGAAATGCGACCTACTAACCTTCTTAATTTTACTCAAGGAGATGGGTTTTGTTGCTAATATATTTATGATATCATTTGTCATCAGATATTGACGAATGTGAAGATTCAAATAGGTGCCCCGGGACTTGTGTGAATGAACAGGGCTCCTTTCACTGCGTCGGTGGTAGAAAGACAACCAAGTTCATTCTTATTGGTAAGCATATCTTTTAACCTTGAATTTTAGACCGTTTCATGCTGGAGAATTGCTAGAAAAAGAACAGCATAGCATAAATTATGTTCAGAATTTTTGTTTTTAAATTATTCTGAATTTTTGTTTGTGTCTTTTCAAGACAACCTTTGAAAAAGATACTTGTTCAATTTGTAACTTTTCTTAAAATGTTGCATTTGTTCATTTTTTCAACTTCTTCCGAATGGACGCCTTTGTTCATCTTGGCAATTTTTCGAAAGGATATGTTTGTTCAATTTGCAATTTTTCACGAAGAGTTGCCTACGTTTTAAGACTGATTTATATATACAGGTCATTTTTCCAGAAGAGTGTGTGTAATCATTTTATCTTTTTGAGCTTTCTTTTTGAAAAAAAAAAAAAAAAACAAAACAAACAAACAAACAAATTACAGCCATTTTTTCAATTGTTTCCTAGAAAAATCCTGGAGAAATACTAGAATTGCTATCTAGTATTCTCAATTTTGAGATTTTGTTGTATTCTAGAGGATATTTGCCGGTGAGCATTAGCAACTTTATGGGGCAAATAAATCCTTAAATCATGCCTCAAAGTCTGACTTGATTACTCTAAAGATCCGACTTCATTGTTCTACCCAATTTGAAGCCATATTTTCCCAACAGATTATAGATAAGTTTCCATCAATAGAATCTATCAAAACAACCTCAAAACTTTCTTTGTGCACTAATACTTATATTTGATAGCTAAGACAACACTTAGAACTTTTCTAATGTTGCCGCTTCAAATCTATCAAAAGATAACCAAGGTTCCTACTTACTCTTGTCGCATTTGAATTGGAATTATTCCAATCATAATGAAGATAAATACTGGTAGGAATTTTTTCACTTTCATCAATGGTTTTCTAATTTCCTAGTAAGGGAGATTAGTTGAAAAATGTAGATGTATGTATAAAAATATCACCTAATGGAACTTAGCAAGAGACAAATTAATTATTCAAGGTTAAGAAAAATCCACATGAAAGGAGCTCAGGTTAATCACTCTTATATGATTTCCTCTTAATCAGATTCGCTAAAATATTTTATGATAAGACCTTATAGATAAAAGAAGGGTGCATTTTTGGATTGTTGGCCCTTAATTTTTTGTAATGCAGGGGTTGGGGCAAGCCTTGGAGCACTACTTTTGTGTCTTGTCCTATGGGGGCTGTACAAATACATCAAGAAGAGAAAAGAAATCAAGCTCAAAGAGAAGAACTTCAAACGTAATGGCGGTCTTTTGTTGGAAAGTGAGCTATCTTCTGAAGGCCATGTCGAGAAAAATAAATTGTTCAACTCCAAGGATCTAGAAAAGGCTACTAACAATTTCAACAAGGATAGGATACTTGGGCAAGGTGGACAGGGTACTGTTTACAAAGGAATGTTAACAGATGGAAAAATAGTTGCAATTAAGAAATCGAAAGCCATAGACGAGGGCAAAGTCGAACAATTTATAAATGAAGTCTTCATTCTCTCACAGATCAACCACAGGAATATCGTTAAGTTATTGGGGTGTTGCTTGGAAACAAAAGTCCCATTTTTAGTATACTAGTTCATTCCAAACGGGACTCTATACCAATATTTGCATGACCCAAAGGAAGAGTATCATGTATCATGGGACACACGCCTACGAATTGCAACTGAAATTGCAGGAGCCTTTTTCTACTTGCATTCAGCAGCCTCAATTCCCATTTATCATCGAGACATCAAGTCCACTAATATCCTCTTGGATGAGAAATATCGGGCAAAAGTGGCAGATTTCGGTACTTCCAAGTCTGTTTCCCTCGATCAAACTCATATAACCACGCTGGTGCAAGGGACTTTTGGCTACCTAGATCCCGAATATTTCCAATCAAGTCAATTTACAGACAAAAGCGATGTGTATAGCTTTGGAGTTGTTCTTGTTGAACTCTTAACGGGGCAAAAGCCAATCTCGTTGCTGAGGGAACAAGAAGGCAGAAGCCTTGCAACCTATTTCATAATTTCAATGGAAGAAAATCGGTTGTTCGACATTGTAGATGCTCAAGTTTTGAAAGAAGGTAACAAGGAAGAGATTGCATCAGTTGCTAACCTTGCGAAAAGATGCTTGAACTTGAATGGGAGGAACCGGCCTACAATGAAAGAAGTGGCAATGGAGTTAGAGGGGATGAGAAAGCTCCCAAATCCTTTGGGTATTCAGCAAAATCAAGAGGACCAAGAGGTAGCTGAATCTTATGTTGCTGCATGTAAGTCCAGCAAGTCAAACATTGACGTCGATGTCACTACATTTTCGGATGTGCAGCCATTCTTACCTAGTGAGACGTGGTGAAGATCTATTTTGCCTCGTACACTTGTGAGTTATATTGCTGCGTTTGTCATGGAAATCAGTCTTCAAAGCAAAAAAAAAGAGGAGAAAGAAAGGAGGAAAGCTTGTTAATTTACTAATAGGAGGATTTTGGTTAGTTATGTATTGGTAATGAACTTATTCTCGGTGTTTGGGATCAATAAACTGTTAAGTCATGCCAATCCCAAGTTTATTCTAGTTCTGTATTTAGCATGATGCTGTGATTTCAGCTCATCTTGAGATCTTTGAATTCTTGCTGTTAATTTGGTTGTTGCAAAACTTACATCAGTCATGTAGTGGACTAGCCTTTGCGATTCAATTAGATTTGTACTTGCTAAGAAGGAAAAACAAGAATGACGTTTCCCTTCTGGAAAAGAAGGTGAACTTGCATCCGCCTTCCCCACCTGGCTTTTCCCTGAAAATCACACTAAATTGCTGATGACATAGAGGGATTGTTGCCGGTTGTCGATGCTCTGGCTGTTTAGATCCTCACTATGTGATGTATCAAACTCACCACTCGAACTGCATATATCAACATAAAAAAACCCCACTAGTCACAGAATTATCTCTCCCAATCCTAGCCAACCTTACTTGTCAATTTTCAATGGCAAAAACGGAAACAGAAAAAAATCAATCGCGCATGGACCAACTCGTATATCAGAGATATTTACTCCTCATTTTAAGCATGGAAGATGTTGGGTGCTCTTTTTTCATATTTCCATTGATTTTGTCGCGATAGTAGTGTTTGATTAAATGCCCTTAAGGAACGTAAGTCATGTTGTTTGTAGAATAAAATTCACGGGGATCATAAATTGGTTTTATGTCTTCATTATTGACGTTGACATCCGAATTTTTGTAGACGTCTTAAATATCCTTTTATTTTGCAAAAATATAAAAATTTATAAAAAGATAAAAAGCAAAAAAAAAAATAGAAATCATAAAAAGATGATGATGATGATGCTAATAATAATAATAATAAAGAAGTAATAGTAATAAAAAAATGCATGAGAGTGAAAAGAAAAAAAAAGATGAAAAAAATGAATGGGAAAAGTCGAGTGGGCTCATGTGGCACGGCCCATTATTTTATTTCTTTTTGAGCCCACTCTTCTATTTTTCTTCTAGCCCATTCTTTTGGCCCATCCGAAATTAAATAAAACAGAGGCCCAGCCCATCATCCCTTTTCTCTCCTTTGCGCACGCGCGCCCGCACACGAGGGAGGGGGGTGAACCCAGTGGCAATGGCGCTAGTCCAGTGACGCCAGCAGAAGGAATATTCTAGCTGTCGTCACTCGTCAGAGGAGTGGAGGCAGGAGGCAGCGAGAGGGGCGTGCAAGGCAAAAAAGAGGAGAGAAGGGCTCAGTTCGTGGGGGGCTGGCCAGAGAAAAAATTGATAAGTACATTAAAAATGTTAAAAGTTGTATATGGCGCTCACTTTAATATCAAAAGTTTTCGTCAACTCAATTAAATGCTAAATCAGAGGAAAAACGATTACTTTGATGTCAACGGCAAGAAATTCCGGCCAAATTGATTAAGTGTCATTTATAATTAAAATTATAATATGACTTGATAAAAAAATTTTAAAATCCAGTCCACGTGATATTTCCACATGGCATGCTTTGCATTAAGTAATCCTTTTTTAACAACGGCTAATATTGAAGTTATCACTTTAAATAAAATTTGGCACTCAAATAATTACTTTTAATAAAATTAGGTACTTAAATGATCACTATTTACAACTTTTGGATAACGTCATTTAGGGGTTATATGTTGACTAGGCACGCTGGCGAGCCACATAGGACTGAAAAATTAATAATATATAGACACATTGGATTTCCGGCAATCCAAACTAGAGTTGACACTTAGATGATCATTTTTATTCAAAAAAATAGTACTTAAGTAATCCGAAAAAAAAATTTAGCACTAAAATGAGCGTCATACACAACTTTTGACACTTTTAGTATGCTTATCCGAGAAAAAATAAACACAAGAGAGCCATTCTTTTGGGGAAAAAGAAGAAAACGAGAGAAAGGAAAGGCTGAGGAGAGGACCTTTTTGGTTTTTCCCTAGAGTGACAAAAGCAAGGTTGCTGGAGCTCATTTCAAAGCCAATCAAAGGCCCATGCGGTGTTGTCCTTCATCATTTCAATTTTTTGTCTAGAAAATTTCAAAAAAGACCCGAAATACCCTCATTTTCTCAAATAAGGATCGAAGCGAACCTTATTTCAAATAAAAGCTTGAAGTACTATTACTTTGCTCAAATAATGACCTAAAGTGAATCTTTTTTTTTTTTTTTTTTTTAAAATAAGGGCTTAAAGTGGCTATGTTTATTTCAAATAAGGGCCTGATTTTTTGGCGATCAACGGTATTTTCGTCATTTACCATTTTTTTTTTTCTTTTTTCTTTCCTTTTTTTTGTGGTTCTTCTTCATCTACGTCGACGGCCGATCGGCCAACCACTAGCGATGACCATAGAGGGCTAGGCGAGAGTTATCCTTGCCCAATTCGACAAGGGCCACCCATGCCAGCCATAAATAAGGGACGGCCTCACCTCGGTGAGGCGACCCTCACAGCCATCCTTGAGGTCGACCCTTGCCGGCCACAAGTAGGGGCTCCATAACCCTTGCTAGCGGTCGGCAAGGGTTGTCGAGCCCTCACTAACCCCAAGCGAGGCTGATACTCACTAGATTTGGCGAGGGTGGCTGGTGTGGGTTTGCAAGCCCTCACTCGCTGTCAGTGAGTGCTTGTAGGCCCTCGCCGATCCTTCCCAATAGTCGGCGAAGGTGGCCGCGCCCTCGTCAGCCCTTCCCAGTGACTAGCGAGGCTGATGTCAAAAAAGAAAGAAAAAAAAAGAGGAAAAAGAAAAAAAATTGGTCGAAAATTCTCTTGACTGATTAAAAAATTTAGCTGTGGTGATCAGCGAGGTCAAACCCTTATTTGAAATAATCATGGCTACTTGAGAGCCTTATTTGAAACAACCAAAGTTACTTCAATCTCGTATTTGAAACAAGATCCATTTGGATCCTTATTTGAAAAAAATGATGACACTTTGGATTTTTTTGGGAATTTTCCCTTTTTCTTCTGCAGCCGTGGAGTGGCTTTATCCTAAACTCTCTCGCCATCGCCAATCGAGATCTTGACTCATCTAATATAACAATGCCAAGTAAGATTCCCCTTTCCCAAACCCCAAAAAGAACCGCCTGGGTTGATTCATGCTCTCGGCGAAATCTTGTTAAACCGAAGTAATTTCACGTCGAGCTATAATGCTTTGAACCCGGAATGCAAGTTCATTAATGAACACCAAATACTCGATGAATTTCTTAAATGAAACACAAAATGTTTGAGAACCCCGAACTCGAATGGAGAATTTCAAGTGACTCGTGATAGACTGAGATGGGTTTAACATGAAAATGTGTTGATTCCAGCCTTTATGCATCATGTTTAGTCCGTAGGTTGCAATAAATTTCGCTCTGGAATGCATGCTTAAAATCGTATATCAACCGTTTGATAAAATGGCTAAGAGAATGCCAAGTATTGATTCGTCATTGAATCCCGAGATAGATCCGTTCATGTTCGCTTCTGGGTTGGTTGAATCTGCTCTGATGTTCTTTTTTCTCTTTGTCTGGCTATGTGATTCTATGGTGATGGTTTTATTTGTATGATTATGGGCCCGTCCGCCCATGATGGGCCTAAGAATGCAGCCCGCAGGTTAAGGGCCCATGGAGGAAAGGTTGCGTCTTTTGGAGGAGGTGTTACGTTGAGGGGACGCGTCCTTTGGAAGAGACGCTTCGAGGGAAAGTAAAAAGAAAAAGGAACGTACCTTTTGGCGTACGTCCGTGAAGACGCTCTCTCCCCCTCCAAACAACGTAACACAAAAAGAATGCTCCAAAAAGAAAAGAAAAGTATGTCTTTTCAGGTTTTCTCCTCCTAATAGCAACAGTACGCTCCTCGGTAGAACGGGATTAGGATTCTTCCTCAAACTTCAACGTTGGTGTTTAATCTGTGGATAATAAGGTACACTCGATTCTGTGGTGTGTCTTTGATTGGTGATACATGTTATTCTTGGGCCCGTCTTCCGCATTGGGTTCAATTTAGTGTTGAATCCGTTTTAGGATTCAGGTATTCCCAACATTGGTATCAGAGCCATCTTTCATGTTTTCCTAGCCCCTTTTCATCTTTATGAATCAATTTTTGATTGAATTTTCGTTAAACACCGCTGTTGGCCGATCGGGGATGGACAATCCCGACACCCGTACACTGTTCACCCTGTTTTTTGATTTTCTGTAAGTCGAAATTTTTTTTCTAAAAGCGTAGGATCGAAGCCCTCGTCGATACGAGAAAAACGAGTGGCAGATTGCCGCCGGAGACCGCCGGACGTGCCGCCATGCGCGGCCGGAACGAACGGGGGTCATCGGCGCGTGCTACGCACCCGTCGATTCGGTCCCCCGCAGGCGGAGGCCGATCGGTCCGTCCGGTCCATCCAGTCCGCCCGGTCCGACCCGATCGCCCGTTGACTTGACCCGTTGACCCGACCCGTTTGACCCAACCCATTGACCCGTTGACTCGACCCGGTCATCCGTTGACCGTTGACCGGCGTTGACCACCGTTGACCGTCGTTGACAGACTAAAAAAAAAAAGGAAAATTTTGTATTTTCCAATTTGTTCGTTATGGATTATAAGTAATTAATTTTTATTTTTGCATTTGTTACATGAAACATGGAAAATTATGTATTTTCCCTTTTATTCATTGTAGATTATAAGTAATCCATTTTTGTTCTGCATTTATTGCAGAAACTATGATGCGTTATGCACGCATACTTGCATTTCCGAGAACGGAGGAGGAAAATGCAAGACTTAAAGGGCTAATGACAGAATTAGCTAATTATCGGTGGAATGATGGTGATGTGGTATCACACGTGGTCAAAGTCAATCAGATGATACAAGAAATCATCTGGAATGGTTATCCTATGCCGGATTTTAAGAAAGTGTTGGCTTTAATGAACACCCTTCCACCTAAATGGCAAGTAGTGTTAGATCGCTTATGGGAGGTCAACGTGGTCCCGGATTATAGGAGGCTTACGATAGCTTTTATAAGAGAATACTATAGGATCGAGTTAACTAAAACTTCAACCCTTGAGATGAGTGCCACATGGCACAGAGTGAATGCGCCTTAGAGGTGGCATGAGAGCTCTTCAAAAGTCTTTCCATGGTTGGCCAATCTGCCTTCAGAATTCTTAGAGAATTTTACTGATAGATTAAAAAAGACTTTCCCTATTTATTTCTTAGATTTGTTTGAGATGTTTTAGGTGTAGATATCTCTTTCTATGTTGATATTTTTTCCTCTGAATATATTACTTAGTGTAATGGACATGTTTGATTATTGAAAGTTCAATGTTATTTATTGCTGTAAATTAATATGTTAATTTACAATTCATTGTGGGAAGTTCGAGAAAGTTTTAGTGACTTTGCTGAACTTATTTTGCATATAAAATTATATTAATGATAGTTTTGTGTTAGGATTTTTTTGATGATGATTGGAAACATAGTGATCTTTTGATTCTGAAACCATACTTAAAATTATTCATTAATATGATGGGTCTATGCAAAATAGATGTATAAATGATAGGCATTAATAATTCGTGCATATGTGTCTGATATGTTCAGATCGATGACTTCAGCAACTAAGAACAAAATTGCTGATTTGAACAAAGAAGACAAAATGAACGGCGAGAATTGTGAAATATTGAATATGAAAATTCAATATGTGCTTGAAAAGCAAGAAGCACTAGAAGCTCTTGACCATTTTATGGAAGAAATTGAGGATGCTATGCGCCACCTTGAGGTAGCAGAGGACTGCCTTAAGGCATTTGAGAAGGAAACAAATATTTGCTATATTGCTTCCAACTCAGAGGAAGCTTTGAGCTCTAAGCGCAAGCGTATTGATTCGTTCAATATGTGGAAATGCAAGGGATCGAGTCCTTTTTGCAAGAAACCAAGAGCTAACCAACATAAGAGAGGAAAACGTCCTCAAGTGAAGAGTATATCAATGGTGAAATGTTACAACTATGATCCGAAGGGTCACTACGCTCGCGATTGTCGCGAGTCAAAGAAGGTACTTACCCTTTGTACTCTTAAGAACTTTGCTAATGTGTCAAGTTCTATATTCTTAGCTGGATCTAATCCTTTTTGGACTGTAGATTCGGGAGCGACAGACCATGTAACGAAGGATAGAGAATCCTTCGTGGAATTTCGACGAGTACCAACTGGAACTAAGTGAATTTATGTAGAAAACAACTTTAGAGTAGAAGTAAAAGGAATTGGCACCTGACAACTGAACATGCGTGGTGGACGCACTTTATTCCTACATGATGTATTGTATGCTCCGGAGATTCGTCGGAATTTAGTGTCTGTTTTAGTGTTGGTTAAGCTTGGTTTTAGCATGAACTTCCATAATAGCGGTGTGGATTTGTATTTGGATACAAACTACTATGGTTGTGGTCATTTTCTAGATGGTTTTATTGTACTAAATATTGACTGTGGTAATGTCAATGTTTCTTATTCCCTTTTCACGTCTTCAATTTCATATGATAATGATGTGAGTGTGTAGCATGCTAGACTTGGTCACATTGGCCAACAACGTATGAATAGACTAGCCAAAGAGGGCTTGTTGGACAACATTGAAAAAGTCGATTTGCCCATGTGTGAGCATTGCCTAGTAGGGAAAACGACAAGGAAATCATTTGGAAAAGGTAAAAGAGCTGAATTTCCTTTACATTTAATCCATTATGACGTCTGTGGTCCGATGAATGTGAGAGGAAGGCATGGGGCTATTTATTTCATCACATTTAAAGATAATTATACTCGATTCAGATATGTCTATTTGATTTCTCATAAATCTAAAGCATTGAGTTGTTTCAAAAGGTTTATGAACTTGGTAGAAAATCAATTAGACAAGAAAATAAAAGTATTGAGATCTGATCGAGGTCGAGAATATTTGTCTGATGAGTTCAGAAAATTATGTGACGAAAAAGGAATAGAAAGACAGTTGTCTATTCCATATACTCCTCAACAAAATGGTGTTGCAGAGAGAAGGAACAGAACCCTATTGGAAATGGTTAGGTCCATGATGGCGCATGCGAACTTACCTATCACTTTTTGGAATAATGCGTTGTTAACTGCTGCCTATATACTTAACCGAGTGCCTTTCAAATCAGTTACTTCCACTTCATATGAGTTATGGACAGGCAGAAAATCGGACTTAAGTTTCCTTAAGCTATGGGGTTGTGCTGCCTATACTCATGAGCCCTCTCACAAATTTTGGGAAATTAGGTCCCAGAGGAAAGAAAAGTATTTTCATAAGATACTCTGAATACTTGAAAGAGTTGTTTATAGGTGAATAGGAAAGTGGGAGTATAACTGAATTCGAATCACGGGATGTCACATTCTTAGAGAATGAATTTCCTAAGAAGGGCGAAATAGATGAGGATTATTCCCTATTTGAAACCTTGGATCAAGATAATGAACTTCATGGAGTTCGTCCAAGTGGGAGTAACATGAGAAGTGATGAATTTAATTCAAATCACTCTCAATTACAACCACATGATGAGATGATATCATCATTATCTAATCCGAGTGGGAGCATGATGGGGAATGATCTGCAAAGTGTACAATCTCCCATACGGCGAACAAGTCGCAAAAGTATTCCCCGTCGACGTTTTGACATTGAAGGGGAAACTTTTATGGTTGCTCTACAAGATGAGGATGAGCCAAGAAATATTAATGAGGCTCTAAATTGCCCTAGTATGGAAAAATAGATGCATGCAATGGAAGAGGAGATGGAGTCAATGAAGTCAAACCATGTTTGGGAATTGGTTGATCGTCCAAAAGGACTCAAAGTCATTGGGAGCAAATGAGTTCTCAAAATTAAGCGTAAAGCTGATGACTCGATAGAAAGGCATAAGGCTCGCCTTGTGGCGAAGGGGTATAATCAACAGGAAGGAATTGACTATGAGGAAACATTTTCTCCTGTCGTGAGATCTGCCTCGATTTGCATTATTCTGGTAATAGTGGCAAGTATGGATCTTGAGTTACATCAAATAGATGTAAAGACTGCTTTTCTCAATGGAGAATTAGACGAAGAAATTTATATGAAACAACCTGTTGGTTTCATTATAAAAGGCCAAGAACTAAAGGTATGTCGACTTTTGAGATCGATATATGGCCTTAAGCAAACGTCGAGACAATTGTATATACATTTTCATAATGCCATAATGGGATATGATTTTACAATGATTGAATGATGATCATTGTGTATATATCAAAAGATCCAAAGATCAATTTGTGATCATATCATTATATGTTTATGATATACTAATTGCTGGAAGTAATAAGGAGTTTGTTAATATTGTCAAAAGTTGGCTATCTTCCAACTTTGAGATGAATGACATGGGTGAGGCTGCATACATTCTTGGAGTTAAGATTTCAAGAAATCGTTCAAAGAGATCATTGTCTCTTTCGCAAGAAATATACATAAATAGGGTTCTTGAACGATTTCGTATGCAAGACTATAAACCCATAGATACTCCTATTGCAAAATGCGAAGGATTGAGCCACAGATTGTGTCCAAGGACTCTACAAGAGAAGGAACAAATGCAACATGTTCCTTATGCTAGTGCTGTTGGGAGCTTGATGTACGCTATGATATGTACAAGACCTGACATATGTTTTGCAGATGGAATGGTGAGTAGATACCAATCCAATTCAGGTTAAGCACATTGGAAAGCCGTTAAGAGAATACTGAGGTATCTAAAGGGAACTGTTGAATATACGCTGAGTTATCAAGGAAAGGATATGCGACTCGAAGGCTATTCTGATGCTGATTGGGGAGGAGATTTAGATGAAAGGAAATCTACTTCTGGGTTTGTTTTCTTACTGAATAATGGCGCCATATGTTGGAGTAGTAAGAAACAAACGTGTATGGCCTTGTCTACGATGGAAGCTGAGTTCGTGGCATTATCAGCAGCAATACAAGAAGTTGTTTGGCTTAAGAGATTTTTTGGATTATTTAGGTGTTATTGAAAGTGCTGCAGACTCATTATTGGTTAACTATGATAGCCAAGTAGTAATAGCGCACACCAAAGATCCAAAATATCATGGCAAGACCAAACATATAGATACCAAGTATAATTTTGTCAAAGATATGGTTGCACGAAAAGATGTGAACTTACAGTACATGTCTACGCATAGATAGATGACAGATCCTATAACAAAGCCAATACCTAGAGATGTGTTTTATGGCTATGTGAAATCTCTGGGATTGCGTAGAGGCTGATATACTGAATATTGTAACTTCCCTTAAGTGTTCACATTTGATGAATTTGTATTTTCATCATTAATGCCTATGAATTTTTTTTTTGTTCGACGTTTATGCATCTTAATGCTCAGTGCATTATATTAAGTTGAGAAAGTATATCGGATAGATAAAAGATTAGCCCACTCACACGGGTAATCTTCTCTATTTACTGTGTGATAAATAGAGATGAGACGGTTTTTAAGCTTATTATCTAGGTGATAATCGAGAGCTCAAGCGGTCAGAATTGTCTAATTCATCACATTGAGAATGAAACAGGTATTTCTCTTGAAAATGATGATATTGAATACCTTAACTGAGTGTTAAGATGATGATATAATATTTAGTATGTCCGAAAGTAAAAAAACCCACATATTTTACTTTATCTGTCTATGATGCTAGATGTGAGTTCTGATGAATTTTGTGAATGAGTAGATATGTAAACTCAAGTTAGACATTATGTATGTCTGAACTATCATCTGTACGGTATTGATGGTGTAGATATACACTCCGTGGGAAATGAGTTAATACCGTAATACGTATTTCATACTACGTATGCATGAGACGACCAATAAGAGTGGCAAAAGTTTGATCTTAACTTTTATGCCGTGTGAGACTCTTGAGGAAAAGAGTTCCTCAATTTAGTGCCCTAATGACTCTTACTTATTCTCAAGATTTCTATTTAGTGTTTGTTATTTTAGGATGTTGCCCATGATCATGAATTGATTCGATCTAATATGACATTTATAGAAAAGCAAGCTGAACTGAAATTGAGAGTTTGAAGAAAAGAGGAAGATTGAATTTGGAGAATTACATTCTAGTTTTGTATTCACTGGTTGACCAATTATTACTGTCTTTGGGATAATCATAATTGTGAATACAATAAATCACTGTTTAAAAAGAGATCAAGAGAGAGATATAAATGTGATCGATCGATCTAGGATACTGCATACTAAATCTACTCAAAGTGTGATGCCCATTATGAGCTGCTATATATTCCTAATAGATGTATGGCAACGAGTTCTCAAAGTATGCTGGTCGCACGGATTATTCACCAGTATGAACGTTGCAGAGAGGTAAAGAAGATCCTGTTCGGCCCACCATGTGCGAGTGGAAGATGATGATTTTATTTGTATGATGATGGGCCCGTCCGCCCATGATGGGCCTAAGAACCCAGCCCGCAGGTTAAGGGCCCATGGAGGAAGGGTTGCGTCTTTTGGAGGAGGTGTTACGTTGAGGGGATGCGTCCTTTGGAAGAGACGCTTCGAGGGAAAGTAAAAAGAAAAAGGAACGTACCTTTTGGCGTACGTATGTGAAGACGCTCTCTCCCCCTCCAGACAACATAACACAAAAAGAACGCTCCAAAAAGAAAATAAAAGTACGTCTTTTCAGGTTTTCTCCTCCTAATAGCAACAGTACGCTTCTCAGTAAAACGGGATCGGGATTCTTCCTCAAACTTCAACATTGGTGTTTAATCTGTGGATAATAAGGTACGCTCGATTCTGTGGTGTGTCTTTGATCGGTGATACATGTTATTCTTGGGCTCGTCTTCCGCATTGTGTTCGATTTAGTGTTGAATCCGTTAAACATATGGGAACGATCGATCGCCAGCGAGCGAGCCGAGAGTCCCCTTCTAGTTGAAGCTCTTACTCCACATCGGCGAATCCCGCTGTCCAGGGCTATTATAATTAGGCAATTCTCTCCATATTTGTGTATTGATGTTCGCTTCTTTTTCTAGTTTGCTGATTTTAGAAGCCATGGTTCACTTAGTTTTTGTTTCGGTGAATTTGTTTTGGGTTGCTGGAGTAGACGACTGGTGATGGGCTAGCGGCGATTAGCGGTAGATCGTAGGCCGGCGAGTGGTGGCCTGAGTGGACGACCATGGAGGGTAAGGGCTCGGCTGCGGCCTGAGGTTTGGTCGATGTCCCCTGGTTCGGTGAAGATGAATTTGTAGGCGGTGGAGGAGATGTTCTCGGTCCGCAAAGAAGAATGAAGGTGCAGGAGAAGAAGACAAAATAGGGGAGAAGACAAAAGAAATAAAAAGAATTAAAAAAGGAAAATCAATAAAAATTCCATAAATCTAAAAATACATTAAAAAATCCTTTTATAGTCCGACGCGGGTCGGATCCGGATAGACGGGTCGGGACAATGGGTCGGATCAAGTAAACCCGGTCCGAACCCGTTGCCTAAATATAATAATAATAAAAATATTAAAATTTCCAAAAAATTGTAAGAATCATTATAAATTTAAAAAAAATGAAAAAATTAAAAAAATTCGGAAATTTTTTAAAAAATTTAAAAACTCAGAAAATCCCTAAAAATTAATAAAATATTTTTAAATTCGTAAAAAATATATTAATAAGAAAAATCATTAAAAAATCAGAAAAAATATAAAAATCATTGCATAAATTTACTTAATTAGAAAATTAAAAATTGATAAAATTTAGAAAATTAAGATAAATCATAAAAATCATAAAAAATTTAAAAATTATAAAAAACCAGAATATTCATAAAATTTTAGAAAATTCAGAAAATCATAAAAATTTTGGAAAATTCAAAAAATCATTAAAAATATTTAAAAATTCACAAAATTCACAAAATTCAGGAAAAATTCCAGAAAAATACAAAAACTATGAAAATTGGAAAACTGTTAAAAAGTGAAAATCTAAAATTGGACAAGTCTTTAGGACTTTATAATAGGGTTCTTTGTTTTGAATTGTTTTCTCTTTTTAGAGATCGTTTAGGATATTTATATTTTTTTCTTTGCGATTATACTTGGTTGTGCTTCTTTAATACCTTGGATGTTATTTTCTTTGTTTTAAAATGGTTAGGATGAAACCTAGAATTCTCCGATAGATTGCCATAACGTTAGTTAGCATTCAATCAAGTTAGGCACTGGAAGGACATCGGTCTTATGATTAGTGTAATCAAGTTCTCAAATCTAGAATCTCTGGTTGCAAAAACTGTAAGATATCCTCCCATGTTTTATTTGATTTCTAGCCGACAAAAAAAGATTAGTAGCGGCTCCTAAGTCAAAATTTATATAGGATTAATTGATCAAAAAATGAACGTCTGATGTCGCGCGATATATGGACTTAGAAGAATCCATGTTTATAATTGATGAATCATTTGCGATGTTAACAATCGAATGGTCCATCCGTGATCATCATTTATATGGACCATTCGATTCATCTCATAAGCATTTATCTTAAACCTAATTATACCTTCATTGGAAGGGGTCAGTCGTAATAGCTTGAATTATAAATTGAGTGCAAAATCGTGGAATTTACACTATGGATTTTTTAGTAGTTCCAACGATCCAGGACACTTTGCTTTTCAACAACATATGCTTCTTGGGTTGTCTAATTCTTGTATTTTCGTCTTGAACTTCACAATTACCAAATTCTTTGAGTAAGAACTTTTCTATTAAGATGAAGATATTGGAATATCAATTGGGAAGAGATGATGGAAGCGGGAGTTCATTTTGGTGATTTTATTTTTACATGTGCATTATATATGTTCCATGAAAAACATCAAAAACGGTGGTTTTTTCAAAATTTTATCTACTTTCTATTCAATTGATTATAGATTCTATGTTTATTTGATAATCATCTTCAAAACTGCAAGTAAGAAAGAGGGATCATGACCAGTATTGGCTTCTCTTTTTCCGATGTTTTTCTTTTTTAACTCTGGCATATGTTTTTTCTCTATGAATACTTTATTTTTTCAAAAGTTTGGTTTATAATGGAAAGTTTCATAAATGGTCTCGCAGCTCATAGTATACTTCCATGAAACCCAAATCTTCTTCCCAAAAAAGTTCAATATCCAATCAATTGAGCCTCTCTTGCAGCTAGGGCCCCCTTAAGTAAGGGTGTGCAACGGGAACTGCCTGAACCGGGAACTGGCCGGACCGGATCGAACCAGCCGGTTTTGGGTGGTTCCCACATTTAGCGGTCTGGTTCCCGGTTCCTAATTTTGGAACCAATGGCCGGTCGGTCCGGTTCCCGGTTTCAAGGTCGGAACCGGACCAAACCGGATCGACCGGACCGAACCAAATTTTTTAATATATATTTTATATACATAGAATTAATAAAATATATAAACATGATAACTTATTGCAACAAAAATTGCAATTTGAGGTAGGAACCTCTTATGTGGCCAAGAGGCCATTAAAACCATTTTTGTTACTATTTTATTTATAGAAAAAATCTCCTTCTCGACTAAACATTCAAAAAGCAGAAGAGAGATTGTCTATAAAATTTAAGCCAAGCCCAACCTTTAGCCAAATTGTTCATGGCCTTCATGGTTAAAGTTAAGTGTGAAACACACAAAGTGTGAATCACACAAGTGAAATTTGAATATTTTGCACATGGGAACATGTGTGATTAGTTTTATTGAATCACCCAAGAACCGAATTGGATTGATCGGTCCAGAGCGCGGTCACTCTTGAGTGCAAAAAAGTAGAGCCGATTTTATTGGACCGGACCGGAACCAATGGTCCGGTCCGGTTTCCGGTCCTAGGATCAAACGGTCCGGTCCACGGTTCGCAATTTTGGGAACCGGTGCTCCCGGTTCGGTTCCCGGTTCCAAGGTGGAACCGGACCGAACTAGGAACCGATCACCCCTACCCTTAAGCCCAAATCCATTCCCCAGACGTAGAAACGACAATGAAAAGGAATTGGCAAAGCGTGGCTGACCAATGGGCATAATTGGGAATCAAAATCTCAAATTGGAATACGAATTGTCCACGGTCATACTTCTCTCTCTCTCTCTCTCTCTCTCTCTCTCTCTCTCTTCAATCCTCCTCAAGTGCATTTGGTTCAGTATTTTGAAAAGCCCATTAGGAAAATACAAAGCAGTTCAACTTATAGGATTTTGAGTACATGCAAATGCCATTTGATAAACTACACTTTAAAAAGCAACTTCGAGAAAAATGTTATTTGATAGAAAATATATTTGAAAAGCCCTTTGGGTGATTTATATTAATTTTTTATTTTTTATTTGTTTAAAATTGAAAAAAAATGTATGCAACTTTTAAAACGTAAAAATTGCCAATAATGCTACTAAAAAAACCAAATATATTCAATTTTTTTTTAATAAAAAGGACCAAACCTTTTGCCGAACGACTCTCGGTGAGCTAATTTGGCAACAGTGGCCGTCAAAGGTTGCCTAACCTCAAGCGACCCTCGGCAAGGGTCATGCAACCAAGGAGCGTGCGACCTAGGTGACCACTACCTAGGTCTTGCGAGGGTCACTCGACTAACAGCCTGGCTCGCACATCGCCTAGGTCATGCAACCTTCATGCGACCCTTGCCAGGGTCGCACAATGGGTGACCTCAACTGATGACAACCGTAGCTAGATCTAGTACGATGATAGCCATAGCCCTTCGTCGATTCAGCGAAGGGTTTGGTCATTTTTTAATTAAAAAAAAATAACAAGGGACAAAATTGAAATTTTCAAGAATTGTTGAGATTAATTTTGGAAGAGAAAATGAGTTTCAATATTAAGTCAAATGCTGAAAGCCCAATGTTAGTAGGACTAACATTGAGTTTTCAGCCTTTCTAATACTGACTTTCACTTGAAAGCTCCTTAAAAATAATTGCCAAACGATTCAATATTTCTCTAAGGGGCTGGCCGCTAAGAATGCTGAACCAAATGCACTTTCTGAAAAAAGAATATTCCAAAGAGGCCTCAATGGGTCTTTGTGATCTCCTGAGGAAGAGAAGTTTTCGACCTTTCACCCAGTTTGAATTAACGGACTTCAGATTGGCTAGTAGCACCTTGCAATCATCCACAACAGGATATAGGGCCCACAAGCTTTCTACTTTTCCGACTTAGGAGCTCAGCTAGAAATCTACCATCGGTCTCTATCTCTACAAAAAGATGATCAACTTTCTTCTTCTTTAAGTAGAGGTGTGCAACAGATACCGCCTGGATTGGATTGGACTAACCAGTTTTGGGCGGTTCCCACGGTTGGCGATCCGCGGTTCCCGGTTCCAAGGTGGGAAGAATGAACGGGACCGGACCAATTTTTATATATATTATATATAAAGCTTATTGTAACCGAAATTGCAATTGAGGTAGCAACTTCTCATGTGGTCAAAAGACCAGCAACATTCTTCTTGTGACTCTTTATTTATAGAGAAAACTTACTTGTTATTTAATTCTTCTATCCAGTGTGGGACCAAGGTGAGACCTTCATTGCTCATGCTCACAAACTCTTTGTCTTGCTCCCCTCTCATGCAAAAGACAAGGCATCCAAGCCTCCAAAAATCTCACATCGACTAAGTACTTAAAGAGTAAAAGAGAGATTGTCTATAAAATTCAAGTCAAGCACAACCTCCAACCATATTGCTCATGACTTTATGGTTATGCATGAAACACATGAAATGTGATTGATATTCATGCAAGTGAAGTTTGAATCTTTTGCACATGGAAACATGTGCAATTAGTATTAACAAATCACCTAGGAACTGAATTTGAATAATTAATTAATCGCTTGGGAACTGAATTTGAATAGTTGGTTTGGGAATTGAATTTTAATAGTCAGTTTGGAGCACAGCCACTCGCTAGTGGAAAAATAATAAAGCCAGTTTTTTTGGACTGGACCAAATCGACGATCGAGTCCAGTTCCTGGTTCAACAGGGAACCGATCACCCCTATCTTTAAGTGAAGAGCTCGGAAGGCAGCTAGGGTTTCGTTGGTCAAGGCCGTATTGAGTTGAAACATCTAGGAAGATGGACGGAGATGACGGACGCGATGCGATTAGCAATCTGCCGAACTTGGTGCTCCTCCATGCTCTGTCCTTCCTGCCCATGAGAGACGCCGTCAGGACAGTGATGGTCCCAGGGTTCCGTCACCCCTAGACTTCTACCCGCCACTTGTCTTTCGATCACTGTCCTTACCACGACTACAAAAAGTTGGAGACTGCTTTTGAAGTGGACGACAGATTCGTGAATTTTACCGACCACATGTTGACTAATGGTTTTATTTGTATGATGATGGGCTTAAGGCCCGTCCGCCCATGATGGGCCTAAGAACCCAGCCCGTAGGTTAAGGGCCCATGGAGGAAAGGTTGCATCTTTTGGAGGAGGTGTTACGTTGAGGGGATGCGTCCTTTGGAAGAGATGCTTTGAGGGAAAGTAAAAAAAAAAAAAAGGAACGTACCTTTTGGTGTACATACGTGAAGACGCTCTCTCCCCCTCCAGACAACGTAAGACAAAAAGAACGCTCCAAAGGAAAAGAAAAGTACGTCTTTTTAGGTTTTCTCCTCCTAATAGCAACAGTACGCTCCTCGGTAGAACGGGATCAGGATTCTTCCTCAAACTTCAACGTTGGTGTTTAATCTGTGGATAATAAGGTACGCTCAATTCTGTGGTATGACTTTGATCGGTGATACATTTTTGTTCTTGGGCTCGTCTTCCGCATTCATTTTAGGGGTTCGATTTAGTGTCGAATCCGTTTTAGGGATTCGGGTATTCTCGACATTGGTATCAGAGCCTTAATTCGTGTTTTCCGATCCCCTTTTTATGTTATTGAATTATTGTTGTGGTCGAAATTCAAGAAAAACCACTGCCGGTCGATCGGGGATGGAAAAACCCGACACCCGTACATGTTCACCCTGTTTTTTTTATTTTTTGTAAGTCGAAATTTTTTTTTCTGAAAGCATAGCATCGAAGCCCTCGTCGATATGAGGAAAACGAGTGGTGGATTGCCGCCGGGGACAGCCGGACGCACCGCCACGCGCGGCTGGAACAAACGGGGGTCATCGGCGCGTGCAAGCGCCGTTTCGGCGGAAGGCGCATGCGACGTACGTGCGCGGTGCTGGCACATGCCGCGCGCGCGCCGGCTAACGTCATCGTGACGTCGGCCGGTGCACGCGCGTGGCACGTGTTGGTCGGCTCGTCCGACCGGGCCGAGCGGTCCGTCCGGTCCGACCTGCCTGACCGGTCCGTCCGATTCGATCGGTCCAACCCGGCCCGTCCGGTCCGACCCGACCGCCCGTTGACTCCGACTCGGCTGACCGTTGACCGCGACTATTAACCGTTGACTTTGACCATTGACCCAAAAAAGAGAGAGGAAATAATGTGTTTCTTTTTCAATTAAGTGTATGTGGATTATATGTAATCCCTTATTTGTTCTGCATTTGTTGCAGGAACAATGCCTCCCTTTAGGTTGCGCACACTTATTCGCACAATTACCAATGAACAAAAGGAAAGGCTTTCTAGGTTGATAGCCGAGCTGACTGATTATCGATGGGAGAGAGGCGACTTAATTGATCTTGTTCTTGAAGTCAATGGGAAAATACAAAAAGTCGTATGGAATGGTCGTTCCATGCCACAGTTTGAGATTGTGCGATTTTTCATGAACACTCTTCCACAAGAATGGCAAGGAGTGTTGAATCGCTTATGGGAAGTCAACAGAGCTACTTCATATAGGAAAATTGTGATGGCTTTAATAGATGATTATTACTGGAATGTTACAAGGGAAAAGATCAAAAAGTTGAACAAAAGAGGATCTTTCCCAGTTCGTATATTGACTTAGTGTTAGATGTTTTGGCTGGTCTTTATTTAGTGTGCTTTGTGGACATCTTATGTAATGTTTTCTACTTAGTTGTTGTTAGTGTGGCAACTGATATGTTAGTTGTATTATGTGAAAGCATTATTATTATATCATTGTTTGATATCATATATCATTTGCTTTATGTTATTATTAATCATTGTGGGAAATTCGAGAAAGTTTTAGTGACTTTGCTGAACTTATTTTGCATATAAAATTCTATTAATGATAGTTTTGAGTTAGGATTTTTTGGATGATGATTGGAAACATAGTGACCTTTTGATTCTGAAACTATACTTAAAATTATTCATTAATATGACGAGTCTATGCAAAATAGATGCATAAATGATATGCATTAATAATTCGTGCATATGTGTCTGATATGTTCAGATCGATGACTTCAGCAACTAAGAACATAATTGCTGATTTGAACAAAGAAGACAAAATGAACGGCGAGAATTATGAAATATTGAATATGAAAATTCAATGTGTGCTTGAAAAGCAAGAAGCACTAGAAGCTCTTGACCATGTTATGGAAGAAATTGAGGATGCTGTGCGCCACCTTGAGTTAGCAAAGGACTGCCTCAAGGCATTTGAGAAGGAAACACATATTTGCTATATTGCTTCCAGCTCAGAAGGAGCTTCGAGCTCTAAGTGCATGCACATTGATTCGTTCAATATGTGGAAATGCAAGGGATCAAGTCCTTCTTGCAAGAAACCAAGAGCTGACCAACATAAGAGAGGAAAACGTCCTCGAGTGAAAAGTATTTCAAGGGTGAAGTGTTACAACTGTGACAAGAAGGGTCACTACACTCGCGACTGTCGCGAGTCAAATAAGGTACTCACCCCTTGTACTAATAAGAGCTTTGCTAATGTGTCAAGTTCTGTATTCTTAACTGAATCTAATCCTTTGTGGACTGTAGATTCGGGAGCAACAGACCATGTAGCAAAGGATAGAGAATCCTTCGTGGAATTTCGACGAATACCAACTGGAACTAAGTGGATCTATGTAGGAAACAACTCCAGAGTAAAAGTAAAAGGAATTGGCATCTGTCAATTGAACATGCGTGGTGGACGCACTTTGCTCCTACATGATGTATTATATGCTCCGGAGATTTGTCGGAATTTAGTGTCTGTTTTAGTGTTGGTTAAGCTTGGTTTTAATATGAACTTCCATAATAGTGGTGTGGATTTGTATTTGGATACAAATTACTATGGTTGTGGTTATTTTCTAGATGGTTTCATTGTGTTAAATATTGACTATGGTAATGCCAATGTTTGTTATTCCATTTTCACGTCTCTTAATTCATATGATAATGATGTGAATGTGTGGCATGCTAGATTTGGTCATATTGGCCAACAACGTATAAATAGATTAGCCAAAGAGGGCTTGTTGGGCAACATTGAAAAAGTCGATTTGTTCATGTGTGAGCATTACCTAGTAGGGAAAACAACAAGAAAACCATTTGGAAAATGTAAAAGAGCTGAATTTCCTTTGCAATTAATCCATCCTGACGTCTGTGGTCCGATGAATGTGAGAGGAATGCATTGGGCTATTTATTTCATCACATTTATATATGATTATACTCGATTCGGATATGTTTATTTGATTTCTCATAAATCTAAAGCATTGAGTTGTTTCAAAAGGTTTATGAACTTAGTAGAAAATCAATTAGACAAGAAAATAAAAGTATTGAGATCCAATCGAGGTCGAGAATATTTGACTGATGAGTTCAGAAAATTATGTGATGAAAAAAGAATAGAAAGACAGTTGTCTATTCCATATAATCCTCGACAAAATGGTGTTGCGGAGAGAAGGAACAGAACCCTATTGGAAATGGTTAGGTCCATGATGGCGTATGCGAACTTACCTATTACTTTTTGGAGTGATGCGTTGTTAACTGCTGTCTATATACTTAACTGAGTGCCTTCCAAATCAGTTACTTCTGCTCCATATGAGTTATGGACAGGTAGAAAATCGGACTTAAGTTTCCTTAAGCCATGGGGTTGTGCTGCCTATACTCATAGAGAATGATTTTCCTAAAATGGGCAAAATAGGTGAGGACTACTCCCTATTTGAAACTTTGGATCTAGATAATGAATTTAGTGGAGTTCGTCCAAGTGGGAGTAACATGAGAAGTGATGAATTTAATTCAACTCACTCTCAATTACAACCACATGATGAGACAATATCATCATTATCTAATCCAAGTGGGAGCATAATGGGGAATGATGTACAAAGTGTACCATCTCCCGTACGACGAACAAGTAGCAAAAGTATTCCCCGTCGACGTTTTGATATTGAAGGGGAAACTTTTATGGTTGCTCCACAAGATGAGGATGAGCCAAGAAATATTAATGAGGCTCTAAATTGCCCTTGTAAGAAAAAATGGATTCATGCAATGGAAAAGGAGATGGAGTCAATGAAGTCAAACCATGTTTGGGAACTGGTTGATCTTCCAAAAGGATGCAAAGCTATTGGGAACAAATGGGTTCTTAAAATAAAGCGTAAAGCTGATGACTCGATAGAAAGGCATAAAGTTCGCTTTGTGGTAAAGGGGTATAATCAACAGAAAGGAATTGATTATGAGGAAACATTTTCTCCTGTTGTGAGATTTACCTCGATTCGCATTATTCTAGTAATAGTGGCAAGTATGGATCTTGAGTTACATCAAATGGATGTAAAGACTGCTTTTCTCAATGGAGAATTAGATGAAGAAATTTATATGGAATAACCTGTTAATTTCATTATGAAAGGCCAAGAACAAAGGTATGTTGACTTTTGAGGTTGATATATGGCCTTAAGCAGTCATCGAGACAATGATATATACGTTCTCATAATGCCATAATGGGATATGATTTTACAAGGATTAATGAGGATCATTGTGTATATATCAAAAGATCCAAAGATCAATTTGTGATCATATCATTATATGTTAATGATATACTAATTGCTGGAACTAATAAGGAGTTTGTTAATATTGTCAAAAGTTGGCTATCTTCTAACTTTGAGATGAAAGACATGGGTGAGGCTGCATACATTCTTGGAGTTAAGATTTCAAGAAATCATTCGAAGAGATCATTGTCTCTTTCGCAAGAAACATACATAATAGGGTTCTTGAATGATTTCATATGCAAGACTGTAAACCCATAGATACTCCTATTGCAAAATACGAAGGATTGAGCCACAGATTGTGTCCAAGGACTCTACAAGAGAATGAACAAATGCAACATGTTCCTTATGCTAGTGCTGTTGGGAGCTTGATGTACGCTATGATGTGTACAAGACCTAACATATGTTTTGCAGTTGGAACGGTCAGTAGATATCAATCCAATCCAGGTCAAGCACATTGGAAAGCCGTTAAGAGAATACTGAGGTATCTAAAGGGAACTGCTGATTATACGTTGAGTTATCAAGGAAAGGATCTGCGACTCGAAGGCTATTCTGATGCTGATTGGGGAGGAGATTTAGATGAAAGGAAATCTACCTCTGGGTTTGTTTTCTTATTGAATAATGGCGCCATATGTTGGAGCAGTAAGAAACAAACGTGTATAGCCTTGTCCACGATGGAAGCTGAGTTCGTGGCATTATCAGCAACAATACAAGAAGGTGTTGGGCTTAAGAGATTTTTGGATCACTTAGGTGTTATTGAAAGTGCTGCATACTCATTGTTGGTTAACTGTGATAGCCAAGCAGCAATAGCGTACACCAAAGATCCAAAATATCATGACAAGACCAAACATATAGATACAAAGTATAATTTTGTCAAAGATATGGTTGCACGAAAAGATGTGAACTTACAGTACATGTCTACGCATAGAATGGTAGCAGATCCTATGACAAAGCCAATACCTAGAGATGTGTTTTGTGGCCATGTGAAATCTCTGGGATTGCGTAGAGACTAATGTACTGAATATTGTAATTTCCCTTAAGTGTTCACATTTGATGAATTTGTGTTTTCATCATTAATGCCTATGAATCTTTGTTTGACGTTTATGCATCTTAATGCTCAGTGCATTATATTAAGTTGAGAAAGTATGTCAAACAGATAAGAGATTAGCCCACTCACACAGATAATTGCTTCTATTTACTGTGTGATAAATAGAGATGAGACAATTTTTAAGCTTATTATCTAGGTGATAATCGAGAGCTCAAGCTTAAAATACATAAGTCACCTTAACTGAGTGTTAAGATGAGGACATAATATTTACTATGTCCAAAAGTAAAATAATCCACATATTTTACTTTATCTGTGTATGATGCCAGATGTGAGTTCTGATGAATTTTGTGAATGAGTAGATACGTGAACTCAAGTTAGACATTAAGTATGTCTGAACTATCATGTGTACGGTATTAAAAGTGTAGACATACGCTCTATGGGAAATGAGTTAAATACCGTAATACGTATTTCATACTACGTATGCATGAGACGACCAATAAGAGTGGCAAAAGTTTGATCTCAACTTTTATGTCGTGTGAGACTCTTGAGGAAAAGAGTTCCTTAATTTAGTGCCCTCATGACTCTTACTTATTCTCAAGATTTCTATTTAGTGTTTGCTATCTTAGGATATTACCAATGATCATGAATTGATTCGATCTAATGGGACATTTCTAGAAAAGCAAGCTGAACTGAAATTGGGAGTTTGAAGGAAAGAGGAAGATCGAATTTGGAGAATCACATTTTAGTTTTGTATTCACTGGTCGACCAATTATGATTGTTTTTAGGATAATCATAATTGTGAATACAATATATCACTATTTAAAAAGAGATCAAGACAGATATATAAATGTGATCGATCGATCTAGGGTACTGCATACTAAATCTACTCAAAGTGTGATGCCCATATGAGCTGCTATATATTCCTAACAGATATATGGCAACGAGCTCTCAAAGTATGTTGGTCGCACGGATTTATTCACCGGTATGAACGTTGCAGAGAGGTAAAGAGGATCCTGTTCGGCCCACCATGTGCGAGTGAGAGATGATGGTTTTATTTGTATGATGATGGGCTTAAGGCCCATCCGCCCATGATGGGCCTAAGAACCCAGCCTGTAGGTTAAGGGCCCATGGAGAAAAGGTTGCGTCTTTCGGAGGAGGTGTTACGTTGAGGGGATGCGTCCTTTGGAAGAGATGCTTTGAGGGAAAGTAAAAAAAAAAAGGAACGTACCTTTTGGTGTACATATGTGAAGACGCTCTCTCCCCCTCCAGACAACGTAAGACAAAAAGAACACTCCAAAGGAAAAGAAAAGTACGTCTTTTTCAGGTTTTCTCCTCCTAATAGCAACAATACGCTCCTCGGTAGAACGGGATCAGGATTCTTCCTCAAACTTCAACATTGGTGTTTAATCTATGGATAATAAGGTACGCTCAATTCCGTGGTGTGACTTTGATCAGTGATACATGTTTGCTCTTGGGCTCGTCTTTCGCATTCGTTTTAAGGGTTCGATTTAGTGTCGAATCCATTTTAGGGAATCAGTAATTCACAACATTGACTTTGCACGAGAGCCCCGCGATCAATTCGTTCCGTCTTAATTTGAACTGTGCGTCTGAGGTGCACCCCTGTGATCCTGAATATGAGGACTATGCAACTCCAGAGAGGAGGAGAACTAGAACAAACTGGATATGTGGACTCGTTTTGCAGCGAGGAGAAAGGTTAAGTTCCTCGATTTGGACTTCTTACGGTGTGCTTGGGAGTTCCAACATTGTCTTTACTTCCCACTTATTCTTTACGTGCTGCCCAGCATTGTCCTTAGGTGTAGCAGCTTAGTAGAGCTGAAGCTGGCTTCCTGTGTGGTTAGATCGGTGGCGGGACAGGTCCAGCTAAGGTCGCTTAGAAAATTGTTTATGAGGAAAATTGACTTGACTGACAACAAAATGGCTGACATACACCCACCGGTGAGTAGCTGCGTTGGTTGGGTGTTCTCTCCTTCATCACCGAGGTCGAGAGTTCGAACTCCTACGTTGCCATACACGTCTTAAGTGGGGGGTCTTGGGCTAGCCTGCCCTGAGGTATTGACGCCGAAGAGTGGCTTGCAACGACGTTCACTGGCGGAGGGCGGTGTGACCCCGAAGGGATCTCAGGCGGATCCTCGGTCATCAAAAAAAAAAAATGACTGACATACTATCTGGTAGCCCGTTGCTGAAAGAATTGTCTCTTGAAGATTGTTATGGTCTCCACGAGCCCAAATTCTGTTGTGGCCCATCTATTGAAGAGTTAAATTTGGAGAGATGCGGTGGCCTTGAAAAGCTTGATCTTACATGATCAGATATCAAACATTTAAAAATTGATCCCTATGGGAATCTGGAGCTAGTTTGCCCAAATGTGAACATTCTGGATATCGCTGGGTATCTAGATTATGTCAACGTGACTGATGTGTTATCACTTGTTGATACATCCCTTTGCTCCAGTGATTAAAAACTAGATCCGCCTGGAGAATTTTGCGAGTTCAGACTGCTGTTGGAAAAGCTCAGCTGTAATACTTACTTTATGCCATGCGATTGGTGCATACTGGTATGGTTTCTCTGCTGTTGCTCTGACCTATTTTGTCTTGCTTTGAGGTACTTTTGAATAATTTGGGTGCTGATCCTTCAGGTAAGGAGTATTATTATTTGTTTGATAGGATATTCTTACATTTCAACTGTCCTAAATTTGTAGAATAGAAGTGGGGTAAACTGATTTTGGATGGGTTTTACTTGAAATGGACAGTGGCTGTGCCGTTTCTCTGCTTTGGCTTTTGTGTTCTGTTGCTTTTTTTAATGCTTCAGTTCATGAGGTAATGTCCTAGATGAAGAGTGAAAGAAAATATTATTTACTTAGGCGGGTTCTTTTATTTATGTCCACCTAAACTTTTATAAGGTGGCCTTCCTTGCATCTGCCGGCCTACGAACTTTGAGCAATTGTAAACTATTATTATCCGTAACCTACTCTTGTAACCGAAAACTACGTTTATTAGGTGCCTGTCTTCCTTATGTCCCCGTTTGTTTTCAATTTTAATGTGACATCTATCACTCTTTTAAATGTGCATGTCCATGCTCTTGTGATTTGTCTTTCCAATATTCTACATAATCTGATGAATTTCCTAACAAGACTCTGAATTCAATGGTATCTTAGGGTGTGCATGGAAATGTTTCTAAGAAACGTTTCCGGAACACTTCGTACGGATTTTGTTTCGGGAACAAAAAAAAGAACAGAAACGCGTTTGGTTGCGTTTCTGTTCTTTTTTTTTTTTTGTTTCGGAACGAAATAAGAACAAAAAAAAAAGAAACAACAATTTGTTGTTTCTTGCTCAAAACAAAAACGAAGAAACGTTTCTTCTCTCTCTTCTTCTTCTCTTCTTCTTTTCTTCTTCTTTTTTTCTTCTTTTTTTCTTTCGCCGGTCGCCGGCCTCGGCCATGGCCGGCGACCGCCGTCGAGGCTCGGCCTCGCCCAGCCATGGCGAGGCTCGGCCTCGCCGGATCCGGGCGAGGCCGAGCTCGCCCAGCCAAGGCGAGGCTCATCGTCGCCGGCGCGGGCGAGGCCGAGCCTCGCCTTGGCCGGGTGAGCTCGGCCTCGCCCGCGCCGGCGACGCCGAGCCTCGCCTTGGCCGGGCGAGCTCAAGCTCGCCAGATCCGGCGAGGCCGAGCCTCGCCATGGCGGGCGAGCTCGAGCTCGCCAGATCCGGCGAGCCTTGCCGGGGGCCGGCGACGCTCGGCCTCGTCGGATCCGGGCGAGGCCGAGCTCGCCCGGCCAAGGCAAGGCCGAGCCTCGCCGAGGGCCGGCGAGCCTCGCCGTGGCCGGGCGAGGCTGCCGGCCCCGTCGGCCGGTCGCCGGAGGCCGGGACCGGCCGAAAAAAGAAAAAATAAAAAAGAAAGGAAAAAATGAAAAATAAAATAAAAATGTTTAAAAAATTAAAAGAAACAAAAAAAGAATAAAATTTACCAAACGTGTTTCTGTTCATTTTTTATTCCCGGACCAAACGTTACCAAACGCGTTCTTTTGTTCAAAAATTGTTCCCCGGAACAGAAACACTTTTTTTTGTTTCTGTTCCCTGGAACAAAAAAAGAACAGAAACGTTACCAAACGCGCCCTTACTAATTCACTTCAGTCAGTCCATACATACGCAGGCTCTTGAGCATCCACAATGTATGTCCTGTACCAATTTTCATTTAATGCCAGTCCAATTAATTCTTTCTAAATTAGGTATAAACTATGTGGGAGTTGACAAATCAGCCATGCCCATTCGCTTGGAAACATGTGACGCTACAAATGCATCTGAGAAATCTGTACGTCCCAGGCATTTGTAGCTTGTTGAGGAACTCTCATTTTCTTGAGACACTATCTATGTTTATCCTGGAAGAGATGACAATAAAGCCAAGGTATAATGCGTGAATTGTAAATTTTATTGGAATTTTCAAATTTAAAAGTGACGGAGATTAAAAAGTTGCTTTAAATTTCTAGCTTGCCGAAGCAGGGTGGAAGCTTGCATTTGAGTTCAATGGCTATAGTTACTGGAGTTCAGTGGACGTCACATTGCCTCGAGCACCAGCTTAAGCATGTTAAGATATATGGTTATGTACTAGAGCCTGATGTCAATGAGCTCTTTGAATTTCTACTCAAGAATGCACAGGTCCTGGAGAGAATGGAGATTTCTACCAAGAAGACTCTGCAGCGAACAGGTAACAAGTACATGTTCGCTAGTGACATTGGTTGTCCATAAAAGAATTATCGTACATTGGATGCACTGCTAGAGTTTTCACAGAAGTTGTTAAGTTTCCCAAGGGTCTCAACACGTCCAGTATTTCACCTGGGTTAGACACTGGTATTGGAATTGTGTTCACGCCTTTCTTTTGGACAATCCTCGATGTTTCTATGTCGGGCATGTCTTACATTTGGTAGACTTTACAGAAGTAGTCGGCCTTGATGATGAATTCGCCCTTTTGCCCCAGGTCTACGAATTCGCCACATCCACGACTCGATACAAGCAGCTTTATGAATAGTTTGAGGGTGGAAGTGCCCTTTTTTTCAAAGAATGTTTCTCATGAAAGCTTTTCTTTTCATATTCCCAGCTCTTGCAAATAGTTTGGCTAAAATTTTTGCAGTATAAATTCACTTGAACAATCTATTGACACCAGTTACAAGCTGTTCATTAGTAGCCTTCGCTCTTGCGGCTGCTGTCTCTCTCTTGGTTTTTCATTATAGCGGGTGCCATTTTTTTTATTGTTTTACTTTTCAGTTTTACCTACCATTTCCTTATCTTGAAAGGAAGTCAACGCAGTTCCACATTCTCGAGTGCTGCCCCCGAATGATTGGTATATCGACATCAATATTATCAATACAATCCTAATCTACAGTGTACCATAAAATATTGAGTTGTGCAGTCCTCCAAGTTCGTATCTCTACCCGAAAATTGCCATTAAATGTGCTCCTCTTGCAAATTAACAAGATCATTTTGTCCCTTATTTGACGCGTGAGAGTTCTTTTTTCTTTATAAATAACATGAGTATCCAACTTTGTATCTTTACTTAAGGCAGTATGGTAATCAATCCCTTATACCCTTATATCCTTATACCATGACTTGCGTGAAATCAGTCCAACTTTGTATCTACTTCATCCCCTCCTGACATAGGTTTCCGAGGCGACTTTTCATAGTAACATGTTTGTACTTCCTTTGCCGCAATTCCATGATAATAAGTGGTGTTCTAATATGCGATTTTACAAAATGAGCACTCCCACATTGTTTTCTGGAAACCTGACGGGAACAATGCCAGATTTGACCAAAGTGCAACTGAATGGAATTTGATTTCTGAACCAATTAGAGATTTTCAACTTGATCGGGCCATCTCGATTCGGTTCAACATTTGAACAAAACTTTTCCTGCTTGATCTATATTTTGTCGTAGTCCTAGTTGCTTCTTCGCACTCCTCCACGTACTTTCCTTGAATTGGTAATCGCAATATTATGGGAGCTCACATATCAGCCATGTCCATCTTTAAGGCATCAACTGCTTCCGAGCAAAGCGACACTTTACTAGTATTTCTAGCTCATATGCGAATTTTTATTGTCTCGAGACCTTCACTATTTGTGCTCATCCCGGATCTCATCACATATTTACGTGTGAATTTTCATTCAATATATCCTAAGTGTTGGAGATGAAAGAACAGCTTGCATTCAAATTTCAGCTCACTAAAACAGGCTGGATGTGAGAACATGACATCGACGGTGAAAACTAGTGCCTCAAGCAATAGCTTAAGCATGTAGAGATATAGGGATATGTCATTGAGCTCATCCAGTTTCTACTTGAGAATGTAGTGTTCTTGGAGAAGATGGAGAAAATGGTAACTTAAGTTTCTAAAATAGTTGAAAAAATGAAATACAATTAAATTGTGAAAACTACATAATCTTTTCAATTAAGTTAAATTAAAGTTAGTAACAATTTCTACTCTTTTTTCCCATGAGTAAACTGAACCATCCATGTTACTGGCTACTTTTAACTATTCTTGCACCTCTTTGATTTCCCCAAACCAAAGACAATTCACATTTGAATTATTTGAGCACTCTGCCGTGGACTGGACTGGAACTGAAAACGTTTGACATGTGGAAGACGAATCATCCATGTTCTCGGCACACGACATCACTTGACTTTTTTCTTGTTGCATTCCAGGTGTTTTCGTCCCGATTGGGTTCAGACTTCCAACCCTGTTTCTGATATATTTATGTTTAGGCCCGGATTTTTCTATCAGATCCATTTCTTGTTTATTGCGGTGGTTTTGATCACATTTTAGCGGTGTGTAATAGACTCTTTTATATCCATCTTCTGAAATCCTTTTTTTCTGTTATGTCTGTATGATTTGCGGAGTCTGTCCTGGAGTAGATCATCTACGGAGGGCAATAATGTTGTAGAAAGCAGCAACACAAAAAGTCGGAATAAAAAATGCGCATCCCAAATACTTTTCTTTGTCTAAAAGACTTTGTTATGTTAATTGATCAAACAAAACACTGAAATTAAAAATGAGAGTGTAAGCACAGGAATCAAAATCGCAAAAAAGAAAAAAAAAAAAACTTTACCAAAATTGAAATATCCTCAAAACTACAGGCATACTGATGCTCTGGAATATAACAAATTTTACCAACATTATTGGCATTCGCAATGCGCATATAACAAACTTTAAAACTAAAACTACAAAGAAAAGACATTGGCTCAAAAAGAAAATGCTTCGAAATGAAAATTTAGCGGAGGTTTGGCACAACTTGACCATCTGCTCTTTCTTTGCGTTCTTTCTATTTATACTCTTGGGATTTCTTTCCACGCTGGTTGGAATTCACACAGGATTCCCACTCTAGTCGCTCCACATTTCCTTAATTCCACGACGTTTAGAAACTCCTAAAGCATCGGGCGTCCTGCAATAACTTCCCCTTCTTACTCTAAATCTAACAGAAAAAGGTCACCGATGCAGCTCATATTGAAGTCAGGTCACACAACCCTCTGGTGAAGTTAAATTGGATAAGCTCCAGATCGAAGATGGGCTTAAGGTGTATTTGTTGAGTGTAAGAATTTTCCACGACTTAATTCTCTAGACTTTCACACATATGATTTGCTACAAAATGATCAGTTGATGGAAAAACCATTTATAGTAAAAAGAAACATGTTACCACCGGTCGTGGTGGCTCCGCTGGGTAGGCTTCAGACCTTTGAGGGAAGGTCAGGAGTTCGAAACCCACGCAAGTTGCAGGGAGGCTGGTGGGCTATTAGGTGATTTACGCGTGGCGCCGGGGTGGTGGGTCCCCCACTAGCGACAGCTGAGGGTTTACGTGGCGGTTGTCAGCTAAAGCGGTTCCTCCAGCACAAAAAAAAAAGTTTAAAATTAAGTAAATAAATTCCCTGTCTTGAAAAGTCGACAATATTTTCCTGGGAAATGATTTCTTGCAAAGTAATTTCTTTTATCATAAAGTTTTCCTTGAAACAAACACACTTTTAGTGCAATTGGACTCCTTATACCTTCTCCTCAATATCTGAGCCATAAATGTTCACCACCAATAGGAGCTAAAGAATAATTAAGAGTGGTGACGAGTAATATGATACAAACTACCGTTTTCATCTCTCAATTTACTAATACTCTATCTTACCAGTTTTCATGTCACATTTTTGCCAACGAAATTGTTTCATCATCTTCATCCTATGCATCAAGCAATCGATAAAGTTGCTTTGATCTTGAAGTGAGCTGACCAACAAAAGACCAAGTTAGTCTCGGTCGTCTTCACTTTTTCTGCTGGTGAGGGCGGGCACATTTACTTGGCTAGTTCATATCGAAACCTCAGCTCTGTTCTTATCTAAAGCTATACGCAGCAACCTTTTTCTTTATAGAGAGAGAGAGTATTTATGTTGCACGAGCATTTTGAAGAAGCCAAATAACGTCTATGGCAAATCCTAGAGCACTACCAGACAATCAGACAACGGACTTCACTTGCCAATTCCCAATGGCACTAGGCCAGAATGTATATAGAAGTTGCGTTGAAGAAACAAACTTGCAGCAACTTCAATGGCATTAAATATTTCATCGTTGACATGTACGGTGCCGTTTGGATTCACATATTTATTTTGTTGATAATCAATGAAATCAATCGTCTTGTTTATTAATTTATATATTTATTTCACCTTGATAGGTGAAAACACTGGGATAATTATTCATATATGGCTTGCTTGGGGTATGTATCAGAGCTGCTTGCTATTTTATCTTGAATTGAAGAGACCCAAAAGCAATTTATAGAAGTCCATCCCCGGCAATTTGTCTCTACTGACTCTTGAGAAGTGAACTTTGTGCATGTACATAAGTGTATATGAATATGTGAATATTACTGGCTAAGGGATGTTGACATCATTAATCATTATCGATAGATCTTAGACTAATTTGATTTCTGGAAATGTTTCCTGATCATCAGTTCCTCAATTGGTGAACTATTGATTGAGCTAGCTAGGTGTAGCCACTAATTTGCTCATGAAACATTTCCTCTTTTTATTAGTCGCCTCAGTTCTTGTTTTGGCATTGGTGCAATGTAAATAATTTAGGCTCTTAATATGAACCATGGACCATATCACCAAATTAGCAATTGCACCATAGTGGCTATACATATATAAGCAATGATTGATTGACATTCTTTAATTTACTGTGAGAATAATAATTTGTTCTTTGTTAAATTTTATGACACCGCCATCAACTATTCTAAAAACTTAAGCTCTTAAATAAAGGAGTGGTTTAATATTTTAATTACGCTAAATACTCCCTCTCACGCTTAGTCTGATTTTTTGGACATATTTAATTGGGGAGGTAATTGAGGCCTGGAAAGATTTGAACTCAAGACCTCCGGCTCTAATACCATATAAGAATTTGGTGGAAATACAGCCGACTATTCTAAAAGTTTAAGTTGTTAGATAAATGAATGATTTAATATTTTAATTACGCTAACAAACACCTCATGCGAGAAAATTACCAAAAAAGTCCTAAACCTATTACAATTGTGCCAATTCAATCATAAACTTTTTTTTAGCCAATTTAGTTCTAAACCTGTTACAATTGTGCAAGTTTAATCCATCCGGCCAAAATTGGTCAGCCAACGCTAACGTGGATGCCGGCCGTCCGGCGAAAGCTGACATGACAATTTTAATTTTAATTAATTTATTTTTTCGAATTTTTAAATGTTTTTGAATTTTTTTTTTTTTTTTTTTCCACTTTCTCCTTCTAGCTAGTTGGTGTCGACCAAAGGCGAGGGCCGATGAGGTCAACCTCGCCGGCTAGTGGCAAGGCTCGTCCTCGCCGGCCACTAGCGAAGGCGAGCCTCGCCTAGCGATGGCGGCTGGGCCAGATCCGGCAAGGCCGCCGTCACTAGATTTGGCAAGGCTCGACCTCGCCCAGCCATGGCGAGGTCAAGCCTTGCTAGCCACCGGCGAGGCCGCCGTCGCCGGATCTGGCGAGGAGCCTCACCGGCCACCGACGAGGTCAACCCTCACCTTGGATTTGGCGAGGGTCAACCTCGTCAATGCTGGTGAGCTCGACCCTCCGGCCTCACCCAGCAACGGTGAGGCCAGCCTCGCCGGCCCTCCCTCGCCTCTAGCCGACGGCCAGAGGAATGAGAAGGTGGAAAAAAAAAAGAAAAGAAAATTCAAAAATATTTAAAATTTTGAAAAAAAAAATTAAAAAATTACCATGTCAGCTTTCGCCGGACTGTTGGCATCTACATCGCGCTAGCCGGCCAATTTTGGCCGAATGACTAAACTAGCACTTGTGACAAGTTTTAGGACTTAATTGTAATTTTTGAAAGTTTTAGGACTTAATTGCATTTTCATGACAAATTTTAGGACTTCCAATTCACTTATCCCTTTTTTTTTTTTTTTTATGCTTCTATCTTATTAGTGGGATTGGTGCATATCAAGGAGAGAAGGAGGAGACAACCCCAAACCTATTTATGACTCAAATTGGTGAATTTGTTTTAATTTAGCATTATGTTCTTTTTAATTTTCTATGTTAGTTGAGTTTTAATTATGTTCTAAATTTCTTCCCATAGAGCTATAATGGATCTAAACCCTGATTGATTGAATTTCAAGACTTGTTTATGCAATATAATTGTTCTTATTGTAGCATTCTCTATCATGATCTTAATGCTTTTAGAAGTTTGGCCAACTTTTAAATGATTTTTGATGTATGCATCATACCGGGTGAAGATTGTATGCATGAGCACTAGTGATATTGAACCATAAATTAAATTTAGGTCGAGGTATACTAATTGTTTGTGTGGTTACGGTAGTAGATCTAGGTTGGGACTACTTAGATTAAATTTGGGAATTTCTGCAAGAACTTAATGCTTTTAGGTAGTTTAAATTCACCTAAGGTTAGTATGGGTTAACATACTTAATTACAGATTATTAGACCAAGGTTGGCTTGTAATCTAACTTAGGGAAATTTCACCAACACAATTGGGAATTAATTTGTCGCATGACACGTTAAGAGAATTGATTATGAGTGGTTAAGTGAAGTTGGATGTCTAACACTTAGTGATCTTAGTTAAAATCTTGAAATTTGCCTTATTAATTTTCGGTTTACCTCAGATTTGTCAGCTTTTTGGCTTTTGTATGCTATAGCATGTCCTCTACCTGTTGAGTTGGAACATAAGGCATATTGGGCTTTGCAGAAACTTAACTTTAATATGCAAGCAGTAGGTGAGAAAAGATTGCTTCAGTTAGATGAGTTGAAAGAGATGTGCAATGATGCATATGAAAGTACAAGAATTTATAAGGAGAAAACAAAGAGATGGCATGATTGACACATCTTAAGGAAGGAGTTTCATGTGGATGAAAAAGTTTTATTAAATAACTCTCGTCTTCATTTGTTTCCAGGTAAGTTGAAGTCTAGATGGACCAGTCCTTACACCATCACCAAAGCATTCCCTTTGGAGCTATCGAGATTACCAATGAAAATGAGGGGACTTTCAAGGTGAATGGTCATAGGCTCAAGCACTACTATGGAGGAGGTTTCGATGCCCAAACATCTTTCATCACCTTGGTTCCACCTACTTAGAAACATGGGAAGAGCCGGGAAGAGTTTGGCTGCAAACCATAAAGTAAGCGCTTCTTGGGAGGCAACTTGAGTTTCTAATCTTCTATTTCTTGTGTTTGTTTGGTTTGTGTATTGTCTTAAAAAAAATTAAAAATAATAATAAAAAAATAACTTTTCTGGTGACAAATTTTCTGCTTTCTAGGGATTGCCATGTGCAATAGAGGCAGAAGAGGGGTCAAATATGCAAGGCTGTGCGACTGCGCAACCAAGAGATTTTTTTCGAGCATCCTCTAATCACAAACCTAAGTCAATCATCACCCTACTGGGCCTAATTCAACATGGACAATTGGCATCTTCACATATCCAGGGAATATTTCAAACCTTACTCTACTCTAATTTGGTTGCCTCATTGTTCGTGTTTAATTCTTTATTCTTAAGCATTGAGGACAATACTTCCTTTTAAGTTGGGGGTTGAGGATCGAAAATTTTTCAAAAATTTTTGTGCTAAGATTTTTGCTAGTTTTGAATATTTCTAGGCTTGTTTGAAATTTTTGATTTTTGAAGCAAACTTGATAGGAGATGATGACTTTCGAACCTTAATTTACAAGATTGATATCTTTTTCACGATTATGAGTTGTTGCGACTTTTAGGGGGATATAAATCTTGTTTAGCTTGAGATTGATATATGAGTTAGTCTTAATTTTAATGGTGCAATCCATATTTTGAGCAGCTATCCTTACTATTTGAGTTATGTGTGCTTAGAAAAGATCAATGGGAGGTATGTGATTTTCTAAAACTCGCCTAAGTCTTAGAATTTGTCTGATGTTCTCTTGAAATTAATATGCTAAGCTCAATCAAGAAGGTGATATAGGCATTCATTCTTTGGATCGTTTAAGCCTTTCAAGCCTACCTTGTCAATTGATCCCTAGTAACCTCTTGAGTTTTTATTTGCCCTATTTTTCTTTGATAATCTTATAATGTTGATCCAAGTTAAGTGTATTACCTTACCCTATACCCCATAAGCATGTTATTCCTTAAAGTTACTTGAATAGTTATGGATTCTTGATATGTCTGAAGTTGCTGAAGATTGAAGTAGTCATGAAAAGTATCTATATCTATATATATATATATATATCAGCAATGAAAGAAAGAAAAAAAGAAGATGCAGGTTTAAGTGCAAGTTATAAAGCGGAAGTTGTTTACTTTAGTAATGCTTATACGGATCCCCATCACTAACTTTCAACTCGAGTGAGCCTTTTGGATACTCAATGGGTTAGCATTGCATTATGAGAGGGACTAAGGGAGGAACTTCACCGTAAAGTGTGGAAAGAGAAGTAATGGAAGCTTTAAAGCGTTAAGTGTTTGTGAATTGCATGGCTATGATAGTGTAAGTAGATGGAGGATATGTCTTGAATCCTATTTAATTCAAATGCTTTGAGAATTGATATGTTTATTGGGTGTGTTAAGCTCAAATCCTTTATATCCTATCATTAGCCAAGACATATTATAAGCCTTAAAAACCTATTGATTTTTTTATTGGTTATTGGTTTTCATTAATAGAGACAACTAAAAAGTAAACCTTTGAGATTTGGTTAGTGGATTTTGAGTTTAGGGTGTTGCATATCAACTCGATTTATTTGAGTATACATGATTTGAAAAATCAAGGATCACACACACGGATTGCATGGTTAAAGTAGATATAGCTTATGTATTGGTTTTGGGTTTGATGGGATTTATGTTTTCTTTAAAGTTGTGATTCCAAATAATTGTGAATAAATGGTAATAATTAAAGATGAGGATTGTTTGTTTTTATTGTTTGCTCAAGGACTAGCAAATCTTTAAGTTGGGGGTAATTGATAACTTTATTGTAGATAGAGTTTTTTTTACTAATTTAAGCTTGATATTTCCTAAGTTTTGCTGAATTTTGAATGAATTGATTTGTTACTCATGTAATTTTATTGGGTTTTGTAGGAAATATGACTTTCGGATTCATAAGGATACCTCAACGTCTACCGGAATATCTCAGCATCTTCCAGGATATCCCAATATCTTCAAGAATATTATCTTTAAGGATATCTATATCTTTAAGAATATTTCAGTGTCTTCTAAAATATCTTATCTTGAAGAAAAAGCCGGCCAAGAAAAAAATTTGGTGGATTTGACCATAATTGAGGCCAAGTTCAAAGAAAATCAAGGATATAAATCTTAAGAAGATAAACTCATAATTTGCCAAGGAGGCCTATTCAAGATCTCATGGGAGGCAAACCTAGGGTATATTTTTGGAAGCTATATAAACCCCTCTTGTGCTGCATATTCCAATTATTATTTTAGAGGAGCTTTGGAGCCACCACCAGTTTTAGGTTTTCTTAGTTAGTTTTTTTTTTTTTTTTTTTATGCTTCTATTTTATTAGTGGGATTAGTGCATGTCAAGAAGAGAAGAAGGAGGCAACCCCGAACCTATTTGTGACTCCAATTGGTGAATTTGTTTTAATTTAGCATTATGTTCTTTTTAATTTTCTTTGTTACTTGAGTTTTAATTATGTTTTAAATTTCTTTTGTTAGAGCTATAATGAATCTAAACCATGATTGATTGACTTTCAAGACTTGTTTATGCAATATAATTGTTTTGATTGTGGTGTTCTCTATCATGATCTTAATGCTTTTAGAAGTTTGGCCAACTTTAAAATGGTTTTTGATGTATGCATGATAGCGGGTGGTAATTATATGCATGAGCACTAGTGATGTTGAACCATAAATTAAATCTAGGTCAAGGTACACTAGATTGTTTGTGTGGTTACGATAATATATCTAGGTTGGGACTACTTAGATTAAATCTGGGAATTTCCACAAGAACTTTATGCTTTTAGGTAGTTTAAATTCACCTAAGGTTAGTGTGGGTTAACATACCTAAGAAGGGATTATTAGACCAAGGTTAGCTTGTAATCTAACTTAGGGAAATTTCACCAACACAATTGGGAATTAATTTGTTGCATAACAAGTTAAGAGAATTGATTATGAGTGGTTAAGTGAAGTTGAATACTCTAACGCTTAGTGATCTTGGTTAAAATCTTGAAATTTGCCTTATTGATTTTCGGTTTACTTTAGATTAGGTTTATTTTGCAATTTTAATTAGCTTTTGAATCCTTTCAGTTTTGGTTCCTTAATATTTCAGTCTTTTAATTGGTTTAGTTCACATTTTACTTGTTTTTTCGACTTGGTTAGCTAAATTTTTGGATTGATCACATTCGGTAAGTAATTGGATAAATAGAGACAATCCTAGTGGGAACGATACTCACCCATCACTTTATTACTTGTTAATATTGTGCACTTGCAATTCACCTAACACACTTGGTTCGATAAAGCCCTTGTCTAACAGTTCCTATAACTGCACTTTCAATTCCTTAAGTTCTGCTAGGGCCATTCTATACTGAGCCTTTGAAATTGGTTCTATCCCTGGAATTAACTCAATCACAAATTTAATTTCATGTTCTAAGGGTAGTCTTGGCTATGACATCTTGAATTTCCAGTCCTATTTTCAATTAAATGAATCGAGTTTTTCATCGATGCACCTATATTTTTGTTCTCTGAGCTGAGCACTCACGAGATAACTAGTTTATCTGGTGAAGCCGTTAAAGGATTATAACGCAATAGATTTGAGAATTCAACTAGAAATCGACTGCTCAACCGTGCTAGTTTGCAAGGGTCATCACGGCATAGTTAAAAATCGACCAGAAATCAGAGATAGGTCTATTCGACTAAGATGTGTGATTAAAGTGTGGGTGATTCCACCTGATTGCAAAATTCTCGTCGATCAGCACTAGACTGATTTTTTCTATCGTTTTGGTATCTTGTGTCCATATTTGAAATCTCGAGATTTTCACGACAATCGAGAGTCGTCAATGTGTTGAAGATGTACAATGTGACTCGAAAATAATCGAGCACGGGTCAATTCCATCAAAAATTCCTTAAAGCTACCCGATAGGCTAGATCACGCTAAAATCGTGCTAGATTGAAATTAACCACAAATTTGAATCCGATTTCAGAAATTGAAAGTTTTGTCATGTCACGATTTATTTTAGGACTGTCGACTCATCCTCTGAACATTTTCTGCAAATTGAGATTTTCGGCGAAAATTCAAAGTAAGGCCATTTTTGTCCGGAAAATTCAGGGGACCATTTTTTATCGCGTCTTTGGGATGCAAGTTGGTTCTATTAGTGAGGAAAAATATTAATTTGGTCGATGACACCTTTGTGAAATTTATGGGGACCGAATTGAATCCAATTGGAGAGAAATTGAACTCAAATTGGGGGAAAATGTTACAAATTCGTAGGCCAAGGGTCCATTAACCTTTTTGGACCACTTGGGGAGTGTTCTAGGGAGGTTTTTGTGCACAAAATTGGATGAGGATAGAGCTGAAACAAGTAGGGGCCAAAACAATGATCAAGAGGGAGATATTTTGGCCAAGGGGTCCCTCCATTTGTGCAGCTAGCTTCTTCTTCTTCTTCAGAGCTTGCTTTCTCCATTTTCAGTGTTTTGAAGCTTCCAAAATCGCAAAGAAAACCAACCAAGTCCCCCCTAGCCCATCGCAAGTCGCCGCCGAGCTCCTTGCCGCCGCCGCTCACCATTCACATGCCGTCATGCCCCGCGCGAGCCCTCTTGTCCCACCGCAATCACGACCCTTGCTCGCTGTCCCGCGAACCCAGCTCATGTTTGAGCCTCCTCTGCCGTCGCCCCGGTCACCATCATCCTCGTCTAGCCACCAAAAACCCTCGCCTGCCCACCTAGCCACCCGCCTGGCCTGTTTTGGCCTCAACTGTTGCCCGTAGTAGCTCCGTCCAGTAGCAAGCGGAACCGAGTAGCCCAGCTCAATCGTGAGCTTCAAGGCCCATTTTGGACCTCTTTCAGGCCTCGCTTGGCTTCGCCGCCAGGAGATTTGTCGTCCGTCTTCGCATTGCCGTCGCTGTGAACTCACCGGATCGCAAAATCGGTGAGTTTACTCACTAAACTCTGCTTAAGGAGTTAATGATGCTTAAGGGTTGATTAGTTTAGGCTAAGTATGATTTAGGTGGTTAGTTAGAACGGATTAGCGATTTAATTATTTGTTTATGCATGTTAGGTGGTTAAAACGGCTTAATTAGGGACTAGATAGATCGTATTATTTATCTAGATAGGTTCAAAAAATTTTCGGACCCGTTTTGGTATTTAATTAGGCATTTTCGGCCTAAGTTTCTATTTTTGGCATTTAATTGTATTTATTTAATTATTTTTGGTATTTATTTATTTATTTCTATAAATTATACTGGGATAGTCGATAACCGAAGTTTCGTGCTGATTGCAATGGTGTGCATGGTTTATTTAATTGAATAATATTTTGTGCAAATTGAGTGGTAATTGTAATTTTGGATATTTATTCCAAAATTGTGTAATTTCAATATTTAATCAAAGAATACCGAACATCGGTTTACAACGCCAAAAATGTCTTTATGGACTATATTAAATAATGGGATTTTTGAAAAGAATGATATTGTATTTTTGGCTCAGGCCGACTGTGTACCCAGATACGATTATTTTTATCGGGTATTTTCAACACGGTCATATATCAGCTTTGATGAGCATTAATCAACTTTGGTGAACTATAATATACATATATCAGCTTTGGTGAGCAATATTAATCAGTCTCAGCTTTGGTGAGCAATATTAATTAATCTCAACTTGGGTGAACAATAATAGAATTGAGTCAATTGATTGATTAGATCGATGGATTGATGTTTTGAATTGAAGTGATTGGTTGAGTATATGAATCGTACTGACTTGCAGGAAGGAACTGAGACAAGGTAAGTCATCTGTCTTGTGTGTGCATAGACTGCATTTAGGCGTATTTCCTTCATAGTCGGAGTTTAGGGGATGAACTTGCTGAGAAGTTGTCTCACCCCGTCGTGGGCTTAACCTTTTCAGGTCCTTGAATGGCGGCTCCTCCAGAGCGTTTTGGCCAGCCCAAGAGGGTCACCGAACAGGTCACCCAGATTCCTCTTCTCGAGGGCCAAGGAGCTTGGGTCTATGAACTCGTGAGAATCATTGTCTGGGTTGATGCGGGTCTACCTCGAAGGGTACCCATCAATTCCGAGCGTGGTATCGTAGCATGCGAGATGAACCCAAAGAAGGTCCCTTACAAGAGTCTGAGGTCCCAATGTCGATGTTAGAGATTGCTTTTAGCGAGGGTACAGTCGACCCTCCTGGTGGTGCAGTAGTGGACCCGAGTCCCCAGGAGACCTCGAAGTTTTCAGCTGGGAATTCAAACGCCTAGAGGACTTGTAGACCTTTATGTTTTTGTAGACTTTTGTCTATAAACTAGTATTATATATAAACTAGTTGGCTATGTATAAAGGTTTGTTTTGGTCGTGAAACTATGGTCCTACTTTTATATCACATATTTGTGTTGTTTGGGGATTTATTTATACACTTCCGCATGCACATTAAAATGAATGGGTTGGCAACGCGTCCTGAGACGTCGCAATTTTATAAACCATTGAGAGATGGGCATGCGCTCAAGGATCGAGGCATGACACTAACAATTCTTCAGGAAACACATCCGGAAATTCTCTTATAACCGGAATGTCTTCTAATTTCCTTTCATCTCGCATTTGGTCCTTAACTATTGCCAAATAACCTTGACATCCTTCATCAAGTAGTTTTTGTGCTTCTATCGCCGTGATTAGGGCTACTAACAGACTAGACTTTGCCCCATGAAACTCAATACACTCATTAGGTGGATTAAACCAAATCACTTTCTCGTGACAGTCCACTTGAGCTCGTTGTTTACTAAGCCAATCAATTCCTATGATGGCATCAAAGTCGTACATATCCATCACCACTAAGTCTATTCTTTGATCTTGTTCTCCTATAGAGATCTTGTAGTCCTTGTAGGCCAACTAAGAAAACATCACACTCACTAGTGGCGTAGAGATACTAAGAACAGTTTCAAGTGGTCTAACTTCTAATTCACGTAGCCTCTTATACAGATCAGATACGAAAGAATGTGTTGCACCCATGTCAAACAAAACGTAAGCCTTCTTGTCATTCAGAGAAATTGTACATGAGATGACGGTTTTGGAGGCCTACACCTCCTCTTGGGTAACCATATACACCCTTCCTTGAGCTGGGGACCTTTGATTTGCTTGGCCAGCTGGACCATTCCAAGGTTGTTGTACTTGCTGCTCATTACCCACATTCAATTGCTACCTCTCTTTCAGACAATTCCTTTGGATGACCAAGTTATCCACACCCAAAACACTTCTGAGGTTCTGTGCATGGTCTAGGTCCACGAGTTTTGCCATACCTCCCGCAAGGACCATTCTTATAAGGCATCCCCTCTTAAAAGGCATCCCCCCATAGGTTGATCCCTTCCATTCTTCCCAAAGTTTCTTTCATTCTTCGCCTCCCATGGTGCTCCACGAGAGTGATAGGGCCTTTTACCATGACAGATCTCATTGGTTCGTTGGTTTATCCATCCATCACTCTCAGCCTTTTCCCTGATCAATTCTTATTCCACGAGCTGGGCTCGCTTGTATATCTTAGTATAATCCTTAATATTGAAAGGTACTAACTGCTTTTCAATATAAGTCCTTAAACCTTTCAAGAATCGCTTAGCCTTTTCTTGAAGGTCCTCAACTAATCTAGGAGCCTACTTGGAAAACTCAAAGAATTTAGCCACATAATAGTCCATAGTGAGTTCTTTCCGACTCTGTTCAACAAACTCAGTCATCTTTCGGTCATTGGCACAATTCGAAAAATGCTTCTTGTAAAAAGCTTTCATGAAGTCATCCCACGTTCCTATCGAATCAGGTAGAAAGATGGTGTCCTGAGATGCTCTCCATCAATACTTTGCATCCCCCTCCAACTGGTACTCTACCAAGACCATCTTCTTTGCATTGTTACAATCAATACTTCGCATCCCCCTCCAACTGGTACTCTACCAAGACCATCTTCTCTGCATTGTTACAATCAAGCAGTTTGAAGATTCATTCCATACAGTCAATCCATTTCTCTGCCTCTCTAGAGTCACCTATTCCAAAGAAAATTAGAGGTTTCAGTTTCAAAAACTGTTCTACTAGCCCCTAGGTACATCTTTCTCCCCTGGGTTGCAATAGAGGTTGGACCTGAGGTTGAGGTTGGGATTGGGGTTGTTGTTATGTTTGCCTTTCCATTATAGTCGGCAATATCATATAAATGTCTTTCATTCGTGGTTCAGCCTTTGAAGTAGAAGCATCGGCTCTTAGTCTATCGGTACAGGCCATTTTCCTTGTTTTGCCCGAATAAGATCAATGACAGTAGGCTGCTATACAATCAACAAACAGCACAAAACTTGTGCTCATATAGAGTCAAGAGTGACTTTTGTCGCTCGTTGATCCATAAACTTTCTATGACATCTTCTAGTCCTTATTCTATTCGAATGCCTTATCACTCCATCTAATCCTTAAGCTCTGATACCACACAAATGCTTGTTGATCCATAGACTTTCTATGACATCTTCTAGTCCTTATTCTATTTGAATGCCTTATCACTCCATCTAATCCTTAAGCTCTGATACCACACAAATAAGCTCTGATACCACACAAATGGGCAGCACGTCACGTCTGCCATTCCTGGCGCGCGCGACAACTCCTTTCATTCCAACTCGCTCCTTTAGAAAAACAATGCAGCGAGTATCAACAGCAAACTCACGATACTTTCAAAACCTAGAAATGAATAAGCGGAAGCAGAAAAAGCAATAAAAGAAAGAGAACAACTGTAGAACTAGGGGACAACCATCAAGCTTCGTTTCTTTCCTGCGGCAGGCTTATTTATATACAGAGAGTTCAAGCAAGTTTCTCAAACAACAAAAGACACGGGGCTTTTTAAAAAAAACAACAACAAAAGAATAGCAACCCAGCATCTACATGATTGCCCTTCCCTGGCCTCGTCCTATAGAACTCTCTCTCTAGCTATTCGCCTATCATGCCATCTATCCACCTCCATCTCAGATTTTGGCTGCCCCCTCAATGGCCTACCTATCATGCAGGACCGCCTCTATCGTGGCCACCACTTTGTGGTGGGAGAGGTCCCACCAAGCGTCCACCAACACGGCCATAAAGGGCCACAAATCGAAGAGCGATGAAGCCTATAGGCACTTCTATGTCCACGATCATCAAGCAAGCGACTTGGAGGAAAGAGGCTCCGGGCATGTGAGGGTCTTCCACCTCGTCACAGTACCTGGAGAAATCCACGGGCGTGCCATACAGAACTTGATAGGAAGCAAGCGGGATCAACTTGACTCAACCTGGAAAAATTGTAAAATCAACTGAGGTGAGTAAAACTCAGCAAGTGGAGGATCCGCTAACTAGGTATAAGCATAAAACCACTAACAAATAGGGTGACACAACTTGCTTGAGAACCTTTTTATAAGCATCATCAGTAAGGGACCCTCAACCATGGACCCTTCTTGAGATCAAAAACACGATAATCACAACTTGCTTAAGAACCTTACTATTCACGTGGGTGGCCTCTACAAGCTCTCACAAAACGATGATGTATACCAATAATATCATTCCTCATTAACAAAGAGTACAACACGCACAGGCAACATTAAAAGCATCAATACAAGCTATTATACACACATATGTCATCAGGTATGCCACCACACATCATAGTATAACAATGCATGCACATGATCATGCGTAGACAGCCATTGTCCTCACAACAAACATACATGGCTCCTTGAGGAGTCTAGCTGCCACCATCTTTTGGAAAGTTAGGGCATAACCCATCCAGGCATCTCGCACCCTATCTGGCATCTCAAGGCATTCCTCGAGGAACTTACGCCTTGTTCCCTGGCTTCTGGAGAGTGCCTAGTTCCTCCCTCACTTACTAGCCTGTCCAGGCATCCTGCACCCAAGGCATTTGGTAAGAATCGAATTCTTCACCAGGTAACCGAAGGGCACCATGTTAACCCCTTCAGGCATCTCGCACCCAACTTAGCATCACGAGGAACCCTTGAGAGTCCTACAGTACCCACCCTCAAGCTTCCAGAGGGCACCACGTTACTCCTCCCAAGTATCTCACACCCGAGGCATCGTCATCACGAGGACCAACGGTAGTCGATTGTACCATTACCATGGTGCAGCAATTTAATAATCCAATATCACATAAGGCAATGCAATACTATTTGCAAGTAAAAGGAACAAGCCAATCGGTCCATACATTATTTACCTAACTAACCATCAGCACTTTCCAACTTGATGTCTATAGTCTTACTGGGAAGTTGTACCCGTGGTCAACAGAAAACGATATGTAAATTTAAGACGCAATCCAAATGTCCGTAAATTCTAGCACGTACAATAAAACATCCAAATCTTACTATAGGCCCTATACAATCTGGGACTCTTGCGGGTTATAATCCAACTCATTCTTATTGCGATGGAAGGAGCTAATGAATTACTACGATATTACCCATTCTGACAATTGTCGTTTTCCTATAAGTCAGGTATGGGTCCTAGATTCCAATAGGCTCGGTAAGGAGGCACTATGGCCAATAGCTTCCCACATCTTCATTTTCCTTAATTTTGTCAATCTACTTCCTAGACTAACTAATTCAAATTTATGTATAAAGCTGGAATTAAGACAGCGAGGCCTAGAACTCATCCGAGTGACATAGACCAAGCTATTTCATCACCTCCTCAACCGGATTTGACTCAACGTACTACAAAACAGAGTAATTCGAAGTCGAGAAGTTTTCAAACTAACTTAGGACCACTTGGTTCGAGCATGCTAGCTGTCCTAAGGATAAAGAAGGTTCGAGATAATCCAAACATGACTTCGGCATCCCCTCAGCCTCCATCCGTGTGGATTCTGAGGTCCTGTCACTACCGGAGCTCCCTCGGCAGCACTAAGCAGTCCCTAGTTAAACTCTAGTCGCACACAAACTACCCCGATCATGAAGTTGGCCTGGGGAAATCCAGATAGGGTTCCGAAGTTTCCCAAGCCTCTCGATCTCCCCAACTAGTATAATCCCAAGCTGAAATTGAGTCTAACGAAGCTTGATAACAAAACTGGGTCTATTGGCTGTCAACTGAGCAAATCTCGATACCTACAACTCACCAACACTGGCCAACTGCATCAGAGGTCTAATCGGTTCAAGAGCGGCATTCTGACACCCAACTTCGGACTCAACAGCTACAGCAATCCATAGATCACACATGCAAAGCTATAAGAAGCTTATCCATGCACCCTAGACCCTAAGAACAGCTCCTCTTGCTCCCAACCCAGCTCTGGACAGAGCGTCGACACCCAAATTCCTCACCTAAACAGTGAAAACAAGCCCCGAATTCCACATGCATAGCTAGGCGGAGCTAGTCCGTATAATCAAGACCTTAATAGCAGCTCTAGACTTGTGCCAAGTCAATTGAAACTCTACTTGCCTGGCTCGCGCTTACGGGGGAGAGAGAAGAGATGCCGGACGAGCTGAGGGCTTCGCGGTCAGCTGTGGTGGCTCCGAAGCAAGGCAGAACAGAGTTGGTCGCTGCTGGGCAAAGGATCCGAAGCTGTAAGGGTGCTCATGACCGGGTCTGGTTCGAGTGAAGGAAAGAAAATGGAGGAGGGAAGTGTTGGGGTGTTGACGAAGAAGGAAATGAAGTGATGGTGGAGTGGGCCAGTGGGTCTAAGAATCTGCTGGTTATATTCTAGTGACAAGGTTGGATTGAGCAATACCAGAGGCGAACATGGCAGCCCATGACAATTTACTTAGCAAGGAAAGGGTGAGTGTTTCTTGGCTAATTGGAAATTTGCTGTTTTAGCCAAAGATATGCTGACTAAAGAAAAAAAATCCGTTGATTTGGTTAAACGATCGGCGGTGGTGAATGGTGACATTGGTGGCCTTGCAATGGAGCGAATGGAAACAAAGTCAAGGCCCAAAAAGAAAGTAAGAGTCTCACATAGAGAGAAATGTTGCGTCACGACGAGCACGCGTTGGCTAAGTGCCAATACAACGAGACCGTTCCGCAAACCGACCAAAATCTTTAAATTACGGTTCAAAATATAAGATTCCCAAATTAAACACAAAGGAAAAAAATTAACGTAATCTAATTAAAAGAAACATCAAGGCATAAATAGATAAATTATAATAAAGTAAAATAATTGCAATTACTTTTTTTTCATTAACGAAAATAATACTTTTGCTAATTGAACAACATACCTAAATTCCCATCAGATCCAAAGTTAAAATATCTCAGTAATATACTGCCTAGGTTAGTCGAAAATTAGGATGTCACATTTATATCCAGTTTATGGCTTGGTTTCTGAATCCACATCGGTTGTGTGTACTTATAAGCATGAGAATTAGTTGTATAAGGTTTTGGAGTAAATAAATTGATGTTATTTCGTCTACTGTCGTGCTTTGTCCGTGGCAAATAGACATGTCCATGCTCGCTGAGGATCGGGCTTTCACATGAATTTTGGAACTATCAAGGCCAGGTCCATTTAATAGACAATTGGGGTTGGCCCAGAGAAACCACTCTATTTGGACTCTATCCACTAGCCTTGAGTCATCTTCCACATGTCACTAAATTCAGGTCCTTATTTTGATTTCTGTATTCATTGGGTGAACAGGAGCTAGTAGCCACCATCAAGCCACATCTTGGTCGAATCGAATATGCTCGGTCAAATGACAATATCCAGTACTTATACAATATATTTTCACTTTCTCTAATATAAGAAAAAAAATATTTTTTTCCCTAGGAAAAGAAAGATAATTCCAAGAAGGGGGGACCTCGGTTCATTTATAGGAAATGCGACCCCCAATGACGGAGGTTGCTCGTCCCTTATCTAGCTTTTTTTTTTTTTTTTTTTTTTTTTGAAAAGTCCAGAAAGTTACATGTTCAAAAAAATATGGTCAAAAGTGGCAGCGCAAGGGCTAAGATTCGCGGCCAGCATTGTTCACGAGGAGGAAGAAGACAAACTGAGAATAGAATATGTGCGACGAGAGCGCATGCGCTGGCTAAAAAGTTAATAAATTTGCCAATTTAAAATTGGAATCATCACGTCCCTTAACTAGCTTTTTTTCAAATTTGCCAATTTGAAAAAACAATATTGTTTTTTCCCTAGGAAAAGAAAATTAATTCCAAGAAGGGGGACCTCGGTTCGTTAATAGGAAATGCGACCCCAATGACGGGGGTTGCTCGTCCCTTATCTAGCTTTTTTTTTTTTTTTGAAAAGTCCAGAAAGTTACATGTTCAAATATGGTCAAAAGTGGCAGCGCAAGTGCTAAGATTCGCGGCCAGCATTGCTCACGGGGAGGAAGAAGACAAATTGAGAATAGAATATGTGCGACGAGAGCGCATGGGCTGGCTAAAAAGTTAATAAATTTGCCAATTTAAAATTGGAATCATCACGTCCACCGTAAATTAATTTTTTTTTAACATCTTCATCTTTTCGTTTTTGGTCGATACATTTCCATCTTCACATAGGGGATAAAAAATAAATTCTATTACACAATTATCTCTGAATAAATATGTATCATATCCAGATGTGGATATATAAAAGAAATCCTTTACATTGTCATTGAAAATGATATAGAAGAAGAATACGAGCGAAATCCCCAAACCATACATCTTAAATTTTTTTCTTTTTTTTGTCTGATTTATGGACATGTATTGTATATCTAGAAGCTAGCACGTCCTTTAGAAAAGTTTCACGTGACGGTCCAATATTCATTTGCGCATTTACCTGTATCCAAGGAGTTCAAAAAATTGAACTTGTTGAAAAGTGTCAGGCACTTCATTCAAAGTAATCCTCGATCCTAATTAAGTAGACCTATATGTTTTGAAGGATAACAGCCTTCACCGGTTGCTTCTTTGCTAAGAAAGAGCATTAGCTACAAAAAAAAAAAAAAAACAATAGAATTTTTATCTTAAAGTGAACCAACCATGTTCATGGGTATTGGTTGGCTAGTTCATATTGAAAACATCAGCTCCGTTCTTAGCTAAACCCACACCACATCCACCTTTTTCTTTAGTGGAGAGAGAGAGAGAGAGAGAGAGAGAGAGAGAGAGAGAGAGAGGAATATACAAGTATATGCTTCCCTTCTTAAAAAAGTGAAACATAACCAATTTAGATAAAGTAAATCAATTCTTCGACCAAAAAAAAAAAAAAATCAATTCCTGCAATAATTGCAATTAATTATTCGAAAAAAGAAATGCGGTCACTTGGTTGTGAAAAGTTATGAAAACTTCCATTGACAATCAAATAAAGAAAACCATGACATACTTTGAATTCATTTTAGGTAAGAGGTTTAAAAGTGGTATCTTCAGGATTCCCAAATTACTGTTTATATCCTGAGATAAGAATTGGCAACATCTAATGGCAACTCTTTATATCCTGAATCCATCATTATTTTCGTTTGTCAGTGTAACAATTGGCAACACTTTTGTTGAGTTGAAGACATTCCTAGATAAGAGAAATAGAGATAAAGTCATAGAACATGTGACAGATAGAGTGCTCACAATCTCGGAGTAATGACAATGTGATTTAAAAGGGATAATAAGTTCTCTAGACCATAAAATCCTTTCTTTGGACAGTGGGACGCCAACCCACCGTTGAAGTCATGATGATCACCATCACCGCCATTCAATGGGTTGGATCAACCGCTCATCCCTCCCTTCCTCCGTCCCTCGCATGGTTGGGGCTTATAAATCCATTTTAATCCTCTTTAATATTGAAATTGTTTTCTCTTTTGATAAACTATATGATATTTTTCCATGTTGAACTAAATCTTAATTGCTATTTTTCTTTTTCAAAAACGCTAGCCTGTAAGTGTCATAGTGGAAAACACATAAAATCATAAGGAACATAAGTATCCTTCCAATAATTTTAACGATGTTACGCTTAAAACTTGGCTGCATAGAAATACATTTCTGAAGCACAAGAAGTAATTTCCTTATAAAGTCAAGGCGTGGAAAGATTCTCTTTCCCACAGAGGTGCGATGAAGGGACGGAACCTGAATGACCCTAGGTAAAGCTCGACGATTCTACCTAGCCATTCGTGAAATCACTGGCGTTTCCCCACATGAAAAGAGAAACACCCTGAAGAGAGATAATAATAACAAATAAGTTAAACACAAATATCAACAAAATGAAATAAAACTTTAAGCTAAAAAATCTTAAGCATTGAGTAATCAATTAATGGTTGGAAGATTTGTAGAACAGTACATGTGAGGTATTTTATTGGTCATTCATTGATTTAATAGTTGGGTTCATGTGTGAAGAAACGATATATTGGCAAAAAAAATCATGTGTATTGCCAGTGTAAAAAAGAATTTAAGCTTTATTGGATAGTTAAAATATTGATGGTTATCATTACATAGCTACCTCGAAGCAGACGTCATGTACATAATGGTAAATGTCTTAAAAAAGTTTATGTCGGTATTGGCCATAATTATCTTTAGTGAATTAGGCAGATGTATATGACATAAACTAGCGATTTTAATCATGCATTGAATAACAAAATTCAAACATTGATTAGAATCATTTGCAAAAAACATTATCAAAAATAAAACTAACCTCTAGCCATTGTTCAAGTTTGTGTCCATTAGAAATTCACGAAGATTCGATGGAATTACAGGCACACTTTACTAATCCAATTCCCTTGCGTACTGATGGTGTATTTCAAAATGAAATGGTTTGCATTAGACCTTGTGATTTCCCATACATAAAATGAATGTTCGTCTTTTATAAACAATTTCCCATCAAGGTGGTGACCAAAAGGATGGTTGTCACGAAAGGGTATGAACATGGAAACCATTCAATGGATAACCGTCACTCAAAATAGAAAAGTGGGTCAATGCCTAAGGATAAGTTTTTTATTTTAAAAACCATATCCCTAAAAAATGTGGGGATCATATTATAGATAACATTCTCCCACTTTATCTCAACATTTTCATCATATGGATTACCTAACCAAATCCATGAAAACTTTATGCTTAATGAAAAGAAACAAAACACATTAATTATGGCGACATGTCTTTTAAGAGCGAGTAATATCTCTCATGTATTACAATGCATCTTATTTCTTTAATGTCATCTTATATGTGGCAACACATCTCAATGAATAAACCTTATATTTATTCTAGATCCAAAGATAGCTATTATTATCATAAACAATAGAATGTGCACACCAAAAATTGAGAATAACATTACAACTGAATAAGAGTTGCATATAACAAAAATCGTCCTTAGGACGACAAATCACATGATGGGACACATTCCCATACTAGCTACGTGATCATTATACTTCAATAGTGGCATGTCTTTAGTTAAATGATCGGCTATTATCAATTCAATGCTAACGTATTATATGACTACTTTATTCTCCTTAACACATTTTCTTATAGCCAAATACTTGATGTCGACATGCTTACTTCAACTATTACTTTTGGCATTTTTAGCCATAAAAACCACAGCTAAATTATCACAATATATTCTTAATGGCCTAGAAATAAAATTAACAATTCTAAGCCCAAAAATGAAACTCTTTAGCCATACACCATGCAAGGTAGCATCAAAACAAGAAACGAACTCAATCTCCATAGTGAAAGTAATAGTCAAAGTCTGCTTTGCACTCCTCCATGACACGGCTCTACTAATTAACAAAAAAATGTATCCACAGATTGATTTTTCGAGAATCAATGCAACTAGTGAAGTCCGCATCTGAATAACCAATTACTTTCAGGTTGTTAGTCCCTCTATAGATAAGCATATGACCATTGGTACGTTGAAGGTATCTTATCACTTTCTTTATAGCTTTTTAATGGTCCATACCTAGATCACTCCAATATATTCCCAACATTCCCACAGTAAAAGTGATGTCAGGTTGAATGCAAACCTAAGCACACATCAAGCTTTCGACAACAGAATGTTCTTCATTTGTTCCATTTCGAAATCATTCTTCGTGCATTGGTTCAAATTGAACCTGTTATCTTTCACAATAGGTGTTATACCTAGTAAACAATCTTTCATTTAAAATTTCTCTAAGACCTTATTGAAATAGGTTTTTTGAGATAGTTATAAAATTCCTTGAAGTATATCTCTATGGATCTTAATGCCAATAATATAAGATGCCTCACCTATATCTTTCATGTCAAAACTCTTACAAATAAATTGTTTCATCTCATATAGCAACCCCTTATCATTGGTTGCTAGTAGAATATCATCCACATATAGCATAAGAAAACAAACTTTGCTCCCATTGACTTTTTGGTATATACATTAATCAATGACATTCTCTACAAATTGAATGAAGAGATGACATCATGGAACATTAAGTACGATTGGCGGGATGCTTGTTTCAAGTCATATATAAATTTGTTAAGCATACACACCAAATGCTCACCTTTACTACAGGAAAATCCTTTATATTGTTTCATGTTAACCTCCTCCTCTTGTTCCCTAATGAGGAACATTGTTTTCACATCCATTTGATGTAATTCCTTGTCAAAATGAGCAAGCAATGCTAAAACAATATGAACATAATCTTTCTTAGATACATAAGAAAATGTTTCCATGTAATCGATTCCTTCTTTTTGAATGAATCATTTGACAATGAGCGTAGCTTTATATCTCTCAATGTTGCTCAATGAGTCCTTAGTTTTGAAGACCCGTTTATAACCAATGACCTTCGCATTATTAGGCAATTTAATTAAATCCCAAACTTCGTTGGATGCCATAGAACTCATCTCTTCCTTTATGGCATTGTACCACTAATTGAATTCATCACTATTCATGGCTTGCGAAAACGTTTTAGGATCATTCTCAGCTCCAATATTATAGTCAATTTTTTGTAAATACACAATATAATTACTAGGAATTGATGATTTCTTCATTCTAATAGATCTTCCTAATGTTGCATCAACATTCTCTTAAGGAGCGCGTTGTTCAATTGGTTGTTCAAAAGCTGTTCATAATTATTGAACAATTGGATCTACTAGATCAATATTAGCAAGTTGTCAAACTTCAATGATTGATTGTTAAATAGCTAGTTGAACTGAAGAGGCATTATGAACAACAACCAACCTAATACTTGAGATGAGAGATTGAGTGTCTAAATGATCTTTCTCAGGAACAAGGTCCTTTAATTGATCGCTCCCACTAATCAAGTCATTTTTAAGAAACTTAACATTTTTTTATTCCACAATCTTAATGATGCGAAATGGATAATAAAACATGTATTCCTTGGAATTTTCAGCATATCTAATGAAAAACTCATTTATAGTCCTTAGTTCCAACTTCTTTTCTTGTGGATTGTAAACTCTTACTTCAGATAAGCATCCCTAAATGTGTATATGTCTCAAACTCCGTTTCCAACCTTTGAACAACTCAAAACAAGTCTTTGGGATAGCCTCTGTTGGAATTCGGTTCAATATGTACACTGTCATCTTAAGAACTTTTGTCCATAAGGACCGAGGAAGTTTGGAGCTACTAAGCATACTCCGCACCATATCTAATAAAGTTTGGTTTCTTCTTTCCATTACACCATTTTGGTCCGGAGAACCAGACATAGTATATTGGGTAACTATCACATGCTTTGGAAGAAATTTTGTAAATGGATTAGGTGCTTGTTCTTTTTCAATGCATCTACCATAGAATTTTCCACCTCTATCTAATCTCACAATTTTCATTTGCTTACCGCATTGTTTCTCTACTTTCGTCTTCAATAAAGTAAAGGCATCTAACACTTCATGCTTATTATGAAGCAAGTAGAGATACATATAACGCGAGTAATCATCTATTAAAGATGAAGTATTTCTGATCATATGAGTCCATATCTAGACTACAAATATATGTATGTATGATTTCTAATATGTTTATAATCTTCTTGGCACGTTTCTTTATCTTGTTGATCCGTTTTCCCTTTATGCAGTTTACGCAAGTATCATAATTAGTAAAATACATAGCATTAAGTATTCAATCATTTACTAATCGCTTAATTCTATCTATGGAGATATGTCCCAATCTCCTGTGCCACAACCTAGAGAAATCTTTATTCACAACACATCGTATTATATTAGCGTTATCATGAACATGTATCGCATTATAATAGGTATTGTCTTATAAATTAATACAAAAAAGACTATCAAATAAAGTACCACTCCCAACACTTTCAGATTTAAATGATAAACTAAAGTTTGAATATGAAAAGTTGAAAGAGTAACCCAAAAATACAAATCTTAAAACTGAAATTAAGTTTCTAGATAAATTAGGAACATAAAAGGTTCTTTCCAAATTCAAAATAAAGCTATTATTGAAAACTAATTTACATGTCTCAATAGCTTCCGCATGCGAAAGTATCTTGTTTCCTAAATAGATACTTTGTTCACTTCCCATTAGCTTCCTGAGGTTTTAAAAACCTTGTAAGGAGTTCAAAATGTGGATTATAAATCTAGAATCAATGCACAAAGTATTATGACTTACATAAGCTAGTTTAGATTCATAACAAATACAAGAGGTTGCATGACTTTTCTTCTCGAGCCAAGCTTTAATCATTCATTATATTGCCCTTTCTTTTTACATAAGAAACATTTGGATTCTTTTTTAATGTCAGCTTTGGAAAATATTGAGATGCGGACCCCTGAAGTGCCATAACTTGGCAAAAGGGACACTTAAGGGCCATAATTTATGAAAGTTACACTTAAGTGCCAAAATCGGAGCAAAATGGATCACTTGAGTGCCAATCCGACCAAAATCCGACCAAAACGCGGACGTGTTAATTTTCCGGCGAAACATGTGCAAAAACAACATCGTTTTGGGCTGACGTGGTAAAAAAATAATATAAAAATTAAATAAATTAAATTTAAAATTAAATTTAGTTAAAATATTTAAAAATAATAATTTTAATATTAAAAAATTTTAAAAATTTTGAAAAAGGGAAAAGGGGCAACCCTTAGCCACCTCCCCCCTTCCTTTTTTTTAAAAAAATAATTTTTATAATTTTATAATTTTTATAATTTTTTAATATTTAAATTATTATTTTTAAATATTTTAACTAAATTTAATTTTATATTTTTTTTACCACGTCAGCCAAAAAGCCGACACAGTTTTTGCATTATTTGGCCACGTCGTGTGCAAAATGGCGTCGTTTTGCACTCGCTTTGCCGAAAAATTGACATGTCGGTGTTTTTGGCTGGACTTTGGCCGAAGTGGCACTTAAGTGATGCATTTTTTTTTTTCGAATATGGCACTTAAATGTACCTTTTGTAAGTTATTGCACTTAAGTGTCCTTTTGTGCCAAGTTATGGCACTTGTAGTATTCTTTTCTCGAAAATATTTTACCATTTCCTTTTTGCTTGCCATGACCCTTATTCTTTCTTTGTGTTGCCAAAGAAGCACTTTCTACTTATTCTATTATCAATCTTTTTTCCTCTTGAACACACATGATCATGAGTTCATTAATTAACTATTTATTTTTATGTGTGTTTTAAGAGATATTTAAAGGTGTATACTTGTTGTGGAAGAGTAATCAAACTATAATACACAAGAAAATATTTGGATATCTTAATAGCAAGATTCTTAAGCTAAGCTACAATGTTTCTTATCTTCATGATGCACTTATGCACACCTCTGACGCTAGTGAGTTTCAATGATGAAAACTTTATAATTAGAATCATGGCATGTGCTTTTTCTAAAGTCTCAAACTGTGCAACAATGGCCTCCAATAAAGCCTTGGCATTGCTATGTTGAGCGACCGAACCTCAGATACTAGGAAATATTTTAGTCCTCATGAACATTACACTAAGACGGTTAGATCACCCTCGTTATTCAAAAAGGGCTTTCTCAATTGCAATGCTCGTATCAGTAGGAGCAAGTGATTCGTCGTTCCTTATAACATAGTCAATGTCCATGCACCCTAATTGAAGGAGAATTAATTCATTCCAAACTTTATAATTTTCACTATTCAATATGGGAACATCACTCTTAAATTCAAAGAAATTTACAGGTTGTAAAATTGCATATCAAACAATCATGCTTATGTCATAAAATTTGAGACAAAATTTACATAAATCATGTTATACCAATGTAAAATGGTCACAAATATGAATCACATAAGATAAAAGTAGCATGTGGGCTAAGTTTTTAATTTAAATATATTCATAATTACTTTATGAAGAAACTATCATATTATATTTTCTTTTCTTAATCTCCATGGGTAAATTAAGGAAAATAATATGATATTTCATCCTAATTAATCATATTAATATAATGAAAATTCCTATGCAACAAAATTCATCATATTAATGTGATTAATTACAATTAATGGTAATTTCTAAATGTCATATGGAGGCTCTTAATATATAATTTAACTAATTAAAGATGTTATGGCTACTCTAATTAATTAAAATATATGAGTCATTGGACATTTAATTTCATGTATAAAATATTCACAAAAATGCATGAAAAGGAAAAACAGTAAATTAAGGCCACCAAGGCAAAATAGTAAATTAATTCGGCTTAGGGTAGAATCGTAAATTCAACAACCATGGGGCAAAACCATAAACTAAATGGCTAAGGGGCGGAATCATAATAACAACCAAGAAAGAGGGCATCATCGTAAAAAATTGCAAGGGGAAGATGGTCAAGCGCGTTGTGTGCACATGCCTCATCAACCGTGCAGTGTGTGCCAGCCCATGCTCCAAGCGGCTGCACGCATTCCTAGTTACGGGTGAGCATCACCCAAGGTCAACCTTGGATCGACCCTAGATGAGCCCAATCCTGTTGGTCCTGATCCGGTTCCTAGGGAGACTGGATCGGTCCTTGGTCCTAGAATTCCTGGACCAGTACTGTGCAGGTCGGTCCTCGATCTTGAGAGCTCCAGGTCGGTCCAACCCAGACCAACCCTGACTATATATATCTAATTTATTATTTATAATTTTTTATATAGAGAAAACCTTAAAATAAATAGCGTTAACAACATTAAATAGCTTTTTAGTGAGGAATTCAAGTAATTTTACATTATTCTTTAATAACTTAGATTTTTAATGTCTTTTACAATGTCAATAGTTATAATTTACAAAGGGGAAAAATATTTTTGTGAGGAGTCCTATTGGCGTCCAAAAAGACATAAATAGCTCCTTATGGCATCATCTTCTAGTATTCATTCTCTTCTGTCTTATTTGTCATCTTAGTCTTCAATTTGCCAAAATCGAAATATACAACTTCTCCACTCGCCACTCGACACTCACCTCGCTCGTTGGGTCATTCGTGCCGCTTACCGCTCAATGCTCGCTAGGCTTGTTGCTCCCGGCTCAACATTCGATGCTCATTCTGTTCGACGCTCACCCTACTTGACTCTCACTACTTACCTTTCTTAGCTGACCTCGCTCATCATTGAACCCATTGGGTCGGTAGGGTCCTCGATTGCCCTTTCAAGGAGTACAAAAAATGAAATAAAAAATTATCAGTTGGTTCCGGGTTGACCCTGGAACCGGACCAAACCTATTTGGTCGGTCCGGTCCTCGGTCCCAAGCTCAATAGGGTCGGTCCTCAATCCCAAAAATTGAGGACCAACACTATGTGGGTTGGTTCTAAGATTAAGGGGTGGACCGGCCCAATCCAGACCATGCTCACCCCTATTCCTAGTAGTTCCGAGTGCGTGGTAGCATGTGGCGTGTGCTTTCCATAGGCCTGCAACTGCAGTGTGCGTGTGGATTCTACGCTCTCTCCTCCTCGCACAAATAGACTCGTTTTGCCATTTTTTTTTCACCATTTCTACCGTGATTCCGTCCTCAATTTCTCCTTCGCCAACCCACTCAGACCAAAATAAATGATTGGTTTCAGAGACCACGCCAACTTAACCACATAGGTCTAAGTTTCAATGAAAACAACCAAGAAATTGGCCTCGAATCAAACAAAATTCTCCTTATGCAAACCCTTAACCACCACGACTTCCGCCACTCGATTATCCTCTGGCGATCACCAATATGTTGGATTAGCTGAAGGCTATTCTTCCCCATGGTGGCACGACCGTAAGGGTCCGAAGTTGAGCAATGGGTTGCAAGAATTTGACTGGAATCGGTAACTTTCCTCACGAAAATAGTCTGCCTGATTTATTGTTCATCTTGAAACCCCATGAAAATACACCTAAAACTTGACATGAACAAGCCAGAGATACTAATATGCTCTGATACCAAATGTTAGACATAAATTAACAATTGTAATCACACAATGAAGAACAAAATTCCAGCATTGATTAGAATCATATGCAGAAAACAGGATTGATAATAAACTGACCTCTAGCCATTTTTTGAGTTTGTGTTTGTCTAAAATCCATGGAGATTCGATGAAATTACGAGCACACTCTATTAACCCAATCCCCTCAGGTACTAATGGTGTATTTTCGAATGAGAGGATTTATGTTAGACTTTGTGATTGCCCTTACGTAAAATGAACATTTGTCTTTTATAAACCGCTTCCCATCAAGGTGGTTATCAAAAGGGCAATTGTTACGAAAGGTTGTAAACATGGAAACCGTACGATGGATAACCGTTACTCAAAAGAGAAAAGTGGGTCAATATCTGAGAATAAGTTTTTTATTTTAAAAAACTATATCCCTAAAAAATGTGGGGATCACGTTATAGATAATAAGATGCCCATTCGACATTGAAATAGGGAAAACAAAGTTGAAATGAGGAATGTTCTAATTACAAAGGTTTGAGATATAAGCTTCATCTTTAGCAAGAAGAGTAACTTTTGTGTAAGAGAGATTATTTTATTCAAACATATTGTCCCGAAAAAAGGTTTTCAGATTTAAATAATTTTAAAAGATATTATCTAAACTACTTCAAGAAATGTGAAGAGAAGTGCCTGTTCAAATGTATCGTTTCTGAGAGAAGTGTCTATTCTTCCATATATTTAGCAAATATTATTTTAAGGACATATCATCTAAACAATTTCGAAGAATCAGTGCTATTTGTCTTAGACCGAAGGAACAAGAAATTTGGGAGTAGCATAACAAATTTATTCTTTCGAAAACAAATATAATCTAAAATACCATTTAATTCGAAGGGATATGTGTGTTTACAGCTCAGACACATAATTGTGAAAAGAGGTGTTAGCAGAACGAATCAACTATCTAAAACAAGCGTATTGTTTCAATGAAATAACTAACCTCTAGCTGTTATGATTCAACTTTCAACCCAAAATTAAGGGTTAGGATTTTGATGTCTATGAGTGAATGCTAGAAATCATGACAAAGAGACCACTTAAAAGAATGTAATATAACATATACAAAAAAAAGAGAAGAGAAGTGTGTGTGTGTGTGTGTGTGCGTTTTTTTTTTTTTTTACTGTAGCGTCTTAAACAGAAGCATATATTCGTGCAAATATGCAATTATGTTAAAATAAGTAATTTCCAGCTTGAAGGAATGAACTTCATTCAAATGTATGAAAGATACAAAAAGATTTATTGTTACGGACATTTTCTTGCTCTCTAATTTTCCTATGCATGGTCCTTTTTATCTTTTTCACATGTACCTTTGCTTTGTCCATGGTAAGGACGGATCATCCGGCAAAACGAATCAGAAAAGCTCGATGAAGATTGCCGATTTTCAAGTTTCAAGCCACTAGAGAGTACGAAATTCTGCAAAAGCTCGCTGGCATTTTGTCACAACAGAGGCAGATTGATTAATTAATAGGAAAAATCCGGCTATGTTTTTTCTTCATCCCAGGTGCACTTCACTCGACGTCAAAAACAGAAAAAAGGGAAATTACTTTTAGGGCTTGTTTGGTAACTGGCAAAATAGTAATTGATTATATTTTTTTCGTTCCCCAGAACAAAAAAGAAGAATAAAATTCATTGGGTAACCTTTTTGTGCCCGTGAATAGATTTGGAGCAAAATCAAGAGATAGAAAAAATTATTTCTTTTTTTCTCAAAAATAATTTCAAAATCAAGTCCATTTTCTTCTTCTTTTTTTTTTTTTTTTTTTCCTTTCTCTTTTCTTCTTATCCTTCTTCCTTTGGCCGATCGCCGGCCTCAGCCAGTGTCGATGACCTTGTTAGAGCATCATCTACCCCCGACGAGGCTGAGCCTCATTGGCCAAGCCTCCTCGAGGGCTGGGCGAGGCTTGGCCTTGCCTTGGCTAAGCAAGCTCGGCCTTGTCTAGATATATTGAGACAAAGCTCACCCAGCTGTTGGCAAGGCTTGACCTCGCTGAGCCACCACGAGGTCGGCCTCGCCAAGGTCCAGTGATGTTACCCAAATGAGGGTTGATGAGGGCAGTAGGATGAGGCTCAGCCTCGCCTTGGCTCGACGAGCGTCACCCAGATCTAGCGAGGCCAAGCTCGCCCAGTTGTCGGCGAGGCTTGACCTCGCTAGGCCACCATGAGGGCGGCGCTGCTCGTCCTTGGCAAGGCCAACCTCATGATGACTTGGCAAGACTTGACCTCACCAGTGGCTAGGTGAGCTTGGCCTCGCTAGATCTAGGCAAAGCCAAGCTTGCCCAATCAAGGTGAGACCAAGCTTTGCCCAACTATCAAGAAGTGTGACATCTTGAAATTCGACCCCGTTTCGATATATATGAAATGGTTGTTTCGTCGACGTGCCTATGATCATTTTACTCTGAGCTGGCCCATCACAAGTTAACTAATATATTAGGTGAGGCCGTTAAGGGATATAAACGCGGCAGACTAGATAATTTGATCGGGAATCGATTGCTCAATCGTAATAATTGGTAAGGGTCAATGCGACACCGTTATAATTGAATTGAGATCGGATATAAGTCGATTTGACAGAAACACGTAGTCAAATTGTGGGTAATTCCACATGATTGCAAAATTCACATCGAATGGCACTAACCCGATTTTCTATCGAAATTATACTCGGGACACGTAATTGAAACCTTGCGATTTTTACGACAACCAAGAGTCATCTACAAGTCAAAGATGCATAAACGTTGATCGAAAATTATCAACCATAGGTCAAATGCGCTAAAATCCCTAAAAGCTACCCAATAGGTTAGGTTGTACTAAAATCGCATTCGGTCGATTTTAACCACGAAATTGAATTCAGTTTCGGGAATCGGACGTTCGAGCGTGTAAGGATTCATTCTTAAGACGTCGTCGCATCTTTCGGAGAATTTTCGTTGAGTCCGAGATTTTGCGAAAAAATCAATTTTGGACACAAGAAAATAAGTGAAATTCTGATGGGCTGCTTTAATGGGATTTTTGGCTACCCAAAGTGTTTCATTTGTGAGAATAAAGGGTTAAATTCTCATTGGGTGTTCCCTTGACAATGTGGGTTGAAGACTTTGAGGCCAAATGCAATGAGTGGCTTGATATTTCTCAAGTTCTCTCATTGGTTAACCAATTGACCTTCTTTTCCCCCCTTTCTCTCTTTCCCTCTCTCCTTCCTCTCCTATGCATGAACCCCTGCTCAGCTGAACCCCCTTCTACTTCTTCTTCATTTCTTCTTCTCCATTTCCACAGCAACTCCATCCTGCCGCAGCTCCCTCCATTTTCCCTTTCACCGCCCAGCCGTTCACCCACCGCCCGTCCCGTCAAGTAACCAGCCGCAACACCACCCACTCCGCTCCTCGGGCCCGTTGTTGGCTTCGCCAACCTAGTTGCACCACCAGCCCCCAAGCCGAGACCAGCCTAGCAGAACTGAACCGAGCCTAGCCTCAAGCCGTGAGCCCCCTTGCTGTTTTTAGTCGCCGTTAGGCCTCCGTGAGAGACACACTTGCCTCGAGTTTTCACTGCCGTCATGCCACCGTCATCGTGAACCCGCCGCCACCCTAATACAGTGAGTTAACTCCCTAATCCCAGATTAGGTTGTTAATTATGCTTAGGGGTTAGATTAGTGTTAATTAGGATTAGTGGTTAATCCTAGTTAGTGTAACTAGAATGGTTAGGTAGTTAGTTTGGTTAGTGTAATTAGTTTAGTTAGATTAGTTAGTTTAGTTAGGTTAGCCTACCCTAGTTAAGTTAGTTTACTTGGGTTAGATTAGCTAACCATGGTTAGGTTAATTAACCATGCTTAGTCTAATTCATTTGGATTAATTTAATTAATCGCAATTTATTTAATTAATCGTAATTAGCGTAATTAGTGACGGGATAGTTGTGTCGTGAAATTTTACGCTCATTCTCGTGGATGAATTTATATGTGAATTTGATGGTTTATATGTGCAATTGAGTGATTGGTGGTAGTTGTCAATTATTATTGCAAAACTTGATTTTATGGGTATTTGAAAAATACCGAGTGTCGATTTTTTATGTCAATTTTCATGTACTATATAAAATCGTTAAATTTTTAAATGAGAGCATACTATGTTTAATGGTTCGATTTAAATACGTGACCATGCATGATTATTTTACCGTGAATTTTTAATATGAACGCAAGGTCATTATTTAAAGACGAGGTATTTGAACGCAAAGCATGATGTCTTGGCCAAGTATGTGTGCGCATGTGGTCACTATCGAAACCCGTCACCCGACGAGAGTCGGGGAGGCGATGCCTGATTAAGTTTGGATGCCCCACGTCAACAAATGTCGGTTGCGGTGGAGGCTAGGCCAATGCTCCTTTATGGAATGCTATCTAGGCGTAGACATTGCCATGCCCGACGGAGCAGGACGACGCCCGGTTATGTCGGATGACCGCCAACTATTGAGTTGGCTATGGCCGATTGGTTGTAATAACTGGAATACGCCTGAGTGGTTGTGATAGCTACGCCTTATTATAGGGCAAAATTGTGGGGCACGAAATGGGACGTGTCATAATGGTTTTACCTTATAATCGGGACCCATGTAATTGTTTGCAATATGAAATGATGTGTCGCGATTATTAAATATGCTTGTTGTATTCATATGATATATGCGGCTCACTAATATGTAGGGACGTGCCAAGGTGAGGTGAGTTTTGTATGGTGTGTGCTTAGAACTGCCTTCGAGGCGAATTTGCGTCCTAATCGGGGTTTAAGGTTTTGACTCACTAAGATTTATCTCACCCCGTCGTGGTTATCCCTTTTTCAGGTCCTTAGAATGGAGATATGTCATGTCCGTTTTGGGATGCCGTGGCATATGGATTATGAGTCTACTTTATTCCCTATTCTCGAGACCACCTAGACCCGTGAGTTAGTGGTGACCATGATTTGGGTTGACGAGGGCCTCCTTCACTTGGTGCATCATCACTTCAAAGTGTGGTTCATTAATGAGCCTAACGAGGCTCGGGAGGGTCTTTTGCAAGGTTTTGACGGACCTACTGTTGAAACCGATGATGGGCAGGTAGCTCACCCCATGGACATCAACATCCCGTATGGTGTTGTAGAGGACCCGGCGTCGGAGTCGGAGGGATTTGGGGTGTAGGTTGCCTAGGACCTCTTTTTGAGACAGACCTTTTGTATATTACTCTGTAGGGCTAACTTGGTATGCTTATAAAGCGCGGTTTGTGAAAAAGCGTTAGCATGTTTTACTATCCTTGTGTTTGTTTGTTGGCCGGGTGTTTATTTAATTCGTTTCCGCATGTACTTCCTATAATAATTGTAATTGCTTAATTGAAAAAAAAAATGCAATGCAGTCACTGTACTGCGAAAAGATATGGAAATATGATGAAAGCATCTAATGACAATCAAACAAACAGAGCCATGACATACTTTGAATTCATTTGAGGGAGACGTATCAAATTGGTTTCAGTAAGATTCCCAAATTAGTCTGTATATCCTGAAAGTATCATCTTTACTTTTGCATGTTAGTGTAACAATTAGCAACACTTTTATTGAGTTGAAGACATCCATGGATAAGAGAAATAGAGATAGAGTCATACATAGAGCGTGTGACACAGAGTGCCAACGCCCTCCTAGTAACGACGATGTGATTTGATAAAGATAATAAGTTCTTTGAACCATAGAATCATTTTTGTCACACACCTGTTAAACACTAATCACAAAACTCTCCTCCTCAGCCGCATAGCATCTTGTTGCTTCCCTCGCCAACCCACAGTCGAAGCCATGATGATCACCACCCCAACCCGTCGCCAGGTTGGATCGAGCACTCATCCGTTCCTTTCTCTCTCACTCACATGGTTGTGGCTAATAAATAGATTTCAATCCTTTGTAATATTGGAATTTTTTTCTCTTTCGGTAAACTATATGACTTTTTTTTTCATGTCGAACTAAATCTCCATTGCCATTTTTAAAATTTTTTTTGTGAATAATTCCATCCTGTACGTGTTATGGTGGAAAATATGTGAAAATAAGAAGGGAACAAAAGTATCATTCCAATCATTTTAATGATGTTAAGCTTGAGACTTGGCTGTTCAGGGAAACATTTCTGAAGCAAGACAAGCAAATTTCACTATAAAGTAAAGTTCGACAATTAGTTATCTATCGAGTCATTCGTGAAATCATTGGCTTTTCTCAAAATGAAAAGAGAAACACTTCGTAGGGAGAGATAATAATAACAAATATGTTGAACACAAAATATCAACAGAATGAAATAAAACGTTAAGCACAAAAATCTTAAGCATTGACTAATTAATCAATGTTTAAATGATTTGTAGAGCAAAACGTGTGTTATTGTGTTGGTCACTCATTGATTTAAAAGTTGAGTTCATGTGTAAAGAAACGATATGTTGAAAGAATTTTTTTCAAGTCTATTGCCAATGTAAAAAAAGAATTTAAGCTTTATTGAATAATTAACATGTTGATGGTTTCTATTGCATAGCTATCTTGAAGCCCATAGGAAAAATTACCGAAAAAGTAATAAACCTATTATAATTTTGCCAATTCAATCCTAAATCCCTTCTTTTTTTTTTTGCCAATTGAGTCCTAAACCTTTTATAATTATGTCAATTTAGTCCATCTATTCAATTTTGGCTAGCCAACACTAGCGTAGACAATTTTTAATATTTTTTTTTGGTTTTTTATTTTTCCTTTTCGTTTTTCTCTTCTTTCTTCTTCTGCATTCTTTTCCCACAATGGCTAGTGAGGTGAGGGCCGTGAAGCCCTTGCCGGCTGCCAACAAACATCATGGTCCTCGCCCGGCCTCACCCAGATGTAGGTGAGGTTGGGGGGTCACGAGCGAGACGACTTCGCCTAAATCTGAGCAAGGACAGCCTAACCATGGCCTTGCTTGCCATGGGCGAAGGCGGCCTCTCTCGCTAAATGTAGCAAGGCTTGACCTTGCCGTCGCTAGGCGAGGGCGAGCTCGCCCAAATCCAACAGTGGGGCAAGCTCACCCTCACCTAGCAATGGTGAAGCAAGCCTCGCCAATGGCCGATGAGGTCGCCTCAAATCACTAATCGGCCTTCGCCTTTGGCTAATTGGCTCAGTTCAATGACTGGCCAAAGGAAGGAGGAAGAGGAAAAAAATAAAGACAAAGAAAAGGGAAAAAAGGGAAAAAGAAAACATAATTAAAAAATTCGATAAAATATTAAAATATTATTAAAAATAATCAACGTCAACGTTGGCTAGCAAAATTTGATCAAATTGATTGAATTGACATAATTACAAAGGGTTTAGAACTGAATTGGCTAAAAAAAAAAGTTATGACTAATTTGGCATTCTTGCAATAGGTTTAGGAATTTTATGGTAATTTTCCCAAAGCCCGCATGCCATATATTCAATGGTAAATGTCTAAAAAATATTTATGTTGGTATTGGCTATAACAATCCTTAATGAATTAAGAAGATGCTCATTTGACATTGAAATAGGGAAAATATAGTTGAAATGAAGAATGTTCTAAATTCAAAGGTTTGAGATATGAGCTTAGTCTTTAGCAAGAAAAGAAACTTTTGTATACGAGAGATTATTCTATACTTGAAGTAAATCGTAGTAAAATTTAATGTAGTTATGCGAAATGCTAAAAAAGAAGAGGAAATGCGAAAAGCAAGTATTATATCCAATAACAGACATTATGTTAATCACTTTCGAAAATACAAAGAAATGTGCCTATTCAAACATATTATTTCAAAAAAGGTGTCTAGATCTAAATAATTTAAAAAGATGTTTGCCTAAACTACTTCTAGAAATGTGAAGGATGTTTCTGTACAAATGTATCGTTTCTAAGAAAGGTGTCCACTCTTGCAACTAATAAGAACATATTATTTAAAAGAAACATATCATCTAAACAATTTCAAAGAAACATGTTTTGTCATGTAATAATAATACGAAAGACACCATGATTGTCAGAGCTATTTGTCTTAGACCGGAGGAACAACAAATTTGAGAGTAGCATAATAAATTTACTGTTTTAGGAAACATACATAAGCTAAACTACTATTTCATTCGAAGAGACATGCCTATTTACAGCTTAAACATATTATTTTGAAATGAGATGTTAGTCCGATGAATAAACGATTCAAAACATGCGTATAATTTCAAAGAAATAAACTCCAATCGATTATGTTATTTCTCCGTAGGAGTTTTCAAAGTTTAGTGTTATTTCTTTTCCCTTTAATTGAAAATACAAATTCAGATGCCAGAATTTTGCATTTTGTTAATAATCAATTTCTATTCCGTATACAGGGAAAAACGCTTTTGAGCCTCCTTTTGAAAAAAAGAAAAAAAAAAGAATAGGAAAAAACATGATAGACCGTTAACGTAGAATGATATAATAAGCTAGGATTTTGTCCTCAAATCGAAGATTGATTTGGGTCAAATCTGTCATAAAAAAACATAGGGACCAATATTGAATAGCACTATAGTACAGATACAGGACCAATTTGTAATTTGGCCAAATTGTCCATTAGTGTTGAAGGCCCATTTTCTAAACTCCCAAATTACATCAGCAAAACCACGTTCAAAGTATAACGTAATCCTCTACTATGGGCAAGTGGAAAGATACAAAAAATCATGAGAAAGAGACTCCATAAAAAAATGTACCAAAATATATACAAAAAAGAGAGAAGAGATTTGCGTTTTTTTAATGTACTGTCTCGAAGAGAAGCATATGTTCTTGGAAGTATTCATTGTGTTAGAATAAGTAATACTATATGTTGCAAAGAAGAATTTCATACAAATGAATTAAAGACGTAAAAAAGATTAATTGTTAAGGACATTTGCTTGCACTCTAAATTTTCCTTTGCACGTGCTTTAACCTTCTTCTTTTTTTTATTCTTCTGCACATGCTCACGTTGACCTTCGCTCTGCCCCATGATAAGGAAGAATCATCCAGAAAAGCGAGTCAGAAAAGCTCGATGAATATCGCCAATTTTAAACCCACTCGAGAGTACGAAAGTCTGCAAAAACTGGCTGCCATTTTGTGACGTTAGAGGCATATTAATTAATGAACAGGTAAAATCCAGCTATGCTTTCTCTTCATCCCAAGTGCGCTTCACCCGAAGTCCAAAACAGAATAAAGAAATCCGCTATACTGCGCCCTGTTTTAATTATTCAATCTTCTCAGAATTGGGTTCCTCTTCTCCACCTTGTTAAGCTACAAGAACCATATAAGACAAATCCATCTTACTGAAACGATCAGAAAAGAGACAAACAATTACCGACCTCTTGTTAGGCGTTGCCCAAAACTACATGTCAAAAATGAAAAGGAAACTTTAGGAGCGAGTTGAAGTGCTAGGAATATATATTTTAAAGATGGCTTCTTTTTGGTGAGCTTAAATTGCTACGTGTGAGGGCCCAATATGATTAGGGTTGCTGTCGCAAAATGACTAGGAGTTTTAGGACCATGTACATGCATATTGGCCTTCTTTTTCCCTTTTTGTTTTCCGTGTCCCCTTGCTCTGTTCTAGGAGAATTGAAGACTAATCGTTACTCATTATTTGTGGCACATTCTTTTATTTTATTTTCTTTTCTTTTTCCTTTTTTTTTCCTTCTACATTACATAGAAGCGTGGAGGAAGAAGAGACCAATGAAGTGACCCCATGTGATTGCAAAAAGTTATAATGAGGCAGGCTTATCCAGTTTGGTTCTTTGCATATGTACAATTCTTGATAAAACATTTAGGGTGTACAATATATTTGTTGTAAAGTGTCTTACTTACAACAATCAATGGTGTTAAAGTAGTCATTAAAGCTTCAAAGCTTTAGAAAATATCATTCTTAAAAAAATTTCTTGATAATACCGCACGATTGGCCGTGTGGAAGTTGATCAATGAGCCTCATCACATATGCACACAAAAAAGACAGAAAGGTAAAGGTACGAGGAATCTCAATTGCTCAATGTTTAATTAGGCTCATCAACTATTGTTGGTATCACAATCATCGATCGAACAAACAAGGAGCCGTGCTGACAAAGATGGCGACGCAGACTGGTGATGCAGGGAAATGATCTTGATTTGGCAAGAGTGAAGCATGGAGAAGGACCTTTAGGGAGTGAGGGGAGAGCCTAGGAGGCATACTTTTGGCGAGATAAACTTGCCAAATCATGATAAGATTGAGAATCAAGATGCAATATGCAATAACTATATTTACCATAAAAACCATAGGCTATGTTTAGCAACTATGATGTACTCTTCTTTGTTTAAGAAGAATGAATCTCCCCCAGGAAGCTAAGAAAATATGAGAATTTCTGCCGTGGATGAAGGCTTCAAAGAAATTTTCTCTTGGTCGACTAAACCACGTAAAACCTTGTTCATCTTTCATTCTCTTTGTCTCTTTCATCTTTGTATTAATGCACTGTATGGTATCAGAGCACACAAGATCGATATCAACCTCCTGCTCTCTCTGCTGCTTCATTGGTTGTTGCTCATTGTCTGTATAATCAGTTAAGTTCTCTTGTTCTTGTTCATTTTGCACAATGACGAGCACTTTTGTTACAACCGAATTGGATCGTTCTTGCTCAAATGAAATGAGCACTCGACTCACATCTATCCTTTTCAATGGTCGCAATTATCTCCCTTGGCCTCTGGAGGTTACAATCACTCTTGAAGGCAAATCAAAGTTGGGGCATATTAATGGCTTGATCACCAGTGATCCTAAATATGCTGAATGGCAAGCTGTTGACAATCTTGTCATGTCATGGATTTTTAAATCCATGGATCCTCATATCTATGAGATTTTTGCATATTCTAAGACTGCGAAGATCCTATGGGACTCTCTTCGTGATATGTATGGACATCAAGACAATGCTTCCTGAATTATTGAATTGCAACAAGAGACTGCTCATATTGAGCAAGCCTCCAGTCAATCTTTTACTGAACATCTTGGCAATCTCAAGCGGAAATGGGACGAACTCCGACAGTTATCATCCTCTAGTTCAATCAATTGATATGTATACTCAACGAGAAGAACAAGATCGCATATTTCAGTTGCTCGCTAGTATTCGACCTGAATATGTCACTCAAAAAGTGTTCAATATAATTTTAGGATTTAATTGCATTTTTCAATAAAGGTAGATGAATTAATTTAATCAATTGAAAAGTAAAGTACTTAACTTGCATTGTTTACTAAAGGTTTAGGACTTGACCGAAACAATTTAAAAGTTCAGGATTGAATTAAATCCATATAAGATTTCGGACATTTAAGACTTGTAATGCAATTTTTTCCCCTAAGGGAAACATCTCAGGGATATTAAGAAGTAACAGATGGACTAAAGTTATGCGTATGGTACATGAGAATTTTCCCTTTTTCCACTTCAACAAGAATATAAAGGGACTCCGCCCATACCTGCTTTCTCCATTGATTTTTGGTCCATGCACTTACGAAAGTTGAAAATCATGTCGACCTCAGTGTTTCAAATTCTTCTGCTTCTGGTTTCCCTCAAGTTGCAAGCATCAGGTGCTGCACCTGGACTTGCGAAGCCTAACTGTCCTGAAACATGCGGGAACGTCACCATTCCCTTCCCCTTCGGAATAGGAGCCGGGTGTTTCTTCGAGGAATGGTACCAGATCGTCTGCGAACAAAACAACACGGTTCCCATTCTGAAGAAGATTGGATTGCGAGTTCTCAACATTTCACTCCCCGATGAATACGTGGATGGCATGATTAACATTAGCCTTCCTGTAATTTACTCAAATGCAAGCTGCGGGGGTGACGGACGTGCTGCGGGGGTAAGCTTGGAAGGAAGTCAATTTGTCGTCTCCCAGACAAGGAATGTCTTTACATTGGTCGGTTGCAACACCCTGGCCACAGTGGATACCACAAAATCAGCTTTTGTCGGTTGCAGGTCGAGATGTGCTGAAACCAACACCAGCTTTAGCTGGAATAGTGCTTGTTCCGGGAGGGATGGCTGCTGCCAGACTATGCTCCCCCTTAACCTTCAAGGCTTTAGTGTGGATTTCAAAGAAAAAGGTGGACATCAGGGGTGCAAGTACGCTTTCTTGAGGTCTGACTTTACAGGTTTATATGATTTGAAATTGAATAAGATGGTTCCAGTGGTGCTGGAATGGGGGATTGCGAACAATACTGACTATGGACGCAAGCTTATCCAGCAGTCGAAGACTGATTATCCTTCCTATTGTCGCAATCAAAGCGTTGACGGCGGTGAAATGCTATTTACACAGTGCTATTGCACACGGGAGTATGGGGGTAACCCATATCTTACTGAAGGATGCAAAGGTAACACACTCCATGCTATCACGTTCCGTATTTTTTATTTTGATAGATAATACGGAATGTGCTATCACATTCCGTATTTAGGGGAATCATACAGTGAAGCGGTTTGTTCATTTCTAGATTTTTTTTTGAGAAGAACGCATTCACACTGTATAATGATTGCATACATGCTTTTCTACCTTCTTTTTGTTAGTTTTTCTACCCAAGATTACACAAAGTGAATGCACTTTCGAACAAAATTGATCAAATCACATTGATAATAATTTACTGGAATTAGAGGGGAACAGGACAGTCCTTTAGTTATAAGCACAATATTTTAGCCATGGAATTAACAATTTATGTGGAAATGTGACCTAGTTTTGGTAATTTTACTCAAGGAGATTGGTTTTGCTGTTAATATATTTGCTTCTGGTTTCACAACCATCAGGAGATGCACCTCAACTGCAAAGTGATTGTGCTGAAACATGCGGGAGCGTCACCATTCCCTTCCCCTTCGGAATACAAGCCGAGTGTTTCTTGGATGACTGGTACCAGATCGTCTGCAAACAAAACAACACGGTTCCCATTCTGAAGAAGATTGGATTGCGAGTTCTCAACATTTCACTCCCTGATGAAGACGTGGATGGCATGATTAACGTTAATCTTCCTGTAATTTACTCAAATGCAAGTTGCGGGGGTGACGGACGTGGTGCACTGGTAAGCTTAAAAGGAAGTCCATTTGTCTTCTCCCAGAAAAGGAACATCTTTACAGTAGTCGGTTGCAACACTCTAGTGACAGCGAATGGTAAAGAATCAGCTGTTTTCGGATGCCAGTCGAAATGTGCTGGAACCAACTTCACCATTAGCAAGTATAGTGCTTGTTCCGGGGAGGACGGATGCTGCCAGAGTTCGCTCCCCTTGAACCTGCAGGGCTTTGGTGTGGATTTCGAAGAAGGTGGACATGAGGGGTGTAAGTACGCTTTCTTGAGGTCTGATTTTACAAGTGTTTATGATTTGAGATTGAATGATACGGTTCCAGTGGTGTTGGAATGGGGGATTGCAAGCAATACCAAATATGCGCTTGACCTTATCCGGCAAGAATATAATGATGAATCTTTCTCCTGTATAAGAGTTAAAAGTTCAGCCTATAGAGTAAGAGCAAGATATCGAGGCTACAGCGGCAACAGAGGCGAAATGCTATTTATGCGGTGCTATTGCACATGGAGGTATCGCGGTAACGCCTATGTTGTTAAAGGATGCAAAGGTAACATATTTCATGCTATCACATTGGGAATTTAAGTGCGCCATACAGCGAAGTGGCTTGTTCATTCCCAGATATTCCTTTGAGAAGAATTCATGCACGCTGTTTAATGATCACACACACACACACAAAGTGATGCGCTTTTAAACAAAATTGAACTTATTATATTGATAAAAATTTACTGGAAATAAAGGGGAACATGATAGTCCTTTTGTTACAAGCACGATATTTTAACCCTGGAATTAGCAATTTTATGAGGAAATGCGACCTACTAGCCTCCATAATTTTACTCAGGAAGTGGTTTTTGCTGCTAATATATTTATGATATCATTTGTCATCAGACGAATGTGATCCAAAGCGGTGCCCCGGGACTTGTGTGTACAAACAGGGCTCCCTTCGCTGCGTCGGTGGTGGAAAGACCAAGTTCATTCTTATTGGTAAGCAGATCTTTTAACCTAGAATTTTAGACCGCTCCATGCTGGAGAATTGCTAGAAAAAGAACAGCATAGCATAAATTATGTTCAGAAAAGGTACATAAATAAGATTTACATTACCCTTCGTTCTAACATGATTGCTTGGTAATGATTATAGATAAGTTTCCATCAATAGTATCTATCAGGACAACCTCAAAACTTTCTTCGTGCACAAATACTTATATTTGATAGCTAAGACAGCACTTAGAACTTTTCTAATGTTGCCGCTTCAGATCTATCAAAAGATGACCAAGGTTCCTACTTACTCTTGTTGTATTTGAATTGGAATTATTACAATCATAATCAAGATGAATGCTGGTAGGAATTTTTTCACTTTCATCAATGGTTTTCTCATTTCCTAGTAAGGGAGATTAGTTGTACAATCCAGATTTTTGTATAAAAATATCACCTGATGGAACTTAGCAGGACACAAATTAATTATTCAAGATTGTTAAGAAAAATCCACATGAAAGGAGCTCAGGTTAATCACTCTTATATGATTTCCTCTTAATGAGATTCACTAAAATATTTTATGATAAGACCTTATAGATAAAAGAAGGGTGCATTTTTTGGACTTTTGCCCCTTAATTTTTTGTAATGCAGGGGTTGGGGCAGGCCTTGGGGCACTACTTTTGTGTCTTGTCTTATGGGGGCTGTACAAATACATCAAGAAGAGAAAAGAAATCAAGCTTAAAGAGAAGAACTTCAAACGTAATGGCGGTCTTTTGTTGGAAAGTGAGCTATCTTCTGAAGGCCATGTCGAGAAAAACAAATTGTTCAACTCCAAGGATCTAGAAAAGGCTACTAACAATTTCAACGAGGATAGGATACTTGGGCGAGGTGGACAGGTACCGTTTACAAAGGAATGTTAACAGATGGAAAAATAGTTGCTATTAAGAAATCAAAAGCAATAGACGAGGGCAAAGTTGAACAATTTATAAATGAAGTCTTCATTCTCTCACAGATCAACCATAGGAATATCGTTAAGTTATTGGGGTGTTGCTTGGAGACGAAGTCCCACTTTTAGTATACGAGTTTATACCAAACGGGACTCTATACCAATATTTGCATGACCCAAAGGAAAAGTATCATGTATCATGGGACACACGCCTACGAATTGCAACTGAAATTGCAGGAGCCTTATTCTACTTGCATTCAGCAGCCTCAATTCCCATTTATCATCGAGACATCAAGTCCACTAATATCCTCTTGGATGAGAAATATCGGGCCAAAGTGGCAGATTTCGGTACTTCCAAGTCTGTTTCCCTTGATCAAACTCATGTAACCACGTTGGTGCAAGGGACTTTTGGCTACCTAGATCCCGAGTATTTCCAATCAAGTCAATTTACAGACAAAAGCGATGTGTATAGCTTCGGAGTTGTTCTTGTTGAACTCTTAACCGGACAAAAGCCAATCTCATTGCTCAGGGAACAAGAAGGCAGAAGCCTTGCGACCTATTTCATAATTTCGATGGAAGAAAATCGGTTGTTCGACATTGTAGATGCTCAAGTTTTGAAAGAAGGTAAGAAGGAAGAGATTGCATTAGTTGCTAACCTTGCAAAAAGATGTTTGAACTTGAATGGGAGGAACCGGCCTACAATGAAAGAAGTGGCAATGGAGTTAGGGGATGAGGAAGCTCCCAAATCCTTTGGGTATTCAGCAAAATCAAGAGGATTGGGAGGCAACTAAATCTTATGCTGCTGCATGTGAATCCAGCAAGTCAAACATCGACGCAGATGTCATTACATTTTTAGATGCGCAGCCATTCTTACCTAGTGAGTCGTGGTGAAGATCTGTTTTGCCTCTACACTTATGAGTTATATTGTTGTGTTTGTCATGGAAATCGGTTTTCAAAGCAAAAGATATAGAAAAGAGGGAAGGGAGGAAAGCTTGTTAGTTTACTAATAGGAGGATTTTGGTTAGTTATTTATTGTTAATGAACTTATTCTCGGTGTTTGGGATCAATGAACTGTTAAGTCATGCCAATCCCAAATTTATTCTAGTCCTGTAGTTAGCATGATGCCGTGATTTCAGTTCATCTTGAGATCTTTGAATATTTGCCGTCAATTCGATTGTTGCAAAACTGACATCGGTCATGCAGGGCACCAGCCTTTGCAAATCAATTAGATTTGTCCTTGCTGGGAAGGAAAAAAACAAGAAAGGTGAATTTGCATTTGCTTTCCCCGCCTGGCTCTTCCCCGAAGATCACACTGAATTGCTGGTGGCATAGAGGGATTGTTGCCAATTTTCAATAGCAAAAACAAAACCTGTAAAAAATCAATCGCGCATGGACCAACTCGTATATAAGAGATATTTACTCTCCTCATTTAAAGCATAGAAGATGTTTGGTGCTCTTTTTTCATATTTCCATTGATTTTTCACGATAGTATTGTTTGATTAAATGCCCTTAAGGAACGTAGGTCATCTTGTTTGTAGAATAAAATTCATAGAGATCATAAATTAGTTTTATGTCATAGAGGTCATCTTGTTTGTAGAATAAAATTCATAGAGATCATAAATTAGTTTTATGTCTTCATTATTAATGTTGACACCCGAATTTTTGTAAATGTTTTAAAAATCCATTTATTTTGCAAAAATATAAAAATTTATAGTAAAAAAAAAAAGAAAAAAAGAAAACAGAAATCATAAGAAGAAGAAGAAGAAGAAGAAGATGATGATGATGATGATGATGATGATAAAGTAATAGTAATAAAAAATGCATGAGAGTGAAAAAGAAAAATGATGAGAAAATAATGGAAAAGTCGGGTGAGCCGGTGTAGCACAGCCCATTCATTTATTTCTTTTTGAGCCCACTCTTCTATTTTTCTTCCAGCCCATCATCCCTTTTCTCTCCTTTGCGCACGCACGCCCGCACACGAGGGAGGGGGGTGAACCCAGTGGCAATGGCGCCAGTCCAGTGACGCCAGCAGTGATGACGCCAGCAGAAGGAATATTCCAGCTGTCGTCGCTCGTCAGAGGAGTGGAAGAAGGAGGCAGCGAGAAGGGCGTGAGCAAGGCAGAAAAAGAGGAGAGAAGGGCTCAGCTCGTGGGGGGTTGGCTAGAGAAAAAATTGGATAAGTATATTAGAAGTGTCAAAAGTCATATATGATGCTCACTTTAATATCAAAAGTTTTTGTTGACTCTATTAAATGCTAAATCAAAATAAAAACAATTACTTTAATGCCAACGGTGATAAATTTAGGCCAAATTGATTAAGTGTAATTTATAATTAAACTTATAATATGACTAGAAAAATTTTTAAAAAATCCGATCCACGAGATATTTTCACGTGGCATGCTTGGCACTAAAGTGATCCTTTTTAACAACGACTAACCCTCAAATGATCAATTTTAATAAAATTAGATACTTAAATGATCACTATTTACAACTTTTAGATAATGTCATTTAGTATCTATATGTTGACTAATTACACTAGCGAGCCATGTAGGACCGAAAAAATAACAATATATAGACATGTCGGATTTCCGGCAATCCGGACCGGAGTTGGCACTTAGATGATCATTTTTTTTTTTTCAAAAATAAGTAGTACTTAAGTAATCCAAAAACACCTTTAGCATTAAAATGAATGTCGTACACAACTTTTGGCACTTTTAGTGTCCTTACCCCAAGAAAAAATAAACACAAGAGAGCCATTCTTTCGGGGAAAAAGAAGAAAACGAGAGAGAGGAAAGGCTGAAAAGAGGACGTTTTTGGTTTTTCCCTAGAGTGACAAAAGCAAGGTTGTTGGAGCTCATTTCAAAGCCGATCAAAGTCCATGCGGTGTTCACGTGTTGTCCTTCATCATTTCAATTTTTTGTCTAGAAAATTTCAAAAAATGACCCGAAATGTCCTCATTTTCTCAAATAATAACCAAAGCAAACCTTATTTCAAATAAGAGCCTGAGGTGCTATTACTTTTCTCAAATAAGGACCTGAAATGAATCTTTTTAAATAAGGGCTTCAAGTTGTTATGTTTATTTCAAATAAGGGCATGATCTTTCGACAATCAACAGTATTTTTGTCATTTACAATTTTCCCTTTTTTTTTCATTTTTTTTTCTTTTTTGTGGTTCTTCTTCCTCTTCGTCAACGGCCGATCGGCTAACCACTGGCAATGGCCGCAGAGGGCTAGGCGAGGGTTATCCTTGCCCAATTCAACAAGGGCCACCCATGCCAACCGTAGGTAAGGGATAGCCTCACCTTAGTGAGGCGACCCTCACCCCGGGGGAGGCTACCCCTTATGGCCATCCATGAGATCGACCCTTGCCAACCACAGGTGGGGGCTCCACAACCCTTGCTAGCGGTCGGCAAGGGTCGTTGAGCCCTCACTAACTACTCACTAGATCTGGCGAGGGTGGCCGGTGTGGGCTTGTAGGCCCTCGCCGATCCTTCCTAGTAGCCGGCGAAAGTGGCCGAGCCCTCGTCGACCCTTCCTAGCGACTAGCGAAGCTGATGTCGGAAAAGGAAAAAAAAAAAAAAAGAGGAAAAAAAATTTGGCCAAAAAATGCTCTTGACCGATTGAAAATTTTAGTTGCTTGGCGATCGGCAAGGTCAAGCCCTTATTTGAAATAATCATGGTTACTTGAGGGCTTTATTTGAAACAACCAAAGTCACTTCAATCCCATATTTAAAACAAGATCCACTCTGGGTCCTTATTTGAAAAAAAATGATTACACTTTGGATTTTTTTGGAATTTTTCCTTTTCCTTATGCAGCCGTGGAGTGGCTTTAGCCTAAACTCTCTCACCATCGCCAATCAAGATCTTGACTCATCTAAGGCTGTGTTCGTTTCACGGAAAATGACTTCCGGAAAATATTTTCCGGATTTTCCGGTGTTCGTTTCACGGAAAATCAACTACTCAAGGAAAATGTTTTCCATCAATAGTAAAAACTACCTTCAAAGTTAAGGAAAATGTTTTCCACTTTTCAAAAGTGGAAAACATTTTCCTTAACTTCATTCACCTATATCTTTTCACTAACACATTTTTGTTTTATTTTTATGCTTTTTTTTTTATTTTTTCCTTTTCTTTTCTTTCTTTCCTTTTCATCTTTCTTCCTTAACTTGGCCAGTGGCCGGCCCCGACATGCCGGCCACCGGCCACCGGCAACCGGCCGCGGTCGTGAGCCGCTCGAGCTCCGCCCCGGGCCGGCGAGGCTCGCCTAGCCCGATTTGTGGAAGCCTAGCTCGCCCGAGCTCGGCAAGCTCGGGCCTCGCCAGATCGGGCGAGGCGGAGCTCCGGCCTCGCCAGATCCGGTGAGTGGGCGGGGCTCGGGCCTCGCCCGAGCTCGCGAGCCCAACGAACCTCCGCCGAGCTCGGGCGAGATCGCCGAGCCTCGAGCTCGCCGGATCTTGGTCGGCCGCCGCGGGCGATCGGCCATCGTCGGGCGTGCGGCGGCGGAGGAAGGAGGAAGGAGAAGGAAAAGAAAAGGAAAAAATAAAAAGAAAAAGAAAGAAAAATAAAACTAATGAACAGTGGAAAATAATAAAAATTGTATGTTTTAAAAATACAAATATTTTTGGTCAATTAAAAATATTAAAATTCAATTTTTTGATAATTTTTCCTAAACAATTAAATTAGTTAACGAACGGTGGAAAATGTTTTCCACTCAAAATTTAAGTTTCAGCCGAACACCGGAAAATATAGCCATTTTCCTAGAAAATGACTCTCGGGAAAATGTTTTCCGGAGATGGCCCATTTTCCGTGAAACGAACGCATCCTATTCCAATACCAAGTAAGATTCCCCTTTCCAGTACCCCAAAAAGAACCGCCTGGGTTGATTCATGCTCTTGGCAAAGTCTTGTTTAACCGAAGTAATTTCATGTCGAGTTATAATGCTTTGAACCCAGAATGCGAGTTCATTAATGAACACCAAATACTCGATGTATTTCTTAAATGAAACACAGAATGTTTGTGAACCCCGAACTCAAATGGAGAATTTCAAATGACTCGTGATAGACTGAAATGGGTTTAACATGAAAATGTGTTGATTCCAGCCTTTATGCATCATGTTTAGTCCATAGGTTGCAATAAATTTCGCTCTGGAATGCATGCTTAAAATCGCACATCAACCGTTTGATCAAATGGCTGAGAGAATGCGATTCATCATTGAATCCAGAGATAGATCCGTTCATGTTCGCTTCCGGGTTGGTTGAATCTGCTCTGATATTCTTTTTTCTCTTTGTCTAGCTATGTGATTCTATGGGAACAATCGATCGCCGGCGAGCGAGCCGAGAGTCCCCCCTTTGGCTGAAGCTATCACTCCACATCGGCGAATCTTGCTGTCCAGGGCTATTCTAGTTGGGCCATTCTCTCCATATTCGTGTATTTTATGTTCGCTTGTTTTTCTGGCTTGCTGATTTTAGAAGCCATGGTTCGCTTAGTTTTTCTTTCGGTGAATTTGTTTTGGGTCGCCGAAGTAGATGGCCGGTGATGAGCCGGCCACTGTTAGGGGTGGACGGTAGGCCAGTGAGTGGTGGCTTGAGTGGACGACCATGGAGAGTAAGGGCTTGGCGGCGGCTTGAGGTTTGGTTGAGGTCCCCTAGTTTGGTGAAGATGAATTTGCGGGCGGTGAAGGAGATGTTATCGGTAGACACGTTAAACGAGTGGATTGAGTCGAGTTTAGATCGAATCATAAATAGTCCAACCCAAATTTACCCATTTAACCAGTTTATAACCCATTTATTGCAATACAAAATTTTTTACCCATACACGACTCGACCTATATTCAACTCATACCCGATCCATTTAACTAAACTTAATAAAGCTTATTTCTTATATATATATATGGTATTGCTAAAATAATTCTATACGATAATTTTCATAATTTTTAAACTAATTATTTTTTAAGAATATAATCTTTAATTTTCTTTTTTATTTTTTATTATATTTTCTTTTTTGTTCTTCTTCTTCTTTCGACCACCAGCCACGATGGGCGGGGCGATTGGACACAAGCGAGGCTTGAGCCTTGCTCGACGCCGGCAAGTTCAAGTCTCGCCAAATCAGCGAGGCTCGAGCCTCGCCGGACGTCGGCGAGGCCTCCGCCTTGCTAGATTCGGTGAGCTCGAGCTCGCCCCTTGTCAAATCTAGCGAGGCTCGAGCCTCTTCGGCCATCGCCGAGGCCTCCACCTCGCCGCATCCGGCGAGCTCGAGCTCGCCCGACCCCGACGAGTTCGAGTCTCACTAGAGCTCCTCGTGCCGGCCGCCGAAAGGAGGAAGAAGAAAGAAAAGAAAAAAAGAAAAAAGAAAAAAGAAAAAAAGAAAAGAAAATTTAATTAAAAAATAATTATAATTTCGATTTTTATTTTAAAAAAAGTTGTAAAGTTAAAGAGGGAAGAGAGAGATTGTGAGGTTTTGGTTAAAAGTGGGTTCTAAATCTAACCCATTTAAGATCCACTTAAGACTCACCTATCTAAAAATTTTAATTCTTGAACTCATTTAACTACTCTTTGTCAAAAAATAAGTGATCCATATATGACCCATTTATGATTTAAATGGGTCCTGGGTCATATATGGGTCTAAGACCCATTTTGCCACGTCTAGTTATCGGTCTGCGAAGAAGAATGAAGGTGCAGGAGAAAGAAGACAAAAGAAATAAAAATAATTAAAAAAAGGAAAATAAAAAAATTCCAAAAATCTAAAAATACATTAAAAATCCTTTTTAATTCCACGGGGGTCGGGGCAATGGGTCGGATCAAGTAAACCCGGTCTAAACCCTTTGCCTAAATATAATAATAATAATAAATATTAAAATTCAATTTTTTTAAAAACCATTATAAATTTCAAAAAAATAAAAATATTTAAAAATTAGGGATTTAAAAAAATTAAAATCTCAGAAATCCCTAAAAATTAATAAAATATTTTTAAATTCGTAAAAATATATAAATCAGAAAAGTCACTAAAAATCAGAGAAATTATAAAAATCATTGTATAAATTTACTTAATTGTAAAATTAAAAATTGATAAAATTTAGAAAATTCAGATAAATAATAATAATCATAAAAAATTTAAAAATTCTAAAAAACCAGAATATTCATAAAATTTTAGAAAATTCAGAAAATCATAAAAATTTCGGAAAATTAAAAAAAAATCATTAAAAATATTAAACATATTAAAAATTCAGAAAATTCACAAAAATTCAGGAGAATTCCAGAAAAATACAAAAACTATGAAAATTGGAAAAATGTTAAAAAGTGAAAAATCCAAAATTGGATAAGTCTTTAGGACTTTATAATAGGGTTCTTTGTTTTGAATTGTTCTCTTTTTTAGAGACCGTTAAGGCTATTTTTGTTTTTCTTTGCAATTATACTTGGTTGTGCTTCTTTAATACCTTGGATGTTATTTTCTTTGTTTTAAAATGGTTAGGATGAAACCTAGAATTCTCCGATAGATTGCCATAACGTTAGTTAGCATTCAATCAAGTTAGGCACTAGAAGGACATTGGTCTTATGATTAGTGTAATCAAGTTCTCAAATCTAGAATATCTAGTTGCAAAAACTATAAGATATCCTCCCATGTTTTATTTGATTTCTAGCTTACCAAAAAAGATTAGTAGCGACTCCTGAGTCAAAATTTATATAGGATTAATTGATCAAAAAATAAACGTCTGATGTCGCACGAGATATGGGCTTAGAAGAATCCGTGTTTATAATTGATGAATCATTTGTGATGTTAACAATCGAATGGTCCATCCATGATCATCATTTATATGGACCATTCGATTCATCTCATAAGCAAGTATCTTAAACCTAATTTTACCCTCATTGGAAGGGGTCAATTGCAACAACTTGAATTATAAATTGAGTACAAAATCATGGAATTTACACTCTGGATTTTTTTCGTAGTTCAAATGATCCGGGACACTGCTTTTCGACAACGTATGCTCCTTGGATTGTCTAACTCTTGTATTTTTGTCTCGAACTTCACAGTTACCAAATTCTTTGAGTAAGAACTTTTCTATTAAGATGAAGGTATTGGAATATCAATTTCGAAGAGATGATGGAAGCGGGAGTTCATTTTGGTGATTTTATTTTCACAAGTGCATTAGATCTGTTCCATTAAAAAAAATCAAAAACTGTGGTTTTTCCAAATTTTATCTACTTTCTATTGAATTGATTATAGATTCTATGTTTATTTGATAATCACCTTCAAAACTGCAAGTAGGAAAGAGGGATCATGACCAATATTGGCTTCTCTTTTTCCGATGTTTTTCTTTTTAACTCTGGCATATGTTTTTTTCTCTGTGAATACTTTATTTTTGCAAAAGTTTTGTTTATAATGGAAAGTTTCATAAATGGTCTCACAGCTCGTGGTATACTTCTCTGAAACCCAAATCTTCTTCCCAAAAAAGTTCAATATCCAATTAATTAGGCCTCTCTTGCAGCCAGGCCCCCCTTAAGCCCAGATCCATTCGCCAGAGTAGAAACGACAATGAAAAGGAATTGTTAAAGCGTGGCCGACCAACGGGCATAATTGGGAATCGAAATTTCAAATTGGAATACGAATTGTCCGCATTCATACTTCTCTCTCTCTCTCTCTCTCTCTCTCTCTCTCTCTCTCAACCCTACTCAAGTGCTGACCAACGGGCATAATTGGGAATCGAAATCTCAAATTGGAATACAAATTGTCCGCGTTCATACTTCTCTCTCTCTCTCTCTCTCTCTCTCTCTCTCTCTCTCTCTCTCTCTCTCTCTCTCTGTTTCGACCCTACTCAAGTGCTTTGGTTCAGCATTTTGAAAAGTCGATTAAGAAAATACAAAGCAATTTAACCTAAAGGATTTTGAGCACATGCAAAGGCCATTTGATAAACTACACTTTAAAAAACAACTTTGCGAGAAATGTTATTTAGTAGAAAATATATTTGAAAAGCTATTTGGGTGATTCATATTAGTTTTTTAATTTTTATTTGTTTAAAATTGAAAAAAATTAATGTATGCAACTTTTAAAACATAAAAATTGACAATAATGCTAAAAAAACAAATATATACATTTTTTTTATTATAAAAAGGACCAAAGCTTTTGCCAAACGATCGCCGGTGAGCTAATTTGGCGACAGTGGCTGCCGAAGGTCAACTGACCTTAGGCATCTTGTTCACTCTTGAATACCATCCAACTGTCGGTTGCCCCCCCTCCCTTTTCTTCAATGACCTAGAAATTTAAAATGGCCAAAATCAGCTCATTTGATTCAAATTTTGAAAATGTATCAATGTAGAATGAGAGCCAAATTAGAAATATTCTACATAGTTGTTATAGATGATAAAAATGATGTAGTGTTCACTCCTAGTTTTAATCCAACCACAGGAGGATGAATGGATCTTTGGGGTTTTCCATATACCATAATATAAGTTATTTAAATAATTTTCTACATCATTTATACTTCCTTGTTTTAATCTATGTGGAATTTCATATTTACTTTCTTTTTGTTATTTCTACGTATCATTCTTCCTGACAAACCTCTCTTTCTCTTGCAGTGTATATTTCTGCAGACTATTTTCTTTGGTTTTCATTTTCTTCTGAAAGGAAATCTTCTTCTAAGGTTTTGCAGTCAATTTTAATGGAAGTGCTAATAAGTTTATTTCGAAATCTGAAAGCATGAGCCAGGTACATTTGCTAGGATGAATAGTCATATATGCTTTTTTCTAGCAATGTAGGATCAATCCTATGAGTAGGACATACTACTTGTTCTTCCGTTTTTTATAATTCCATTGCAAACTATTCCCTAGATTTTTTTTTTTCTGGGATAAGTGAGCCCGATGACCTAGAAGATACTTCATATGAAATTCTTGTCCGAATTATTTCTTTATTTAGCTTTTCTACGTTCAATTTCATCGATCTACTTTTATTAAAGTTAATTTCTATTTCTCAATCTTTATATTTACTAGAAAAATACCATACAAATTTTTAAAATATGTTCATTGTGACTCCAACACCTTCATATTTCCTTTTAAGATCTTCAAAAACCCCAAATTTATACTTGCTTGACACATGTCCTCTCCGATTCTGGTCAAAGATCATCCTGAAAAATCCTACTGCATACGTGGACAACAGAGTGCAAGAGAAGTTGATGTGGCGCCGTGAAAACAACGACATCAGAATGGTGGCTGACGTAGACTACGAGGGCGCCGTTTTGCGCTCTCCTAATCTCGGTTGCCGAAGTCAATTTGGGTCAAATTTCTAGGGTTCGTGGTTCGTGTTTGCCCTCCCTCTCGGTTCCTTGCCAAATCCGTGGCTTTTTAGCCAAGATATGTCCAAATCGAGCTTCGATTCAACTTGGGTGACTGATTACGAGTTCACATTGCTCCAAATCCGTGGTGTTTTTCTGATTCTGGGTTTCGCCACCTTTTCTTGCTCTTTGGTTATGTCATTACCAGAGTTTGTGCATTTTTTTTGCTTCTTCAAGATTCCTGTGAAGAGTTTTTGCTTCATGTCCAGCACTTTATAACCCCTCAAAGTTGCGTTTCTTAATCCGGCAACATGAGGTTCTTTATCTTACATGCTCATTGGAAGAGATGGATTATTTATTTGCATTACTCAATTTTGTCAACTCTTTAATTTTCTCATATGTTTGGTGCATCTACATCTTACCAGTATTATGTAAGTTGATCAGGATTATATACCGCTAAGGTTTGATAATTCAGTGCAAAGGTAGTAGTTGAATGTACCATTGGGAACTTGGATTGAGACACTGCTGGTGTGAACTTGGTGCTCTCATCGTTGTTTAAAGCTCTGAAAGGCCACCCTATTTGGATTTTAATGGGCTTATTGGATTTGGTCGTTGGAATCATTTTGCTAAGTGCATTGTTCTTGTTGCGCTGCATATGCTTTTGAATGCTAGGGCCAGAAGATGACATTATATTATGACCCCTGAGCTATAGAGGAGCAGATGTCTGTCTTGGCTTCCTTTGTAATTATACGAGCTAGCTACGAGTCACTTCATTATTTGCATAAATTTTCATTACACTATGCAATGGTTAAGTTTCGAGATTCTAATGATCATATGTTGTCTAGTGGAAGGAGGTTCTATTGTTGGAGGTGATGGTTTGTCAATTTTCTACAACACACTAGAAATTGATGAGTTAGTACATTGTCATTTGAATTGGTTGCTTGTAATGGCTAGTTGAGTATAGGACCAGTTCACTATCATAGGTTGTTCATTGTGGGTGGCTAGCTCAACATTATGTGCTATGTATTGGCCAGTTTAGTGTTAGACACAGATATGGTTGCTTTGCTATGTGCTGTGCATTGTTGAATTTAATTTGATGTGCTGTGTTTGAAGGCCTCTGTTTCACATAATTTCTAGTGTTTCCATTAAATCAACCTATTTGCTATATGTTCTACTGTGCATTGTTTAATTTGAAGTTCCCATCCAAAAGCGTGCACTATTGGAATTTGAATTGATTGCTTATATTGGGCAAGTTGATGATTGTAGTTTTTTTTTTTTTTTTTTTCATTTCATGGCAGAGAAGTGACTTTGGATTGATCAATGAAAAGAAAGCTCTAGTAAATAGAATTGGAAGTGTGGAAGTTAGTTGAAAGTATCTGAGGAAAAAAGTCCGCATTCTCAAAATGCAACTAGAAAAGAGTAAAGCAACAGGACAACAAGATAAAAGTAGAAGTGTCTCCATTTGAAACAATGGTAAAAATCTATTTTGGAAGCAAAGGGAAAATGATCTATTTGAGAAGCATAGTTGTATAGAAAGGATTGATGTGCCAACCCTGATGTTGAAGTTGGACCCAAAAAAAAAAAAAAAAAAAAAAACAAAACAACATTTTTTTTTAGATTAACAACAATGTTATATTAGGGATGGTTATGTTGTTTGTCTATCTTTTTTTTTTTTTTTTTTTTGCTTCTTGGTAGTGTAAGTGGAGGCTAGATGTGAGGCAAGACCAAGATTATGATGCAAAAAAATATGAAAGTGTGTTAAGCTGTATTGGCAAATCCAAGTTCAATTGTGTTCAATGTATTAATGAATCCACATTTTACTGTGTTCAATTGTCTGTAGAGAAAGATGTCATGTTCCCTATACTACATATTTACTTCAAATTCCTGTAGTAATACTGTCATATTATCATGTCACACAGACTAAAAAGGTAAAGGATTTAGGTCCTTAAGCATTTAATAACTATGGTCATCCTAATTGGAAGGGGAAGGATTTGCTTGGAGATGAAGAAAATAAGAAATGGAGCCACCATGCATCCATAAACAGAACAACTATCGCCAATTATATGCTTCCAATGAGGTCTAAAAACCTCTCTTCGCTTAGAACTTGGATGATTACAATAGGAAAAACCAAGTGGACAAGTTGGTATGTGGTTAAGAAAACAGGAATAAGAGGAAATCACAACCAACTTAAACAATGACAATAGAAAAACAACAACTGGACATTAGCTACCAAGATGGTATATGGTTCAGACAACAGAAAAAAGATGAAATTTACGACCAACTCAAATCATGACAGTAGATCCATCACAGAACAACCATCATAGCCATGTGTTGTTGTTCCATTAGTCTTTGTAGTGGTTGCCATACCAAGTCCTTCCTTCTTATCTCTGTTCTACAAAGAGATTAGAAGAAGATCAGCATACTCAATCGCGGAATCATCGGTAAGAGCATTCCACAAGAATCAGTTTCCCAAATACTTGCAAACCAATATCATGTCAAAATTGAGAAACTTTACATAGTGAATTCCTCATAAAAAGCTTCACTAGATAACTATGATTTTAAAAGTAGTATCTAGAAATTCTCAGAGTCCAAAAACACCTCTCTTTATATATATATATATATATATATATATCAATTCTAAGTTTTTAACCAGGCCATTAGGTAATGTGCATCAAAAATTAGCTGGAATAACTATTGGTAAATTGTTAAAATTATTATGACTAGATTTTGCCAAATTAAAAAATTTATAATTGAACTAAAATCCATAGCTCCCTCCTCAACAAGAAAGTGATATGGATATAACAACATTTGTTTAGATTAACTACACAGTGAAAAGTGAATATAACAGCTTGTGCTCCAAGACCACAAAACAAGACAACAACATTGCAACGACTTCCTACCAGCCACCCCGGAAGCTATGGAATAGAATTTGGGATCTACCTACCCAAAAAAAAAAAAACTGAAAATCTTCCTATGGAGATTATGTCAAGTACAGTACCGACAAAGGAAAATTTGTTCAAGAGAAAATATTACTTGACCCTTTATGCCCTCTATGCTCAAAACATCCAGAGACCGTCGAACACCTGTTTTTCTTCTACAAATGGACTTGAAATGTTTGGTCAAACCCACACCTCAACCTCAACAACAGCACAAGGATAGCAACTAGAATGAACAAGTGGTTGGCAGAATTTTTTGAAGCAAGACCGAACTCACCAGAAGAGGGATTAGTGGCGGAAGTGCTATGGCAGATTTGGAAAAATCAAAATAATTAGGTCTTCCATGGTAAGCCCCCACAACTAGGCGGCATTGTCGAAGCAACCCAAGCACAAAGCCAGAGTTTTAGCTGATGGAATCCATGCACACGAAAAGGAAAAGCTAAGATGCAGCATCTACCTGCGAGATGGGAGGCATCAGACAGCCAATCTTTGAAGTTGAATGTCAACTACTCATGGGTGGACAGAGAGACAGCAAGCTTAGTCACAGGGATCTTGCGCAATTCAAACGATGCAATCATTGATGGCTTTGCCAAGGAGATCCATGCTTCCTCGCCGCTGCAAGCAAAAACCCTCACTTTGTTGTATGGTTTGCCCCAATTGCCACCCTTCCAACATGGAAGGAGGAGGTGGGGATTTCAAATCCCCACCTTCTCAGAGAGGATTGGGGTGGGGATAATTTAGTTTTAGAAGTGAGTTTCGACTCCCACGCCCTGTAAAGAGGCTAGGAAAAAGTCTGAGAGTGAAAGTTAGAATAGAAATAAAGTAGAATCGACAAAAAAAAAAAAAAAAAAAAAAAAAAAACTAGAGAGAAGAAGTTCACATTGGGTGTTCGAATCTAGAGTGTGAAAGTGACAGTCTTCTATTAGTGGAGTTAGTCATGGGCGAATAGAGGAGTCTTAGGCTGTGAAGGAATTAATTCTGGAGTGCAAGAAGCTCTTGGCCCAAACAACATGTGTAAATTTAACCCATTGTCCTAGAGAAGCAAACCAAGCCGCAGATTAGGTTGTAGAAGCCCACCGACTCAAAACACTTCCCCCAACCTGGATGTCCGATCCCCACGGTGCCTTTGGAACATTTTATGTTCGGAACCCTATCTATTATCTTTTTGTAATCCTTGTTTTAATGAATGAATGAACGCACTATTTTAGACCAAAAAATAAATAAATTAGGATCCATATGATAGGTTTCAATTTTGTTTTTCTGATAATTATCCCATTGTAAAGTCAAATCCTCCAAAAACCGTTCACTTCATGTTGTCAAGAGCTCTTTACGTGGGATTGGATTGGATTCCAATCTTGGGCTTGCATAGTACAAGATGCACCAAGCCCCAATAGTATGTTGAAGCACGTCATGCATCCATAATTTAAGATACATTCAAATAACTATTTTAATATGGCCAATTTAGTTCTAAATATTTTGACAATTTGCTAATGTAGTCCATTCGGCCAACTTTTGCCGGAAATAATTGGCATGGTCGTCAAGCATCTTACGCAGTATAGCTAACACCTAACTGAAGCTAACGTGGACAATTTATGTAATTTTTGAATATTATATCTTAATTTTTTTCCTTTTTTCCATATATCTTCTTTAATTTCTTTTATGTTTTAAATGAGATCATGGATATCAAGCGAGGACATCGTGACCTTTGCCCAAGCCCTTCCCAAGATCCAAGCAAGGACTCTGGGCCCTCGTTTAAGGTTGGTTGGCAACCACACCCACCCAAAGTTAGAGGAAAAATGAAAGAAAAGAAGAAAAAATTTCAAAGAAAAAGTTCAAAAGATTGCAAAACTTCATCATGTTAACGCCAATCATCCTACGTATTGACTATGCCATGTAGTACAACTAGCACTGACTAGACCACCATATTAGCGATTTTTGACAAAAAAATTGCTGAAATAACTAAATTGGCAAATTGTCAAAAAGTATAGGACTAAATTAGCACAATCTTTGATTTAAAAAATTAGCACCATTGAAATGTCTATGACTAAATTGGCTGCCATACAATAGATTCGAGATTTTTTGGACAATTATTCTGCGAAAAATTTGACAAAATTTTGACATTTTTTTTTTGTTGGTGTTTTGGCACAGTTTGAGCGTCCCCTCTTTCTCCATGTTCTTTCTATATATACTCTCGGTATTTCCATTAACAATCATTGCAACTCATGCGTGATCCCCACTCTAATTGCTCCACATTTCCATGATTTCCTCTATTTCCATGATTAAAGTTACTCCTAAGGTAATTGCGTGTCATGCAATAATTGCCCCTTCATTCAAGATTAATCTATTATGTAATTGTTCTAGCGCTTAACTCAAAACAGTGCGAGGTACCCTTTCCTTATTATAATCGAAATGGCTAGCAACACACCTCAGATCAAAGTCATGCCACTCCACCTCCAGGTGAAGTTAAATTAGATAAGCTCCAGATCGAAGTTGGGCCAATTATAACTAGAATTCTTATACTTTGTTGATAGTTGAAATCTCTCCTCAATATATGGGCCATAAATGTTCATCATCAACCGGAGCTAAAGAATAATGTTGTGAAAATCTCTACAAGGGCAATAATAAAAAAGTAAGAGTACCAATGATAGTTGTACGATAAGAACGGTAATTTTCATCTCTCATTTTACTAGTACATTATCTTATTCGTTTCATATCATGCTTCCACTGAAGAAATTATTTCATCATTTTGACGCCGTGCATCACACGATTGATAAAGCTACTTTTGATTTTTAAAGTGAGCCAACCGACAAAGACCAAGTTAGTCTAGGTTGTCTTCACTTTTTGCTAGCAAGGGTTCACGTATTATTAGTTTATAACGAAAAATGTTAAGAACTATCATTTTCATTTCTCTGCTTTAATTAAATACTTTAGCTTACTGCATTTCATATCATATTTCCACCGTTGAAGTTGTTTCATGATGTTGATGGCGCGCATCATGCATTTTGATAGAGCTACTTGTGATCTTAAAGTGAACTGACAACAAAGACCAAGTTAGCCTTGGTTGTCTTCACTTTTTTTATTGGTGAGAGTTCACACATTATTCATTCATATTTAAAATTGTTAACTATCATTTTCATTTCTCTGCTTTACTAACACTTTATCCTATTGCATTTCATATCATTTTTCCATCAATGAAATTGTTTCATCATTTTGATGTTATGCATCACACGATTGATATAGCTACTTTTTATCTTTAAAGTGAGCTGACCGAGAAAGACCAAGTTCGTCTTGGTCATCTTCACTTTTTTTGCTAGTGAGGGTTCATGCATTCATATTGGAAAAAGTTGACAACCATCATTTTCATTTATATGATTTACTAACACTTCATTTTACTACATTTCATACCAGATTTCTACTGATGCAATTGTTTCATCCCTTTGATGGCATGCATCACACGATTGATAAAGCTACTTTTAACCTTTAAAGTAAGCTAACCAACAAAGACCAAGTTAGTCTTGGTGTCTTCACTTTATTGCTGGCAAATTCATACATTATTGGTTCATAATGAAAACCTCCGCTCAGTTCCAGCCACACAGTCATAGACCTAGACCCATCTTTTTCTTAAGAGAGAGAGAGAGAGAGAGAGACTTTTCTTTTTGGGTCTCACTCATTCTCTATCTATCGTGTACAGTAGGTGCACGGTGTTGCCACGCGCATAAAAGATAACAAAGTAGAAATTTGCACCCCTAATATAGAGATAGAGATAATTACATATCTCATCTGCCCAACTTACTCTTTACATCCTAAGTCTCACGTCTTTACATTTGTCTGTCATGGTGACCACCTACAATACTTTTGCTGAGTTGAAGACATCCGTAGATAAGAGCAACAAAGATAAAGTAATAAATAGAGCGTGTGACTAAGAGAGTGCTAACGATCTCATAATAGTGACAATATAATTTGATAGAGATTATAAGTTCTCTAGACCATAAAGCCATTGTTATCACGCAACTGAACACTATTTACAAGTCTCTCCTCTCAGTTGTAGTGTCTTGTTTCTACCCTCTAGTGATGCCAAGCAATTGTTGAATCCATGAGATAACCACCACCACTAGTCACGAGGTTGGATCGACCACTCATCCCCAATCTCTCGCTTGCACATGCTTCTGGTTGACAAATCCATTAAAATCCTGTATTTTGGCACTTTTTTTCTTTTTTTTTGCTTTTGATAAAGTATATGATTTTTTTTTTCCAATGTTGAGCGAAATGTCAATTGCTACTTCATTTTTTTTCTTTTTGTGAATAATGCCAGCTTTTACATGTTACAATGGACAACACGCCAAAATAAGAAGGGAACAAAATTATCCTTCCCATATTTATGACAATTTTAAGCTTAAGACTTGGCTCTATAGAGATGCGTTTCTAACGCACGAGAAGCAATTTCGCTATGAAGTCAAGGTGGGACAAGATGCTCTTACCCAAATAGGTGCAATTAAGTGATGGAACCTAAATGACCAAGGAGTGGCAAGATACTCTACCAAGTCATTCCTGAAATCATTGGCTTTTCTCTGGATGAAAAGAGAAAAATTCATTAGAGAGAGATAATAGTTAACAAAAAGATGAAAGAAAATATATCAACACAATGAAACAAAAAGATAAGTGCATAAACCTTAAGCATCGAAAAATTAATAAAGGTTTGTATGATTTGTAGAGTAATACATGTGAGGTAGTTTGTTGATTATTCATTGATTTAGTAGTAGGATTCAAACATAAAGAATATATATGTTGACAGAATTTTTATTTGGACTACTGTCTCATCGCAGAGGTCGAGGGTTCAAACCCTCTCGTTGCTAAAGTGTCTGAAGTGGAGGGTCCTGGTGTCAGGGTCCTGGGCTAGCCTCCCCCGAGGTTTACGTCTAAATAGCGGCTTACGGCGAGACCCAACGGTGCCACCAGGCACTAGAGGGTCGTGTGATCCCCGAACGATGATCTCCAGTGGTTCCTCGGTTAACAAAAAAAAAAATTATTTACGCTTTAATGTATAATTAACATGTTGAAAGTTTCTACTACATAGCTATCTTGAAACACACATGTCACATGTTCAATGTTAAATCTGTTGGAAAAACTTACATTGGTATTAAAATAATTATAATCCTTAGCAAATTAGGCATATGCTCATTCAACATTGATATAGATAAAATATGAATGGAAATGAGAATGTCGTGAACTCAAAGGTTTCAGATATAAGCTTCGTCTTTAGCAAGAAAAGAACTTTCGTGTATGAGATATCATTCTATACATGAAGTAGAGCTTAGTAATATTTAATGTGATTGCAGGATTTATTCAATTTTAAAGAGAAGATGAAATGCAAAATACTTACTAGATATACTATTTAATAACAAACACAATCTAAATTACTACCGAAAATACAAAGAAATGTGTCTATTAGAATATACTATCTTGAGAAGAGGTGTCTGCATTTATTTTATTTAAAAAAATATATTCATCTCTACTGTGCTTGTTTCCTGTATTTGTCAAATTTTATTTGGTGGTTGGTGCTACTAGAGGGTGAGATGAAAAGAGAACATATGAGAAAGAATTTTGTTACACTTCTAACAATCTATTCATGCTTATCTTTAATTGTGTTTCTTTTGCAATTAGCAAAGAGTATTGAAAACTGCTGTTTTTGTGACGAGGGTCTTTCTAGTTCACCCCCTGTTTATGTTGTCTGAGGTGCTCTGTCACGCAATAGATAACATATCTGAATTCTGCATTATGCCATCTGAGAGATCTTATATTGGGCAGGCTTATCCTTTTGTCAGTACTCCTCATGCTAGGATGCTTCTGCCTCTTAACTTGGCAGCGGCAGAAGGGCCTGTTCATGTAAATGCTAGGTAGCATCACAAGATTTCGAGACGAAGACAAGCACGTGCTAAGCTTGAAAAGCAAACATCAAAGTTAGAAAAGTGAATTGCCTTTTTTATGCATGTTGAATTGGAAGCTCCATCCGGACTTTGCTAGTTATAAAAATTAATTATAAAGCTCTTTTTTTTTTTTTTTTGAAAGGTGTTCCGGTTGTGTTTGCTTCCATAGCCACATGCTATACTGTCATTAGATGCTTTTTTAGGAAATTCTATTTTGTGGGAAATAGTCTGACTACATGCTTCATCTTCGTTACAGTTTTTGCAGCTATCTCAGCATTTAATTCATTGGGGATAAACTTAATTGATATCTATTCTTTGCTCGTTCTCTGATATGGTGTCGTTCCTCTCCCTTGTCTTGGTTTAATTGGATCTACAGCCGTATCTTCATGAGTCGCGGCACCAGCTGCCATGAGAAGAGCCAGAGGAAGTGGAGGCCTGTTTCTTGATCCACGTAAAATCAATGCTTCGAATGATGCAGCCGAAGAGAAGAGCACAAATTCTGCTCCTGCTCTATCTCCCAATCTACCATTTCATTGGGCTCTGTTTGGCACCTGACTCCTCTGAAATCTGGAATTCATCTAGTAGTCACATGGCTGGAAGGTCGGTGGTGTCAATAGTTCAATGTGATTCGAGTTTTCAAGAAATCCAAACCGAACCAAATTATAGGGGTGAGCGGCTGAATCAAACCAAATTGCAATCTGAACTGAATACGACCCAAATGAAAAACTAATTCGACTTGGTTTAGTTTTCTCTTCTTCTTTCTTTTTTCTTTTTTTTTTTTATGAGAAAAACTGTTGACAACAATGCATTTTAGTCTCTAAGCGAGCAATTACCATTAAAAATATTTTTTTCCTTCAAAAAAATGAATATATGTAAAAGCTATGTATGTGCTTCTTCTTTTTTCTAGTTTCCTCTGGCTCATGAATTACTGTTCTTAACGAGAAATTTTCATACATGATAGTAGTATATATACTAGACTGAATTTTGGTATGGAAATAAATATGAGTTACATATGAATCTTGCTCCACGAAATCTGACAACCTGATTGACCTTTAGCAAATGTATTAGCCACTTGAAATGCTTGCTCATGTTGGTCCATGCTGCTTTTATTTACCGTCCTTGGAATTCAATCATTTATCCATCACGTCATGTTTGTACTCATTTGTGAAATTTATAGTTCATCTTTATCATTTCGTACACAGTGGACTAGTCCATTCTTAACTTTTCGAAAACCTAATGTATATGTGACCCCTTCCTCCATTATTTGTGTACCTCCTCTATTTTTTTATGGGGCCATCGACAATGGTCGGCAGATAACTTACAAAATCGAAATGCTTGAGGATCTAACTCAACTAATATCAAGATAAGGATCAAGACCAAATGAATCTTCATTCGACAGATCGATCAAATCAGTACTTTTAAAAGCTCGATTGTTTAATGACGATGCTATGAAGGACTGACTCAACGTTTACTCTTAATAGGCATGAAGGACGAGGGAGACCCCCGTAAGTAAATGGATAAAGAGGGAGGTTCGTCACTTGCATTACATTGCTTAACCTTGACTTGTTCATGCTATCATCCACGGCCATTTAAATGTCTTATAAACTAAATTTTTATATTGCATTGAAGAATTATTTATTTATTTTTTTTGTCAATGTTTGCGACAGGAACGGTGCATGAATCGATGGTAATTTTGATTATCTTTTTGATACCTATAAAAAGTCTAGTTTCCTACGATATGCACGCAACTTAAGATTTTCTTTCGAAGTACAAAAGACACAGCGAAATAGGAGTTTCCTTCTTCATTTTCATTATATTTTAATTAATTAAGCCAATAAATTGATATGTTACGGGTTAGTTAAAAGTTATTTACTTGACTATTTAGCTATAGTGATGGATGGTGACAATTGATTAAGTGACGCTTTTTATCAATCAAATGTGATCTTGCATTTCAAAATGCTGGTATACGCCTAATTTAAAGCTGTTGGATTTAAATCTATCCATGGCAAATCTAACAAACTGGCGATTGCAAAAACAAACCAAAACTTTTTATCTAGTTTTAGCTCGACCACGAAGTGATCAAACTTTTGCAAAACAATTTTTTCAAGATGGATCGAGCGTGAATGTGTATTTAAAAGGTATGTCAGCTTTTGAGACCAAAATGTGAGATAGAAAATGTTACTTCAACCTAAATGCCAGGGAAACTAAAGCATGTGAAAAGTAAAGTGTGAAGATTAAAATTGAAGGAAACCAAAAGGAAAGTTCTGAAATCAAAGGAAAATTAGAGCGGTGACCATTGAAATTAAACTTAAAGTGCAAGCACCGTAAAAGAAATCACTAAGAAACTTCACTGAAATTGAGATATCCGCAAAGTTACAAACACAATGATGCTAAATTGCAAACATTGAAATGAAAGCTCCACCATTATTTACAATGCATATGAAGAATAACAACCTTTAAAACTAAAAATGAAATTGAAAGACGTTTGTTCAATATATAAAATGCTTCAAAGGAAAATTTAGCAGAGTTTTGGCGGAGCTTGAGCGACCCCTTTGTCTGGGATTACCTTCGACAGTTATCGAAATTCATGTGTGATCATCCTCTTAGCCGCATTATATTTCTAAGATTTGCGCTATTTCCACGATTTTAGTACCTCCTAAGGCAATTGTGTGTCCCGTAATAAATTGCCCTTTCATTTGTGATTTAATCTAATTATGTAACCATTTTAGCTCTTAATTCAAATGGGTCCAGGTACCCTTTTCCTTAGTATGATCAAAATGATAGTCTATACACCTCAAATCCATGTGAGGTCAAAAAATTTCCAAACGAAGTTAAACCGGATAAGCTCCATATCGAAGTTGGGCTTAATATGACTTGACTCCTCATAATTAGCTCTGCTCTCCTAACTCATATAGATAATTGAATCACTCTCCGGTGTCTCGGCCATAAATTATCGCCAACAGAAGCTAAACAATAATGTTGCAAAAATTTCTAAAAGTGGCAATGCTGAAAAATTAAGAGCACCAATGAGAGTATTGATAGTATATTGAGAACTATCATTTTCATTTCTCTACTTTACTAACAGTGTATCTTACTGCATTTCATGTCATATTTCCACCAATGAAATAATTTCATCATGCAATTGATAAAGTTACTTTTAATCTTTAAAGTAAGCCGACCAATAAAGACTAGATTAGTCTTGGCCGTCTTCACTTCTGGTGAGGCTTCACACATCATTAGTTTGTAGTGAAAACTTCCACTCAATTCTAGCCCCAGAGACCCTCTTTTTCACTAGAGAGAACTTTTTTTCGGTCTCACTCAATCTAAATCTATTATGTACAGTAAGTGCACAGTGTTGCTACGCACATAAAAGATTGGAAAAAATTAGAAATTTGCACCCCCTAACATGGACATAATTACAGATCCTATCCCCCGTATTTCCCAAGTTTCTCTTTACATCCTGAGACTAAGATCTTTGCATTTAGATTTTCTACGTGTATTGGAATGCGCGGTGATTTTGTTGGGATTATAGGGGGTGGTTGGTTCAGTCTTTGCTTTCTACCTGAAGACATTATATAATTTCTATGGACTCTGTGGTGAATTTTCTTTTCATTTATTTCTTGTGTTTGGTTTAAAAAGCTTTGGAATGCCAAGTGAGTCTCTATAGAACCTAATATGGAGTACATTGCAGAAAAGGAAAAGACTAATGAGAGCATATACTGGAAACCAGAGTTTTGTTTGTTGGATGAAAAGAGGTGTTGGTTCCCTCGCAGTTCATTCTACGTCTCTCAAAGTCAATGGCCAAATTAAGAACCATTCCAAAATTGAGGATTACAATACCACGTGACCCGCTCTTCTTTATTTTGCCGTTGATACGCATGACCTTTTATATCCATAAAAAATTACATTAAAAAGGAAACGCACGATCTTTCACTTTAGAGGAACCGAACGACATGGCGTGTTGATTGGAAGGAAACAGCGCAGGCGCTTGGCAGTGAATGTCTTTATTTCCCTGGGAGTCTTTAAAAATTTCCCTATCATGTTAAAAAGTCTTGGACACCTTCATCGGTGTCCACTTGCGAATGCACAACTTTAGGTGGGAATGAGCTTTGTTAGCATAATAGTTTTTGGATTACTTCTTGTGAGAATAACAACTTATGGTGAGTCCCAAATTCTTAAAGGAGTGGGTCTCATAATAATTTATAATTATTTGTTATTTGGTTTTTTTGTACTCTTAAGTACAAAATGCAATTGAGTCCTTAATCTTTCAATTAGCTCTATGAGTCTAAAACCTTCTTCAAAAAGTGCGATCAAACATTTTGACAAATAGCACCTAAAATTGCCCACGCATCACTCAAAAAATAGCATCATCCTTCAATTGTACTTTTCAACCTAATTTTAGGATTTAATTGTAATTCTTTTTCTTTTTTTTATAAATGTTGTCTACTTAAGTGAACCAATGATTATGACTCAATTGCACTTATTTCTAAAGGCTATGGACTTGATTAAACCAATTGAATGGGTTATAATTCAATTGCATTACGTACATAAAATTTAGTATTTGTGGTGCGACTCTACCCCTCAGGGAAGCATCCTCAAAGATACTAGGAAGTGACGGAACTGGACTAAAGTTACGCGTATAGTACATGAATATTCTTCCCTTTTTCCGCTTAAATAGCAATTTTAAGGGACTCAGCCCGTATCCCCTTCTCCGTAGATTTAGGTCCCAGCATATACGGAACGTGAAAATCATGTCCAAGTCGGTGTTTCAAATTCTTTTGCTTCTGGTTTCCCTCACGTTACAAGCATCAGGAGCTGCACCTCGACTTACAAGGATTGGCTGTAAAGAAAAATGTGGGATCATCACCATTCCATTCCCCTTCGGAATAGGAGCCGGTTGTTTCTTGAATGACCGTTACGAGATCAACTGCCAGAAAAACAACACGGTCATACTTAATAAGATTGGATTGCGAGTTCTTAACATTTCACTCCCTGATTACCTTGGATCCGTGAACGGCATGATTAGCGTCCGTCTTCTTTTAGTTTACTCAAATGCAAGCTGCGGGGGTGACGGACGTGTGCAGATGAATTTGAAAGGAAGTCGATTTTTCTTCTCCTCGACTAGGAGCGTCTTGATATCGGTGGGTTGCAACACCCTGGCGATAGTAAGTACTCCAGAATCAGCTGTTGCCGGTTGCAGGTTGAAATGTGCTGGAACGGATACCAACATTAGCCGGTCTACTGCTTGTTCTGGAGGAATGATTGCAGCCGGACTACACTCCCCTTTAACCTTCAGGTCTTAGTATGGATTTTAAAGTAAAAGGTGAACATCAGGGGTGCAAGCACGCTTTCTTGAGGTCTGACTTTACAGGTTTATATGATTTGAAATTGAATGAGGCCGTTCCAGTGTTGCTGGCACGGGGTATTGCGAACAACACTGACTATGGACATGACTTAGTTGCAAGATCGCGTACTAAGTTGGGTCCTTGTGACTCCAGCATGGTCAAAAAGCCAACCCGTCTCGCAGGATTGCGGAAAAGGGTGATAACTCTTAACACCAAGAAAACAATTTTGAGATTGAGATGGGCGACTCAAATTATGCAATTGTAATCGGAGTGGTATTCATCTCAATACCAAATCTAATGTCATTAACAGGGTCCTTGACAAAGGATCCTGGAAACCGATCTATGTTGATGATGCTCCATTCTTTCTCAAAACAAAATGTCAACAAATTTATGTCCCCAGCAATGGGAAAAATTACACCCGGCTTCTTAGATTAATGTACTCTACCCATCAAGCTTTGATATTCCTATCCTCGGGGAAGCATCCCCAGAGATGCTAGGAAGTAACAGAGCTGGAAAAATTATGTGTACGATACACGAAAATTAAGGGAACCAGCCCATAGCCCCTTTCTCCATAGGTTTAAGTCCATCAACTTACCAAACGTGAAAATCATGTCCTTCGTTGTGGGGGAGACTCCTCACGGTCACAATGTGCAACTTTTTGTGACTCAACGTTCTTTAGATATTGGCCAAAAATTTTCTTTGGGTTAAAATATTAAGCAAGACTTAATCTTTATACATTTTTTTAAAAAAACAATAAGGAGAGAATTACCCACAAAGTCCTAAATTTGTTGCGATTGTGTCAATTTAGTCCATTCAGCCAATTTTGGTCAGCCTACACTAATGTGGACAATTTATAATAATATTTTCTTCGATTTTTTATTAATTTTTATTTTTCCTTTTTATCCTTTTTTTTTTTCTTTTTCTCTTCTTTCTTCTTTTGCTTCTTTTCCCATGGTGGCTGGCAAGGCTTGCTAGCCACTAGGTGAGGACCGCAAGTGAGGCAGCTTTGCCTAGATCCAAGCAAGGGCCGAGGTCCTCATCAGCAATCGCCAAGGGCTTCATGGCCGTTGCCTAGTGGTCGGCAAGCCTCACTAGAGCCTCACTGACCACTATGGATGAAAAAAGCAAAAAGAAAAAAATTAAAAAATAAAACATTATTAAATATTATCAATGTCAATGCCGGTCGGTTAAAATTGGCTGGATGGATCGAACTAGCACAATTACAAAAGATTTAGAATCGAATTGGCAAAAACAAACGTTAAGGATTCAGTTGGTATAATTGTAATAGGTTTAGAATTTTTTTAGTAATTTTCCCCCAAAAAAAATAGGCTCTCTTGTCTCTCTGTCCCCTCATCACTGAAAATAAAAATAAAACAATGCCAGGGGTTCAGAATAATTTATGCAGTATGATCCAAAGCATTAGCAAATTAATTAGAGTATTTTAAAGCAAAAATCATTTTAGTTTTCTTCAATCCAAGTGCATGGGACACAACGTCTTCCACTGTGGAAGCGAAAAAACATGCCACATGATTCACGTTCATCTTCTACTTTTTTCTGGAGGGCTAACAATATTCCCAAGTTTTGTTATGGATGGTTTGCGCAAATAAAGCATTGGGCTTGCCGCTTGTTCCACGATGTACCGCACTCGAGAAAAATGAAAGTGATTTTTGCTTCAACAATGAGAGAGATACGACACTCTAACATCGGACCACGATTAAAGAAATTAGAAAGCAATCACTTTTGCTTTAATAAAAGTGAGCTTTGCTTTCACTATTTTAGATTGAAAAGATGCCAACACCCATTTCATTAGTCGTAGGATAAATTAGTCCGATGATTTTGCCATTCAAAAAGAGATTTTTATTGTGAAAAGCGGTTTTCCTTCTCAAAAAGGAGAGGGAAAAAAAAGTTGGAACATGAGAGTTGGGTCATCGAAAGTTGTTTCATTTGAGACAACGATTTGATTGTGTTCATCTTGATAGAGCAAAAATTATTAAATTGATACCTACCCCCAAAAAATTATTGAATGGATATAACTCTGCTTCTAGGCGTTAAAAATTATCGAGTAGAATGTTTTTTTTTCTTTGCTCAGTTTTAATGTGTTTAAAGGGATCTATAACAAAAGATCTTGAAGAGTCACCCATCTCGATAATGTTCCCAGTGTTTCTCATGAAGAAAATGATGACTAAATTATCTAACAAACAATTGGAGAAGTCACAATTGGCTACTTTAATTAGTGCTCTCCACCTATGAAGCTTTGATATTTCTGTTCTTAAGGAAAGGCGAACAAGAAGTCCAAAATCTTGTATATGGAATACAATCAAGTCCTAAATTCAATTAAGTCCCAAACCTTCTTCAAAAGTGCAATTGAATCTTTTTGATGAACAATATCTAAAATCGTTTCATGTCACTCAAAAAGTGTTTATAAATTGCACTTTTCAACATAATTTTAGGATTTAATTGCATTTTTCAATAAAGGTAGAGGAATTAATTTATTCAGTTGAAAAGTAAAGTAATTAAATTACATTGTTTGCTAAAGGTTTAGGACTTGATTGAAACAATTTAAAAGTTTTGGATTGAATTATATCCATATAAGATTTTGGACATTTAAGACTTGTAATGCAATTTTTTTCCCTAAGGGAAACATCTCAGAGATATTAAGAAGTAACAGATGGAATAAAGTTATGCGTACGGTACATGAGATTTTTCCCTTTTTTTCCACTTCAACAAAGATATAAAGGGACTCCGCCCATGCCTGTTTTCTCCATTAATTTTTGGTCCATGCACTTACGAAAGTTGAAAATCATGTCGACCTCAGTGTTTCAAATTCTTCTGCTTCTGGTTTCCCTCAAGTTGCAAGCATCAGAAGCTGCACCTGGACTTGCGAAGCCTAACTGTGCTGAAACATGATGGGACGTCACCATTCCCTTCCCCTTCGGAATAGGAGCCGGGTGTTTCTTGGATGAATGGTACCAGATCGTCTGCGAACAAAACAACACGGTTCCCATTCTGAAGAAGATTGGATTGCGAGTTCTCAACATTTCACTCCCTGATCGATACGTGGATGGCATGATTAACATTAGCCTTCCTGTAATTCACTCAAATGCAAGCTGCGGGGGTGACGGACGTGCTACGCGGGTAAGCTTGGAAGGAAGTCAATTTGTCTTCTCCCGGACAAGGAATGTCTTTACATTGGTCGGTTGCAACACCCTGGCCACAGTGGATACCACAAAATCAGCTGTTGTTGGTTGCAGGTCGAGATGTGCTGGAACCAACACCAGCATTAGCTGGAATGGTGATTGTTCCAGGAGGGATGGCTGCTGCCAGACTATGCTCCCTCGTAACCTTCAGGGCTTTAGTGTGGATTTCAAAGAAGAAGGTGGACATGAGGGGTGCAAGTACGCTTTCTTGAGGTCTGACTTTACAGGTTTATATGATTTGAAAGTGAATGAGACGGTTCCAGTGGTGCTGGAATGGGGGATTGCGAACGATACTCACTATGGACGCAAGCTTATCCAGCAGTCGAAGACTGATTATCCTTCCTATTGTCGCAATCAAAGCGTTGACGGCAATGAAATGCTATTTACACAGTGCTATTGCGTGTGGGGGCATGGTCGTAACCCATATCTTATGAAAGGATGCAATGGTAACACACTCCATGCTCTCACGTTCCGTATTTTTTATTTTGATATATAATAGGGAAGGTGCTTTCACATTCCGTTTTTAGGGGCATCATACAGTGAAGCGGTTTGTTCATTTTCAGATTTTTCTCTGAGAAGAACACATTCACACTATAATGATTGCATACAAGTTACACAAAGTGAATGCACTTTCGAACACAATTGATCAAATTACATTGATAATAATTTACTGGAATTACAGGTGAACAGGACAATCCTTTAGTTACAAGTACAATATTTTAGCCATGGAATTAACAATTTATGAGGAAATGCAACCTACTAGTTTCCGTAATTTTACTCAAGGAGATCGGTTTCGCTGTTAATATATTTGCTTCTGGTTTCACAACCATCAGGAGCTGCACCACCTCCAAGCCATTACTGTGCTGAAACATGCGGGAACGTCACCATTCCTTTCCCCTTCGGAATAGGAGCCGAGTGTTTCTTGGATGACTGGTACCAGATCGTCTGCCAACAAAACAACACGGTTCCCATTCTGAAGAAGATTGGATTACGAGTCCTCAACATTTCACTCCCTGATGAAGACGTCAATGGCATGATTAACGTTAGTCTTCCTGTAATTTACTCAAATGCAAGCTGTGGGGGTGACGGACGTGGTGCAATGGTAAGCTTAAAAAAAAGTCCATTTGTCTTCTCCCAGACAATGAACATCTTTACAGTAGTCGGTTGCAACACTCTAGTGACAGTAAAAAGTACAAAATCAGCTGTTTTCGGATGCCGGTCGAAATGTGCCAGAACCAACTTCATCATTAGCAACTATAGTGCTTGTTCCGGGAGGGACGGATGCTGCCAGAGTTCGCTCCCGTTTAACCTGCAGGACTTTGGTGTGGATTTCGAAGAAGAAAGTGGACATGGGGGGTGCAAGTACACTTTCTTGAGGTCTGATTTTACAGGTGTTTATGATTTGAGATTGAATGATACGGTTCCAGTGGTGTTGGAATGGGGGATTGCAAACGATACCAACTATGCAATTGACCGTATTCGGCATGGCGATGATTCTTTCCGCTGTATGCGTTTAGAAAGTTCGGACAGTAGAGGAAGAGGAAGTATATATGATACATATGGAAGCTACATCGTCGACAGTGGTGAAATGCTATTTATGGAGTGCCGTTGCACTAAGGGGTATCGTGGTAACGCCTATCTTAATGGAGGATGCGAAGGTAACATATTTCATGCTATCACATTGGGAATTTAAGTGCACCATATAGCGAAGTGGCTTGTTCATTCCCAGGTTTTTATCCGAAAAGAATTCATTCACGCTATTTAATGATCGCATATATGATTTTATTTTTATTTTTTTGCCCAAGAATGCACAAAGCAAATGAACTTTTAAACAAAATTGAACTTATTATATTGATAAAAAAAAATTATTGGAAATAAAGGGGAATAGGACAGTCCTTTTGTTACAAGCACAATATTTTAGCCCTGAAATTAGCAATTTATGAGGAAATCAGACCTACTAGCCTCCTTAATTTTACTCAAGGAGAAGGGTTTTGCTGCTAATATATTTATGATATCATTTTTCATCAGATATTGATGAATGTGAAGATTCAAATAGGTGCTCCAGGACTTGTGTGAACGAACCGGGCTCCTTTCGCTGCATCGGTGGTAGAAAGACAGCCAAGTTCATTCTTATTGGTAAGCAAATCTTTTAACCTAGAATTTTGGACTGCTCCATGCTGGAGTATTGCTAGAAAAAGAACAGCATAGCATAAATTATGTTCAGAAAAGGTACATAAATAAGATTTACCTTACCCTTCATTCTAACATGATTGTCCATTTGCTTGGTGATGATTATAGATAAATTTCCATCAATAGTATCTATCAAAGCAACCTCAAAACTTTCTTCATGCACTAATACTTACATTTGGTAGCTAAGACAACACTTAGAACTTTTCTAATGTTGCCGCTTCAGATCTATCAAAAGACAACCAAGGTTCTATTTACTCTTGTCATATTTGAATTGGAATTATTACAATCATAATCAAGGTGAATGCTGATAAGAATATTTTCACTTTCATTAATGGTTTTCTAATTTCCTAGTAAGGGAGGTCAGTTAGTACAGTCCAGATGTATATGTAAAAATATCACCTGATGGAACTTAGCAGGAGACAAATTAATTATTCAAGGTTGTTAAGAAAAATACACATGAAAGGAGCTCAGGTTAATTACTCTTATATGATTTCCTCTTAATCAGATTCACTAAAATATTTTATGATAAGACCTTATAGATACAAGAAGGGTGCATTTTTTGGACTTTTGCCCCTTAATTTTTTTGTAATGCAGGAACTGGGGCAGGCCTTGGGGCACTACTTTTGTGTCTTGCCTTATGGGGGCTGTACAAATACATCAAGAAGAGAAAAGAAATCAAGCTCAAAGAGAAGTACTTCATTGGTCTTTTGTTGGAAAGTGAGCTATCTTCAGCCAACGGCCATGTTGAGAAAAACAAATTATTCAACTCCAAGGATCTAAAGTGAGCTATCTTCAGCCAACGGCCATGTTTACAAAGGAATGTTAACAGATGGTAAAATAGTTGCTATTAAGAAACCGAAAGCAATAGATGAGGGCGAAGTCAAACAATTTATAAATGAAGTTGTCATTCTCTCACAGATCAATCATAGAAATATCGTTAAGTTATTGGGGTGTTGCTTGGAGACAAAAGTCCCACTTTTAGTATACGAGTTTATACCAAATGGGACTCTATACCAATATTTGCACGACTCAAATGAGGAGTTTCATGTATCATGGGACACACGCCTATGAATTGAAGCTGAAATTGCAGGAGCATTATTCTACTTGCACTCGGCAGCCTCGATTCCCATTTATCATCGAGACATCAAGTCCACCAATATCCTCCTGGATGAGAAATATCGAGCAAAAGTGGCAGATTTCGGTACTTCCAAGTCTATTTCCCTTGATCAAACTCATGTAACCATGTTGGTGCAAGGGACTATTGGCTACCTAGATCCCGAGTATTTCCAATAGGTCAATTTACAGACAAAAGTGATGTGTATAGTTTTGGAGTTGTTCTTGTTGAACTATTAACGGGACAAAAGCCAATCTCATCGCTAAGGGAACAAGAAGGCAGAAGCCTTGCGACCTATTTCATAATTTCAATGGAAGAAAATCGGCTGTTCAACATTGTGGATGCTCAAGTTTTGAAAGAAGATAAGAAGGAAGAGATTGCATTAGTTGCTAACCTTGCGAAAAGATGCTTGAACTTGAATGGGAGGAGCCGGCCCACAATGAAAGAAGTGGCAATGGAGTTAGAGGTGATGAGAAAGTTCCCAAATCCTTTGGGTCAGCAAAATCAAGAGGACCAGGAGGCAACTGAATCTTATGTTGCTACATGTAAATCCAGCAAGTCAAACATCGATGTGGACGTCACTATATTTTCGGATGTGCAGCCATTCCTACCTAGTGAGACGTGGTGAAGATATGTTTTGCCTCTTATACTTAAGAGTTATATTGCTGTGTTTGTCATGGAAATCAGTTTTCAGAGCAAAAGATAGAGAAAAGAGGGAAGGGAGGAAAGCTTGTTACTTTACTAATAGGAGGATTTTGGTTAGTTATTTATTGTTAATGAACTTATTCTCGGTGTTTGGGATCAATGAACTATTAAGTCATGCAAATCCCAAGTTTATTCTAGTCCCGTAATTAGCATAATGGTGTGATTTCAGCTCATCTTAAGATCTTTGAATACTTGCTATCAATTCGATTGTTGCAAAACTTATGTCAATCATGCAATGACTCAGCCTTTGCGATTCAATTAGATTTATACTTGCTAGGAAGCAAAAACAAGAAAGGCATTTCCCTTTCGGGAAAGAAGGCAAACTTGCATTTGCCTTCCCCGTCCAACTCTTCCTTGAAGATCACATTGAATTGTTGATGGCATAGGGTGATTGTCGCCAGCTGCCAATGCTTCGGCTGCTTAGACCTCACTACGTGACGGATCAAACTCACCACCCAAACTACATATATCAACATCAAAGAACCCCACTAGTTGCAAAAATATCTCTCTCGATCTTAGCCAACATTTCTCGACTGAAGATTGCATGACGAGAGTGAAGGTTTAGCTTCATAGGGAATGGTGACGGATGCACACAGCACAATCAACAAACACATCAGCTCGAACAACTAAGATAAGACTAAGGTTGGTTTTGTGAGATAGTATTGTTTGATTAAATGCCCTTAAGGAACGTAAGTAATGTTGTTTGTAGAATAAAATTCATAGGAATCATAAATTAGTTTTATATCTTCACCATTGATGTTGACATTCGATTTTTTTAGACATTTTAAATATCCATATATTTTGCAAATAGATAAAAAATTATAAAAAGATAAAAGAGCAAAAAAAAAATAGAAATCATAAAAAGATGATGATGATGATGATGCTGATGTTGTAATAGTGATTAAAAAAATGCATGAGAGTGGAAAAGAAAATGATGAAAAAATGAATGGGAAAAATCGAGTAAGCTGGTGTAGCACGACCCATTCTTTTATTATTTTTTGAGCCCACCCTTTTATTTTTCTTCCAGCCCATTATTTTGGCCCATCCGAAATTAAATAAAAGAGAGACCCAGCCCATCATCCTTTTTCTCTCATTTGTGCACAGGCACGCGCACACACATACAAGCACACGCAGCGGCAACTAAGAAGTGCCGACACTCTCGAAAGCTTTTGTATCATGTTAAACATTCCAACACGTGTCCGAGAGTCTCGAACATTTTTCATATCTAATCAATTTTTCGACACTCAAATCGAAATTCCAATATGTGAGTTTTCGACACGTGATTCCAACATGCAAGATTAATTATAAAATTTTCAATAAATGCATATAAAAATATATGTGTGTGTGAAAATAAAAATAGAGTAAGAAGCAAAATTCTAGTTTTCTCTTTCTTCTTACTTCACTCGTGATAAACAATTCACTCAAGTTTTTTTTTTTTTTTTTTTGGTAAAAACAATTCACCCAAGTTTTTGTCTCTTCTCTTTCGACAAATTTGACATGCGAATCAAAAATATGAATTGTTTATTTTTTCCCTTTCAAATTTTATGAATTATTGAGATGGAGTTGAATTTGTCCAATTGAAATAAAGAATGATATTAATAAATGATGGGTGAATTTTTAGTATAAATTAATTCTAGGTTTTTTTTTTAATTTGTGAAGTTGAATCAAATTAACTTAAAATGATAATTTGTTAATTACAACGTGTCTTAATGTATCAGAATTCTCTTCTTTTTTTTTTATATAAAAATAAAGTGTCGGTATGTCGTGTCTTATCGCGTGTCGTGTGCTCACGTCAGTGTTACTTAGGTGGCAATGGTGGCAGTCTAGTGACGCCGGCGGAAGGAATATTCCAACTGTCATAAGAGGAGTGGAGGAAGGCGGCAGCGAGAGGGGCGTGAGCGTGGGGGTGTTGCGCGAGGCAGAAAAAGAGGAGAGAAGGGCTCAGTTTATGGGGGGCTGGACAGAGGAAAAAAGAAAAAACACGCAAGGGAGCCATTCTTTCGGGGAGAGAGAAGAGAACGAGAGAGAGGGAGGAAAGGCTGAGGAGAGAACGTTTTTGGTTTATTTCTAGAGTGACAAAAGCGAGGTCGCCGGAGCTCATTCCAAAGCCGATCAAAGGTCCATCCGGCGTTGTCCTTCATCATTTCAATTTTTCTTCGGTAGCCGTGGAGTGGCTTTAGCCAGAACTCTCTCGCCATCGCCGACCGAGGCCTTGACTCGTCTGATATACCAGGTAAGATTCCCCTTTCCCGAACCCCCTGTCTCGTCCCGGTTTTTGGCAAAAAAAAAAAAAAAGAACCGCCTGGGTTGATTCATGCTCTCGGCGAAATCTTGTTAAACCGGAGTAATTTCATGTCGAGCTATAATGCTTTGAAAGTTAATGCCTCATGTTTATACCGATAGATGCTTCGGATTTGAATCCAGAATGCAAGTTCATTAATGAACACCAACTACTCGATGTATTGCTTAAATGAAACGCAGAATGTTTGAGAAGCCCGAACTCGAATGGAGAATTTCAAGTGATTCGTGATAGACTGAGATGGGTTTAACATGAAAATGTGTTGATTCCAGCCTTTATGCATCATGTTCAGTCCGTAGGTTGCAATAAATTTCGCCCCACAATGCATGCTTCAAATCGCATATCAACCGTTTGATAAAATGCCTGAGAGAATGCCGAATATTGATTCATCATTGAATCCCGAGAGATCGTTCGTGTTCGTTTCGGGTTGGTTGAATCTGCTCTGATATTCTTTTTTTCTCTTTGTCTGGCTATGTGATTCTATGGGAACGATCGATCGCCGGCGAGCGAGCCAAGAGTCCCCCTTTGGCCGAATCTCTCACTCCACATCGGCGAATCCCCCTGTCCAGGGCTATTCTAGTTAGACCATTCTCTCCATATTCGTGTATTTATGTTCGCTTGTATTTCTGATTTGCTGATTTTAGAAGCCATGGTTCGCTTAGTTTTTGTTTCGGTGAATTTGTTTTGGGTCGCCGGAGTAGACGGCCGGTGATGGGCGGCCCATTTGTTAGGGGTGGACGGTAGGCCGGCGAGTGGTGGCCCGAGTGGACGACCATGGAGGGTCAGGGCTTGGTGGCGGCCTGAGGCTTGGTCGAGGTCCCCTGGTTCGGTGAAGATGAATTTGCAGGCGGTGGAGGAGATGTTCTCGGTCCGCGAAGAAGAATGAAGGTGCAGGAGAAGAAGACAAAATAGGGAAGAAGACAAAAGGAATAAAAAGAATTAAAAAAAAAAGGAAAATCAATGAAAAATTCCAAAAATCTAAAAATACATTAAAAAATCCTTTTATAGTCCGACGCAAGTCGATCCAGGATAGACGGGTCGGGACAATGGGTCGGATCAAGTAAACCCGGTCCGAACATGTTGCCTAAATATAATAATAATAAAAATATGGAAAATTTTCAAAAAATAACCCAAAGTGCTCTTATTTTCTCAAATAAGAATATGAAGTAGAATTTGTTTTAAATAAGGACCTGAACTAGCCTTGGTTGTTTCAAATAAGGACCTGAAGTGGCTTTAGTTGTTTCAAATAAAAACCTGACCTTGCCGGCTAATTAAATTTTCCGATCGATATAAGTATTTTCATTATTTGCCATTTTCCCTTATTTTCTTAATTTTTTTTTTTTTGGGTTCTTCTTCTTCCTCTTCACTAGTGGCTGGCTGACCACTAGTAATGCCCATAAAAGGCTGGGAGAGGGTTGCCCTCACCAACAAGGGCCACCCACATTGGCCACAAGCGAGGCAACCCTTGCCCATGGCCATCCATGAGGTCAGCCCTCGTTGGCCCTAGGCAAGGCTAACTCTCACCAGATTTGGCGAGGGTGCCTCACCCGCGATCGACAGGGGCTGGGCGACCTTACCAACCATAAGCGAGGCCACCCTCACTAGATCTGGCAAGGGTCGGCCTCACCTGCCCTAGATGAAGGCTCGACCACTCTAGCCAGCAACCGGCGAGGTCGTCTAGCCCTCGCTGACCACGGGCAAGGCCACCCTTTTAAGTAGGCAGCAATCGGTCTGGTGAGGGTCGCCTCGCCCAAGCGAGGCCATCCTTCACCTATGGCCAGTGTGGGCGGCCCTCGCCCAGCCCTCTGTGGGCATCGCTAGTGGTCGGCCAGCCACCGGCAAAGAGAAAGAAGAAGAACCAGAAAATAAAAATATAGAATGGGGAAAATGGCAAATGACAAAAATACCATTGATTTTCAAAAAGTCAAGTCTTTATTTAAAACAAACATAGTCACTTCAGGTCCTCATTTGAAACAACATCCACTTCAAGTCCTTATTTGAGAAAGTGATAGTACTTTAGGTCCTTATTTGAAATAAGGTCCACTTTGGGTCCTTATTTGAAAAATAATAACACTTCGGGTCCCTTTTTGGAATTTTCCCTAAAAATATTAAAATTTCTAAAAATTGTAAAAATCATTATAAATTTTAAAAATTGAAAATATGAAAAAATTTGGGAATTTTTTAAAAATTTTAAAAACTAAGAAAATCCCTAAAAATTAATAAAATAATTTTCAAGTCGTAAAAATATATAAATCAGAAAAATCATTAAAAAAATCATAAAATCATAAAAATCCTTATATAAATTTACTTAATAAGAAAATTTAGAAAATTCAGATAAATCATAAAAATCATAAAAAAATTTAAAAATTCTAAAAAACTAGAATATTCATAAAATTTTAGAAAATTCAGAAAATCGTAAAAATTTTGGAAAATTCAAAAATCATTAAAAATTTTGAAAATTTTGAAAATTCACAAAAATTCAGGAAAATTCCAGAAAAATACAAAAACTATGAAAATTGGAAAACTGTTAAAAAATGAAAATCCAAAATTGGACAAGTCTTTAGAACTTTATAATAGGGTTCTTTGACTTGAATTGTTTTCTCTTTTTAGAGACCGTTTAGGATATTTTTGTGTTTTTTCTTTACAATTATACTTGGTTGTGCTTCTTTAATACCTTGGATGTTATTTTCTTTGTTTTAAAATGGTTAGGACGAAACCTAGAATTCTCCAATAGATTGCCATGACGTTAGTTAGCATTCAATCAAGTTAGGCACTGGAAGGACATCGGTCTTACGATTAGTGTAATCAAGTTCTGAAATCTAGAATCTTTGGTTGCAAAAACTGTAAGATATCCTCACGTGTTTTATTTGATTTATAGCCAACCAAAAAAGATTAGTAGCGGCTCCTGAGTCAAAATTTATATAGGATTAATTGATCAAATAATGAACGTCCTATGTCATGCGAAATATGGGCTTGGGAGAATTCATTTTTATAATTGATGAATCATTTGTGATGTTAACAATCGAATGGTCCATCAGTGATCATCATTTATATGGACCATATGATTCATCTCATAAGCAAGTATCTTAAACCTAATTTTACTTTCATTGGAAGGGGTCAGTCGTAACAGCTTGAATTATAAATTGAGTACAAAATCGTGGAATTTACACTCTGGATTTTTTCGTAGTTCGAACGATTTGGGACACTACTTTTTGACAACATATGCTCATTGGGTTGTCTAATTCTTGTATTTTCGTCTTGAACTTCACAATTACCAAATTCTTTGAGTAAGAACTTTTCTATTAAGATGAAGGTATTGGAATATCAATTTGGAAGAGATGATGGAAGCGGGAGTTCATTTTGGTGATTTTATTTTTACATGTGCATTAGATCTGTTCCATAAAAAACATCAAAAACTGTGGTTTTTCAAAATTTTATCTACTTCTCTATTCAATTGATTATAGATTCTATGTTTATTTGATAATCACCTTCAAAACTACAAGTAAGAAAGAGGGATCATGACCAATGTTGGCTCCTCTTTTTCCGATGTTTTTCTTTTTTAACCCTGGCATATGTTTTTTTTCTTTGCGAATACTTTATTTTTTCAAAAGTTTGGTTTATAATGGAAAGTTTCATAAATGGTCTCATAGCTCGTAGTATACTTCTCTAAAACCCAAATCTTCTTCCCAAAAAAGTTCAATATCCAATTAATTGGGCCTCTCTTGCAGCCAGGGCCCCCTTAAGCCCTGATCCATTCCCCAGACGTAGAAACGACAATGAAAAGGAATTGGCAAAGCGTGGCCGACCAACGGGCATAATTGGGAATCGAAATCTCAAATTGGAATACGAATTGTCCATGGTCATACTTCTCTCTCTCTCTCTCTCTCTCTCTCTCTCTCTCTCTCTCTCTCTCTCTTCAATCTTAAAGTGCATTTGGTTCAGCATTTTGAAAAGTCCATTAGGAAAATACAAAACAGTTCAACCTATAGGATTTTGAGTACATGCAAAATTCATTTGATAAACTACACTTTAAAAAGCAACTTTGAGAAAAATGTTATTTGATAGAAAATATATTTGAAAAGCTCTTTGGGTGATTTATATTAGTTTTTTTAATTTTTATTTGTTTAAAATTGAAAAAAAAATAATGTATGCAACTTTTAAAACATAAAAATTGACAATAATGCTAAAAAAACCAAATATATTTATTTTTTTTTTTTTTTTATAAAAAAAGGACCAAAGCTTTCACCAAATGATTGCCGGTGAGCTAATTTGGCAATGGTGGCTGCCGGAGGTCGCCTGACCTCAAGCGACCCTCGGCAAGGGTCACGTGACCAAGTAGCGTGTGACCTAGGTGACCACTACCTAGGTCTCGTGAGGGTCACTCGACTAATGGCCTGGGTCGCACATCTCCTAGGTCACGCGACCTTCATGCGACCCTTGCTAGGGTCGCACAATGGGCGACCTCGACCGACGACAACTGTAGCTAGATCTAGTACGTTGATAGTCATAGCCCTTCGTCGATTCAGCGAAAGGTTTGGTCATTTTTTTCATTAAAAAAAATAACAAGGGACAAAATCGAAAATTTCAAGAATTTTTTTTTTTTTTTGGTAAGTAAAAGAAAAGGTACATTGGGAACATGAAGAATTTGAAAATTTTCAAGAATTGTTGAGAGTAATTTTGGAAAAGAAAATGAGTTTCAATATTTAGTCAAATGCTGAAAGCCCAATACTAGTAGGACTAACATTGAGTTTTCAACCACTGACTTTCACTTGAAAGCTCCTAAAAAATAATTGCCAAACGATTTAATATTTCTCTAAGGGGTTGACCGCCAAGAATGCTTAACCAAACGCACTTTCTGAAAAAATAATATTCCAAAGAGGCCTCAATGGGTCTTTGTGATCTCCTAAGGAAGAGAATTTTTCGACCTTTCAACCCAGTTTGAATTAGCGGACTTCAGATTGGCCAGTAGCACCTTGCAATCATCCACAACAGGATATGGGGCCCACAGGCTTTTTACTTTTTCAACTTAGGAGCTCCACCAGAAATCTACCGTCGGTCTCTATCTCTACAAAAAGATGATCCGCTTTCTTCTTCTTTAAGTAGAGGTGCACCTTCTTCTTTAAGTAGAGGTGTGCACCAGAAACCGCCTGGATTGGATTGGACTGGCTAGTTTTGAGTGGTTCCCATGGTCGGTGGTCCGCGGTTCCCGATTCCAAGGTGGGATGAATGGACAGGACCAGACCAATTTTATAGAGAAAATTTGCTTGTTAGTTAATTCTTCTATCCAATGTGGGACCAAGGCGAGACCTTCATTGCTCATGCTCACACACTCTGTCTTGCTCCCCTCACTTGCAAAAGACAAGGCATCCAAGTCTCCAAGAGTCCCACATCGACTAAGTACTTAAAGAGTAAAAGAGAGATTGTATATAAAATTCAAGTCAAGCACAACCTCTAATCGTATTGCTCATGACTTTTATGGTTATGCGTGAAACACATGAAATGTGATTGATATTTACGCAAGTGAAGTTTGAATCTTTTGCATATGGAAATATGTGCGATTAGTATTAACAAATTGCCCAAGAATTGAATTTGAATAACCAATTTGGATGTTAATTGCCCGGTAATTGAATTTGAATAATCAGTTCGGAGCACAGCCACTCGCTAGTGGAAAAAAAATAATGCCGGGACCGGACCAAACTGACGGACGGGGCCGGACCAAACATCCAGGAAGATGGACGAAGACGACGGACGCGATGCGGTTAGCAATCTGCCGGACTCGGTGGTCCTCCATGTTCTGTCCTTCCTGCCCATGAGAGACCCTGTCATGACAGTGATGGTCCTGGGGTTCCGTCACCCCTAGACTTCTACAAGCCACTTGTCTTTCGATCACTGTCCTTACGACGACTGCAAAAAGTTGGAGACTGCTTTTGAAGTGGACGACAGAATCGTGAAATTTACCAACCACATGTTGACTCTGCACGAGAGCCCCACAATCAATTCGTTCCGTCTTAATTTGAACTGTGCGTCTGAGGTGCACCCCTGTCATCCTGAATATGAGGACTATGCAACTCTAGAGAGGAGGAGAACGTGGAACAAACTGGATACGTGGATTCGTTTTGCAGCGAGGAGAAAGGTTAAGTTCCTCGATTTGGACTTCTTACGGTGTGCTTGGGAGTTCCGACATTGTCTACTTCCCACTTAATCTTTACGTGCTGCCCAGCATTGTCCTTAGGTGTAGCAGCTTAGTAGAGCTGAAGCTGGCTTCCTGTGTGGTCAGACTGGTGGCGGGACGGGTCCAGCTAAGGTCGCTTAGAAAATTGTTTATGAGGAAAATTTACTTGACTGACAACAAAATGGCTGACATACTATCTGGTAGTCCGTTACTGAAAGAATTGTCTCTCGAAGATTGTTATGGACTCCACGAGCCCAAATTCTGTTGTGGCCCATCAATTGAAGAGTTAAATTTGGAGAGATGCGGTGGCCTTGAAAAGCTTGATCTTACACGATCAGATATCGAACATTTAAAAATTGATCCCTATGGGAATCTGGAGCTAGTTTGTCCAAATGTGAACATTCTGGATATTGCTTGGGTATCTGATTATGTCAAGGTGACTGATGTGTTATCACTGGTTGATACATCCCTCTTCTTCAGTGATTAAAAACTAGATCCGCCTGGAGAATATTGTGAGCTCAGACTGCTGCTGGAAAAGCTCAGCTGTAATACTTATTTTATGCCATGCGATTGGTGCATACTGGTATGGTTTCTCTGCTGTTGCTCTGACCTATTTTGTCACGCTTTGAGGTACTTTTGAATGATTTGGGTGCTGATCCTTCAGGTAAGGAGTATTACTATTTGTTTGATAGTATATTCTCACATTTCAACTGTCCTAAATTTGTAGAATAGAAGTTGGGTAAACTGATTTTGGATGGGTTTTACTTGAAATGGACAGTGGCTGTGCCGTTTCTCTGCTTTGGCTTCTATGTTATGTTGCTTTTTTTAATGCTTCAGTTCATGAGGTAATGTCCTAGATGAAGAGTGAAAGAAAATATTATTTACTTAGGCGGGTTCTTTTATTTATGCCCACCTAAACTTTTATAAGGTGGCCTTCCTTGCATCTGCCGGCCTATGAACTTTGAGCAATTGTAACTATTATTATCCGTAACCTACTCTTGTAACCGAAAACTACAGTTTATTAGGTGCCTGTCTTCCTTGTGTCCCCGTTTGTTTTCAATTTTAATGTGACATCTATCACTCTTTTAAATGTGCATGTCCATGCTCTTGTGATTTGTCTTTCCAATATTCTACATAATCTGATGAATTTCCTAACAAGACTCTGAATTCAATGGTATCTTACTAATTCACTTCAGTCAGTCCATACATACGCAGGCTCTTGAGCATCCACAATGTATGTCCTGTACCAATTTTCATTTAATGTCGGTCCAATTAATTCTTTTTAAATTAGGTATTAACTATGTGGGAGTTGACAAATCAGCCATGCCCATTCGCCTGGAAACATGTGGCACTACAAATGCATCTGAGAAATCTGTACGTCCCAGGCATTTGTAGCTTGTTGAGGAACTCTCATTTTCTTGAGACACTATCTATGTTTATCCTGAAAGAGATGACAATAAAGCCAAGGTATAAATGCGTGAATTGTAAAATTTTATTGGAATTTTCAAATTTAAAAGTGACGGAGATTAAAAAGTTGCTTTAAATTTCTAGCTTGCCGAAGCAGGGTGGAAGCTTGCATTTGAGTTCAATGGCTATAGTTACTGGAGTTCAGTGGACGTCACATTGCCTCGAGCACCAGCTTAAGCATGTTAAGATATATGGTTATGTACTAGAGCCTGATGTCATTGAGCTCTTTAAATTTTTACTCAAGAATGCATAGGTCCTGGAGAGAATGGAGATTTCTACCAAGAACACTCTGCAGCGAACAGGTAACAAGTACATGTTAAGATATATGGTTATGTACTAGAGCCTGATGTCACTGAGCTCTTTGAATTTCTACTCAAGAATGCACAGGTCCTGGAGATAATGGAGATTTCTACCAAGAACACTCTGCAGCGAACAGGCAACAAGTACATATTCGCTAGTGACATTCATTGTCCATAAAAGAATTATCGTACATTGGATGCGCAGCTAGAGTTTTCACAAAAGTTGTTAAGGGTGTGCATGACAACCATTCTGTTTCAAAAATAGTTTCTGGAATAGAAATAGATTTTTCTATTTCTATTTCTAGAAGAGTTTCTAAGCAAAAATAACCGTTTGATAACGACACAAAATTTCTACTCTAAAAATAGAAATTCGTTTGATAACGACACAAAATTTCTTCCTTTCGGACGGCGACAAAGGACGACCGACGACCTTTAATATAAAAATAAAAGAAAATGATTTGGTAACAAAAAATAAAGAATAAAATAAAATAAAATAAAATAAAATAAAATAAAATAAAAATATAAAAATATCCTTAAAAATAAATTTATTTTATTTATTCTATTTTATTTTATTTTACGAATAAATTTATTTTAAAATGAATAAAAATTAAAAATAAAAATAAATTTATTTGGCAAAACACTCAAGGCAAAAATAAAAATAAAAATAATTTATTTATTTTTAATAAATTTATTTTTATTTTTAAATGAATAAAATAAATATTTTTATTTTTATTTTTAATAAAATGAGGAGAGGCAGATGAGGAGGAGGAGGCAGAGACATAGAGGAGATGAGGGAAGACTCACCGAAATTAAGGTTTAGTGGGAGAAATTATTTCGATTTCTCTTCTAGAAATCGAAGTAGAAAATTTCTATTTCGACTTCTCTTCTAAATCAATTTGGAATAGAAATCTATTCCAGAAATAGAAAACTTAGTAGGTTTATTAGACAGATTTCTATTCCAGAAACAGGTTTGGAATAGAAAAATTATTTATGGAACATAAATTTTGGTTATCATGCACCCCCTAAGTTTCCCAAGGGTCTCAACACGTGCAGTATGACACCTGGGTTAGACACTGGTATTGGAATTGTGTTCATGCCTTTCTTTTGGACAATCCTCGATGTTTCTATGTCGGGCATGTCTTACACTTGGTAGACTTTACAGAAGTAGTCGGCCTTGATGATGAATTCGCCCTTTTGCCCCAGGTCTACGAATTCGCACATCCACGACTCGATACAAGCAGCTTTATGAATAGTTTGAGGGTGGATGTGCCCTTTTTTTCAAAGAATGTTTCTCATGACAGCTTTTCATATCATATTCCCAGTTTGGCTAAAATTTTTGCAGTATAAATTCACTTGAACAGAACAATCTATTGACACCAGTTACAAGCTGTTCATTAGTAGCCTTCGCTCTTGCGGCTGCTGTCTCTCTCTTGGTTTTTCACTGTAGTGGGTGCCATTTTTTATTGTTTTACTTTTCAGTTTTACCTACCATTTCCTTATCTTGAAAGGAAGTCAATGCAGTTCCACATTCTCGAGTGCTGCCCCCGAATGATTGGTATATCGACATCAATATTATCAATACAATCCTACTCTACAGTGTACCATAAAATATTGAGTTGTGCAGTCCTCCAAGTTCGTATCTTTTCTTAATGTCTAACCGAAAATTGCCATTAAATGTGCTCCTCTTGCAAATTAACAGGATCATTTTGTCCCTTATTTGACGCGCGAGAGTTCTTTTTTCTTTATAAATAACATGAGTATCCAACTTTGTATCTTTACTTAAGGCAGTATGGTAATCAATCCCTTATTCCCTTATATCCTTATACCATGAATTGCGTGAAATCAGTCCAACTTTATATCTACTTCATCCCCTCCTGACATAGGTTTCCGAGGAGACTTTTCATAGTAACATGTTTGTACTTCCTTTGCCGCAATTCCATGATAATAAGTGGTGTTCTAATATGAGATTTTACAAAATGAGCACTCCCACATTGTTTTTCGGAAACCCGACTGGAACAATGCCGATTTGACCAAAGTGCAACTGAATGGAATTTGATTTCTGAACCAAATAGGGATTTTTAACTTGATCGGGCCATCTCGATTCGGTTCAACATTTGAACAAAACTTTTCCTGCTTGATCTATATTTCGTCGTAGTCCTAGTTGCTTCTTTGCACTCCTCCACGTACTTTCCTTGAATTGGTAATCACAATATTACGGGAGCTCACATATCAACCATGTCCATCTTTAAGGCATCAACTGCTTCCGAGCAAAGCGACATGTTACTGGTATTTCTAGCTCATATGGGAATTTTTATTGTCTCGAGACCTTCACTATTTGTGCTCATCCCAGATCTCATCACGTTTTACGTGTGAATTTTCATTCAATATATCCTAAGTGCTGGAGATGAAAAAACGGCTTGCATTCAAATTTCAGCTCGCTAAAACAGGCTGGATGCGAGCACATGACATCGACGGTGAAAACTAGTGCCTCAAGCAATAGCTTAAGCATGTAGAGATATAGGGATATTGTTATAGATGAAGCCAAATATTTGTTTTTAGGGGCTTTTTTTTATCTTTTCTATTAGATTTCCTTTTAGGTTAAAAGTGGTACCTATATATTAGTGATGGTAAGACCCTAGCCGTCAAGACGCTGAAAAAGGAAATAGAGAAGCAAGAAAAGAGAGAAGAAAAAAGTGTTTTTTTTTTTCTTGATGGGGGTTCTCAATCTCTTTGTGCCCTGATCTTGAGAGAAGATCGTCGTTGTATTCCAACTTTTATCGAAGTCTAGTGGATTCGCAGAGTGCCTCTGCGCGGAGACGTAGCCCAGGTTTGGATAAACTTCGATAACAAATTTTCTGGCGTGTTCATCTGATTCTGTTCTTTTACTACTATATTCCATCTGGTGAATTGTTTGCAAGCGTTATTTTTGTGGAATCGACGTGCGATTTCGTAACAACTGGTATCAAAGCCTGGGTTGGCTAATTGAGAACATCAAGGGTTTTTCGGTGACGTTCGATTGAAAGCAAACAGGATGGCAGAAGATAAAATCAGAATCGATAAGTTCAATGGAGACTACAAATAGAGGATTATCTTTATCAAAAAGATCTCTATGCACCACTTGAGGGTTGGAAACCCGAGATGGCGGAAGTGGATCCGACAGCAGAAGCCGAATGGAAAATTCTTGATCGAAAGGCATTAGGTGCGATTTGTCTAAGGTTGACGAAAAAGACAGGTTACCACATCGCGAAAGCAAAAACTGCAAAAGAAGCCATGGATATTCTAGCGAATATTTATGAGAAGCCGTCCACATCAAATCAGGTATTTTTGCTGAAGAAACTGGTTAATATGAAGTTATCTGATAGAGGTTATGTGGCAGAGCATATTAATAGTTTCCGCAGGTCACGGGTCAATTGGAATCCGCAGACATAAATGTTGACACCTAAATTTTGCCTAATCATTTAGTAATTAGTTGCATGAAAAAAAAATTAAAATTAAAAATAAAATAAAAAATAGTAAAATTACATTTCATGTAGTTGCATCTCGCATCGGTACCAAAAGGCAACAAGACGCAGCGGCTCGTGGTCGATAATGTTCACAGAAGGGATGGTCTCTCTCCGCTTGTTTGAACGCGCAAAAAGAGCGAAAGTAAAAAAAAAAAAAAAAAAAAAAAAAAAAGAAGAGGAAGGAAGCTCTTGCACGTTCGTTGTCTCTCCCTCATTAATGCATGCGCATGCACGCACAAATTTGGCGGACGTGCGGATGCTAGAGGAATCCTCAGAGAAGCAAAATGAGCCCATAAAATAATATTATATAATATGCTCTCTCTCAAGTGAGGGTTGTCAGGAGAAGCAACGAGAAATTTGCTGAAGGAGGAAGCAAATAACAAACAAGAAAAGTCAAAAGTTGTGGCTATCCTATAGAAGGGAGAGACAAGTAGCCGTATAAGAAACCCCAAGCATGCAGAAGAAAGAAGAATCCATGAACGTGCATTTTCTTCCCCTCATTAATGCCTGCACATGCACGCATGAATGGGGGACGTGAAAATTCTACATACGCGTGCAAAAAGATGGGCTGACATTTTATAATACTTTCCTTCCTAGAGAGCAAATCGGCTGGAGAAGAACGAAGTTCCTACACGTCTATTGTCTCATGCTCATTAATGCATGCACATGCATGCACACACGGCGGACGTAAGGAGCCTCAAAGAAGCAAAATGAACTCATAAAATATTATAAAATAAGTGGGTTGTCAGGCGGTGTCCACCATATTTGAAAAAAAAGAGAATCAAACTTGAACAAGCAAGGAAAAGTTGCGGCTGCCTCCTGTTCACCTGTTGCCTATAAATAAGCGAGGAAAGAGGGAGCAAGGGGAAGAGAACGAAAAAAATTGACTGAAGAGGTTTTGTGAGAGCTATTAAAAAGAGAGAGCCCGTGGAGAGAGACACACGAGTGGAGAGAAAGGAAAAGATTAAAAAAGAAGAGATGCTCGTCGAGAGAACCAAGGGAAAATGAAGTGAGGGGGAAGTGAAAGGAGAGAGGAGGAGATTAAAAGATAGAGGGTTTGTCGAAAAAAGAAAAAAAGAGAAACAAATCAGGTACAAGAGCTGAACAGAAAGAAAAAGTACTCAAAAGAAGAGAGAGAGAGAGAGGGAGAGTGGAGGTGAGAAGCGAGAGAAAAGAAAAAAAGAGAAGAAAGAACAGGTATTGTTCTTCTTCTTTGCGAGGCTCCTGCCGTCGACCCCTGCTGCCCGCGCTCGCACCGCCGCGCCTCCACCTCCGCCGCGCGCCGCCCCGCCTGCTGTGCGCACCAACCCACGACGACCCGACGCTACTCCTTTTCCGCCCGTTGCTGCCTCGCCGCTCCACCGCTCCTCCGCCGTCACCGCTGCCAGACCGAAGGCCGAGCCACCGCACGCCCGAGCGACTCAACCGCGCTTCGCTCCGCCCGTAACCTGCAGCAGTTGAGCCCCGTTCGTCTCGAGCGCGCCACCGTCTCCGCCCGCCACCGCCGCTTCGCAAGCAAAGCACCTCCGCAGCCGCGAGCACCAGCAGTTCGCCCACCACCGCCGCGCTAAGCCCACCGTGACTGCAGTCCAGCCCCGTCGCCTTCGTGGGTCCGCTCCTCGTGTCCGCTCGGTCGTGCAGCAATCCGACCCCGCGCCCGACGCCGGTCACCCGTGCGAACACCGCCACGCCACCGCTCGAGCCCGCCACGCTCCCACCGGCGACCCGGCGTCAGAGCCCATGCCGACGCCTGCCCGGAATCAAGACTAAAGAACCCGACGCCGCAACCAAGCCGCTCCACCCAGCCGACGCCCAAGCAGCCCGCGCCTATGCCGCTCTTCGCTCAAACACCAGCAAGACGGCCCCGAATACTCGCACTCGCAACCGCGCCGCACGCCCGCGACCCGGCCACGACGCCGCTTCGCTGTCCCTCATCTCGTCCGTCCGTGAAGCCGCGCCGCCCGACGCCATTACTCTCCATCGCCGCTCATTCCCTCGCGACACCAAAGCAACCCATGAAGCCACCGTCTCTCGCCCGCGCCGCACTTCCGCCCCGGTGCCCCAAGCTGCTCCGCCCTTGCTGCCTCGGTTTCCTCTACCCGACACCGCCGCACGCTGTTGCAGCAACCGCTCGAGTCCGCCTAGCATCGCCAGCCGCCGTCCCCTTCGAACGACGCCACCACAAAGAGCCGCTGCCCGCTCCAAGCTTGCCGCCCTTTGAGCTCCAACGACCACGCCCACCGCCCACGGCCGCCCGTCGCAGACGAAGCAGCCACCCCTGCCCGTGGTCCGAGTCTCCATCGTGGTCCATAAAACACCACCCATTAAGGCAAATTTGGAAAAAGTTCAAACTAGGTAGGTTTATTTTATTATTTTATTTTACGTTATTTTATCTTTAATATTTCGTTTTTTTTATGTTAAGTTATTTTATGTTTTCGTTTCTTTATTTGAATTAGTTCTTGATGCATGTTTGAAAATCCCCGACGTACCACCTAATTCGCAACCGCACAATGATTTTTTTTATTTCATCTATAAGGCTTTAGATGAAATAATTAATCGTCTTGGGGAATAAAATCGATATTTTGGTCTTTAAGGCTTAAGAGCAATTTATTGATTTTATTAGCGAACTAACCATGGAGGATTTGGTATCTTTTAATTGTTTTGTTTATCTCAAAAATACAAAAATTTGCATTTGCATTCCTTGTAGGTTAGAATTAGGTTTATTTCATGTTTTATGATTTGCATATTAAGAATAGGAATTTTATTTCGAATATAAAAAAAAAAAGAAAAAGAAAATCAAATCGATCAATTTAGGTTGCTAGTTTTAACTTAGGTTTCATGTTTAATTACTTGGCGATTTTTTTTTTTAATTTCGAAATTAATACAAAAACATAAAAAAAAAAAATTAGAATTTTGGCACTCTTTGCATACCATTGCATTTTAGGGTAAAATTTCATAAGTTTAATTCTAGATAATAGTTTTTAAATTTAAGAAATTTTTAGATAAATTGCATTTTAGTTAGGAATTTCTAAATTAGGATAACATTCTAGCTTAAATTAGGATTTGGTTTAACCTCATTCCTAATACAAATTAGATGACATTTTAATTTAGATAGATAATTCTCACATTTTTCTAATTCCGAATTTCATGAAAAATAAAAAATAAAATGTCTTAGAATAAATTAGTTTTATTTTCTAGGATAGATTGCATGCTTATTAAGAAAACACAAAAACATCGCATTTGCATCATATAGTTTATGCCATATTATCATGTCATATTATTTCATGTTAAATTAGTAGTATGCATTGCATAAAGCATGATTTTCATTAAAAAAAAAAGTGAAAACCAAAAAGAGGAAATTGCGTGTTAATTAGAAATCATATCTAGGATTGTTGATGTGAATTCTGATTTAACCTTGCAGATGCTTTCGTTGTTATGAGGTAAGTCCTGCAATTTATTCATCGCTTTCTTGGGTGTTAAATTGGTGGTTTGCGCACCTGCATGATCACCTCACATGTTAGGGAAATAGATTTAAAATCAATTCAAGCTGCCTGCAAAACATTTTTTTCGAAAATAAAAGAGAAAGGTACCGAAAGGGCGTTAGAGAAATCTAACGTAACCAAGTCCCCGAACTCACAATCTCTGGTTCGTAGGAGTGAAGTAATTCTCCCATTACTTTACTTGGGTTTCTAATCGACCCACCAAAAATAGATTAGTGGCGACTCCTAATTGAAAATCAATTGCATGTTAAGAACTTGAACCTAAGTCGCGAATTGGTATGGGCTTGGGAGAGCCCGAGTTAAGTCTAGGCTTAACAATCCATTAGCCGAACCCTTAGGTGGTCCAACCCGCTTTGGGGAGGTCGCGACAATAAATTTAGATATGAAGCTTCAAGCTTTATTATTTTTATGTTCTCTTTCAGAAAGCTACAATACTGCAATGCAGGGAATTTCGAGCACCATGAATAATGATTTAACTCTTGATGATGCTGTGAGTAGTATCATGGATGAAGAGATGCGAAGGAAAGTCTCAGATGGAGATAATTTTTCTGCATCTACATCTTCAACGACACTTGCAGTGGAGAACCGTGGAAGAAGTACGAGTAGAGGAAATTTCAGCGGTTGTGGCAGATCACAATCAAGGGGTAAGAGACAGGTTGCAAAAGATGAGTGTTGGTTTTGTCACAAAACCGGACACCGGAGGTTTCAGTGTGAAGCCTACAAAAAGAAGCAAAGATAAGATGAGAATCAAGGTGCTAATGTAGTTAGCGATGAATCTTTGCTAGATAACTTGTGTTTGTCTGCAGGGTTTGACTTGACAACAGATAAATGATTTATTGATTCTGGCGCTTCTTTTCATTGCACCTCGCAAAGAGACATTTGATGATTATGCCAATGGAGATTTTGGACAAGTGGTTGTGGGAAACGGCCACATGTGTCCAATTGTTGGGAAAGGAACCGTGACTATGAACATCTCAGGTGGAGGACGTCTAGTTTTGCGTGAAACTAGGCATATTCCATAATTAAAGAAAAATCTGATTTCAACCAGTAAACTTGACCAATAAGGTTTGGTAATAACTTTTGGCTGCGGAGAGTGGAAGATAACCTCAGGGGTAAGAGTACGAGCAAAGGGAAAGTGTACGGGTACACTTTACCTTCTCCAAAGAGACAATATCAATGATATGGTTGCAACTACAATGGCTACAGGTAATTTATCTACTCTTTGGCATTATCGTTTGGGACATCTTGGTGAAAAATGTGTAAAGCAATTACACTCAAGAAAATTACTCCCAGGTTTGCAAAAAGTTGAGTTAGATTTTTGTGAGAGTTGCATTTATGGAAAACAGAAGGCTGTTAGTTTTCAATTGAATGGGCGACAAAATAAAGGCCAGAAGTTAGAATTGGTTCATACTGATGTATGGGGACTTGCTCAGGAACTCTCTTATGGTGGTAAGAGATATTTTGTCACATTCATTGATGATGCAACAAGGAAGACTTGGGTTTATGCTCTTAAAGAAAAATCAGAAGTATTCGGGATGTTCAAAATGTGGAAGACCATGGTAGAAAAAGAAACAAGTTATCAGATTAAAGCTCTGAAGTCTGATAATGGTGGTGAATACACAAGTAAAGAATTTGCAGATTATCTGAGTCGAGAAGGCATACATGGGTTAAAGACTATTCCTAGAACTCCTCAAGAGAACGGTGTAGCTGAAAGAATGAACATGACTATTCTAGAACGTGCGAGATGCATGAGACTACACGCGAGTCTCCCGCTACACTTATGGGCTGCCACAGTTGATGCAGCTATTTATCTTATCAACAAAAGTCCATCTAGTGCGTTGGATGGAGAAATACCACAAGAGTGGTGGTCAGGTAAAAAAATCAATTATTCACATCTAAAGGTGTTTGGTTGTATTGCATATGTTTTGATTGATAGGGAGGATAAGAAAAAGCTTGATGCTAAGTCCCAGAAGTGCGTCTTTATCGGATACGGTGGCGATGAGTATGGCTATAGGCTTTGGGATTATGAGAATAACAAAGTCATCTGCAGTCGCAATGTGGTATTCCATGAAGAAAAGATGTACAAGGATCGTCAGACAGAGACAGAGCATGAGAAGGTAGTACAACCAGAATATGTTGAATTAGACACAATGCCCGTGAAGATGTTTCCAGTAGATCAAAGTTCAACTGAAAGAGAGGTTCAAGATGAGCCTATTATCAGTGAAGAGGTAGTTCAAGAAGAACGCGGTGATTCGGAGCAAACGAATAACCCTGAAGTACCTGTCTTGAGAAGGTCTACACGTGTGAGAAAGCCAAAGGTAGTTTTTGATCCATCAGCTAATATTGTTCTGAGCCATGTCTTATATACAGATTCGGGAGAACTGGAGACTTACGATGAGGCAAAGGTAGACACGTCTCACTTGCAATGGGAGTGTGCTATGAAAGACGAGATGAGCTCGTTACTTCAGAACAAAACTTGGGAGTTGACCAAGTTGCCCACAGGTAAAAAAGCTTTATTAAACAAATTGGTGTACAAGGTTAAGAATGAAGTAGATGGTAGTATTAGATACAAGGCGAGACTTGTAGTCAAGGGCTTTTCTAAAAAAGAAGTGATCGACTATTCCGAGATATTTTCACCTGTAGTGAAAATGACATCAATTAGAATTCTGCTAAGTATAGTTGCAGTGGAGGATCTTCATCTTGAGCAGTTATACGTAAAAACAACGTTTTTACATTGTGACTTAGATGAAGAACTATACATGGCACAACCTAAGGGTTTTGAAGTCAAAGGTAAGGAGCACATAGTATGTCGCTTGAAGAAAAGCTTGTATGTCTTGAAACAAGCTCCGCGGCAATGGTACCTAAAATTTGATGGTTTCATGCAAGAAAAAGGATTTGCACACTGTAAGTCTGATCACTGTGTTTATTTTCGCAAATATGATGATGGTGACATTGTGTATCTATCTTTATATGTGGATGACATGCTTGTGGCTAGTTCCAATATGAAGAGAATCGTAGAAGTGAAAAAGATGTTATCATCACAGTTTGCTATGAAAGACTTGGGAGAGGCCAAGAATATTTTAGGCATGAAAATCATCAGGGACAGGAAAAATAAGAAATTATGGTTGTCGCAGGAAGACTATGTGAACAAGGTGTTAAAGAGATTTAACATGGACAAGGCAAAACCGGTTGCAACTCCTCTAGCGAGTCACTTCAAACTTTCCAAAGATATGTGTCCAAGCACTCAGGCTTTGAAAGATGAGATGGCGGTAGTTCCATATGCATCAACAGTGGGGAGTTTGATGTATGCCATGGTGAGCACAAGACCAGATATTGTACGTACAGTGGGAGTTGTGAGTCGATATATGCAAAACCCAGGTAGAGAGCATTGGAATGCAGTTAAATGGATATTGAGATATCTAGCAGGTACTTCCAATTACTCACTTTGTTATGGTGGTACATCTCTAGAGTTGCAGGGTTATGTAGATGCAGATCATTCGGGTGATCGAGATAGTGGTAAGAGTACCACTGGATATGTCTTTACAGTTGCAGGTACAGCAGTGAGTTGGGTATCTCAACTACAAAAAGTAGTGACTTTATCGACAACATAGGCAGAATATGTAGCGATTACAGAAGCCTCCAAGGAAATCATGTGGTTACAAGATTATATGGAGGAGTTACATCGAAAACAGCCGGTCAAGATAATCGTGAAGTGATAGTCAAAGTGCAGTGCACTTAGCAAAGAATGCAGCTTATCACTCAAGGACTAGACATATCAAGAAGCGTTATCACTTTATCAAGTCAGCATTGAAAGATTGATGGCTCGAAGAATCCAGCTGACATGATGACCAAGGTAGTAGACAGAGAAGCATATTTTCTGTACTACTACCATTGGTATTACTCCATGCTGATTGATGAGGAGTATCGCAGAGGCACAAGTTTTTCAACTACTATTTTTTTGAAGAAGATGGATACAAAGTTGCTTGGTGCTTGGGTATATTTGTCTTCAAGTGGGAGATTGTTATAGATGAAGCCAAATATTTGTTTTTAGGGGTTTTTTTGTCTTTTCTATTAGATTTCCTTTTAGGTTAAAAGTGGTACCTATATATTAGCGATGGTAAGACCCTAGCCGTCAAGACGCTGAAAAAGGAAATAGAGAAGCAAGAAAAAGAGAGAAGAAAAAAGTGATTTTTTTTCTTGATGAGGGTTCTCAATCTCTTTGTGCCCTGATCTTGAGAGAAGATCGTCGTTGTATTCCAACTTTTATTGAAGTCTAGTGGATTCGCAGAGTACCTCTGCGCGGAACATAGCCCAGGTTTGGGTGAACTTCGATAACAAATTTTCTAGCGTGTTCATCTGATTCTGTTATTTTATTACTATATTCCGTCTGATGAATTGTTTGCAAGCATTATTTTTGTGGAATCGACGTGCGATTTCATAACAGATATGTCATTGAGCTCATCTAGTTTCTACTTGAGAATGCAGTGTTCTTGGAGAAGATGGAGAAAATGGTAACTTAAGTTTCTAAAATAGTTGAAAAAATGAAATACAATTAAATTGTGAAAGCTACATAATCTTTTCAATTAAGTTAAATTAAAGTTAGTAACAATTTCTACTCTTTTTTCCCATGAGTTAACTGAACCATCCATGTTACTGGCTACTTTTTACTATTCTTGCTCCTCTTTGATTTCCCCAAACCAATTCTTGCTCCTCTTTGATTTCCCCAAACCAAAGACAATTCACATTTGAATTATTTGAGCACTCTGCCGTGGACCGGACTGGAACTGAAAACATTTGACATGTGGAAGACGAATCATCCATGTTCTCGGCACACGACATCACTTGACTTTTTTCTTGTTGCATTCCAGGTGTTTTCGTCCCGATTGGGTTCAGACTTCCAACCCTGTTTCTGATGTATTTATGTTTAGGCCTGGATTTTTCTATCAGATCCATTTCTTGTTTATTGCGGTGGTTTTGATCACATTTTAGCGGTGTATAATGCATAGACTCTTTTATATCCATCTTCTGAAATCCTTTTTTTCTGTTATGTCTGTATGATTTGCGGAGTCTGTCCTGGAGTAGATCATCTACGGAGGGCAATAATGTTGTCGTGGAAAGCAGCAACACAAAAAGTCGGAATAAAAAATGCGTATCCCAAATACTTTTCTTTGTCTAAAAGACTTTGTTATGTTAATTGACCAAACAAAACACTGAAATTAAAAATGAGAGTGTAAGCACAGGAATCAAAATCGCAAAAGAGAAAAAAAAAAAATTTACCAAAATTGAAATATCCTCAAAACTACAGGCACACTGATGCTCTGGAATAAAAGCTACATTGGCATTCGCAATGTGCATATAACAAACTTTAAAACTAAAACTACAATGAAAAGACATTGGCTCAAAAAGAAAATGCTTCGAAATGAAAATTTAGCGGAGGTCTGGCACAACTTGACCATCTGCTCTTTCTTTGCGTTCTTTCTATTTATACTCTTGGGATTTCTTTCCACGCTGGTTGGAATTCACGCAGGATTCCCACTCTAGTCGCTCCACATTTCCTTAATTCCACGACGTTTAGAAACTCCTAAAGCAATCGGGCGTCCTGCAATAACTTCCCCTTCTTACTCTAAATCTAACAGAAAAGGTCACCCATGCAGCTCATATTGAAGTCAGGTCACACAACCCTCCGGTGAAGTTAAATTGGATAAGCTCCATATCGTAGATGGGCTTAAGGTGTATTTATTTGCGTGAAAGAATTTTCCATGACTTAATTCTCTAGACTTTTCACACATATGGTTTGCTACAAAATGATCGGTTGATGGAAAAACCATTTATAGTAAAAGAAACATGTTTAAAATTAAGTAAATAAATTCCCTGTCTTGAAAAGTCGACAACATTTTCCTAGGAAATGATTTCTTGCAAAGTAATTTCTTTTATCACGAAGTTTTCCTTGAAACAAACACACTTTTAGTGCAACTGGACTCCTTATACCTTCTCCTCAATATCTGAGCCATAAATGTTCACCACCAACAAGAGCTAAAGAATAATTAAGAGTGTTGACGAGTAATATGATACAAACTATCGTTTTCATCTCTCAATTTACTAGTACTCTATCTTACTAGTTTTCATGTCACATTTTTGCCAACGAAATTGTTTCATCATCTTCATCCTATGCATCAAGCGATCGATAAAGTTGCTTTGATCTTGAAGTGAGCTGACCAACAAAAGATCAAGTTAGTCTTGGTCATCTTCACTTTTTCTGCTGGTGAGGGAGGGCACATTTACTTGGCTAGTTCATATCGAAACCTCAGCTCTGTTCTTATATAAAGCTATACGCAGCAATCTTTTTCTTTAGAGAGAGAGAGAGAGAGAGAGAGTAGTTATGTTGCACGAGCATTTTGAAGAAGCCAAATAACGTCTGTGGCAAATCCTAGAGCACTGCCAGACAATCAGACAACGGACTTCACTTGCCAATTCCCAATGGCACTAGTCCAGAATGTATATAGAAGTTACGTTGAAGAAACAAACTTGCAGCAACTTCAATGGCATTAAATATTTCATCGTTGACATGTAAGGTGCTGTTAGGATTCACATATTTATTTTGTTGATAATCAATGAAATCAATCGTCTTGTTTATTAATTTATATATTTATTTCACCTTGATAGGTGAAGACACTAGGATAATTATTCATATATGGCTTGCTTGGGGTATGTATCAGAGCTGCTTGCTATTTTATCTTGAATTGAAGAGACCCAAAAGCAATTTATAGAAGTCCATCCCTGGCAATTTGTCTCTACTGACTCTTGAGAAGTGAACTTCGTGCATGTACATGCGTGTATATGAATATGTGAATATTACTGGCTAAGGGATGTTGACATCATTAATCATTATCGATAGATCTTAGACTAATTTGATTTCTGGAAATGTTTCCTGATCATCAGTTCCTCAATTGGTGAACTATTGATTGAGCTAGCTAGGTGTAGCCACTAATTTGCTCATGAAACATTTCCTCTTTTATTATTCGCCTCAGTTCTTGTTTTGGCATTGGTGCAATGTAATTAATTTAGGCTCTTAATATGAACCGTGGACCATATCACCTAATTAGCAATTACACCATAGTGGCTATACATATATAAGAAATGATTGATTGACATTCTTTAATTTACTATGAGAATAATAATTTGTTCTTTGTTAATTTTTATGACACCGCCATCAACTATTCTAAAAACTTAAGCTCTTAAATAAAGGAGTGGTTTAATATTTTAATTACGCTAAATACTCCCTCTCACGCTTAGTCTGATTTTTGGACATATTTAATTATGGAGGTAATTGAGGCTTGGAAAGATTTGAACTCAAGACCTCTAGCTCGATACCATATAAGAATTATACAGCTAACAATTCTAAAAGTTTAAGTTGTTAGATAAATGAATGATTTAATATTTTAATTACATTAACATACATCTCATGCGGGAAAATTACCAAAAAAGTCTTAAACCTATTGCAATCGTGCTAATTCAGTCCTAAACTTTTTTTTTTAGCCAATTCCTAAACCTATTACAATTGTGCCGTTTAGTCCATCCCGCCAAAATTGGCTGGGCGCTAATGTGGATCTTGGCCGTCCCGGCGAAAAGCCGACATGACAATTTTATTTTTATTTTTATTTTTATTTTCGAATTTTTAGATTTTTTTTTCTTTTTTTCTTTTTTTTTTCCACCTTCTCCTTCTGGCTGGCCGACACCGGCCAAAGGCGAGGGTTGGTGAGGTCGGCCCTCGCCGGTTAGTGGCGAGGCTCGTCCCTGCCGGCCACTGACAAAGGCGAGCCTTGCCCAGCGACGGTGAGGCCGCCGTTGCCAGATCTAGCGAGGCTCGACCCAGCCATGGTGAGGTCAAGCCTCGTTGGCCACCAAGGAGGCCATTGTCACCAGATCTGGCGAGGAGCCTCGTCGGCCACTGGCAAGGTTGACCACCTTAGATTTGGCGAGAGTCGACCTCGCTAATGCAGGTGAGCTCAGCCCTCACCATGGCTGGGCAAGGCCAAGCCTTGCCAAATCTAGCAGTGGCCTTACCCAACGACGGCAAGGCTAGCCTTGCTGGCCCTCCCTCACCTCTAGCCGACGGCCAGAGGAAGGAGAAGGTGGAAGAAAAAAAAGAAAAAAAAAATTTGAAAAAAAAAATTAAAAATTACCATGTCTGCTTTCGCCGAATGGTTGGCATCCACATCAGCGCTGGCTGGCCAATTTTGGCCGGATGGACTTAACTAGCACTAATTGTACTTTGTGACAAGTTTTAGGACTTAATTGTAATTTTTGAAAGTTTTAGGACTTAATTACATTTTCATGATAAATTTTAGGACTTCCAATGTACTTATCCTTATTTTAATTTTTTTTTATGCTTCTATTTTATTAGTGGGATTGGCGTATATCAAGGAGAGAAGGAGGAGACAACCTCAAACCTATTTATGACTCAAATTGGTGAATTTGTTTTAATTTAGCATTATGTTCTTTTTAATTTTCTATGTTAGTTGAGTTTTAATTATGTTCTAAATTTCTTCCATTAGAGCTATAATGGATCTAAACCATGATTGATTGAATTTCAAGACTTGTTTATGCAATATAATTGTTCTTATTGTAGCATTCTCTATCATGATCTTAATGCTTTTAGAAGTTTGGCCAACTTTTAAATGATTTTTGATGTATGCATCATACCGGGTGAAGATTGTATGCATGAGCACTAGTGATATTGAACCATAAATTAAATTTAGGTCAAGGTATACTAGATTGTTTGTGTGGTTACGGTAGTAGATCTAGGTTGGGACTACTTAGATTAAATTTGGAAATTTCTGCAAGAACTTAATGCTTTTAGGTAGTTTAAATTCACCTAAGGTTAGTATGGGTTAACATACTTAATTACGGATTGTTAGACCAAGATTAGCTTGTAATCTAACTTAGGGAAATTTCACCAACACAATTGGGAATTAATTTGTTGCATGACATGTTAAGAGAATTGATTATGAGCGGTTAAGTGAAGTTGGATGCTCTAACGCTTAGTGATCTTGGTTAAAATCTTGAAATTTGCCTTGTTAATTTTCGGTTTACTCTAGATTAGGTTTATTGCAATTTTAATTAGCTTTTGAATCCTTTCAATTTTGGCTCTTTTATATTTGAGTCTTTTAATTTCACATTTTACTTGTCTTTTCGACTTGGTTAGCTAAATTTTTGGATTGATCACCTTCGGTAAGTAATTGGATAGTTAGAGACAATCTTGGTGGGAACAATACTCACTCATCACTTTATTACTTGTCGATATTGTGCACTTGCAATTCACCTATTAAGTTTTTTGCGCCATTGCTAGGGATTGATTTAATAATTTTCTAAGTACTATTGATATCGAGCGATTCTTGATTTAGACTAGCATTTATTTTATTTTTTAAATTTATTTCTTTTGTAGGTCAAACTCACCTCTCTATAAATGATGGGAGGAGCATCACATCACCCGAAGCCAACAAGGAGACCTTGAAGAGTTTGTTCCTGAGATTGAAAGAACCTTTTTAGGAGAAGAAGAGAGCGAGCACAAGTAATCCCCATTGCAATGGCCGACAATCAAGAAGATGCACCTCCAAGGAGAACTTTGAAAGATTATGCTACACCAACAATTCAAGAAGCATAATCAAGTATAAGGAGGTCGACGGTGTAAGCCAATAATTTTGAGATTAAGCCATCCTTAATTCAAATGCTTCAAAATGCAGGACAATTCAGTGGATCACCTAATGATGATCCAAATCTACACTTAGAAGCATTCCTTGAAATTTGTGACACTATTAAATTCAATAGTGTTATTGATGATGACTTTAAGTTAAGATTGTTCCCATTTTCTCTTCATGATAAAGCTAAGACTTGGTTGACTTCTCTTCCTACAAGCTCTATTACCACTTGGCAGGACTTGGCTAAAAAATTCCTAAGTAATTATTTTCCTCATGCAAAATCTACCAAAATGCGTAACGATATTACTACATTTATGCAAATGGATGGTGACCCCTTTTATGAAGCATGGGAGAGGTTTAAGGAGCTACTAAGAAAATGCCCGCACCATGGACTACCAGTAGGGGTGAGCGATTCCCGGTTCCGGTTCGGTTCCGTCTGGAACCTGGAACCTACCCTCGGGTACAGGTTCCTCATTTTTTGGAACCTGGAACCTACCCGTTAGAACCAAGAACCTGGAACCTACCCTATCATAGGTTCCGAGTGTTACAGTTCCAACGGGTTCTTTTTTTTTTTTTTTTTTTTTTTTTTTTTCATTTTCAGATATGAACTATAACGGAGAAGGAAAAAGACAAACCAAAGAGAATGAAACATTCAATGGTGAGCATTTACAAGAGAAGGGAACATTCAATGGTCTCAAATGTCTCACTTCATACAAGAGAGCCATCACCAAACTATTCTGAGTGTCTTATATCACCAATAACCAAATCTCAATCGTATCATATGCAACAGGATCTCTCATGGCGAGCATAAGACTCACCTAATGTTTATGATTTCGCCAACTTGTTCAAAGTAGCATTTACTCTCTTCTGTGATCGATGTATGGTTCTCATAGAAATCCAATATCTCCACTACTATATTCTTGACCTGTTCATGAACACATCAGCTTGGTTTGTCAAAAAGTTAAAGAAACATTATACAAGAAATGACAAGATGGCAAAAATGAGCCTTGTAATGCCAAAGTTATTCTCTGGGAAAGAAAATATTCAAAGTATACCAATGGCATGGCGAAGTTGCAGGACAATCATAAATAGTAGATACAACAAACCCCGTGAAATCATTACCTAGAATAGCATCACGTGCAATCTTTGTTGCTACATCCCCATTAGTCCCATAAAATTTTGTATAACGCCTGCTATTGCAAATCGGTTTTAATAGACAAATAGGAATACTTTACTTGCATAACTTAAAAGTGTAGGAATACTCTCACCTGTAATACACATTGTCGCCAAATCTCACCTCTGGGCAAACCATGCCAATGAAAATGTAACTGTACGAACAGATCCTGGAGGAACTACTAAAGAGGCAGCTATGGCAGCACTGATATACGAACCTGCTTCTGATGGAATGAGATTATCATTCTGGACGGAATGATCAAATGACCCATTCTGCACATGCAAGAGTAATAAACATAACAATCTCAGTACTCTTCATTGAGAAGGCATTGACACACACTACACGTGGATAGAAGATCTTTCAGTTCATCCCATTCAAAGAAACTCAACAGCCTCAACCAGGGGGACGACGTTTAGTGCAATTTCCATCTTTCCTCTCCTATTCCAGAATCTCTGTTACCCTCAGAATACCCCGACAAGTCACGAAATTGCACCTGGATATGTCAATGCAAAACCCAACTAGCCAGCCGCTTTTACTCTGTCATCAGATATACTGTTCCAAAAGGCGTCGTGAAATCGAAGTAGCATTTATTGGCTAATCAATCGACTGCCATATTGGTTCTCCTATAGTTTACCAGAGACATTTTAGACTCACCCTTGCATTGGCCCTTGATTCGACGATCTCTACATTGTTGTAGTGGAAAGAAGCAGAAATTGCTGCTGCTGGAGGAGAATGGACCCAATCGAAACGGTTGGGGCAACCGGGCATCCCTGACCAACCAAGCTCTCACAAAAGCATATAACTGATTCAAGGCAGGCATCGACGGCAAGTGGCTGAGTGGCGAGGCGAGCGAGGGGTGATGGCGTCCAGCGGCAGTGCCGAGGAAGGTCTGGCGACGGCGAGCACGCGGCGACAGCGACGAAGACACGAGTCTCACGGCACCAACGGCGGCACGGACGGCGCAGCGAAGATGGCGGTAGTCGCGGCTCAACCCACGGCCAAGGGGGGAAGAGCTCGGTTCGGGCGGAGGCGATGGCGGTTCGGAGCAACGACGGCCCGGACGGCCGAGCGAGCGGCAGCAAGAGGTGGTGACGGTGGCTTGGGGACGGCAGCGAGCGGCGGCGCGACAGCTCGTCGGGCTCAACGGCGAGACGGCTTGTTGGATGAGCGGTGGGTGGCAGTGGTTCGGTAGCCAAGAGGTGGTAGTGAGTAGGGCGTGGGGCGGCAGTGTGGGAGGAAGAAGAAGAAGAAGAAAAAGGAGGAGGAGGAGGAGGAGGAGGAGGGGGGGTTTCGGCCGAGAGAGGGGGAAAGAGGAGAGAGAGAGAGAGAGGGAGAGAGAAGAAAAGAAAAAAGTTGGGGAGCAGGAAGTGACGTGAGGAAAAAGGGGAGAAAAGAAAGAGAGAGAGAGAGAAAAAGAAAGGGAAAAGGGGAAGAAGTGACGTGCTAGCTGCTAGGATTTTTATTTTTTGAACTTGGCCGGTTCCCAAAAAAAGGGAACTGGGAACCGGAATCGGTCTCTTAAGAACCGGGAACCAGACCGGACCCTCCGGTTCAGTTTTCCGGTTCCCGGTTCTACCCGGGAACCGTGCTCACCCCTAACTACCAGTTTGGATGCAAGTGCACACGTTCTATAATGGAGCACATCCCACTGTTCGAGCTAGTCTAGATGTAGTAGCTAAAGGCTCTTTGCAAAACAAGTCACCCAAAGAAGCTTTTGATCTACTTGAGGAGATGGCAAGCAATAGCTACCAATGGCCAGCTGAAAGATACCAAGCTCGAAAGTCAAGTGGAGTTCATGAAGTTGACACCAATAAGGCTTTCAATGCAAAACTTGATGCATCAAGCAGGATGATTGCCTCTTTGAAAACTCATGGAGTATCTTGTGAATTTTGTGTTGGAAATCATATTAGCACTGATTGTCAAGTGGGTAACCCTTATGCTAGTTCTTCTGAACATGCTAACTTTGTTTCAAATTTTAACAGGGGTCCTCAAAACAATCTTTATTCCAACACTTAAAATTCGGGATGGAGGAATCATCCTAATCTATCTTGGGGAGGTCAAAACCAACAAGGACTGAGAGCACCACCACCACTTATGGAGAAGCCGAATTCCAACTTGGAGGATTTGGTTGCCAAGCTAGCCCAAACTGTGGAAAGGCAAGCCCAAGCCATGGAAAAACAAGCTCAAACCACGCAAGATTTCATGAGAAGCACCAATGTAAGACTCCACAATCAAGAAGCATCAATTCAAAACATAGAGAAGCAAGTGGGGCAACGACCTCAAAGAATCAATGGGAGACAAAGTGGTGCCTTACCAAGCAATACTGAGAGGAACCCCATAGAGAATGCAAAGGCAATAACATTGATGAGTGGAAAAAAAGTTGGAAAGGAAGATCAAGATAATAATGTAGTAGAAGAGAAAAAGGAAAAAACTTTTGCCAAGATTAAAGACAAGGATGAGCCACTAAAGAGCAAGCCATCTCCAATGCCACATGTTCCAACTATTGCTTTTCCGGAGAGGCTAGCTAAACACAAGCAAGATAAGCAATTTTAAAAAAATTTAGATTATCTTAAACAATTGCACATTAACATTCCTTTTGTAGATTAACATTTTTTTTTTTTTTTTGTAGATGCTCTAACTCAAATGCCAAGTTATGCCAAGTTCTTGAAAGAGATCCTAGCTAATAAGAGGAAGTTAGAGGAGTATGAGACCATGAAGTTGAATGAAGAATGTTCGGCCATCCTTCAAAATAAGTTACCATCAAAATTAAAAGATCCAAGGAGCTTTACTATTTCATGCAATATTGGTGGTGCTTACTTTAATAAAGCTTTATGTGATCTTGGTGCTAGTATAAACCTAATGCCTTATTCAGCATTTATAAAACTAGGTGTGGGGGAAGTAAATGCGACCACCATGTCTCTACAATTGGCGGATAGATTTATCAAATACCCAAGAGGCGTGGTGGAGGATGTTTTAATGAAGGTGGATAAATTTATCATCCTGGTGGATTTCGTTGTACTAGAAATGGAGGAGGATTATGAAGTTCCCATCATTTTAGGCCGACCATTCCTAGTCACGGGAAAAGCTCTCATTGATGTACAACAAAGAAAATTGATCATTAGAGTAGGGGAAGATAGAGTCACCTTCAATGTCTTCAAGGGCATAAAAAAACCCCGAGAGATCAAGTGATTGCTTGAGGACAGACACCATAGAGAAGGAAGTGCAGACCATGTTTAAATTGACCACAATTCAAGACCTTGTAGAGGCATGTTTGGTTTGACCATAGGAGGAAGAGGCTGAGAATGAAGAAATTGGGGAGGCCGCAGAGTTTTTAGAAGCAATTCCACCATGCCCAAGATGGAAAGCACCAAAATTTGAAGAGTTGAAGTCAAGTGCAAAGAAGCCAAAACCCTCCATTACAAAACCACCAGCTCTTGAGTTTAAACCTTTGCCTTCTCATTTAAAATATGCTTTCCTTGATGGTGTTTATTATCTAGTGATCATTTCTTTTTCTTTGACAAGGGTGATGGAGGAAAAGTTACTTAGAGTGCTTAGAGAGTGCAAGAGTGCGATTAGGTGGACCATTGCGGACATAAAAGGAATAAACCCTTCGATTTGCATGCACAAAATTTTGATGAATGAGTAATACAAACTGGTCATCCAACCACAAAGGAGGCTCAATCTGAAAATGTAAGAAATTGTGAAAGCCGAAGTGATGAAGCTACTCGATTCAAGTATTTTCTATCCAATTTCCAATAGTGATTGGGTAAGTCTCTTGCAAGTAACGCTGAAAAAGGGAGGTATGACTGTTATACCCAATGAAAATAATGAATTAATTCCAATAAGAATGGTTACAAGTTGGCGAGTTTGCATGGATTATAGAAAATTGAATGATGCCACTCGTAATGATCACTTTCATTTACCTTTCATTGATCAAATGTTAGAGAAACTTGTAGGGCGTGAGTATTGCACCCGATGATCAAGAAAAGACTACATTCATTTGTCCTTACGATACATTTGCATAGAGAATGATGCCTTTTGGTCTTTGTAATGCACATGCTACTTTTCAAAGATGCATGATGGCTATTTTTTTTTTTTTTTGTCATGATAGAGAAATTCATTGAGATTTTCACGGATGATTTCTCTGTTTTTGGCACATCTTTTGATTCGTGTTTGCATAATTTAGCTTTGGTGTTACAAAGATGCGAAGTGACTAACCTTGTGCTAAATTGGGAGAAACGTCATTTTATGGTGCAAGAAAGGACAGTGTTAGGCCATAAAATCTCTGCTAGAGGTATAGAGGTGGATCAAGCCAAAATTAAAGTTATCTCCAAATTGCCACCCCCTACTTATGTGAAATTACTTTGAGGATTTTTAGGATGTGTAGGGTTTTATAGGTGATTCTAAAGGGACTTTTCCAAAATTGCAAGACCACTCACAAAATTGCTTGAAAAAGATGCTAAGTTTGATTTTAACTTTAAATGTTTGTAGGCATTTGAGACCTTGAAGGAGAAGCTAATTTCGGCTCCTATAATGATGCCACCGGATTGGAGCTTGCCTTTTGAATTAATGTGTGATGCTAGCGATTATGCCGTTAGAGTTGTGCTCGATCAAAGAAAGGATGGAATTTTTCAAGTCATACATTCTACTAGCCGAACCTTTAATGGAGCCCGATTGGATTATGTCACCATTGAGAAGGAGCTTTTAGCAGTTGTTTTTGCTTTTGATAAATTATGTTCTCATTTGATAGGCTATAAAGTGATTGTGTATACTAATCATGCAACTTTAAAGTATTTGATGGCAAAGAATGATGCAAAACCAAGGTTGATTAGTTGGATCTTGTTGCTTTAAGAGTTTGATTTAGAGATTAAGGACAAGAAAGGGACTGAGAACCTTGTGGCTGATCACCTATCTAGGTTGTCGAATGCCCATAGTGAAGAGGTACCAATCTTGCATGACTTTCCTGATGAGGCACTCTTTTCCATGAAAATTGAAATTCCATGGCATGCAGATATTACAAACTATTTGGTAAGTGACATCCTTCCCTTGACTTGAATTATCAATAAAGGAAGAAGTTTCATTCCAATGTTAAACACTACTTTTGGGAGGATCCTTACTTGTTTAAGGTATGTGCTGATTGAGTTATTAGACATTGTGTTGCTAACGAAGAAATCCCTAACATTCTTTTTCATTGTCATAATGGAGAGGCGGGTGGTTACTATGGTGCCACCAAGACTGTTACTAAGATCTTACAATGTGGATTTTATTGGTCTACTCTTTTTAAGAATGCATATGCTTATGTTTCTCATTATGATAGGTGTCAAAGGATGGGGGATCATATCTAGAAGGTATGAAATGCCCTTAAACAATATTATGATGTGTGAATTATTTGATGTTTGAGGCATTGACTTCATGGGTCCGTTTCCACCTTCTTTCGATAACACTTGCATATTGGTTGCTTGTGAGTATGTGTCTAAATGGGTAGAGGCCGTGGTTTTACAGTCTAATGATGCTAGGGTTGTTTGTAATTTCTTGAAAAAACACATCTTTATTCGATTTGGTACACCTAAGGCCATTATAAGTGAGCAAGGCACACACTTCATGAATAAACAATTTGAGTTACTTTTGCATAAATATGGAGTCACTCATAAGGTAGCTACTACTTAGCATCCCCAAACTAGTGGCCAAACTGAGATATCTAATAGGGAGATAAAGAGAATTTTGGAAAAGACTACGAACACTAATAGAAAGGATTGGACAAGAAAATTTGATGATGCTTTGTGGGCTTATAGAACTACTTTCAAAACTCCTATTGGTATGTCACCTTTTTGGCTTTTGTATGGTAAAGCATGTTATCTACCTGTTGAGTTGGAACATAAGGCATATTGGGCTTTGCAGAAACTTAACTTTAATATGCAGGCAATAGGTGAGAAAAGATTGCTTCAGTTAGATGAGCTGAAAGAGATGTGCAATGATGCATATGAAAGTACAAGAATTTATAAGGAGAAAACAAAGAGATGGCATGATCAACACATCTTAAGGAAGGAGTTTCATGTGGATGAAAAAGTTTTATTATATAACTCTCGTCTTTATTTGTTTCCAGGTAAGTTGAAGTCTAGATGGATCGGTCCTTACACCATCACCAAAGCATTCCCTTTTGGAGCTGTCGAGATTACCAATGAAAATGAGGGGACTTTCAAGGTGAATGGTTATAGGCTCAAGCACTACTATGGAGGAGGATTCGATGCCCAAACATCTTTCATTACCTTGGTTCCACCTACTTAGAAACATGGGAAGAGTTCGATTGCAAACCATAAAGTAAGCGCTTCTTGGGAGGCAACTCAAGTTTCTAATCTTCTATTTCTTGTGTTTGTTTGGTTTGTGTATTGTCTTAAAAAAAAATTTAAAAAAATAAATAAATAAAAAAAGAAATTTTCTGGTGACAAATTTTCTGCTTTCTAGGGATTGCCATGTGCAATAGAGGCAGAAGAGGGGTCAAATATGCAAGGCTGTGCGACTGTGCAACCAAGAGATTTTTTTTTAGCATCCTCTGATCATAGACCTAAGTCAATCATCACCCTACTTGGCCTAATTCAACATGGACAATTGGCATTTTCACATATCCAGGGGAATATTTCGAACCTTACTCTACTCTAATTTGGTTGCCTCATTGTTCGTGTTTAGTTCTTTATTCTTAAGCATTGAGGACAATACTTCCTTTTAAGTTGGGCGTTGGGGATCGAAATTTTTTTAAAAATTTGTGTGCTAAGATTTTTGCTAGTTTTGAAAATTTCTAGGCTTGTTTGAAAATTTTGATTTTTGAAACAAACTTTGTAGGAGATTATGACTTTCGAACCTTAATTTACAAGATTGATATCTTTTTCATGATTATGAGTTGTTGCGACTTTTAGGGGGATATAAATCTTGTTTAACTTGAGATTGATATATGAGTTAATCTTAATTTTAATTGTGCAATCCATATTTTGAGTAGTTATCCTTACTTTTTGAGTTATGTGTGCTTAGAAAAGATCAATGGGAGGTATGTGATTTTCTAGAACTCACCTAAGTCTTAGAATTTGTCTAATGTTCTCTTGAAATTAATATGCTATGCTCAATCAAGAAGGTGATATAGGCATTATTTGGATCATTTAAGCCTTTCAAGCCTACCTTGTCAATTGATCCCTAGTAACCTCTTGAGCTTTTATTTGGCCTATTTTTTCTTTGATAATCTTATAATGTTGATCCAAGTTAAGTGTATTACCTTACCCTATACCCCATAAGCATGTTATTCCTTAAAGTTACTTGAATAGTTATGGATTATTGATGTGTCTGAAGTTGCTGAAGCTTGAAGTAGTCACGAAAAGTAAATATATATATCAGCAATGAAAGAAAGAAAAAAAAAGAAGATAAAGCGGAAGTTGTTTACTCCAGTATTGCTTATACAGATCCCCATCGCTGACTTTCAACTTGAGTGAGCCTTTTGGATACTCAATGGGTTAGCATTGCATTATGAGAGGGACTAAGGGAGGAACTTCACCGTAAAGTGTGGAAAGAGAAGTAATGGAAGCTTTAAAGCGTTAAGTGTTTGTGAATTGCATGGCTATGATAGTGTAAGTAGATGGAGGATATGTCTTGAATCCTATTTAATTCAAATGCTTTGAGAATTGATATGTTTATGAGGTGTGTTAAGCTCAAATCCTTTATATCCTATCATTAGCCAAGGCATATTATAAGCCTTAAAGACGTATCGATTTTTTATTGGTTATTGATTTTCATTAATAGAGAGAATTGAAAAGCAAACCTATGAGACTTGGTTAGTGGATTTTGAGTTTAGGGTGTTGCATATCAATTTGATTTATTTGAGTATACATGATTTGAAAAGTCAAGGATCACACACACGGATTGCATGGTTAAGCTAGATATAGTTTATGTATTGGTTTTGGGTTTGATGGGATTTATGTTTTCTTTTAAGTTGTGATTCCAAATAATTGTGAATGAATGGTAATAATTAAAGATGAGGATAGTCTGTTTCTACTATTTGCTCGAGGACTAGCAAATCTTTAAGTTGGGGGTAATTGATAACTTTATTTTAGATAGAGTTTTTTTACTAATTTAAGCTTGATATTTCCTAAGTTTTGCTGAATTTTGCATGAATTTATTTGCTACTCATGTAATTTTATTGGGTTTTGTAGGAAATATGACTTTCGGATTCATAAGGATACCTCAATATCTTCCGGAATATCCCGACATCTTCCAGGATATCCCAATATCTTCAATATCTATATCTTTAAGAATATTTCAGTGTCTTCTAGAATATCTTATCTTGAAGAAAAAGCCGGCCAAGATAAAAAATTTGGTGGATTTGACCATAATAGAGGCCAGGTTCAAAGAAAATCAAGGATCAAAATCTTAAGAAGATAAAGTCCTAATTTGCCAAGGAGGCCTATTCAAGATCTAATGGGAGGCAGACCTAGGGTAGATTTTTAGAAGCTATATAAACCCCTCTTGCACTGCATATTTCAATTATTATTCTAGAGGAGCTTTGGAGCCACCACCGGTTTTAGGTTTTCTTAGTTTTTTTTATGCTTTTATTTTATTAGTGGGATTGGCAAGTGTCAAGAAGAGAAGAAGGAGGCAGCCCGAACCTATTTGTGACTCCAATTGGTGAATTTGTTTTAATTTAGCATTATGTTCTTTTTAATTTTCTTTGTTAGTTGAGTTTTAATTATGTTTTAAATTTCTTTTGTTAGAGCTATAATGGATCTAAACCATGATTGATTGACTTCCAAGACTTGTTTATGCAATATAATTGTTCTAATTGTGGCGTTCTCTATCATGATCTTAATGCTTTTAGAAGTTTGGCCAACTTTAAAATGATTTTTGATGTATGCATGATATCGGGTGGAGATTATATGCATGAGCACTAGTGATATTGAACCATAAATTAAATCTAGGTCAAGGTACACTAGATTGTTTGTGTGGTTATGATAATAGATCTAGGTTGGGAATACTTAGATTAAATCCGGGAATTTCCACAAGAACTTTATGCTTTTAGGTAGTTTAAATTCACCTAAGGTTAGTGTGTGTTAACATACCTAATAAGGGATTATTAGACCAAGGTTAGCTTGTAATCTAACTTAGGCAAATTTCACCTAACACACTTGGTTCGATAAAGCCTTTGTCTAACAGTTCCTATAACTGATCTTTCAATTCCTTAAGTTTTGCCAGGGTGATTCTATACTGAGCCTTTGAAATTGGTTGTGTCCCTGGAATTAAGTCAATCACAAATTCAATTTCACGTTATAGGGGTAGTCCTGGCCTAAGTAGTACCGACACGCAACATGAACACGCGACACGACACAACATGACACGTCGACACGTCATTTCTAAAAAAATAGAGAATTTCGACACGTAGCGACACGTTGTATATTAAATGAATATTTTTATTTTTAATTAATTTGATTTAAATTAATAATTAATTAATTAATCACAAAATAGCCTATAATAAATTTATACTAATAATATTAATAAATCAATTCATTTGAAATTCAAAAGATATATTCATAGTTAATGCAAAACATGTTTTTAACTTTAACAAAAGTTATTGATGAAACTAATAATTAATAAGAAATTAGAATCAATTTATTTAAATAAATTTCTACAATGACCAAAATTTATTATTATTCAAAATTCAATACTTTTATTTTTCAAAATTATTTTTAATTTCATTTATTTAATTTTCTGATTAAAACAAATCCCCAAAATCCACCCCTTCTTTCCTTCGTCCATTTCCCTCCACCCAAAATTTATTTTACTTTTTCCCTCCCCCACCACTACGACAGACAGGCTGTCACTGTCACTTCCCTCCCCCAAAACTCAAAAGTCACGCCATCATCCTCCTTTTTTATTTATTATTTTTTAATTCCCTTATCAAAAACCCTAGTTACCCTCTTTTTTCCTCATCCTTCTACCGCTCGCCGCACGACCCCTTCGGCCCTTCCTCTCCTCTTCCTCTCAATCTTTCTCCTCCTCCTCGCCGCACGACCACCTTCCTCTCCTCTTCCTCTTGATCCTTCTCCTCCTCCTCCTCGCCGATCCATCGCAACAATGGCGGCCCTCGCCACTCTCTCTGGCCGTCTCTCGCCATTGCAGTGGTCCGTTCGTGGCTTCGTCTTGCCGGCGGGAGTTTGCTTTCTCTCTCTTCTTTCTCTCTGTTCGGCTCTTTCCCTAGCCGTCTCTCGCCGTCGCGGTGGTCCGTTCATGGCTTCGCCTCGCTGGCGGGAGTTTGCTTCCTCTCTCTTCTTTCTCTCTGTTCAGCTCTTTCTCTAGCCGTCTCTCGCTATCGCGGTGGTCCGTTCGTGGCTTCGTCTCGCTAGCGGGAGTTTGCTTTCTCTCTCTTCTTTCTCTCTGTTTGGCTCTTTCTCTAGCCGTCCCTCGCCATCGCAGTGGTCCGTTCGTGGCTTCGTCTCGCTGGCGGGAGTTTGCTTTCTCTCTGTTCGACTCTTTCTCTAGCCATCTCTTGCCATCACTCACAGCCTCTGCTCCCTCAACCTCCCTCGCTTCCACCCTCCATCAGTCTTCCAGACATGCATCAACACGTGTGTCGAGAAAAGTTGACCGCGTGTTAAAAAATCCGACATGCGTTGATCGCGTGTCCGAGCGTGTCGACATGTCCGACACGCTCTGGCACGTGTCAGACATAACACGGAAGCACGGGCAACGTGTCCGTCCTTCATAGGTCCTGGTTATGACATTCTGAATTTCCAGTCCCGTTTTCAATTGAATGAATCAGGCTTTTCATCAACACGCCTATAATTCTATTTTCTGAGCTAATCACTCACGAGATAACTAGTCTATCTGGTGAAGCCGTTAAAGGATTATAACGCAATAGATTTGAGAATTCGACCAGAAATCAACTGCTCGACCGTGCTAGTCTGCAAGGGTCATTATGGCACAGTTAAAAATCGATCAAAAATCAAAGATATGTCGATCCAACTAAGATGTGTGATCAAAGTGTGGGTGATTCCACCTGATTGCAAAATTCTCGTCGATCGGCACCAGACCGATTTTTCTACCGTTTTGGTACCCTGTGTCCACATTTGAAACATTGAGATTTTCACGACAACTGAGAGTCGCCAATGTGTTGAAGATGTACAATGTGGCTCGAAAATAATCAACCACGGGTTAATTACATCAAAAATTCCTAAAAGCTACCTCTTAGGCTAGGTCACGCTAAAATCGAGCCAGATTAAAATTAACCACGAATTTGAATCCGATTTCAGAAATAAGTTCTGTCATGTCACGATTTATTTTAGGACCATCGATTCATCATCCGAAGATTTTTCTGCAAATCGAGATTTTCGACGAAAATTCAAAGTATGGCCGTTTTTGTATGGAAAATTCAGGGGACCGTGTTTTATTGCGTCTTTGGGATGCAAGTTGGTTCTGTTGGTGAGTAAAAATATTAATTTGGTCGAGAACACCTTTGTGGAATTTATGGAGACCGAATTAAATCCAATTGGAGAGAAATTGAACTCAAATTGGGGGAAAATGTCACAAATTCGTAGACCAAGGGTCCATGAACCTTTAAGATCACTTGGGGAGTGTTCTAGGGAGATTTTTGTGCACAAAATTAGCTAATGATAGAGCTGAAACAAGTGTGGGCCAAAGCAATGATCAAGAGGGAGATATTTTGGCCAATGGGTCCCTCCATTTGTGCAGCTGGCTTCTTTTTCTTCTTTAGAGGTTGCTTTCTCCATTTTCAGTGTTTTGAAGCTTCAAAAATTGCAGAGAAAACCAGCCAAGTCCCCCTAGCCCGTTGCAAGCCGCTGCTGAGCTCCCTGCCGCCACCGCTCGCCGTTCGCACGCCGTCACACCCCTGCACGAGCCCGCTCGTCCCGCTCCAGTTGCAACCCCTGCTCACTGTCTCACGAGCCCAGCTCATGTTTGAGCCTCCTCTGCCGTCGCCCTGGTTGCCATCGTCCCTGTCCAGCCATTGGAAACCCCCGCCTAGCCGCCCGCCTGGCCTGTTTTGGCCTCAACCATCGCCCATAGCAGCTCTGTCCAGCAGCAAGCAGAACCGAGCAGCCCAGCCCAACTGTGAGCTTCAAGGCCCGTTTCGAACCTCTCCCGAGCCACGCTTGGCTTCGTCGCCAGGAGGTTTATCGCCCATCTCCACGTTGCCGTCGCCATGGACTCACCGGATTGCAAAACCGATGAGTTTACTTACTAAACTCTACTTATGGAGTTAATGATGCTTAAGGGTTGATTAATTTAGGCTAAGTATGATTTAGATGGTTAATTAGAACGGATTAGCGATTTAATTAGTCGATTTTGCATGTTAGGTGGTTAGAATGGCTAAATTAGAGACTAGATAAGTTGGATTATTTATCTAGATAGGTTCAGAAATTTTCCAAGCCCATTTTGGTGTTTAATTAGGCATTTAATTAGGCGTTTCCGACCTAAGTTTCTATTTTTGGCATTTAATTGTATTTATTTATTTATTTTTTATATTTATTTATTTATTTATTTCCGGAAATTATACCGAGATAGTCGGTGATCGGAATTTCATGCCGATTGCGGTGGTGTACATGGTTTATTTAATTCAATGCTATTTTGTGCAAATTGAGTGGTAATTGTAATTTTGGGTATTTATCCCAAAATTGTGTGATTTCAATATTTAATCAGAAAATACCAAGCGTCGGTTTACAATGCTAAAAATGTCTTTATGGACTATATTAAATAGTGAGATTTTTTAAAAGAATGATATTATATTTTTGACTCAGGTCAACCGTGTCCCCACATACAATTATTTTTATTGCGTACTTTCAACACGGTCATATATCAACTTTGGTGAGCTATAATATATATATATCAGCTTTGGTGGGCAATAATATATATGTATCAGTTTTGGTGAGCAATATTAATCAATCTCAACTTGGATGAGCAGTAATCGAATTGAGTCGATTGATTAATTAGATCAATGGATTGATGTTTTGAATTGAAGTAATTGGTTGAGTACATGAATTGTACTGACTTGCAAGAAGGAACTAAGGCAAGGTAAGTCCTCTATCTTGTGTGTGCATAGACTGCCTTTAAGCGTATTTCCTTCCTAGTCGGAGTTTAGGGGGTGTATTTGCCGAGACGTTGTCTCACCCCGTCATGGACTCAACCTTTTCAAGTCCTTCAATGGCAACTCCTCCAGAGCGTTTTGGCCAGCCCAAGAGGATCACCGAACAGGTCACCTAGATTCCTCTTCCTAGGAGCCAAGGAGCCTGGGTCTATGAACTCGTGAGAACCATTGTCTGGGTTGATGCGGGTCTACCTTGGAGGGTACCCCATCAATTCAAAGCAAGGTATCGTAACAGGCGAGATGGACCCAGAGAAGGTCCCCTACAGGAGTCTGAGGTCTCAATGTCAGTGTTAGAGATTGCTTTTGGCGAGTGTACAGCTGACCCTCCTGGTGGTGCAGTGGTGGACCCAAGTCCCTAGGAGACCTCAGAGTTTTCAGCTGGGGATTCGAACGCCTAAAGGACTTGTAAACTTTTATGCTTTTGTAGACTTTTGTCTATAGACTGGTATTATATATAAGTTAGTCGGCTGTGTATAAAGGTTTGTTTGGTTGTGAAATTGTGATCCTACTTTTTTTTTATCACATCTTTGTGCTGTCTGGGGATTTATTTATACGCTTTCACATGCGCATTAAAATGAATGGGTCGGCGACGCGTCCTGGGACGTCGCAATTTTATCGATCGCCGAGGGATTGGCACGCGCTCGGATCGGGGCGTGACACTGGCAATTTTTTAAGAAATACATCCGGAAATTCTCTTATAACCGGAATGTCTTCTAATCATCTCGCATTTGGTCCTTAATTATTGCCAAATAACCTTGACATCCTTCATCAAGCAGTTTTTGTGCTTCTATCGCCGTGATTAGGGCTACTGGTAGATTAGACTTTGCCCCATGAAACTCAAAACTACACTCATTAGGTGGATTAAACCGAATCACTTTCTCATGACAGTCCACCTGAGCTCGTTGTTTACTAAGCCAATCCACTCCTACGATGGCATCAAAGTCATACATATCCATCACCACTAAGTCTATTCTTAGATCTTGTTCTCCTATAGAGATCTTATAGTCCTTGTAGGCCAACGAAGAAAACACCACTCACTAGTGGCGTAGAGATACTAAGAACAGTTTCAAGTGGTCTAACTTCTAATTCACGTAGCCTTTTGTACTGATCAGATACGAAAGAATGTGTTGCACCCATGTCAAACAAAACGTAAGTCTTCTTGTCATTCAGAGAAATTGTACACGAGATGACGGTTTTGGAGGCCTACACCTCCTCTTGGGTAATAATACACACCCTTCCTTGAGCTGGGGGCCTTTGATTTGCTTGGCCAGCTGGACCATTCCAAGGTTGTTGTACTTGCTGCTCATTACCCACATTTAATTGCTACCTCTCTTTCGGACAATTCCTTTGGATGACTAAAAAGTTATCCACACCCAAAACACTTCTGAGGTTCTGTGTGTTAAGGAAATCCCTTATGATGTTTTGAAGATGACAAAATAAATCAAAGGCTACTAACATGTTTGATGGTTGAGTAATAGACCATGCAGATGTTAGAACATGTAGAGGATATTATCAAAGTCGAAGACGGCCGAAGACCGAACGTAACATATGTCCAGTATATTTTGAAGATTTCCGGACTTCGTGTCAAAGTCCGAAGACCGCGACTCAAGACTCAAAGTCTGAAGATTGCCAAACTCAAGACTCAAAGTCGAAGACTGGACTTTAGTGTCAAAGTACATTCTACATCGAAGTCCGCTCACTCGACTAATTCCTGATCGAACGTGAATGATGAACCGAAGATAGACTCTATGCTGAAGCTGAACTGGGTACAGACCTTAAAACTAAATCTGTTCAGAAGCAGATATGTTCAGACCCAGATTGCAAAGTCTATCGTAACTCAGACTCAGATTGTAAAGTCTATTGCTCTCAGACTTTACATCCAGATTCGACAGAACGTAATACAAGCCCAATCATATAACGGCTAGTGATCTGGTTTGGATTCAACATCAAGATTGATTTGATTGATTCAATCTAATTGATTGACGATTGAATCTTGAAAACAAGAACTTTCTATACGAAGAAGCTTTACTTATGGAAACCAAGATTTCGTTTGTATGGGCGATCGGAATCAATTTGGGATTCTACCTTTGTCACTCAACGGCTACCAAATCTTCTAGATACGAGCTGTCCAATGGGTATATTGGAAGACGATTCTCCGGGATACTTGTCCAACGGGTGGTTTGGAAGTGGAGGAGTATTTAAGGAGATGAAGGACCGATGAGCAAGTAAGAGATAGAGCGTAGAATTTATAATTCCAAAGTCGAGCGACCTTCGATTATACACTTGTCTTTGGAGAGCTTAAACGTTTGTGATCGTGAGAGAAATACCAAAAGAGTGACTTAGTGAGATAGTGTGATCTACTAAGTATTTGCACTCGAAGTTGTAATCTCTTGTTGATTGCATAGTGGAATCCAGCCAAGAAGGCTGTTAGCATGGGAGAGTGGACGTAGGCTTGGATTAAGCCGAACCACTATAAACATTGTGTTCTTATTCTCTTCCCTAACTCCTTTGTTTGAAGTTTATTTTATTCCGCATATATTTGCCAAGATTTATTTTAAACACCTATTCAACCCCCTCTAGGTGTTCATACTAGCACTCTCAATTGGTATCAGAGCCAAGTGCTCGGTTTATAAAAGTGTTTTTACTTTTGAGCTAAAGATCTTTTATGGCTAGTATCTTGGCACCAGGACTTATGGAGGGACAAAGCAACACAAGGCCACCATATTTTGATGGGAAGGAGTACGACGTGTGGAAGAACAAAATGAAAGCATTCCTAAGATCCAGAGATCCCTTGCAATGGGATGTTGTGGAAAGAGGAATCAATCCCATTGCTGCGTCTACATCCAATAAGAATGGCAAAGACAAAGACAAATGAATTTATTTGGTTTGATTTTATACTCTTAGATTTTATCATATTTTGCCAAATAAAAATCTGTTTTACATGATATTAATTTATGATGCAAGATATTTTTAGATACTCAATGATTTTATTTTCTCTGATTTTATCGTATTATGACTAAGTGAGAATTTATTTTTCAAGATATTATTGTGCATAATATTCTTTCCTTAAATAACATGTTATGATGAATTAAGAAAGAATATTTGGAGATTATATATTTTGCTCTAACGTCATGGAAGGATCCAAATTGATGGATACCAAAAAGAAAATGAGTTGATTGCAGGAAATTCTTTAAGGGATGAACGATCGCAAATCTATGCATATCATGATGCAATCAGAAATGCATCTCATGCGAAGATTGGGGGAGAAAGCAAATCCAAAAGAAAAGGAAAAGAATCGTGATCATCTCAAAAAGGCAACAAATTGAGGGGGAGCATTGATCAATTATGGAAAAATCTTTTTGGATTGATCGTGATCTTATTATAGATGAAAGGAAAGGTAAATGTGTCAGAATTTATTCAAAAAAATCCGGTTAGTGCATCTTTTATTACTTTTTGTCATTGATAAATCTTGTATTGATATTATCATTTTATTATGACAAAAAGGGTACGTGAATTTCATGATGCATCCGTGATTTTTATTGGATATTTGCTGATATGATCGAAGTGAGCTATATTGCATATCTTTAATATTCGATAAAATCTGATTTTTGGAAATTGTGATTCATGTAAGATATTTGTTATCATTCTCTACGTGAATCCATTATTATCGCTTTTTGATTATGACAAAAAGGGGGAGAAGATATGAATATGCATATGTGTTGATTGGTTGATATTATTAATTGCATAATATTGAGCTGCGATTATTTTTCTATATATTATTATGCTCAATCTATTTGTTATCTTCTGATATCCTTTGATTTAAATTAATATTTTTAAAAGAGTGTTTACAAATCTGCATATTCAGATATTGTTTTGTCATCATCAAAAAGGGGAAGATTGTTAGGGAAATCCCTTATGATGTTTTGAAGATGACAAAATAAATCAAAGGCTACTAACATGTTTGATGGTTGAGTAATAGACCATGCAGATGTTAGAACATGTAGAGGATATTATCAAAGTCGAAGACGGCCGAAGACCGAACGTAACATATGTCCAGAGTATATTTTGAAGATTTCCAGACTTCTGTGTCAAAGTCCGAAGACCGCTGACTCAAGACTCAAAGTTTGAACATTGCCGGACTCAAGACTCAAAGTCGAAGACGCAGACTTTAGTGTAAAAGTCTGTTCTACATCAGAAGTCTGCTCACTCTGACTAATTCCAGACTGAACGTGAATGATGAACCAGAAGATAAACTCTATGCTGAAGCTGAACTGGGTACAGACCTTAAAGCTAAATCTGTTCAGAAGCAGATATGTTCAGACCTAGATTGCAAAGTCTATCGCAACTCAGACTCAGATTGTAAAGTCTATTGCTCTCAGACTTTACATCCAGATTCGACATAACGTAATACAAGCCCAATCATATAATGGCTAGTGATTTGGTTTGGATTCCACATCAAGATTGATTTGATTGATTCAATCTAATTGATTGACGATTGAATCTTGAAGACAAGAACTTTCTATATGAAGAAGCTTTACTTATGGAAACCAAGATTTCGTTTGTATGGGCGATCGGAATCAATTTGGGATTCTACCTTTGTCACTCAACGGCTACCAAATCTTCTAGATACAGAGCTGTCCAATGGGTAAATTGGAAGACGATTCTCTGGGATACTGTCCAACGGGTGGTTTGGAAGTGGAGGAGTATTTAAGGAGATGAAGGACCGATAAGCAAGTAAGAGATAGAGCGTAGAATTTATAATTCCAAAGTCTGAGCGACCTTCGATCATACACTTGTCTTTGGAGAGCTTAAACGTTTGTGATCGTGAGAGAAATACCAAAAGAGTGACTTAGTGAGATAGTGTGATCTACTAAGTATTTGCACTCGAAGTTGTAATCTCTTGTTGATTGCATAGTGGAATCCAGCCAAGAAGGCTGTTAGCGTGGGAGAGTAAACGTAGGCTTGGATTAAGCCGAACCACTATAAACATTGTGTTCTTATTCTCTTCCCTAACTCCTTTGTTTGAAGTTTATTTTATTCCGCATATATTTGCCAAGATTTATTTTAAACACCTATTCAACCCCCTCTAGGTGTTCATACTAGCACTCTCACTGTGCATAGTACAGGTCCACGAGTTTTGCCATACCTCCCGCAAGGACCATTCTTATAAGGCATCCCCTCTCATAAGGCATCCCCCCCCCCATAGGTTGATCCCTTCTATTCTTCCCAAAGTTTCTTTTCTTCTTCGCCTCTTATGGTGCTCCACGAGAGTGATAAGGACTTTTCCATGACAGATCTCATTGGTCCGTTGGTCTATCCATCCATCACTCTCAGCCTTTTCCTTGATCAATTCTTATTCCACGAGCTGGGCTCGCTTGTATATCTTAGTATAATCCTTAATATTGAAAGGTACTAACTGCTTTTCAATATAAGTCCTTAAACCTTTCAAGAATCACTCAGCCTTTTCTTGAAGGTCCTCAACTAGTCTAGGAGCCTACTTGGAAAACTCAAAGAATTTAGCCACATAATAGTCCATAGTGAGTTATTTCCGACTCAGTTCAACAAACTCAATCATCTTTCGGTCATTGGCACAATTCGAAAAATGCTTCTTGTAAAAAGCTTTCATGAAGTCATCCCACGTTCCTACCGAATCAGGTAGAAAGATGGTGTCCTGAGATGCTCTCCACCAATACTTCGCATCCCCCTCCAACTAGTACTCTACCAAGACCATCTTCTCTGCATTGTTACAATCAACCAGTTTGAAGATTCATTCCATACAGTCAATCCATTTCTCTGCCTCTTTAGAGTCTCCTATTCCAGAGAAAATTGGAGGTTTCAGTTTCAAAAACTGTTCTACTAGCCCCTGGGTACGTCTTTCTCCCCCGGGTTGCAATAGAGGTTGGACCTGAGGTTGAGGTTGAGGTTGGGATTGGGGTTGGGATTGGGGTTATTGTTGTGTTTGCCTTTCCATTATAGTTGTCAGTATCATATATGTGTCTTCCATTCGTGGTTCAGCCTTTGAAGTAGAAACATCAGCTCTTAGTCTATCGGTACGGGCCATTTTCCTTGTTTTGCCCAAATAAAATCAATGACAGTAGGTTGCTATACAATCAACAAACAGCACAAAACTTGTGCTCATATAGAGTCAAGAGTGACTTTTGTCACTCGTTGATCCATAAACTTTCTATGACATCTTCCAGTCCTTATTCTATTTGAATGCCTTATCACTCCATTTAATCCTTAACCCTGATACCACACAAATGCTTGTTGATCCATAAACTTTCTATGACATCTTCTAGTCCTTATTCTATTCAAATGCCTTATCACTCCATCTAACCTTTAAGCTCTGATACCACACAAATGGGCAGCACATCACGTCTGCCATTCCTGGCGCACGCGACAACTCCTTTCATTCCAACTCGCTCTTTTAGAAAAACAACGCAGCGAGTATCGACTGCAAACTCGCGATACTTTCAAAACCTAGAAATGAATAAGCAGAAGCAAAAAAAAAAAAAAAGCAATAAAAGAAAGAGAACAACTGTAAAACTGGGGGACAACCATCAAGCTTCATTTCTTTCCTATGGCAGGCTTATTTATATACAGAGAGTTCAAGCAAGTTTCTCAAAAAACAAAAGACACGGGGCTTAAAAAAAAAAAACAAACAAACAAACAAAAGAATAGAAACCTAGCATCTACATGATTGCCCTTCCCTGGCCTCATCCTATAGAACTCTCTTTCTAGCTATTCGCCTATCATGCCATCTATCCACCTCCATCTCAGATTTTGGCTGCCCCCTCAATGGCCTACCTATCGTGCAGGACCGACTCTATCGTGACCACCACTTTGTAGTGGGAGAGGTCCCACCAAGCGTCCACCAACACAGCCATACATGGCCACAAATCGAAGAGCGATGGAGCCTATAGGCACTTTTATGTGTTAGGGAAATCCCTTTTGATGTTTTGAAGATGACAAAATAAATCAAAGACTACTAACGTGTTTAATGGTTAAGTAATAGACCATGTAGATAATAGAACATGTAAAGGATATTATCAAAGTCTAAAGACAGCCAGAATACTGAACATAACACATGTCCAAAGTATATTCTGTGTCAAAGTCTGAAGACTGCTAGACTTTAGTGTCAAAGTTTGTTCTATATTAGAAGTTTACTCACTCTGACAAATTCCAGACTGAACGTGAATGAAGAACCAGAAGACAGACTTTATGCTAAAGCTGAACTAGAAGACAAACTCTATGCTGAAGCTGAACTTATTCAGACTATGTTCAGACCTTAAAGTTAAATCTGTTTAGAAGTAGAATATGTTCAAACCCAGATTGTAAAGTCTATTGCACTCAGACTTTACATCCAGATTCGACAGAACGTAACACAAGCCCCAATCATATAAAGGTTAGTGATCTGGTTTGGATTCTACATCAAGATAAATTTAATTGACTTAATCTAATTGATTGACAATTGGATATTGAAGACAAGAACTTTCTATACGAAGAAACTCTACTTATTAAAACCAAGATTCTGTTTGTATGGGCGATCAGAATCAATTTGGAATTCTACTTCTATCACTCAACGGCTACCAAATCTTCTAAATACAGATCTGTCCAACTGGTAGATTGGAAGACGATCCTCGAGATATTGTCCAACGGCTAGTTTGGAAGTGGAAGAGTATTTAAGGAGATGAAGGACCAATGAGCAAGTAAGAGACGGAGCGTAGAATTTATAATTTCAAAGTCTAAGCGACCTTCAATCATCCACTTGTCTCTTATGAGCTTAAACGTTTGTGATCGTGAGAAAAATACCAAAAGAGTGACTTAGTGAGATAGTGTGATCTACTACTAAGTGTTTGCACTCAAAGTTGTAATCTCTTGTTGATTGCATAGTGAAATCCAGCCAAGAAGGCTGTTAGCGTGGGAAAGTGGACGTAGGCTTGGATTAAGCCGAACCACTATAAACATTGTATTCTTATTCTCTTTCCTGAATTCCTTTATTTTGTTCGTAGTTCTATTTAACTGCTAAAGTCTAATCTCGCTCAAAGTCTGCTACTCTTCAGACTCAGTTTCAAAAATCTGTTGTTATTCAGACTCGGGTTAAAAGTAAAGGTTTTCACTGTATTTTGCATAATCTATTTTTACACTTATTCACCCCTCTCTAAGTGTTCGTACTAGCACTTTCACTATGCCTACAATCATCAAGCAAACGACTTGGAGGAAAGTGGCTCCGGGCAAGTGAGGGTCTTCCACCTCGTCACAGTACCAGGAGAAATTCACGGGCGTGCCATACAGAACTTGATAGGAAGCAAGCGGGATCAACTTGACTCAACCTGGAAAAATTGTAAAATCAACTGAGGTGAGTAAAACTCAGCAAGTGGAGGATCCGCTAACTAGGTATAAGCATAAAACCACTAACAAATAGGGTGACACAACTTGCTTGAGAACCTTTTTATAAGCATCATCAGTAAGGGACCTTCAACCATGGACCCTTCTTGAGATCAAAAACACAATAATCACAACTTGCTTAAGAACCTTACTATTCACGTGGGTGGCCTCTACCAAGCTCTCACAAACAATGATGTATACCAATAATATCATTTCTCATTAACAAAGAGTACAACACGCACAGGCAACATTAAAAGCATCAATACAAACTATTATATGCACATATGTCATCATGTATGCCACCACACATCATAGTATAACAATGCATGCACATGATCATGCGTAGACAGCCATTGTCCTCACAACAAACATACGTGGCTCCTCGAGGAGTCTAGCTGCCACCATCTTTTGCAAAGTTAGGGCATAACCCATCTAGGCATCTCGCACCCTATCTCGCATCTCAAGGCATCCCTTGAGGAACTTACGCCTTGTTCCCTAGCTTTTGGAGAGTGCCTAGTTCCTCCCTCACTTACTAGCCTCTCCAGGCATCCTGCACCCAAGGCATTTGGTGAGAATCGAATCCTTCACCAGGCAACCGAAGGGCACCACAGGCATCTTGCACCCAACCTAGCATCACGAGGAACCCCTGAGAGTCCTACAGTACCCACCCTCAAGCTTCCAGAGGGCACCGCATTACCCCTCCCAGGTATCTCACACCCGAGGCATCGTCGTCACGAGGACCAACGGTAGTCGATTGTACCATTATCATAGTGCAGCAATTCAATAATCTAATATCACATAAGGCAATGCAATACTATTTGCAAGTAAAAGGAACAAGCCAATCGGTCCATACATTATTTATCTAACCAACCATCAGCACTTTCCAACTTGATGTCTATAGTCTTACTGGGAAGTTGTACCTATGGTCAACAGAAAAGAATATGTAAATTTAAGATGCAATCCAAATGTCCATAAATTCTAGCATGCACAATAAAACGTCCAAATCTTACTATAGGCCCTATACAATCTGGGACTCTTGCGGGTTAAAATCCAACTCATTCTTATTGCGATGGAAGGAGCTAATGAATTACTACGATATTACCCATTCTGACAATCGTCGTTTTCCTATAAGTCAGGTATGGGTCCTAGATTCCAATAGGCTCGGTAAGGAGGCACTATGGCCAATAGCTTCCCACATCTTCATTTTCCTTAATTTTGTCAATCTACTTCCTAGACTAACTAATTCAAATTTACGTATAAAGCTGGAATTAAGACAGCGAGGCCTAGAACTCATCCGAGTGACATAGACCAAGCTGTTTCATCACCTCATCAACCGGATTTGATTCAACGTACTACAAAACAGAGTAATTCGAAGTCGAGAAGTTTTCAAACTAACTTAGGACCACTTGGTTCGAGCATGCTAGCTGTCCTAAGGATAAAGAAGGTTCGAGATAATCCAAACATCACTTCGGCATCCCCTCAGCCTCCATCCATGTGGATTCCGAGGTCCTGTCACTACCGGAGCTCCCTCGGCGGCACTAAGCAGTCCCTAGTTAAACTCTAGTCGCACACAAACTACCCCGATTATGAAGTTGATCCAGGGAAATCCAGATAGGGTTCCGAAGTTTCCCGAGCCTCTTGGGCTGCGCATGACATAGCTTCGTTCCCGGGGAAGAGTTTTTTTCAGAAATAGTTCTTTTCTATTTCGCTCTGGGAACAATTTCTGAGTAAAGAACCCCGTTTGATAACGACACAAAATTTCTACTCCCGCAATAGAAAAAGAATAGAAATGCGTTTGGTAACGCAACAATTTCTTTTTTGTATTTATTCATTTTTATTTTTGCCGACGGATCGCCGCAGCCGCGGCTGGCCCGGCGTCGGCGGCGGCGGTGGGCGGCGGCGGGGCGCGGGCAGCCGGCGACGGCGGCGCGGGGCGGCGACCGCCGGCCGCCGGGCGGCGACCCGCCGCCGCCGATCGTGGCGACGGCAGAATCGGAGACGGGCGGCGAGCCGGCCGCCGGCCGGCGACGCAGAATCGGCGGGCGCCGGCCGGGCCGCCGGTCGGCGACGGGTAACCGGGTAGCCGGGCGGGGCGGGGCGGCCGGCCGCGGTCGGGCGACGGTAACGGCGGGCGGCGGGCGACCGGCCGGCCGCCCGGTGGCGACGGTAAACCGGCGGCAGCGCCGGCCGCCGCCGGTCGGCGACGGCAACCGGCGGCGGCGGCGGCGAGCCGGGTCGGCCGCCGGTCGGCGACGGTAACTGGCGGCGGCGGCGGCGATGCGGCGGCGGCGGCGGCGACCGGCGACCGGCGGCGGCGGCGGCGACCGGCGACCGGCGGGGCGGCGGCGGCGACCGGCGACCGGCGGCGGCGGCGGCGACCGGCGATCGGCGGCGGCGGCGGCGGCGACCGGGCGACTGGGCGGGGCGGCGGCGACCGGCGACCGGCGGCGGCGCACGGGCGACCGGCGGCGGCGGCGGCGGCGGCGATCGGCGGCGGCGGGCGCGACCGGCGGCGGCGGCGGCGGCGGCGACCGCGGCGGCGAATGGCGGCGACCGGCGGCGGCGACCGGGCGGCGGCGACCGGCGGCGGCGACCGGGCGGCGGGCGCGGCGGCGACCGGCGACGGCGACCGGCGCGACGGGCGACGGCGACGGCGATCGGGGCGGGCGGCGCGGCGGTAACCGGCGGTAACCGGCAACCGGCGACCGGGCGGTAACCGGCGACCGGGCGGCAGTAACGGCCGACAGCTGGGCCGGGCGGCGGCGGTGGCTTTGGGCGGTTGACGGTGGTCGCGGCAAGAAAATAAAATTAAAAAAAGAAAATCAGCTTACTTCTAGAAATTGTTCAGGGAACAATAAACAACTTTTTTGCTTCTCAAAACTGTTCCGGGAACAAAACGGGAACAAAAAATTGAGAAATTGTTCGGGAACAAATGTTTTACCAAACAGGTTTCTGTTCTTTTTTTGTTCCGGGGAACCAAAGAACAGAAATTTTGAGGAACAGAAACGTTGTCATGCAGCACCTTGATCTCCCCAACTAGTATAATCCCAAGCTGAAATTGACTCTAACGAAGCTTGATAACAAAACGGGGTCTATTGGCTGTCAACTGAGCAAATCTCGACACCTACAACTCACCAACACTGGCCGACAGCATCAGAGGTCTACTCGGTTCAAGAGCGGCATTCTGACACCCAACTTCGGACTCAACAGCTACAGCAATCCATAGATCACACATGCAAAGCTATAAGAAGCTTATCCGTGCACCCTAGACCCTAAGGACAGCTCCTCTTGTTCCCAACCCAGCTCTGGACAGAGCTTCGACACCCAAATTCCGCACCTAAACAGTGAAAACAAGCGCCGATTTCCACATGCATAGCTAGGCGGAGCTACTCCGTATAATCAAGACCTTAATAGCAGCTCTAGACTTGTACCAAGTCAATTGAAACTCTACCTGCCTGGCTCGCGCTTACGGAGGAGAGAGAAGAGATGCCGGACGAGCTGAGGGCTTCGCGGTCAGCTGTGGTGGCTCCGAAGCAAGGCAGAACAGAGTTGGTCGCTGCTGGGCAAAGGATCCGAAGCTGTAAGGGTGCTCATGACCGGGTCTGGTTCGAGTGAAGGAAAGAAAATGGAGGAGGGAAGTGTTGGGGTGTTGACGAAGAAGGAAATGAAGTGACGGTGGAGTGGGCGAGTGGGTCTAAGAATCTGCTGGTTATATTCTAGTGACAAGGTTGGATTGAGCAATACCAGAGGCGAAGATGGCAGCCCATGACAATTTACTTAGCAAGGAAAGGGTGAGTGTTTCTTGGCTAATTGGAAATTGCTATTTTAGCCAAAGATAAGCTGACTAAGGGTCCGTTCGTTTCACAGAAAATGGCCTATTTTTGGAAAATATTTTTCCGGAAATCATTTTCCAGAAAAATGATAATATTTTCTGGTGTTCGTATAAAACCTGAAAATGTTTTGGAAAATATTTTCTGGTGTTTGGTAAGGAAATATTTTCCGCTCACCAGATTAGCGAGTGTGAGCGTCAAGCTCGAGGCTTGCCAAATCGACGAGCGCGACCTTGAGATTGACAAATTTGAGGTTCACCTAGTGACGGTCAACGATTAGCAAAGAAAGAAGAAGATGGGAAACAAAGAAAATAAAAAGGAAAAAAAGAAAAGAAATTAAAAATAATTCGAATTAAAAAGAAAAAGAAAATTTAAAAATAATTCGAATAAAAAAAGAAAATAAGAAGGAGAAATGGAAGAAGAAGGAGAAAGGGGAGGAGGAAGTGAGGATTTGTAGAGGTGTGAGATAAGAGAGATCAAGTGAGGAAAATATTTTCCCCTCATTTAGAAGACTTTTTTCCTTTCATGGAAAATATTTTCCCCCAGAAATTCATTTTCCGTGAAACGAACACCAAAAAATCCGGAAAACATTTTCTTAGAAATTATTTTCCGTAAACGAACGGAGCTTAAAGAAAAAAAAATCCGTCGATTTGGTTAAACGATCAGCGGTGGTGAATGGTGCCATTGGTGGCCTTGCGATGGAGCGAATGGAAACAAAGTCAAGGCCCAAAAAGAAAGTAAGAGTCTCGCATAGAGAGAAATGTTGCGTCACAACGAGCACGTGTTGGCTAAGTGCCAATACAACGAGACCGTTCTGCAAACCAACCAAAATCTTTAAATTACGGTTCAAAATATAAGATTCCCAAATTAAACACAAAGGAAAAAAATTAACGTAATCTAATTAAAAGAAACATCAAGGCATAAATAGATAAATTATAATAAAGTAAAATAATTGCAATTATTTTTTTCATTAACGAAAATAATGCTTTTGCTAATTGAACAACATACCTAAATTCCCATCGATCCAAAGTTAAAATATCTCAGTAATATACTGCCAAGGTTAGTCGAAAATTAGGATGTCACATTTATATCCAGTTTATGGCTTGGTTTCTGAATCCACATCGGTTGTGTGTACTTATAAGCATGAGAATTAGTTGTATAAGGTTTTGGAGTAAATAAATTGATGTTATTTCGTCTACTGTCGTGCTTTGTCCGTGGCAAATAGACATGTCCATGCTCGCTGAGGATCGGGCTTTCACATGAATTTTGGAACTATCAAGGCCAGGTCCATTTAATAGACAATATCAATTGGGGTTGGCCCAGAGAAACCACTCTATTTGGACTCTATCCACTAGCCTTGAGTCATCTTCCACATGTCACTAAATTCAGGTCCTTATTTTGATTTCTTATTCATTGGGTGAACAGGAGCTAGTAGCCACCATCAGCCACATCTTGGTCGAATCGAATATGCTCGGTCAAATGACAATATCCAGTACTTATACAATATATTTTCACTTTCTCCAATATAAGAAAAAAAAAACAATGTTGTTTTTTCCCTAGGAAAAGAAAAATAATTCCAAGAAGGGGGGACCTCGGTTTGTTAATAGGAAATGCGACCCCCAATGACGGGGTTGCTCGTCCCTTTATCTAGCTTTTTTTTTTTTTTTTTTTTTTTGAAAAGTCCAGAAAGTTACATGTTCAAATATGTTCTAAAGTGGCAGCGCAAGTGTTAAGATTCGCGGCCAGCATTGTTCACGAGGAGGAAGAAGACAAATTGAGAATAGAATATGTGCGACGAGAGCGCATGGGCTGGCTAAAAAGTTGCTAAAATTTGCCAATTTAAAATTGGAATCATCACGTCCACCGTAAATTTAATTTTTTTTAACATCTTCGTCTTTTCTATTTTGGTCGATACATTTTCATCTTCACATAGGGGATAAAAAATAAATTCTATTACACAATTATCTCTAAATAAATATGTATCATATCCAGATGTGGATATATAAAAGAAATCCTTTACATTGTCATTGAAAATGATATAGAAGACGAATACAAGCGAAATCCCCAAACCATATGTCTTAAATTTTATTTTCTTTTTTTTGTCTGATTTATGGACATGTATTGTATATCTAGAAGGTAGCACGTTCTTTAGAAAAGTTTCACGTGACGGTCCAATATTCATTTGTGCATTTGCCTATATTCAGGGAGTTTAAAAAATTGAACTTGTTGAAAAGTGTTAGGCACTTCATTCAAAGTAATCCTCGATCCTAATTAAGTGGACCTATATGTTTTGAACGATAATAGCCTTCACCGGTTTTGCTAATAAAGAGCATTAGCTAGAAAGAAAAAACAATAGAATTTTTATCTTAAAGTGAGCCAACCATGTTCATGGGTATTGGTTGGCTAGTTCATAGTGAAAACATCAGCTCCGTTCTTAGCTAAACCCACACCACATCCAACTTTTTCTTTAGTGGAGAGAGAGAGAGAGAGAGAGAGAGGAATACAAGTATATGCTTCGCTTTTTCGCTTTTTAACATCTTCGTCTTTTCTTTTTTGGTTGATACATTTTCATCTTCACATAGGGGATAAAAAATAAATTCTATTACACAATTATCTCTAAATAAATATGTATCATATCCAGATGTGGATATATAAAAGAAATCATTTACATTGTCATTGAAAATGATATAGAAGACAAATACAAGCGAAATCCCCAAACCATACGTCTTAAATTTTATTTTCTTTTTTTTGTCTGATTTATGGACATGTATTGTATATCTAGAAGCTAGCACGTTCTTTAGAAAAGTTTCACGTGATGGTCCAATATTCATTTGCACATTTGCCTTTATTCAGGGAGTTTAAAAAATTGAACTTGTTGAAAAGTGTAAGGCACTTCATTCAAAGTAATCCTTGATCCTAATTAAGTAGACCTATATGTTTTGAATGATAACAGCCTTCACCGGTTTTGCTAATAAAGAGCATTAGCTAGAAAAAAAAAAAAAAACAATAGAATTTTTATCTTAAAGTGAGCCAACCATGTTCATGGGTATTGGTTGGCTAGTTCATACTGAAAACATCAGATCTGTTCTTAGCTAAACCCACACCACATCCAACTTTTTCTTTAGTGGAGAGAGAGAGAGAGAGAGAGAGAGAGAGAGAGAGAGAGAGAGAGAGAGAGAGAGAGAGAGAGAGAGAGGGGAGGGAATATACAAGTATATGCTTCACTTTTTAACATCTTCATCTTTTCTTTTTTGGTCTATACATTTTTTTTTCGTGCTGGAGGAACCGCCTCCGCTGGTAGCCGAAACGTAAACCCCCAAGTGCTACGTAAGCGGGAGGACCCACCACCCCGGCAACACACTTAAGTCACCAAGTAACTCTGCAGAGCCTTTGCTTCGCAAAGGTTTGAACTCCTCACCTCTTTCGCAAAGGTTCATTGAAGCTTACCCAACGAAGCCACCATGGCCGGTGGTGATACATTTTCATCTTCACATAGGGGATAAAAAATAAATTCTATTACACAATTATCTCTAAATAAATATGTATCATATCCATATGTGGATATATAAAAGAAATCCTTTACATTGTCATTGAAAATGATATAGAAGAAGAATACGAGCGAAATCCCCAAACCATATGTCTTAAATTTTTTTCTTTTTTTTGTCTGATTTATGGACATGTATTGTATATCTAGAAGGTAGCACGTTCTTTAGAAAAGTTTCACGTGACGGTCCAATATTCATTTGCGCATTTGCCTTTATCCAGGGAGTTTAAAAAATTGAACTTGTTGAAAAGTGTAAGGCACTTCATTCAAAGTAATCCTCGATCCTAATTAAGTGGACCTATATGTTTTGAACGATAACAGCCTTCACCGGTTTTGCTAATAAAGAGAATTAGCTAGAAAGAAAAACAATAGAATTTTTATCTTAAAGTGAGCCAACCATGTTCATGGGTATTGGTTGGCTAGTTCATACTGAAAACATCAGCTCCGTTCTTAGCTAAACCCACACCACATCCAACTTTTCTTTAGTGGAGAGAGAGAGAGGAATACAAGTATATGCTTCGCTTTTCGCTTTTTAACATCTTCATCTTTTCTTTGTCGGTCGATACATTTTCATCTTCACATAGGGGATAAAAAATAAATTCTATTACCCAATTATCTCTAAATAAATATGTATCATATCCAGATGTGGATATATAAAAGAAATCCTTTACATTGTCATTGAAAATGATATAGAAGACGAATACAAGCGAAATCCCCAAATCATACATCTTAAATTTTATTTTCTTTTTTTTGTCTGATTTATGGACATGTATTGTATATCTAGAAGCTAGCACGTTCTTTAGAAAAGTTTCACGTGATGGTCCAATATTCATTTGCACATTTGCCTTTATTCAGGGAGTTTAAAAAATTGAACTTGTTGAAAAGTGTAAGGCACTTCATTCAAAGTAATCCTTGATCCTAATTAAGTAGACCTATATGTTTTGAATGATAACAGCCTTCACCGGTTTTGCTAATAAAGAGCATTAGCTAGAAAAAAAAAAAACAATAGAATTTTTATCTTAAAGTGAGCCAACCATGTTCATGGGTATTGGTTGGCTAGTTCATACTGAAAACATCAGCTCTGTTCTTGGCTAAACCCACACCACATCCAACTTTTTCTTTAGTGGATAGAGAGAGAGAGAGAGAGAGAGAGAGAGAGAGAGAGAGAGAGAGAGAGAGAGAGAGTGAGAGAGAGAGAGAGGGGGTGAATATACAAGTATATGCTTCACTTTTTAACATCTTCATCTTTTCTTTTTTGGTCTATACATTTTTTTTTCGTGCTAGAGGAACCGCCTCAGCTGGTAGCCAAAGCGTAAACCCCCAAGTGCTACGTAAGCGGGAGGACCCACCACCCCCGGCAACACACTTAAGTCACCAAGTAACTCTGCCAAAGCCTTTGCTTCGCAAAGGTTTCGAACTCCTCACCTCTTTCGCAAAGGTTCATTGAAGCTTACCCAACGGAGCCACCATGGCCGGTGGTGATACATTTTCATCTTCACATAGGGGATAAAAAATAAATTCTATTACACAATTATCTCTAAATAAATATGTATCATATCCAGATGTGGATATATAAAAGAAATCCTTTACATTGTCATTGAAAATGATATAGAAGAAGAATACGAGCGAAATCCCCAAACCATACATCTTAAATTTTTTTCTTTTTTTTGTCTGATTTATGGACATGTATTGTATATCTAGAAGGTAGCATGTTCTTTAGAAAAGTTTCACGTGATGGTCCAATATTCATTTGCGCATTTGCCTTTATCCAGGGAGTTTAAAAAATTGAACTTGTTGAAAAGTGTAAGGCACTTCATTCAAAGTAATCCTCGATCCTAATTAAGTGGACCTATATGTTTTGAACGATAACAGCCTTCACCGGTTTTGCTAATAAAGAGAATTAGCTAGAAAGAAAAAACAATAGAATTTTTATCTTAAAGTGAGCCAACCATGTTCATGGGTATTGGTTGGCTAGTTCATACTTAAAACATCAGCTCCGTTCTTAGCTAAACCCACACCACATCCAACTTTTTCTTTAGTGGAGAGAGAGAGAGAGAGAGAGGAATATACAAGTATATGCTTCGCTTTTTAACATCTTCATCTTTTCTTTTTTGGTCGATACATTTTTATTTTTTTTTGGTAACCCAGGGAACCCCCGTAAGCCGGCAACCCAGCGAAGTAAACCTTGGAGCAGGTAGAGTCACCACGACCCTTGCCTGCAGGATAAGTCGTGGGTTCCTTTCCAACAAGGCAGACGACACAAGGAATCGAACACTGGACCTCTCGCGAAAGGAACGAGTGCTCAACCAACTACGCCGCCACCATGGGTGGTTTTTGGTCTATACATTTTCATCTTCACATAGGGGATAAAATAAATAAATTCTATTACACAATTATCTCTAAATAAATGTGTATCATATCCATATGTGGATATATAAATGAAATCCTTTACATTGTCATTGAAAATGATATAAAATAAGAATACGAGTGAAATCCCCAAACCATACATCTTAAATTTTTTCTTTTTTTTTTGTCTGATTTATGGACATGTATTGTATATCTAGAAGCTAGCACGTTCTTTAGAAAAGTTTCACGTGACGGTCCAATATTCATTTGTGCATTTGCCTTTATCCAGGAAGTTTAAAAAATTGAACTTGTTGAAAAGTGTAAGGCACTTCATTCAAAGTAATCCTCGATCCTAATTAAGTAGACCTATATGTTTTGAACGATAACAGCCTTCACCGGTTTTGCTAATAAAGAGCATTAGCTAGAAAAAAAAAAAAAAACAATAGAATTTTTATCTTAAAGTGAGCCAACCATGTTCATGGGTATTGGTTGGCTAGTTCATACTGAAAACATCAGCTCCGTTCTTAGCTAAACCCACACCACATCCAACTTTTTCTTTAGTGGAGAGAGAGAGAGAAGAATATACAAGTATATGCTTCGGTTTTTAACATCTTCATCTTTTCTTTTTTGGTCGATACATTTTCATCTTCACATAGGGGATAAAAAATAAACTCTATTACATAATTATCTCTAAATAAATATGTATCATATCCAAATGTGGATATACAAAAGAAATCCTTTACATTGTCATTGAAAATGATATAGAAGAAGAATACGAGCGAAATCCCCAAATCATACATCTTAAATTTTTTCTTTTTTTTTGTCTGATTTATAGACATGTATTGTATATCTAGAAGCTAGCATGTTTTTAGAAAAGTTTCACGCCGACTTAACCACATAGGTCTAAGTTTCAACGAAAACAGCCAAGAAATTGGCCTTGAATCAAACAAAATTCTCCTTATGCAAACCCTTAACCACCGCGACTTCCGCCACTCAATTATCCTCTATATGTTGGATTAGCTAAAGGCTATTCTTCCCCATGGTGGTGCGACTGGAAGGGTCCAAAGTTGAGCAATGGGTTGCAGGAATTTGACCGGAATCCGTGACTTTCCTCTTGGCCCTAAAATGCCCGATTTACTATTCATCTTGAAACCCCACGAAAATACACCTGAAACATGACATAAACAAGTCAGAGATACTAATATGCTTTGATACCAAATGTTAGACATAAATTAACGATTGTAATCACACAATGAAGAACAAAATTCCAGCATTGATTAGAATCATATGCAGAAAACAGGATTGATAATAAACTGACCTCTAGCCATTATTTGAGTTTGTGTTTGTTAGAAATCCATGGAGATTCGATGAAATTACGAGCACACTCTACTAACCCAATCCCCTCATGTACTAATGGTGTATTTCCTAATAAGATGATTTATGTTAGACTTTGTGATTATCCTTACGTAAAATGAACGTTTGTCTTTTATAAACCGCTTCCCATCAATGTGGTTACCAAAAGGGCAGTTGTTATGAAAGATTGTAAACATGGAAACCGTACGATGGATAACCATTACTTAAAAGAGAAAAGTGGGTCAATGTCTGAGAATAAGTTTTTTATTTTAAAAAATCATATCCCTAAAAAATGTGGGGATCACGTTATAGATTATAAGATGCCCATTCGACATTGAAATAGGGAAAAACAAAGTTGAAATGAAGAATGTTCTAAGTACAAAGGTTTGAGATATAAGCTTCATCTTTAGCAAGAAGAGTAACTTTTGTGTAAGAGAGATTATTTTATTCAAACATATTGTCCCGAAAAAAGGTTTTCAGATTTAAATAATTTTAAAAGATACTATCTAAACTACTTCAAGAAATGTGAAGAGAAGTGCCTGTTCAAATGTATTGTTTCTGAGAGAGGTGTCTATTCTTGCATATATTAAGCAAATATTATTTTAAGGACATATCATCTAAACAATTTCGAAGAATCAGTGCTATTTGTCTTAGACTGAAGGAACTAGAAATTTGGGAGCAGCAAAACAAATTTATTCTTTCGAAAACAAATATAATCTAAAATACCATTTAATTCGAAGGGATATGTGTGTTTACCGCTCAAACACATAATTTTGAAAAGAGGTGTTAGCAGAACGAATCAACTATCTAAAACAAGCGTATTGTTTCAATGAAATAACTAACCTCTAGCTGTTATGATTCAACTTTCAACCCAAAATTAAGGGTTAGGATTTTGATGTCCATGAGTGAATGCTAGAAATCATGACAAAGAGACCACTTAAAAGAATGTAATATGACATATACAAAAAAGAGAAGAGAACTGTGTTTTTTTATTTTTTTAATGTAGCGTCTTAAACAGAAGCATATATTCGTGCAAATATGCAATTATGTTAAAATAAGTAATTTCCAGCTTGAAGGAATGAACTTCATTCAAATGTATGAAAGATACAAAAGGATTCATTGTTATGGACATTGTCTTGCTCTCTAATTTTCCTTTGCATGGTCCTTTTTTTTTTCACATGTACCTTTGCTTTGTCCTTTGTAAGGACAGATCATCCGCCAAAACGAATCAGAAAAGCTCGATGAAGATTGCCGATTTTCAAGTTCAAGCCACTAGAGAGTACGAAATTTTGCAAAAGCTCGCTGGCATTTTGTCACAAAAGAGGCAGATTGTTTAATTAATAGGTAAAATCCGGCTATGTTTTTTCTTCATCCCAGGTGCACTTCACTCCACGTCAAAAACAGAAAAAAAGGGAAATTACTTTTAGGGACTTGTTTGGTAACTGGCAAAATAGTAACCGATTATATTTTTTTGTTGGATAACTTTTTTGTTCCGTGAATAGATTTGGAACAAAATAAAAAAGAAAAAAAAATTATTTCTTTTTTCTCTAGAATAATTCCATAATCAAATCCATTTTCTTTTTTTTTCCTTTTTTCTTTTCTTCTTTTCTTTTTGCCTTTTCTTCTTCTCCTTCTTCCTTTGGCCGATTGTTGGCCTCAACTAGGTTGGTGACCTTGTCAGAGCATCACCTGCCCCGACAAGGCCGAGCCTCATTGGCCAAGCCTCTTTGGGGGCTAGGTGAGGCTTGGCCTTGCCTTGGCTAGGCGAGCTCGGCCTTGCCCAAATCTATAAGGTAGAGCTCACCTAGCTATTGGCAAGGCTCGACCTCGCTAAGCCACCACGAGGTCGGCCTCGCCAAAGTCTAGTGACGTCACCAAGATGAAGGCCAACAAGGGCAGTTGGACGAGGCTCGGCCTCGCCTTAGCTAGGCGAGCCTCACCTAGATCTAGCGAGGCTGAGCTCACCCAGTTGCCGGCGAGACTTGACCACGCTAGGCCACCACGAGGGCAGCATTGCTCGTCCTTGGCGAGGCCAACCTCATGGTGGCCGGCGAGGCTCAACCTCACCAGTGGCTGAGCGAGCTTGGCCTCACCAAATCTAGGTGAAGCCAAGCTCACCCAATCAAGGTGAGACCAAGCCTTGCCTAACTATCAACAAGGCTCGGTCAACAAGGCTGGCCTTGTCGAGGGCCAACGATGCTCTAACACGAGATCACCAATTAAAGGAAGAAGGAGAAGAAGAAAAGGAAAAAAGAAAAAAAAAAAAAAAATTATAATAAAATTATTACAAAATTAAAAGAAATTCTAAATCACAAAAGAATTTGAGGTCTTATCAAACACATTTTTATCTCGGGAATATAAATTTTGGATAATTACCAAACACCTTCAAATGTTCATAAACTCATCTAAGGAATAGAATAAAAAAAAAATCATTTCTAAGCAAAATTTGTTCCTGAAAGCATAATGATTACCAAATAGGTCTTTAACACAAAAGTCTCACGTGATGGTCCATTATTTATTTGCTCATTTGCCTTTATAGTGGTGTTTAAAAATCTTGAACTTTGTTCAAAAGGGCCAGACACTTCATTCAAAGTCAACCTCGATATTAGTTAATAGACCTATATGGTTTGGAGAAAAGAAATACCTTCACTAATACAGAGCATTAGCTGGGGGAGAAAACAGTGAACTTTGATTTTAAAGTGAGCCAGCCAAGATAATGGGTATTGGTTGGCTAGTTCATACCGAAAACTTCAACTTAGTTCTTAGCTAAAGCCACGCACTTCCACCTCTTTCTTTAGGATGGAGAGAGAATAAACAAATATACAAGTTTTGCTTCTCAAAAAAGAGAAAACAGAACCACTTTACCACCGATAAAATGAGAGAAAGTCAATTAAATCTTATAATAATTGTAATTGCTTAATTGAAAAAAAAAAAAAAAAAAAAAAAGAAGCAATGCAGTCACTGTACTGCGAAAAGATATGGAAATATGATGAAAGCATCTAATGACAATCAAACAAACAAAGCCATGACATACTTTGAATTCCCAAATTAGTCTGCATATCCTGAGAGTATCATCTTTACTTTTGCAGGTCAGTGTAACAATTAGCAACACTTTTATTGAGTTGAAGACATCCATGGATAAGAGAAATAGAGATAGTCATACATAGAGCGTGTGACACAGAGTGCCAACGCCCTCCTAGTAACGACGATGTGATTTGATAAAGATAATAAGTTCTTTGAACCACAGAATCATTTTTGTCACACGCCTGTCAAACACTAATCACAAAACTCTCCTCCTCAGCCGCATAGCATCTTGTTGCTTCCCTCGCCATGATGATCACCACCCCAACCCGTCGCCAGGTTGGATCGACCACTCATCCGTCCCTTTCTCTCTCACTCACATGGTTGTGGCTAATAAATCGATTTTAATCCTCTGTAATATTGGAATTTTTTTCACTTTCGGTAAACTATATGATTTTTTTTTTTTTTTTCATGTTGAACTAAATCTTAATTGCCATTTTTTAAAATTTTGTTTGTAAATAATTCCATCCTGTACGTGTTATGGTGGAAAATATGTGAAAATAGGAAGGGAACAAAAGTATCATTCCAATAATTTTGATGATGTTAAGCATGAGAGTTGGCTGTACAGGGAAACATTTCTGAAGCAAGACAAGCAAATTTCACTATAAAGTAAAGTTCGACAATTAGTAATCTATCGAGTCATTCGCGAAATCATTGGCATTTCTCAACATGAAAAGAGAAACACTTAGTAGAGAGAGATAATAATAACAAATATGTTGAACACAAAATATCAACAGAATGAAATAAAATGTTAAGCACAAAAATCTTAAGCATCGACTGATTAATCAATGTTTAAATGATTTGTAGAACAAAACGTGTGTTATTGTGTTGGTCACTCATTGATTTAAATGTTGAGTTCATGTGTAAAGAAATGATATGTTGAAAGAATTTATTTCAAGTCTATTGCCAATGTAAAAAAGAATTTAAGCTTTATTGGATAATTAACATGTTGATGGTTTCTATTGCATAGCTATCTTGAAGCCCATAGGAAAAATTACCAAAAAAGTAATAAACATATTGTAATTATGTCAATTCAATCCTAAACCCCCCTTTTTTTGCCAATTGAGTCCTAAAATTTTTGTAATTATGTCAATTTAGTCTATTTGTCCAATTTTGGCTAGCCAACACTAGCATAACAATTTTTTAATAATTTTAATTTTTTTTTTTACTTTTGATTTTTGATTTTTTTTGATTTTTGTTTCTCTTCTTTCTTCTTTTGCATTCTTTCCCTCACAATGGCTAGTGAGGTGAGGACCACGAAGCCCTTGCCAACTACCAGCAAACATCATGGTCCTCGCTGGCGTCACCCAGATGTAGGTGAGATTGGGGGGCCGCAAGCGAGATGGCTTCACCTAAACTTGAGCAAGGACAGCCTAACCATGGCCTTGCTTGCCACTGGCGAAGGTGGCCTCTCTCGTCGAATGTAGCAAGGCTCAACCTTGCCATCACTAGGCAAGAGTGATCTCACCCAAATCCAACAGTGGGGCAAGCTCACCCTCACCTAGTAATGGTGAAGCAAGCCATACCCTTGGCCAATGAGGTCACCTCAACTCATCGACCGGCCTTCACCTTTGGCTAATTGGCTCAGTTCGATGACCAGCCAAAGGGAGGAGGAAGAGGGGAAAAAAATAAAGACAAAGAAAAAAAAAAAAAAAGGGAAAAAGAAAACATAAATAAAATATTTGATAAAATATTAAAATATTATTAAAAATTATCAACGTCAACGTTGGCTAGCTAAATTTGGCCAAATGGATTGAACTTGTATAATTTAGAACTCAATTGGCGAAAGAAATAAGTTTATGACTAATTTGGCAGTGTTGCAATAGGTTTAGGAATTTTATGGTAATTTTCCCAAAGCCCGTGTGTCATATATTCAATGGTAAATGTCTGAAAAAAGAGTTTATGTTGGTATTGGCTATAACAATCCTTAATGAATTAAGCAGATGCTCATTTGACATTGAAATAGGGAAAATATAGTTGAAATGAAGAATGTTCTAAATTCAAAGGTTTGAGATATGAGCTTCTTCTTTAGCAAGAAAAGAAACTTTCGTATATGAGAGATTATTCTATACATGAAGTAAATCGTAGTAAAATTTAATGTAGTTATGCGAAATGTTAAAAAAGAAGAGGAAATGCAAATCACGTAGCAAGCATTCTACCCAATAACAGACATCATGTTAATCACTTCCGAAAATACAAAGAAATGTGCCTATTCAAACATATTACTTCAAAAAAGGTGTCTAGATCTAAATAATTTTAAAAGATGTTTGCCTAAACTACTTCTAGAAATGTGAAGGATGTTTCTGTACAAATGTATCGTTTCTAAGAGAGGTGTCCACTCTTGCAACTAATAAGAACATATTATTTAAAAGAAACATATCATCTAAACAATTTCAAAGAAACATGTTTTGTCATGTAATAATAATACGAAAGACACCATGATTGTCGGAGCTATTTGTCTTAGACCGGAGGAACAAGAAATTTGAGAGTAGCATAACAAATTTACTGTTTTAGGAAACATACATAAGCTAAACTACTATTTCATTCGAAGAGATACACCTATTTACAGCTTAAACGTGTTATTTTGAAATGAGATGTTAGTCAATAAACGATTCAAAACATGCGTATAACTTCAATGAAATAAACTCCAATCAATCATGTTATTTCTCCGTAGGAGTTTTCAAAGTTTAGGGTTATTTCTTTTCCCTTTAATTGAAAATACAAATTCAGATGCCAGAATTTTGCATTTTGTTAATAATCAATTTCTTTTCCGTATATAGGGAAAAACGCTTTTGAGCCTCCTTTTGAAAAAAAAAAAAAGAATAGGAAAAAACATGATAGACCGTTAACATAGAATAATATAATAAGCTAGGATTTTGTCCTGAAATCGAAGATTGATTTGGGTCAAATCTGTCATAAAAAAACATAGGGACCAATATCAAATAGTACTATAGCCAGGTACAGGACCATTTTGTAATTTGGCCAAATTATCCATTAGCGTTGAAGGCCCATTTTCTAAACTCCCAAATTACATCAGCAAAACCACGTTCAAAGAATAACGTAATCCTCTACCATGGGCAAGTGGAAAGATACAAAAAATCATGAGAAAGAGACTCCATAAAATGTACCATAATATATACAAAAAAGAAGAGATTTGTGTTTTTTTATGTACTGTCTCGAAGAGAAGCATATGTTCGTGGAAATATTCATTGTGTTAGAATAAGTAATACTATATGTTGCAAAGAAGAATTTCATACAAATGAATGAAAGACGTAAAAAAGATTCATTGTTAAGGACATTTGCTTGCACTCTAAATTTTCCTTTGCACGTGCTTTAACCTTCTTTTTTTATTCTTCTGCACATGATCACGTTCACCTTTGCTCTGCCCCATGATAAGGAAGAATCATCCAGCAAAGCGAGTCAGAAAAGCTCGATGAAGAACGCCAATTTTAAACCCACTCGAGAGTACGAAAGTCTGCAAAAACTGGCTGGCATTTTGTCACGTTAGAGGCAGATTAATTAATGAACAGGTAAAATCCAGCTATGCTTTCTCTTCATCCCAAGTGCGCTTCACCCGAAGTCCAAAACAGAATAAAGAAATCCGCTATACTGCACCCTGTTTTAATTATTCAATCTTCTCAGAATTGGGTTCCTCTTCTCCACCATGTTAAGCTACAAGAACCATATAAGAAAGACAAATCCATCTTACTGAAACGATCAGAAAACAGACAAACAATTACCGACCTCTTGTTAGGCGTTGCCCAAAACTACATGTCAAAAGTGAAAAGGAAACTTTAAGAGCGAGTTGAAGTGCTAGGAATATATATTTTAAAGATGGGTTCTTTTTGGAGAGCTTAAATTGCTACGTGTGAGGGCCCAATATGATTAGGGTTGCTGTCGCAAAATGACTAGGAGTATTGGGACCATGTACATGCATATTGGCCTTCTTTTTTCCCTTTTTGTTTTCCCTGTTTCCCCTTGCTCTGTTCTAGAAGAATTGAAGACTAATCGTTACTCATTATTTGTGGCACATTCTTTTCTTTTCTTTTCTTTTTCCTCCTACATTACATAGAAGCGTGGAGGAAGAAGAGACAGATGGAGTGACCCCATGTGATTGCAAAAAGTTATAATGAGGCAGGCTTATCCAGTTTGGTTCTTTGCATATGTACAACTCTTGATAAAATATTTAGTGTTTACAATATATTTGTTGTAAAGTGTCTTACTTACAACAATTAATGGTGTTAAAGTAGTCATTAAAGCTTCAAAGCTTTAGAAAATATCATTCTTAAAAATAATTCTTGATAATACCGTGCAATTGGCCGTGTGGAAGTTGATCAAGGAGCCTCATCATATATGCACATAAAAAAGACAGAAAGGTAAAGTTACGAGGAATCTCAATTGCTCAATGTTTAATTAGGCTCATCAACTATTGTTGGTATCACAATCATCGATCGAACAAACAAGGAGCCGTGCTGACAAAGATGGCGACGCAGACTGGTGATGCAGGGGGATGATCTTGATTGGGCAAGAGTGAAGCATGGAGAAGGACCTTTAGGGAGTGAGGGGAGAGCCTATGGAGGCATACTTTTGGCGAGATAAACTTGCCAAATCATGATAAGATTGAGAATCAAGATGCAATATGCAATAACTATATTTACCATAAAAACCATAGGCTATGTTTAGCAACTATGATGCACTCTTCTTTGTTTAAGAAGAATGAATCTCCCCCAGGAAGCTAAGAAAATATGAGAATTTCTGCCGTGGATGAAGGCTTCAAAGAAATTTTCTCTTGGTCGACTAAACCACGTAAAACCTTGTTCATCTTTCATTCTCTGTCTCTTTCATCTTTGTATTAATGCACTGTATGGTATCAGAGCACACAAGATCGATATCAAGCTCCTGCTCTCTCTGCTGCTTCATTGGTTGTTGCTCATTGTCTGTATAATCAGTTAAGTTCTCTTGTTCATTTTGCACAATGATGAGCACTTTTGTTACAACCGAATTGGATCGTTCTAGTTCGAATGAAATGAGCACTCGATTCTCATCTATCCTTTTCAATGGTCGCAATTATCTCCCTTGGCCTCTGGAGGTTACAATCACTCTTGAAGGCAAATCAAAGTTGGGGCATATTAATGGCTTGATCACCAGTGATCCTAAATATGCTGAATGGCAAGCTGTTGACAATCTTGTCATGTCATGGATTTTTAAATCCATGGATCCTCAAATCTACGAGATTTTTGCATATTCTAAGACTGCGAAGATCCTATGGGACTCTCTTCGTGATATGTATGGACATCAAGACAATGCTTCCCGAATTTTTGAATTGCAACAAGAGATTGCTCATATTGAGCAAGCCTCCAGTCAATCTTTTACTAAACATCTTGGCAATCTCAAGCGGAAATGGGACGAACTCCGACAGTTATCATCCTCTAGTTCAATCAATTGATATGTATACTCAACGAGAAGAACAAGATCGCATATTTCAGTTGCTCGCTAGTATTCGACCTGAATATGTCACTCAAAAAGTGTTCAATATAATTTTAGGATTTAATTGCATTTTTCAATAAAGGTAGAGGAATTAATTTAATCAGTTGAAAAGTAAAGTACTTAAATTGCATTGTTTACTAAAGGTTTAGGACTTGATCGAAACAATTTAAAAGTTTAGGATTGAATTACATCCATATAAGATTTCGGACATTTAAGACTTGTAATGCATTTTTTTTTCCCTAAGGGAAACATCTCAGAGATATTAAGAAGTAACAGATGGAATAAAGTTACGCGTACGGTACATGAGAATTTTCCCTTTTTCCACTTCAACAAGAATATAAAGGGACTCCGCCCATACCTGCTTTCTCCATTAATTTTTGGTCCATGCACTTACGAAAGTTGAAAATCATGTCGACCTCAGTGTTTCAAATTCTTCTGCTTCTGGTTTCCCTCACGTTACAAGCATCAGGTGCTGCACCAGGACTTGCGAAGCCTAACTGTAATCAAACATGCGGGAATGTCACCATTCCCTTCCCCTTCGGAATAGGAGCCGGGTGTTTCTTGGGGGAATGGTACCAGATCGTCTGCCAACAAAACAACACGGTTCCCATTCTGAAGAAGATTGGATTGCGAGTTCTCAACATTTCACTCCCTGATCGATACGTGGATGGCATGATTAACATTAGCCTTCCTGTAATTTACTCAAATGCAAGCTGCGGGGGTGAGCTTGGAAGGAAGTCAATTTGTCTTCTCCCAGACAAGGAATGTCTTTACATTGGTCGGTTGCAACACCCTGGCCACAGTGAATACCACACAATCAGCTTTTGTCGGTTGCAGGTCGAGATGTGCTGGAACCAACACCAGCTTTAGCTGGAATGGTTCTTGTTCCGGGAGGGATGGCTGCTGCCAGACTATGCTCCCCCTTAACCTTCAGGGCTTTAGTGTGGATTTCAAAGAAGAAGGTGGACATCAGGGGTGCAAGTACGCTTTCTTGAGGTCTGACTTTACAGGTTTATATGATTTGAAATTGAATGAGACGGTTCCAGTGGTGCTGGCATGGGGGATTGCGAACAATACTGATTATGGACGCAAGCTTATCCAGCAGTCGAGGACTACTTATCCTTCCTTATGTCGCACACAAAGCGTTGACAACAGTGAAATGCTATTTACACAGTGCTTTTGCATTCGGGGGGATGGTGGTAACCCATATCTTATGGAAGGATGCAGAGGTAACACACTCCATGCCATCACATTCCGTTTTTATTATTTTGATAGATAAATACGGAATGTGCTATCACATTCCGTATTTAGGGGCATCATACAGTGAAGCGGTTTGTTCATTTCCAGATTTTTCTCTGAGAAGAACGCATTCACACTGTATAATGATTGCATACATGCTTTTCTACCTTCTTTTTGTTAGTTTTTCTGCCCAAGATTACACAAAGTGAATGCACTTTCAAACAAAATTGATCAAATTATATTGATAATAATTTACTGGAATTACAGGGGAACAGGACAGTCCTTTAGTTACGAGTACAATATTTTAGCCATGGAATTAACAATTTATGAGGAAATGTGACCTACTAGTTTCCGTAATTTTACTCAAGGAGATTGGTTTCGCTGTTAATGTATTTGCTTCTGGTTTCATAACCATCAGGAGCTTCACCTCAACCTCGAAGCCATGACTGTCCTGAAACATGCGGGAGCGTCACCATTCCCTTCCCCTTCGGAATAGGAGCCGGGTGTTTCTTGGATGACTGGTACCAGATCGTCTGCAAACAAAATAACACGGTTCCCATTCTGAAGAAGATTGAATTGCAGGTTCTCAACATTTCACTCCCTGATGAAGACGTGAATGGCATGATTAACGTTAGTCTTCCTGTAATTTACTCAAATGCAAGCTGCGGGGGTGACGGACGTGGTGCAATGGCAAGCTTAAAAGGAAGTCCATTTGTCTTCTCCCAGACAAGGAACATCTTTACAGTAGTCGGTTGCAACGCTCAAGTGACAGTAAATAGTACAGAATCAGTTGTTTTCGGATGCCGGTCAAAATGTGTCGGAGCCAACTTCACCAGTAGCAACTATAGTGCTTGTTCCGAGAGGGAAGGATGCTGCCAAAGTTCGCTCCCCTGGAACCTGCAGGGCTTTGGTGTGGATTTCGAAGAAGAAAGCGGAGATGAGGGGTGCAAGTACGCTTTCTTGGGGTCTGATTCAGGTGTTTATGATTTGAGATTGAGTGATCCGGTTCCAGGGGTGTTGGAGTGGGGGATTGCAAACAATACCACGTATGCACTTGACCTTGTCGAGCAAGGATACTATCGCTCAAATGAATCTTTCACCTGTACAGGGTTTGAAAGTTTGAGCAGTGAAGGAGAAGGAATTATATATGGATATAGAAGCTACAGCGTCGACAGAGGTGAAATACTATCTGTGCAGTGCCATTGCCGTACGGGGTATCATGGTAATGCCTATCTTATTGGAGGATGCAAAGGTAACATATTTCATGCTATCACATTGGGAATTTAAGTGCACCATACAGCGAAGTGGCTTGTTCATTCCCAGATATTCCTCTGAGAAGAATTCATACACGCTGTTTAATGATCACACATATAATTTTATTTTTATTTTTTTGGCCCAAGAATGCACAAAGTGATGCACTTTTAAACAAAATTGAACTTATTATATTGATAAAAATTTACTGGAAATAAAGGGGAACAGGACAGTCCTTTTGTTACAAGCACGATATTTTAGCCCTGGAATTAGCAATTTTATGAGGAAATGCGACCTACTAGCCTCCTTAATTTTACTCAGGAAGATGGGTTTTGCTGCTAATATATTTATGATATCATTTGTCATCAGATATTGACGAATGTAATTCACGGTGCCCCGGGACTTGTGTGAATACAGGGCGCTCCTTTCGCTGCGTCGGTGGTGGAAAGACCAAGTTCATTCTTATTGGTAAGCAGATCTTTTAACCTAGAATTTTAGACCGCTTCATGCTGGAGAATTGCTAGAAAAAGAACAGCATAGCATAAATTATGTTCAGAAAAGGTACATAAATAAGATTTACATTACCCTTCGTTCTAAAATGATTGTCCATTTGCTTGGTGATGATTATAGATAAGTTTCCATCAATAGTACCTATCAAAACAACCTCAAAACTTTCTTCGTGCACTAATACTTATATTTGATAGCTAAGACAGCACTTAGAACTTTTCTAATGTTGCCGCTTCAGATCTATCAAAAGATAACCAAGGTTCCTACTTACTCCTGTCGTATTTGAATTGGAATTATTACAATCATAATCAAGATGAATGCTGGTAGGAATTTTTTCACTTTCATCAATGGTTTTCTAATTTCCTAGTAAGGGAGATTAGTTGTACAATCCAGATGTATGTATAAAAATATCACCTTATGGAACTTAGCAGGAGACAAATTAATTATTTAAGGTTGTTAAGAAAAATCCACATGAAGGAGCTCGGGTTAATCACTCTTATATATTTTCCTCTTAATTAGATTCACTAAAATATTTTATGATAAGACCTTATGGATAAAAGAAGGGTGCATTTTTTGGACTTTTGCTCCTTAATTTTTTGCAATGCAGGGGTTGGGGCAGGCCTTGGGGCACTACTTTTGTGTCTTGTCTTATGGGGGCTGTACAAATACATCAAGAACAGAAAAGAAATCAAGCTTAAAGAGAAGAACTTCAAACGTAATGGCGGTCTTTTGTTGGAAAGTGAGCTATCTTCTGAAGGCCATGTCGAGAAAAACAAATTGTTCAACTCCAAGGATCTAGAAAAGGCTACCAACAATTTCAACGAGGATAGGATACTTGGGCGAGGTGGACAAGGTACCGTTTACAAAGGAATGTTAACAAGATGGAAAAATAGTTGCTATTAAGAAATCAAAAGCAATAGACGAGGGCAAAGTGAACAATTTATAAATGAAGTCTTCATTCTCTCACAGATCAACCATAGGAATATCGTTAAGTTATTGGGGTGTTGCTTGGAGACAGAAGTCCCACTTTTAGTATACGAGTTTATACCAAATGGGACTCTATACCAATATTTGCATGACCCAAAGGAAGAGTATCATGTATCATGGGACACACGCCTACGAATTGCAACTGAAATTGCAGGAGCCTTATTCTACTTGCATTCAGCAGCCTCAGTTCCCATTTATCATCGAGACATCAAGTCCACTAATATCCTCTTGGATGAGAAATATCGGGCAAAAGTGGCTGATTTCGGTACTTCCAAGTCTATTTCCCTCGATCAAACTCATGTAACCACGTTGGTGCAAGGGACTTTTGGCTACCTAGATCCCGAGTATTTCCAATCAAGTCAATTTACAGACAAAAGCGATGTGTATAGCTTCGGAGTGGTTCTTGTTGAACTCTTAACAAGACAAAAGCCAATCTCATCGCTAAGGGAACAAGAAGGCAGAAGCCTTGCAACCTATTTCATAATTTCAATGGAAGAAAATCGTTTGTTCGACATTGTAGATGCTCAAGTTTTGAAAGAAGGTAAGAAGGAAGAGATTGCATCAGTTGCTAACCTTGCAAAAAGATGCTTGAACTTGAATGGGAGGAATCGGCCTACAATGAAAGAAGTGGCAATGGAGTTAGAGGGGATGAGAAAGCTCCCAAATCCTTTGGGTATTCAACAAAATCAAGAGGACCGGGAGGCAGCTGAATCTTATGCTGTTGCATGTAAGTCCAGCAAGTCAAACATCGACGCCGATGTCACTACATTTTCAGATGTGCAGCCATTCTTACCTAGTGAGACGTGGTGAAGATTTGTTTTGCCTCTTACACTTGTGAGTTATATTGCTGCATTTGTCATGGAAATCGGTCTTCAAAGCAAAAGAAAGAGAAGAAAGAAAGGAGGAAAGCTTGTTAATTTACTAATAGGAGGATTTTGGTTAGTTATGTATTGGTAATGAACTTATTCTCGGTGTTTGGGATCAATAAACTGTTAAGTCATCCAATCCCAAGTTTATTCTAGTTCTGTAATTAGCATGATGTCGTGATTTCAGCTCATCTTGAGATTCTTTGAATACTTGCTGTCAATTCGATTGTTGCAAAACTTACATTAGTCATGCAGTGGACGTGCCTTTGCGATTCAATTAGATTTGTACTTGCTGAGAAGGAAATGACGTTTCTCTTCCGGAAAAGAAGGTGAACTTGCATTCACCTTCCCCACCCAGCTCTTCCCTGATGATCACACTGAATTGCTGATGGCATAGAGAGATTGTTGCTGGTTGCCGATGCTCCGGTTGCTTAGATCCTCACTACATGATGTATCAAACTCACCACCCGAGCTACATATATCAACATCAATAAACCCCACTAGTTGTAGAATTATCTCTCCTGATCCTAGCCAACCTTACTTGTCAATTTTCAATGGCAAAAATGGAAACAGTAAAAAATTAATCGCACATGGACCAACTCTTATATAAAGAGATATTTACTCCTCATTTTAAGCATAGAAGATGTTGGGTGCTCTTTTTTCATATTTCCATTGATTTTGTCATGATAGTAGTGTTTGATTAAATGCCTTTTAAGGAACGTAAGTCATGTTGTTTGTAGAATAAAATTCATGGGGATCATAAATTGGTTTTATGTCTTCATTATTGATGTTGACATCCGAATTTTTGTAGATATCTTAAATATCCATTTATTTTGCAAAAATATAAAAATCTATAAAAAAGAAAAAAAAAAAAAAAAAAAAAAGAAATCATAAAATGATGATGATGATGATGATAATAATAATGATGATAAAGATAATAGTAAAAAAAAATGCATGAGAAAAAAAAAAAAAAGATGAAAAAATGAATGGAAAAGTCGAGTGGGCTCGTGTAGCACGGCCCATTCTTTTATTTCTTTTTGAGCCCACTCTTCTATTTTTCTTCCAGCCCATTCTTTTGGCCCATCCGAAATTAAATAAAAGAGAGGCCCAGCCCATCATCCCTTTTCTCTCCTTTGCGCACGCGCGCCCACACACGAGGGAGGGGGGGAACCCAGCGGCAATGGCGCCAGTCCAGTGACGCCAGCAGCGATGACGCCAGCAGAAGGAATATTCCAGCTGTCGTCACTCGTCAAAGGAGTGGAGGAAGGAGGCAGCGAGAGGGGCGTGCAAGGCAAAAAAAGAGGAGAGGAGCTCAGTTCGTGGGGGGGTTGGCGTTGGCCAAAGAAAAAATGAGATAAGTATGTTAGAAATGTCAAAAATTATATATAATGCTCACTTTAGTATTAAAATTTTTTGCCGGCTCAATTAAATACTAAATTAGAGAAAAAATGATTACTTTAATACCAATGGCAAGAAATTTCGGCCAAATTGATTAAGTGTCATTTATAATTAAATTATAATATGACTTGGCAAAATTTTAAAGAAATCCGATCCACGTGATAGCATGCTTGGCACTAAAGTGATCTTTTTTAATAATAACGATTAATACTTAAGTGATCACTTTAAATAAAATTTGTCACTCAAATGATCACTTTTAATAAAATTAGGTACTTAAATGATCACTATTTACAATTTTTGGATAACGTCGTTTAGGGTTTATATATTGACTAGGAATGCTGGCAAGCCACATAGGACTGAAAAAATAATAATATATAGACATGTCAGATTTTCGACAATTCAAATCGGAGTTGGCATTTAGATGATCGTTTTTTTCAAAAAAGGTAGCCCTTGAGTAATCCGAAAAAATCTTTAGCACTAAAATGAGTATCGTACACAACTTATGGCGCTTTTAGTGTCCTTATCCCAAGAAAAAATAAACGCAAAGGGAGCCATTCTTTCGGGGAAAAATAAGAAAAGGAGAGAGAGGAAAGGCTAAGGAGAGGACGTTTTTGGTTTTTCCCTAGAGTGACAAAAGCGAGGTTGTTGGAGCTCATTTCAAAGCCAATCAAAGGTCCATGCGGCGTTGTCCTTCATCATTTCAATTTTTTGTCTAGAAAATTTCAAAAAAGGATCTGAAATGCCTTCATTTTCTCAAATAAGAATCGAAGTGAACCTTATTCTAAGAGCCTAAAATGCTATTACTTTTTTCCAAATAAAGATCTAAAGTAAATATTTTTTTAAATAAATGCTTGAAGTGACTATGTTTATTTCAAATATGAGCCTGATTTTTCGGCGATCAACAGTATTTTCGTCATTTACCATTTTCCCCTTTTTTTCTTTCCTTTTTTTTTTGTGTGGTTCTTTTTCCTCTCCGTCAACAGCCGATCGGCCAACCACTGGCGATGGCCACAAAGGGCTCGGCGAGAGTTATCCTTGCCCAATTTGACAAGGGCCACCCATGCCAAGCGTAGGTAAGGGATGGCCTTGCCTCGGTGAGGCAACCCTCACCTTGGGGGAGGCTGCCCCTCACGGCCATCCATGAGGTCGACCCTTGCTGGCCACAAGTGGGGGCTCCACAAAATCCTTGCTAGCAATTGATAAGGGACGTTGAGCCCTTGCTAAATACTCACTGGATCTAGCAAGGGTGGTTGGTGTGGGCTTGCAAGCCCTCACTCGCTATCAGTGAGTGCCTGTAGGCCCTCACCGATCCTTCCTAGTCATCGGCAAAGGTGGCCGAGCCCTCATTGGCCCTTCCCAACGACTAGTGAGGCTGATGTCGAAAAAGAAAAAGAATAAAGAGGAAAAAGGAAAAAATTGGCCGAAAATGCTCTTGACTGATCGAAAAATTTAGCAAGCTGGCAATCGACGAGGTTAATACTCAAGCCCTTATTTGAAACAACCATGGTTACTTAAGACCCTTATTTGAAATAACTAAAGCCACTTCATACTCATATTTGAAATAAGGTCTACTTCAAATTTTTATTTTAAAAAATGATGGCACTTTGCATGTTTTTTGAAATTTTCCCTTTTTCTGCTGCAGCTGTGGAGTGGCTTTAGCCTAAACTCTCTCGCCATCGCCAATCGAGATCTTGACTCATCTAATATACCAATACCAAGTAAGATTCCCCTTTCCCGAACCCCAAAAAGAATTGCCTGGGTTGATTCATGCTCTTGGCAAAATCTTGTTAAACCGAAGTAATTTCATGTCGAGCTATAATGCTTTGAACCCGGAATGCGAGTTCATTAATGGACACCAAATACTCAATGTATTTCTTAAATGAAACACATAATGTTTGAGAACCCCGAACTCAAATGGAGAATTTCAAGTGACTCGTGATAGACTGAGATGGGTTTAACATGAAAATGTGTTGATTCCAGCCTTTATGCATCATGTTTAGTCCGTAGGTTGCTATAAATTTCGCTCTGGAATGCATGCTTAAAATCGCATATCAACCGTTTGATAAAATGGCCGATGGAATGCCGAGTATTGATTCATCATTGAATCCGGAGATAGATCCGTTCATGTTCGCTTCTGGGTTGGTTGAATCTGCTCTGATATTCTTTTTTTCTTTGTCTTGCTATGTGATTCTATGGGAACGATTGATCGCCGACGAGTGAGCTGTGAGCCCCCCCTTTGGTCGAAGCTCTCACCCCACATCGGTGAATCCTGCTGTCCAGGGCTATTCTAGTTAGGTCATTCTCTCCATATTCGTGTATTTATGTCCGCTTGTTTTTCTGGTTTGCTGATTTTAGAAGCCATGGTTCGCGTAGTTTTTGTTTCGAGTGAATTTTTTTGGGTCGCCGGAGTAGACGGCCGGTGATGGGCCGACGGCGGTGAGGGGTGGACGATAGGCCGGCGAGTGGTGGCCCGAGTGGACGACCATGGAGGGTAAGGGCTCGGCGGCGGCCTGAGGTTTGGTCGAGGTCCCCTGGTTCGGTGAAGATGAATTTGCAGGCGGTGAAGAGATGATGCTGAACATCGGTCCGCGAAGAAGAATGAAGGTGCAGAGAAGAAGCAAAATAGGGAAGAAGAAAAAAATAAAAAGAATTAAAAAAAGGAAAATCAATAAAAATTCCAAAAATCTAAAAATACATTAAAAATCCTTTTATAATATCCGGATAGACAGGTCGGGACAATGGGTCGGATCAAGTAAACCCGGCCGAACCGTTGCCTAAATATAATGATAATAAAAATATTAAAATTTCAAAAAAATTGTAAAAATCATTATAAATTTCAAAAAAATTGAAAATATTAAAAAATTCGGGAACTTAAAAAAATTAAAAACTCAGAAAATCCCTAAAAATTAATAAAATATTTTTAAGTTCGTAAAAAATATATAAATCAGAAAAATCATTAAAAATCCAGAAAAATTATTGAAATCATTGTATAAATTTACTTAATTAGAAAATTAAAAATTGATAAAATTTAGAAAACTCAGATAAATCATAAAAATCATAAAAAATTAAAAATTCTAAAAAACCAGAATATTCATAAAATTTTAGAAAATTCAGAAAATCATAAAAATTTGAAATTCAAAAAATCATCAAAAATATTAAAAATATTTAAAAATTCACAAAATTCAGGAAATTCAGGAAAAATTCCAGAAAAATACAAAAACTATGAAAATTGGAAAACTGTTAAATTGAAAAACCAAAATTGGACAAGTCTTTAGGACTTTATAATTGGGTTCTTTGTTTTAAATTGTTTTCTCTTTTTTAGAGACCATTTAGGATATTTATGTGTTTTCTTTGCGATTATACTTGGTAGTGATTCTTTAATATTTTGGATGTTATTTTCTTTGATTTAAAATGGTTGGATGAAACCTAGAATTCTCCGATAGATTACCATGGCGTTAGTTAGCATTCAATCGAGTTAGGCATTGGAAGGACATCAATTTTAAGATAAGTGTAATCAAATTCTCGAATCTATAATCTTTGGTTGCATAAATAGTAAGATATCCTCCCCAATTTTATTAGATTTATAGCCAACCACAAAAGATTAGTAGCGGCTCTTGAGTCAAAATTTATATAGGATTAATTGATCAAAAAATGAACGTCCGATGTCGTATGAGATATGGGCTTGGTGAATCCATGTTTATCATTGATGAATCATTTGCGGTGTTAACAATCAAATGGTCCATCCGTGATCATCATTTGTATGGACCATTCGATTCATCTCATAAGCAAGTATCTTAAACCTAATTTTACCCTCATTGGAAGGGGTTAGTTGCGATAGCTTGAATTACAAATTGAGCACAAAATCGTGAAATTTACACTATGAATTTTTCGTAGTTCGAACAATCCGGGACACTACTTTTCAACAACATAAGATCACCTTAGATATGCTCCTTGGATTGTCTAATTCTTGTATTTTCGTCTCGAACTTCACAATTATCAAATTCTTTGAGTAAGAACTTTTCTATTAAGATGAACATATTGGAATATCAATTTGGAAGAGATGATAGAAGCAAGAGTTCATTTTGGTAATTTTATTTTCACATGTGCATTAGATCTATTCCATGAAAAACATAAAAAAAAAACTGTGGTTTTTCGAAATTTTATCTACTTTTCTAGTCAATTGATTATAGATTCTATGTTTATTTGATAATCATCTTCAAAACTGCAAGTAAGAAAGAGGGATCATGACCAATATTGGCTTCTCTTTTTCCGATGTTTTTCTTTTTTAACTCTGGCATATGTTTTTTCTCTGTGAATACTTCATTTTTTCAAAAGTTTGGTCTATAATGGAAAGTTTCATAAATGGGCTCACAGCTTGTGGTATACTTCTCTAAAACCCAAATCTTCTTCCCAAAAAAGTTCAATATCCAATTAATGGGCCTCTCTTGCAGCCAGGCCCCCCTTAAGCCCAGATCCATTCGCCAGGCATAGAAACGACAATGAAAAGGAATTGGCAAAGCGTGGCCGACCAACGGGCATAATTAGGAATCGAAATCAAAAATTGGAATACGAATTGTCCATGGTAATACCTCTCTCTCTCTCTCTCTCTCTCTCTTTTCTTCTCTGATCTTTTTTCTCGATCCTAATCAAGTGTGTTTGGTTCAACATTTTGAAAAGCCTATTAAAAAAATACAAAACAGTTCAACCTAAAGGATTTTTGGTAAATGCAAAGACTGTTTGATAAATTACGCTTTAAGAATCAATTTTGAGAAAAATATTGTTTGATAGAAAACATATTTGAAGAGCCCTTTGGGTGATTCATATTAGTTTTTTTAATTTTTATTTGTTTAAAATTGAAAAAAGAATAATGTATGCAACTTTTTTAAAATAAAATTTGACAATAATGCTAAAAAAAAAAAAATATATTATAATAAAAAAAAAATAAAAAAAAGATTACCAAAGCTTTGGTCGAATGATCGTCGGTGAGCTGGATTTGGCGATAGTGGCCGTCGGAGGTCGCTTGACCTTGAGCGACCCTCGACAAGGGTCACGCGACCAGGCCACGTGCAACCTAGGTGACCACCGCCTAGGTCTCACGAGGGTCACTCGATTGACGGTCTGGGTCACATGCTGCCTAAGATCATGCGACCTCCATGCGACCCTCGCCAAGGTCATGCAATGGGTGACCTCGACCAATGGCAACCATGGGAGCCGTGGCTAGATCTAGCTCGCTGACGGCCATAGCCCTCCGTCGATTCAACAAAAGGTTTGGTCCTTTTTAATATAAAAAATAAATAAATAACGAGGGACAAAATCAAAATTTTCAAGAATTTTGAAGTAATTTTAAAATAAAAAATGAGTTTTAATATTTAAATAGTGAAAGCCCACTACTAGTGGGTTTCAGCCTTTCCAATACTGGCATTTACTTAAAAGCTCCTTAAAAATAATGGCCAAATGGTCCAATATTTCTCTAAGGATCTAGCCCTTAAGAATGCTGAACCAAACGCACTTTCTGAAGAAAGGATACTCCAAATAGGCCCCAGTAGGTCTTTGTGATCTCCTGAGGTAGAGAATTTTCCGGCCTTTCAACCTAGTTTGAATTAGCGAACTTCAGATTGGCCAACGGCATCTTGCAATTATCCACAACAGGATATAGGGCCCATGGGCTTTCTACTTTTCTGGCTTGGGAGCTCCACCACAAATCTACTGTCAATCTTTATGGGCGTGTTTGGCAACCGGCCAAATAGTATTTGATTTTGTTCTTTTGTTTCCAGGAGTAGATTTTGAATAGAAAATTGTTTGGTAAATTTTTTGTTCTCGAGAATAAATTTATTCCCGGGAATATATTTGGAGTAGAATCAAGAAAAAAAAAGTTGATTCTTTGTTTCCAGAAACAATTCAAGAATCAGCCAACCAAGATTTTTTCTTTTCTTTTATCTTCTTCTTTCCTTCTTGTTTTTCTTCCTTTTCTCTTCTTCTTTCACCGCCACAACCATCGGCCACCACCACCGCCACTATCTGCTGCCGCCGGTCACCAAAACTTGCTCAGCCACCGATGAGGCTTGGCCTCGCTCAGGCCTCCCTCGGCCATCGGTGAGCCTTGCTTGGCCGGGCGAGACTCGACCGAGCCTTGGCTGGGCTAGGCTGGGTGAGGCTCGACCTCGCCTAAATCTAGCAAGACCGAGCTTGCCCAAATAATGTACGCAACTTTTTTAACATAACATTTGACAATAATGCTAAAAAAAATCAAATATGTATAATTTTAAAAAATCGAATGATCGTCGGTGAGCTGGATCTAGCGACAGTGGCTGTCAAAGGTCGCTTGACCTCAAGCAACCCTTGACAAGGGTCACTCGACCAGGCCGCGCACAACCTAGGTGACCACTGCCTAGGTCTCGCGAGGGTCACTCGACTGACGGCTTGGGTCACGTGCTGCCTAAGGTCATGCGACCCTCGCCAAGGTCATGCAATGGGTGACCTCAACCAATGGCGGCCGTGGCGACCATGGCTAGATCTAGCTCGGCCGACGGCCATAGCCCTCCGTCGATTCAACAAAAGATTTGGTCCTTCTTAATATAAATAATAATAATAATAATAATAATAATAATAATAATAATAATAATAATAATAATAATAATAATAATAATAATAATAATAATAATAATAATAATAATAATAATGAGGGACAAAATCAAAATTTTCAAGAATTCTTGAGAGTAATTTTAAAAGAAAAAATGAGTTTTAATATTTAGTCAAATACTGAAAGCCCAATACTAGTGAGTTTTCAGCTTTTCCAATACTGGCATTCACTTAAAAGCTCCTTAAAAATAATGGCCAAATGGTCCAATATTTCTCAAAGAGTCTAGCCCTTAAAAATGTTGAACCAAATGCACTTTCTGAAGAAAGGATATTCCAAAGAAGCCTCAGTAGGTCTTTGTGATCTCCTGAGGTAGAGAATTTTCCGGCCTTTCAACCTAGTTTGAATTAGCAGACTTTAGATTGGCCAACAACATCTTGCAATCATCCACAACAGGATATAGGGCCCACGGGCTTTCTACTTTTCCGACTTGGGAGCTCCACCACAAATCTATTGTCAATCTTTATGGGCGTGTTTGGCAACCGGCCAAATAATGTTTGATTTTGTTCTTTTGTTTCTAATGGTAAATTTGTAATAGAAAATTGTTTGGTAATTTTTTTTTGTTTCGAGAATAAATTTGTTCCCGGAATATATTTAGAGTAGAATCGAAAGTAAAAAAAAAAGTTTATTCTTTGTTTTCGGGAACAATTCCAAAATCAGCCAACCAAGATTTTTTCTTTTCTTTTCTCTTCTTCTTTCCTTCTTGTTTTTCTTCCTTTTCTCTTCTTTTTCACCACCACAACCATCGCCGCCGCCACCGCTATCCGCTGCTGTCGGTCATCGAAGCTTGCTCAGCCACCGATGAAGCTTGGCCTCGCTCAGGCCTCCTCGGCCATCGGCGAGCCTTGCTTGGCCAAGCGAGACTCAACCAAGCCCTAGCTGGGTTAGGCTGGGTGAGGCTCGACCTCGCCCAAATTTAGTGAGGCCGAGCTCACCCAGCCACCAGCGGGGCTTGACCTCGCCGACCACCACAAGGTCTGGACTTCTCTTCTTTCTTTTTCAAAGTCACGATCAGTCTTAAGTTGAAATCAGAAAAGGTCCTTTTTCGCATCCAAAAGCCTTGGTTCAAATCCAGCTCGTGACAAAGGCAGAAGTCAAAGTCTAAAAAGAGAGCGTAGCCCCGGAGCAAGGGATTAAGGAAATCGAGTAGGAGTAGGCAAACTACGAGCTGCTAGGGAAAGCTTTGGGATGTGGCTGAGAAATGAGAATAAGTTCCACGGCTCAAGTTAATAATAGACTCAAGAGGTGCTAAGCTATCGAAGAGATTGGACCAAGATTTGACACTCGCCCGGCCCCTAATGGTTGCAAGAGCATGCATTTTTTCCTCGATGGATTGGGACTTTCTAAGTTGGCATTGCGCTCATCGGTTTCTTGTTTTGCTTGCTTTACCTGAACAACGAGGTGAAAGACTGCCCTTTCTTTATTCTATTTCACAGGCTCGATGAGATCAGAATACTCTTTTTTAATAAGTAAATAAGATGAGCAGATAGATTATGTAATTGGGGATATCTGCAAGTATATCTACAAGTCAAATCCAATCCTTGGAATGTAGATTCAAAGGGTCGGGTCCGCATTAGTTTAAGGTGCTTGTGCTCCTTGGCCTTTGAGTTGGACTTGACTTTTAACACTTTCACAAAGGAGGTTTGTGGAGAAGTTTTTTTGTAGCTACCACCTCGCTTTAGTCAATGAGGCCAACCTTGCGGTAGCCCGGCGAGGTTGAGCCATGCCGGCAGCCTGGGTGAGCTCGGCCTCGCTAGATTTGGGCAAGGTCGAGGCTCAACCGATAAGGCGCGGCCTCACCGAGGGCCAGCAACCCTTTGACGAGGTCGCCAACCCTTGCCTAGCTGGTTGCTAGTCATCCCAAGGCCGGTGATCGGCTGAGAAAGAAGATAAAAGAAAATAAAATAAAATAGGAAAAAAATAAATTATTTAAAAATTAGAAAAAAATGGTTTGGATTATAAATTTTGAGAAAGACGTCAAACGCAATTCTATTTCGGAAATAAAAATTTTGAGTAGTTACTAAACATTTTTATATGGTTAGAATTTATTTTTGAGAATATAATAAAAAGGAATCATTTTTAATGAGAAATTATTCTTAAGAACAGAATAGTTACTAAAAGCTTCTTATCTCTACAAAAAGTTGATTTGTTTTCTCCTTATTCAAATACAGAAGAGCTCGAAAGACGGCTAGGGTTTCGGTGGTCAACACCGAAGCGAGTTGAAACGTTCAAGAAGATGGACAGAGATGATGGACGCGATGCGATTAGCAATCTGCCGGACTCGGTGCTCCTCCATATTCTGTCCTTCCTGCCCACGAGAGACGCCGTCAGGACAATGATGGTGCCGGAGTTCCGCCATCTCTGTACTTCTACCCGTCAGGACAGCACAAGGATAGCAGCTAGAATGGACAAGTGGTTGGCAGAATTTTTTGAAGCAAGACCGAACTCACCAGAAGAGGGATTAGTGGCGGAAGTGCTCTGGCAGTTCTGGAAAAATCAGAACAATTAGGTCTTCCATGGTAAGCCCCCACAACCGGATGGCATTGTCGAAGCAGCCCCAAGCACAAAGCCAGAGTTTCAGCCGATGGAATCCACGGACACGAAAAGGAAAAGCTAAGATGCGGCATCTACCTGCGAGATGGGAGGCACCGGACAGCTAATCTTTGAAGCTGAATGTCGACTACTCGTGCGTGGACGGAGAGACACCAAGCTCAGTCGCAGGGATCTTGCGCAATTCAAACGGCGCGATTGTTGATGGCTTTGCCAAGGAGATCCATGCTTCCTCACTGCTGCAAGCAGAAACCCTAGCTTTGTTGCACGGTTTGCAGCTGCTGAACTAGAGAGAAGTTCACATGGGGGTTGGAATCTAGAGTGAAAGTGAGTCTTCTGTTGATGGAGTTAGTCATGGGCCGAATAGAGGAGTCTTGGGCTGTGAAGGAATTAATTCAGGAGTGCAAGAAGCTCTTGGCCCAAACAACCTGTGTAAATTTAACCCATTTTCCTAGAGAAGCAAACCAAGCCATAGATTAGATTGCATAAGCCCACCAACTCAAAACACTTCCCCCAACCTGGATGTCCAATCCCCTATAGTAACTTTGGAAGATTTTATGTTCGGAAACCTATCTATTATCTTTTTGTAATCCTCGTTTTAATGAATGAATGAACACACTACTTTAGACCCAAAAAAAAAAATGAGGATCCATATGATAGGTTTCAATTTTGTTCTTCTGATAATTATCTAATTGTAAAGTCAAATCCTCCAAAAACTGTTCACTTCATGTTGTCAAGAGCTCTTTATGTGGAATTGGATTGGATTTTAATCTTGGGCTTCCATAGTACAAGATGCACCAAGCCCCAATAGTATGTTGAAGCACGTCATGCGTCCATAATTTAGGATACATTCAAATAACTCTTTCAATATGGCCAATTTAATTCTTAATATTTTGACAATTTGCTAATGTAATCCATCTGGCCAACTTTTGCCGGAAATAATTGGCACAGTCATCAAGCATCTTACGCAGCATGGCTAACACTCAACTAAAGCTGACGTGAACAATTTGTGCAATTTTTTAATATTATATCTTAATTTTTTTTTCCTTTTTTTTTCCATATATCTTCTTTACTTTTTATTTTTTAAATGAGATCGTGGGTATTAAGCAAAGACATTGTGACCTTTGCCCAAGCCCTTCCCAAGATCCAAGCAAGGAGTCTGGGCCCTCATTTAGGGTTGGTTGGCAACCTCACCCGCCCAAAGTGAGAGGAAAAATGAAAGAAAAGAAGAAAAAATTTCCAAAAAAGTTCAAAAGATTGCAAAACTTCACCACGTTAACGCCAATCATCCTACGTATTGACCGTGTCGCGTGGTACAATTAGCGATTTTTGACAAAAAATTGCTGAAATAACTAAATTGGCAAATCGTCAAAAAGTATAGGACTAAATTGGCACAATCTTTGATTAAAAGCATTAGAACAATTGAAAGGTTTATGACTAAATTAGCTAGCATATAATAGATTCAAGATTTTTTGGACAATTATTCTGAGAAAAATTTGACAAAGTTTTGGTATTTTTCTTTTTTGTTGGTGTTTTGGCACAGTTTGAGCATCCCCTCTTTTTCCATGTTCTTTCTATATATACTCTCAGCATTTCCATTAACAATCATTGCAACTCATGCGTGATCCCCACTCTAATTGCTCCACATTTCCATGATTTCCTCTATTTCCATGATTAAAGTTACTCCTAAGGTAATTGCGTGTCATGCAATAACTACCCCTTCATTCAAGATTCATCTATTCTGTAATTGTTCTAGCGCTTAACTCAAATAGTGCGAGGTACCCTTTCCTTTTTATAATCGAAATGGCTAGCTAGCAACACACCTCAAATCAAAGTCATGCCACTCCACCTCCAGGTGAAGTTAAACTAGATAAGCTCCAGATCGAAGTTGAGCCTATTATAACTAGAATTCTTATACTTTGTTGATAGTTGAAATCTCTCCTCAATATCTGGACCATAAATGTTCATCATCAACCGGAGCTAAAGAATAATGTTATGAAAATCTCTAAAAGGGCAATAATAAAAAAGTAAGAGTACCAATGATAATTGTACGATAATAACGGAAATTTTCATCTCTCATTTTACTAGTACTTTATCTTATTCGTTTCATATCATGCTTCCAATGAAGAAATTACTTCATCATTTTGACGTCGTGCATCCCACGGTTGATAAAGCTACTTTTGATTTTTAAAGTGAGCCAACCGACAAAGACCAAGTTAGTCTAGGTCGTCTTCACTTTTTGCTAACGAGGGTTCACACATTATTAGTTCATAACGAAAATTGTTAAGAACTATCATTTTCATTTGTTGACACCTAAATTTTGCCTAATCATTTAGTAATTAGTTGCATGAAAAAAAATTTAAAAATAAAAAAATAAAAAATAGTAAAATTGCATTTCATGTAGTCGCATTTGCATCGGTACTAAAAGGGCAACAAGACGCAGCCGCTCGTGGTCGATAATATTCACAAAAGGACGATCTCTCTCTCCACTGATCTGAACGCGCATTAGAGAAAGTAAAGAAAAAATTCTCACTGCACACGCGAGAATTCCGGAGAAAGTCTGCAAGAGGATGGGATCACAATTTTATAGTGAGTTGTTGCAAGGAATTCTCTCCTTCCTGGAGAGCAAATCGGCTGGAGAAGAAAGAAGTTCCTACACGTCCATTGTCTCTCTCTCATTAATGCATGCATTAATTCGGCGGACGTGGTAGGGGCCCTCGATCAATAAGATGCGCGAAAGGTGGTCTCTCTCTTGCTAGTATGAAAACACACAATGAAAGTCAAAAAATAGAAGAAAGAAGAGTGCTTCACGTCCATTGTCTCTCCCTCATTAATGCATGCACATGCATGGACAAAATCCAGCAGATGTGAAAATTCTTGAGAAGCCGCAAGCTTGAAGAAAGCGAATAAAGAAGACTCCACTGCACACGCGGAAATTCTGGGGAAAGCCTGCAAGAGGATAGGCCAGCATTTTTATAATACTTTTCTTCCTAGATCGGTGGCCACCATATTTGAAAAAAAAGAACAAAACTTGAACAAGCAAGGAAAAGTTGCGGCTGCCTCCTGTTCACCTGTTCACACTAAGGTTGATTGTTGCCTATAAATAAGCAAGGATCCTCGGCTTAAAAGAAGGGGGGGCAGAGAAAAAAGAACGAAGCATTCACTGGAGAGGCAGCGAGAAAAAAATTCACTGTGAGGGGGGCTTCTCCTTCGGTGAAAAGAAGAGAAATACAGAGGTTTGTCAGAGAAAAACAAAAAGGTTAAGCCAGAAACAGAAAAAAAGGTACACTGAAAGTACCAAGAGAGAGAGAGAGTACAGAGATGGAGAAGGGACGTGCGAAGGAGAAGCGCCCACTGTTCTTCTCCTTCGCTGGACTTTCCGCCGGTTTCTGCTGCCCGCGTCCGCGCTCGCTCCACCGCACCTCCACCAACCCACGACGAACCGACGCTGCTCCTTCTCCGCCCGCTGCTGCTGCCTCGCCGCTCCACCGCTCCTCCGCCACTACTGCTGCCGACCCGCGACGCCAGGACCGGAGGCTGAACCACCGCACGCCCGAGCAACTCTACCGCTGCTTCTGCTCTGCTCGTGACCTGCAACAGTCGAGCCCCGTTCGTCGTCTCCGAGCGCGCCACCGTCTCCGCCCGCCACCGCTGCTTCTGCAAGCAGCACCTCCGCAGCCACGAACACCAGCAATTCGCCCTCCACCGCTCCTCCGCCGACCACCGCTGCTGCTAAGCCCACCGTGACCTGAAGCCTAGCCCTGTCGCTTTCTGTGGGTCTGCTCCCTGTGTCTGCTCAGTCGTGCAGCAATCCGACCCCTGCTGCCCGACACTGGTCACCCCCGTGCGAACACCGCCACGCCTCCGCCTCTGCCCGCCGCCACGCCTCCGCCTCTGCCCGCCACCAGCGACGTCTGCAACTCCATAGCTGCACCTCAGCTTGCTCGCCACCGTACCAGTAGCTCGCCAGCAGCACCTCCAAGCCAGCACCACTGCATTCCGCTGCTCGTCGTGGCAGCAACCGCTCGAGCCCGCCATTGTTCTCCTTCGCCGGTCCCCTCGCCTGAGCTCCGACGCCAGCAGCTCGCGCCGTCCACTGCAACCAGCAGCCACCAGCACCCGGCTCACCCACAAGCTCGCACCGCTGCTCGTCGCCCCTGCTGTGGCCACGACGACCCGGCACCTCTGACCGCCCGAAGCTCCATCGCCGTTGCCCTTGCCGTTCCGTCAACTGCCGAAGCTCCACCCCTTGCTGCTGCGCTTTCCTCTGCCCAACACCGCTGCACGCCGTTGCAGCAACCGCTCGAGCCCGCCTAGCACCGCCAGCCGCCGTCCCCTTCTGAACGACGCCACCACAGCAGCTCACTGCCCGCTCCAAGCTTGTTGCCCTTCGCCGGAGCTCCGACGACCGTGCCCACCGCTCACGGTCGCCCGTCGCAGCAGCAGCAGCCATCCCAGCCGTGAGCTGAGTCTCCATCGTGGCCCACAAAACACCACCCATTAAGGCAAATTTGGAAAAAGTTCAAATTAGGTGGGTTTATTTTATTAGATAGATTTATTTTATTTTATGTTATTTTATCTTTAATATTTCGTTTTTTTATGTTATGTTATCTTAATATTTCGTTTTCTTTATTTGAATTAGTTCTTGATGCATGTTTGAAAATCCCCGACGTACCACCTAATTCGCAACCGCACGATGATTTTTTTTATTTCATCTATAAGGCTTTAGATGGAATAATCAATCACGGGAATAAAATTGATATTTTGATCTTTAAGGCTTAAGATCAATTTATTGATTTTATTAGGGAAACAACTATGGAGAATTTGGTATCTTTTAATTGTTTTATTTATCTCAAAAATACAAAAAAATTGCATTTGCATTTCATGGATTAGGTTTATTTCTTGTTTTATGGTTTGCATATTAAGAATAGGAATTTTATTTCGTATATAAAAAAAATAAGAAAATCAAATCGATCAGTTTAGGTTGCTAGTTTTAACTTAGGTTTCATGTTTAATTGCTTGGCAATTTTTAATTTCGAAATTAATACAAAAACATTAAAAAAATTAGAATTTTGGCACCCTTTGCATATCATTGCATTTTAGGGTAAAATTTCATATAGTTTAATTCTAGATGATAGTTTTTTTTTAAAGAAAATTTTTAGATAGATTGCATTTTAGCTAGGAATTTCTAAATTAGGATAACATTCTAGTTTAAATTAGGATTTGGTTTAACCTCATTCCTAATACAAATTAGATGATATCTTAATTTAGATAGATAGTTTTCACATTTTTTTTAATTCCGAATTTCATGAAAAATACAAAAAAATGTCTTAGAATAAACTAGTTTTATTTTCTAGGATAGATTGCATGCTTATTAAGAAAACACAAAAACATAGCATTTGCATCATATAGGTTAGGCCATATTATCATGTCATATCATTCCATGTTAAATTAATAGCATGCATTGCATAAAGCATGATTCTCATTAAATAAGTGAAAACCAAAAAAAAGGAAATTACCTGTTAATTAGAAATCATATCTAGGTCTGTTGATGTGAATTCTGATCTAACAATGCATATGCTTTCGTTGCTATGAAGTAAGTCATGCAATTTATTCATCGCTTTCTTGGGTGTTAAATTGGTGGATTGCGCACCCGCATGATCACATCACATGTTAGGGAAATAGATTTAAAATAAATCCAAAACTGCTTGCAAAAAACATTTTTTGAAAATAAAAAGAATGGTACCGAAAGGGCATTAGAGAAATCTAATGTAACCAAGTCCCCGAACTCACAATCTCTAGTTCGTAGGAGTGAAGTAATTCTCCCATTACTTTACTTGGGTTTCTAATCGACCCACCAAAAATAGATTAGTGGCGACTCCATGATAAACATCATTTGCATATTAAGAACTCAAACCATAAGTCGCGAATTGGTATGAGCTTGGGAGAGCTCGAGCTAAGTCTAGGCTTAGCAATCCATTAGCCGAACCCTTAGGTGGTCCAACCCGCTTCGGGGAGGTCGCGACATCATTTCTCTGCTTTTATTAAATACTTTATCTTACTGCATTTTTCTTCTCTGATTTTTAAAGTGAGCCAACCGACAAAGACCAAGTTAGTCTAGGTCGTCTTCACTTTTTGCTAGCGAGGGTTCACACATTATTAGTTCATAACGAAAATTGTTAAGAACTATCATTTTCATTTCTTTGCTTTTATTAAATACTTTATCTTACTGCATTTCTCTTCTTTGATTTTTAGAGTGAGCCAACCGACAAAGACCAAGTTAGTCTAGGTCGTCTTCACTTTTTGCTAGCGAGGGTTCACATATTATTAGTTCATAACAAAAATTGTTAAAAACTATCATTTTCATTTCTCTGCTTTTATTAAGTACTTTATCTTACTGCATTTCTCTTCTTTGATTTTTAAAGTGAGCCAACCGATAAAGACCAAGTTAGTCTAGGTCGTCTTCACTTTTTGCTAGCGAGGATTTACACATTATTAGTTCATAACGAAAATTGTTAAGAACTATCATTTTCATTTCTCTGTTTTTATTAAATATTTTACCTTATTGTATTTCTCTTCTCTGATTTTTAGAGTGAGCCAACCAACAAAGATCAAGTTAGTTTAGGTCGTCTTCACTTTTTGCTAGTGAGGGTTCACACATTATTAGTTCACAACGAAAATTGTTAAGAATTATCATTTTTATTTCTCTGCTTTTATTAAATAATTTATCTTACTGCATTTCTCTTCTCTGATTTTTAAAGTGAGCCAACCGACAAAGACCAAGTTAGTCTATGTCGTCTTCATTTTTTACTAGCGAGGGTTCACACATTATTAGTTCATAACGAAAATTGTTAAGAACTATCATTTTTATTTCTCTACTTTTATTAAATACTTTATCTTACTGCATTTCTCTTCTCTGATTTTTAAAGTGAGCCAACTGACAAAGACCAAGTTAGTCTAGGTCGTCTTCACTTTTTTCTAGTGAGAGTTCACACATTATTAGTTTATAACGAAAATTGGTAAGAACTATCGTTTTAATTTCTCTGCTTTTATTAAATACTATATCTTACTGCATTTCTCTTCTTTGATTTTTAAAGTGAGCCAACTGACAAAGACCAAGTTAGTCTAGGTCGTCTTCACTTTTTGCTAGCGAGGGTTCACACATTATTAGTTTATAATGAAAATTGTTAAGAACTATCATTTTCATTTCTCTGCTTTTATTAAATACTTTATCTTACTGCATTTCATATCATATTTCCACCGTTGAAGTTGTTTCATGATGTTGATGGTGCGCATCATGCATTTTGATAGAGTTACTTGTGATCTTACAGTGAACTGACAACAAAGACCAAGTTAGCCTTGGTTGTCTTCACCATTTTGTTGATGAGGGTTTACACATTATTCATTCATATTTAAAAATGTTAACTATCATTTTCATTTCTCTGCTTTACTAACACTTTATCCTATTGCATTTCATATCATTTTTCCATCGATGAAATTGTTTCATCATTTTGATGGCATGCATCACACGATTGATATAGCTACCTTTTATCTTTAAAGTGAGTCGACCAACAAAGACCAAGTTCGTCTTGGTCATCTTCACTTTTTTTGCTAGTGAGGGTTCATGCATTCATATTGGGAAAAGTTGACAACCATCATTTTCATTTATATGATTTACTAACACTTCATTTTACTACATTTCATACCAGATTTCTACTGATGCAATTGTTTCATCCTTTTGATGGCATGCATCACACGATTGATAAAGCTACTTTTTACCTTTAAAATGAGCTGACCGACAAAGACAAAGTTAGTCTTGGTGTCTTCACTTTATTGCTAACAAATTCATACATTATTGGTTCATAATGAAAACCTCCGCTCAGTTCCAGCCACATAGTCATAGACCTAAATCCATCTTTTTCTTAAGAGAGAGAGACTTTTCTTTTTGGGTCTCACTCAATCTCTATCTATCGTGTATAGTAGGTGCACAGTGTTGCCACGCACATAAAAGATAACAAAGTAGAAATTTGCACCCCCTAATATAGATATAATTACATATCCCATATGCCCAACTTACTCTTTACATCCTAAGTCTCACGTCTTTACATTTTTTTTTTTTTTTTTTTTTTTATACCTAGGGAACCCCGTACAGCCGGTAGCCAGCGAGTAAACCCTGGAGCGACGCTAGCGGAGGACCCACCACCCCGACGTCACGCTTAAGATCCCGTGCGTCCTGCGGGATTTGAACCCCTCCATCCTGGGTAGATGTTATGGGGGGCTCTTATCCAGCTAGGCCACCGCAAGCGGTGGTCTTTACATTTGTTTGTCATGGTGACCACCTACAATACTCTTGCCAAGTTGAAGACATCCGTAGATAAGAGCAACAAAGATAAAGTAATAAATAGAGCGTGTGACTGAGAGAGTGCTAACAATCTCATAATAGTGACAATATAATTTGATAGAGATTATAAGTTCTCTAGACCATAAAGCCATTGTTATCACGCAATTGAAAACTATTTACACATCTCTCCTCTCAGTTGTATAGTGTCTTGTCACTACCCTCTAGTGATGCCAAGCGATTGTTGAATCCATGAGATAACCACCACCACTAGTCACGAGGTTAGATCGACCGCTCATCCCCAATCTCTCGCTTGCACATGCTTCTGGCTGACAAATCCATTAAAATCTTGTATTTTGGCACATTTTTTTTTTTATTTTGCTTTTGATAAAGTATATGATTTTTTTTCCAATGTTGAGCGAAATGTCAATTGCTACTTCATTTTTTTCTTTTTGTGAATAATGCCAGCTTTTACATGTTACAATGGACAACATGCCGAAATAAGAAGGGAACAAAATTATCCTTCCCATATTTATGACAATTTTAAGCTTAAGACTTGGCTCTATAGAGATGCATTTCTAACGCACGAGAAGCAATTTCACCATGAAGTCAAGGTGGGACAAGATGCTCTTACCCAAATAGGTGCAATTAAGTGATGGAACCTAAATGACCAAGGAGTGGCGAGATACTCTACCAAGTCATTCCTGAAATCATTGGCTTTTCTTCGGATGAAAAGAGAAAAATTCATTAAAGAGAGATAATAGTTAACAAAAAAATGAAAGAAAATATATCAACACAATGAAACAAAAAGATAGGTGCATAAACGTTAAGCATCGGCAAATTAATAAAGGTTTGTATGATTTGTAGAGTAATACATGTGAGTAGTTTGTTGACTATACATTGATTTATTAGTAGGATTCAAACATAAAGAATAGATATGTTGACAAAATTTTTATTTGGTCTACTGTCAATATTAAAAATTATTTACGCTTTAATGTATAATTAACATGTTGAAAGTTTCTACTACATAGCTATCTTGAAACACACATGTCACATATTCAATGTTAAATCCGTTAGAAAAATTTACATTGGTATTAAAATAATTATAATCCTTAGCGAATTAGGCATATGCTCATTCAACATTGATATATATATATAATATGAATGAAAATGAGAATGTCGTGAACTCAATCCGTCTTAAGCAAGAAAAGAACTTTCATGTATAAGAGATCATTCTATACATGAAGTAGAGCTTAGTAAAATTTAATGTGATTGCAGGACTTATTCAATTTTAAAAAGAAGAGGAAATGCAAAATACTTACTAGACATACTATTTAATAACAAACACCATTTAAATTACTACCGAAAATACAAAGAAATGTGTCTATTAGAATATACTAACTCGAGAAGAGGTGTCTGCATTTATTTTATTTAAAAAAGATGTTCATCTCTACGGTGCTTGTTTCCTATATTTGTCAAATTATATTTGGTGGTTGGTGCTACTAGAGGGTGAGATGAAAAGAGAACATATGAGAAAGAATCTTTGTTACACTTCTAACAATTTATTCATGCTTATCTTTAATTGTGTTTATTTTGCAATTAGCAAAGAGTACTGAAAATTGCTGTTTTTGCGACGAAGGTCTTTCTAGTTCACCCCTTGTTTATGTTGTCTAAGGTGCTCTGTCACGCAATAGATAACATATCTGAATTCTGCATTATGCCATCCGAGAGATCTTATATTGGGCAAGCTTATCCTCTAGTCGGTATTCCTCATGCTAGGATACTTCTACCTCTTAACCTGGCTGCGGCAGAAGGGCTCATTCATGTAAATGCTAGGCAGTATCTCGAGATTTCGAGACAAAGACAAGCACGTGCTAAGCTTAAAAAGTAAACATCAAAGTTAGACAAGTGAATTGCCTTCTTTTTTTTATGCATGTTGATTTGGAAGCTCCTTCCGGACTTTGCCGGTTACATGTTTTGAGAATTAAGGTTAGAGGAGAGACTTGAGCACTATTTATAAAGTTTCTAACTAGGCCCTTTTATTAGGGGCTAGGCTCAACTCGGCCCACACTAGCCAGCCACATATTAGACTAATTAAGAAACATTTTATCTTACCTTAGACCAATCCCATAAAATGATAAATTACAACATCAATTAATGTAGTTCATATTAGAAAAACTCTTACACCTGACTCCTCTGAAATCTGGAATTCATCTAGCAGTCACATGGCTGGAAGGTCGATGGTGTCAATAGTTCAATGCGATTCAAGTTTTCAAGAAATCCAAACCGAACCAAATTATTAGGGTGAGCGGCTGAATCAAACCAAATCGCAATCTAAACTGAATACGACCCAAATGAAAACCTGATTCGATTTGGTTTAGATTTCTCTTCGTCTTTCTTTTTCTTTTTTTTAATGAGAAAAACTGTTGACAGGAATGCATTTTAGCCTATAAGCGAGCAATTACCATTAAAAATAATTTATTCCCTCAAAAAAATGAATATATGTACAAGCTATATATGTGCTTATTTTTTTCTAGCTTCCTCTGGCTCATGAATTACTGTTCGTCAATGTTTGAGATAGAAAATGTTACTTCAACCTAAATGATAGGGAAACTAAAGCATGTGAAAAGTAAAGTGTGAAGATTAAATTAGAAGGAAACCGAAAGGACAGTTCTGAAATCAAAGGAAAATTAGAGTGGTGACCATTGAAATTAAAATTAAAGTGCAAGCACCGTAAAAGAAATCACTAAGAAACTTCATTGAAATTGAGATATCCTCAAAGTTACAAACACATTGATGCTAATTTGCAAACATTGAAATGAAAGCTACACCATTATTTACAATGCATATGAAGAATAACAACCTTAAAAACTGAAAAAGAAATTGAAAGACGTTAGTTCAATATAGAAAATGCTTCAAAGAAAAATTTAGCAGAGTTTTGGCAAAACTTGAGCGACCCCTCTGTCGGGGATTACCTTCGACGGTTATCGAAATTCATGTGTGATCCTCCTCTTAGCCGCTTTATATTTCTAAGATTTACGCTATTTCCATGATTTTAGTAACTCCTAAGGCAATCGTGTGTCTTGTAATAAATTGCCCTTTCATTCGTGATTTAATCTAATTATGTAACCATTCCAGCTCTTAATCCAAATGGGTCCAGGTACCCCTTTTAGCTTAGTATAATCGAAATGATAGCCTATACACCTCAAATCTATGTGAGGTCAAAAAATTTATAGACAAAGTTAAACCGGATAAGCTCCATATTGAAGTTGGGCTTAATATGACTTGACTCCTCATAATTAGCTTTGCTCTCCTAACTCATATAGATAATTGAATCACTCTTCGGTATCTCGGCCATAAATTATCACCAGCAGAAGCTAAACAATAATGTTCTAAAAATTTCTAAAAGAGGTAGTGCTGAAAAATTAAGAGCACCAATGAGAGTAGTGATAGTATATTGAGAACTATCATTTTCATTTCTCTACTTTACTAACGGTGTATCTTACTGCATTTCATGTCATATTTCCACCGACGAAATTGTTTCATCACGCGATTGATAAAGTTACTTTTAATTTTTAAAGTAAGCCAATCAATAAAGACCAAATTAGTCTTGGCCGTCTTCACTTCTGGTGAGGGTTCACACATCATTAGTTCGTATTGAAAACTTCCACTCAATTCTAGCCCCATGGACCCTCCTTTTTCTTTAGAGAGAGAACTTTTTTTCAGTCTCATTCAATCTCATTCTATTATGTACAGTAAGTGCTTAGTGGGTGCACAGTGTTGCTACGCGCATAACATTGACATAATTACAGATCCCATCCCCCATATTTCCCAAGTTTCTCTTTACATCCTGAGACTAAGATCTTTGCATTTAAATTTTCTACGTGTATTCGAATGCGCGGTGATTTTGTTGGGATTATAGGGGGTGGTTGGTTTAGTCTTTGCTTTCTACCTGAAGACATTATATAATTTCTATGGACTGTGTGGTGAATTTTCTTTTCATTTATTTATTGTGTTTGGTTTAAAAAAGCTTTGGAATGCCAAGTGAGTCTCTATAGAACCTAATATGGAGTACATTGCAGAAAAGGAAAAGACTAATGAGAGCATATACTGGAAACCAGAGTTTTGTTTGTTGGATGAAAAGAGGTGTTGGTTCCCTCGCAGTTCATTCTACGTCTCACAAAGTCAATGGCCAAATTAAGAACCATTCCAAAATTGAGGATTACAATACCACGTGACCCGCTCTTCTTTATTTGCCGTTGATACACATGACCTTTTACATCCATAAAAAATTACATTAAAAAGGAAACGCACGATCTTTCACTTTAGAGGAACCGAACGACGTGGCGTGTTGATTGGAAGGAAACAGCGCAGGCGCTTGGCAGTGAATGTCTTTATTTCCCAGGGAGTCTTTAAAAATTTCCCTACCTTGTTAAAAATTCTTGGACAGCTTCACCGGTGTCCACTTGCGAATGCACAACTTTAGGTGGGAATGAGCTTTGTTAGCATAATAGTTTTTGTATTACTTCTTGTGAGAATAACAACTTATGGTGAGTCCCAAATTCTTAAAGGAGTGGGTCTCATCATAATTTATAATTATTTGTTATTTGGTTTTTTTGTACTCTTAGGTACAAAATGCAATTAAGCCCTTAATCTTTCAATTGGCTCTATGAGTCTACAACCTTCTTCAAAAAGTGCGATCAAATATTTCGACAAATAGTACCTAAAATTGCCCATGCATTACTCAAAAAATTAGCATCATCCTTAAATTGCACTTTTCAACCTAATTTTAGGATTTAATTGCAATTCTTTTTTTTATAAATGTTGTGTACTTAATCGAATCAATGATTATGACTCAATTGCACTTGTTGCTAAAGGCTATGGACTTAATTAAACCACTTGAATGGGTTATCATTCAATTGAATTACATACATAAGATTTAGTATTTGTGGTGCGACTTTACCCCTCAAGGAAGCATCCTCAAAGATACTAGAAAGTGACGGAACTGGACTAAAGTTACGCGTATAGTACATGAATATTCTTCCCTTTTTCCGCTTAATTAGCAATATTAAGGGACTCAACCCGTATC